>ML682006.1:11876188-12073688 GCA_007922195.1 Podocnemis expansa
TTATTATTATTATTATTATTATTATTATTATTATTATTATTATTATTATAGCAACTTACGGTTCAATATGGATAACAGCCCCCTTGTGCTAAGTGCTGATACAAAGAAGAGGCAGATTCTGCCCCAATTAAATTGTGGGTATAAAAATACCAAAAAACAGATGCTACATGGAGGAATATATACAACATGTATGCAGGGAAGTTAAGACGATGATAGGCACAAACCACTGCAACGAGACTGCAGGTTGACCTTGGCACCCAGGTTGGCTTCAGTGGGTCCATGTGCAAACACTAGTGTCAGCCCTTATGGTTCTTATTGCAGGATTGGGACCTGTTGAGTTCATCTTTTAGGGTTATTTATTTCTATTTACTTCTTGCTTTTTGTGACCTTAACTTTTGTCCTTCGTCTACTACTGACATAGTTAACCAAGCCATTTTATATTTTTGTTTAAGATTAAACACTCCCAATTTTTATTTACCATTTTCCCTTTTAATTTTAAAAAATATATTTATATCTAACCATTTTCTCTTTTAAATCATTTTAAAACTTTCCCCTTATTTTTATGGTTAATTCTTCTTTTATTCTGTCTAGGCTTTTTTTAAAAATATGATTGACCCTTGTCTGTTACTTCCTGTTGAACCCCAATCTTTTCCCTGATTTTAGAATTATTTTTTAACCACAAACTGTTATTTCCTCTCATCCCACTAATTCTCAAGCTTACAAAAGGAAGTTTCTCCTTCAAAGGTCAGCACAATATCTCGGTTACCATTATGTTGGCTAATTTGATCTTTAACTGACCCATTTAGCACTATGAATTCCTATGGAAAGCAGTGCTGGAAGAGTGCTGTGAAAATAAACCATGTAGTAATGATGAGATCTCCTACTGGCTGCAGTACTTTAAGCACAATGATGGCAATCACATGTTGAAAGCATGACAACTCAAGTGCGGCTATCATCCTTACTATATCAGGTTCTTATGGGACAGTATTTTTAAATATAGAAAATAACCTTTTCAGGGCAATTTCAAAAGGCAGCAGCTGACGAAAGTAAACACTTTACAGCCGTGTATTTAAAAAGCTGAAGATAATTTTGAAAAGATGACCAAAGATGACTGGAAAAACTTGTTTACTTTTGAACACATGGGGCCAGATTTTTTTCTGTTGGTTTTTCCTTGGATATTTATCAAAATACCTATTTGAGAACAATTACTGGTATTGCTCTGGAATATTTATTCTGGAATAGCTATTCTGGAATAACTCCCTTTTCGGACAGTGTTATTCTGTCATTCAGTCTGGGAGCAGAAACAGTTGAACTTTGTTTACGTAAACTCTGATTTATAGTAAAGTAGCACCTACAGTGTGCTAGGCACTGTCCCCATATGTAAAGCACAGGCTCTACTCCAAACAGCATCTATTCTAAACCCTTACAAATTGTTGCATGGACAGAGCTGCTATACACACACAGAGTCACTTTGCATATTGAAACTCTACATGGACTCAGTAGTTTGCTTGTGTACAAGGAATGGCAGGACTAGGGCTTAAGCTATCTTAGGAAATCTCTGTTTACATAGTACATACGCAAGGCTGTTCTGCGTATTTCAGCCTTGTATTATTTCTAAAGAATATATACTTTTAAACACTAAGGTCAAAATAGAAAGATACAGAAAAGGTGATATAAATCACAGCTGGTATCTTCAGTTTTAAATATTTTTAGAACTTGGCAGGATTTGAGTTCACTGTATCGATTTAATTAAACAGTCTTCCTCTTTTGGCTAAGGTCCTGCTTAGTACTAGCTTAAGGTCTCATCCACTCTGTATCAGTGGACTATATCCTGCTTATGAAGCAGGAAGGCCCCAGCAACCTACTAGATCTTTTTTCACCTCTAACACATGCCACTGTGAACTAAACATTGTTTTAATAGTGAATATTATTATTGGTTTCACATATAAATCTCAGAAAAGTGCAGGATTTAGCTGTGCAGCTCTCATTTAACCCAAGAGCAGGTATGAGGCTAAATCCTATGTGATTCTGAAAACATAGAGATAAATGTCAACCAGTTGCATTTCCTTTCAATCTTCGGCTATATCTAAATGCTGTCAAAGTTATTTTAAAATAGTTTTATTTCAAATTTATTATTTCCAAATAGGAGTCTAGTGAAGACTCTCTATTTCAAAATAAGGTAGGAATTATTATTTCAAAATAGAAAGTCTTCACTAGACTCCTGGGTATGTTCACACTCACTCTTTAAATAGAAATAATGTTCATTATTTTGATTTAAAAGATTGCGTGTCCACACAAGGTTTCCTTATTTCCAAATAGGAAGCTCCCTCATTTCAAAATAAGGAAAGTCATTCTAATATATAAAAGCTAGTATTATATCAAAATGATGATTAAATTGAAATTGTTATTTCGAAATAACAATGTGTGCACATGTTATTTCAATTCAACTGTTACTTTGATTTAAAACTTTCGCCTTTCTCCTTCCCAGGGTGCTTTCCTTTTTCTATACATTGGGTGGGGGCATGGCCCTTCTAGGAGGCCATGGTGCCCCTCTCCTAAACCACACTAGCAAGTCCTGTCCATGGACATGCTAGTTCAATTTGAGTTTCTAGTGGGGACATGTTAAATCAATTTAATGATTTTTATATAGACTCAATTATATTGATTTAACTTAAATTGGCTTAACTGCCTAAGTGTGGACATAGCCTCAATTTCGATATAGGGGAATGTAGGGAAAAGTACAGGGCCATTATTTCAAAATAAGCCAATTCCATGACTTGGAATGGCTGATTTTGAAATAATAATTTCAAAATAATTACTATTTTGAAATAAATGCACATTTTAGTTTTTTGAAATAGCACTTCATTATTTTGAAATAACAAAATGCCTGCATGGATGAGAGAAAAGTTGTTTCAAAATAAGCCAGTTTCCAAAGGGATAGCCATGTTAGTCTAGTCCAGCAA
Source organism: Podocnemis expansa (assembly GCA_007922195.1). NCBI lineage: Eukaryota > Metazoa > Chordata > Testudines > Podocnemididae > Podocnemis > Podocnemis expansa. Next base: position 11,879,152 of record ML682006.1, read on the forward strand.
AAAAACAAAAAAAACAAACAAAAAAAACCAACAACAACAACAACAAAAAAAAACAAAAACAACAACAACAACAAAAACCCAAAGAGTCATGCTGCACTTAAGGACTAACAGATTTATTTTTTACATGAGCTTTCGTGGGAGAAAATTCTGGAACACTCCTCACAGGAGATCCACTTTCTCAACACTACAGTACAAATCAGGGATAGAGACATCAATGCCACCCTGTACTGACAACCTACTGATTGGTATAGTAACCTACATCCCTCGAACTTCCATCCTAAACACACCACATGATCCATTGTCTACAGCCAAGCCCTAAGATATAACTGCATTTGCTCTGATCCCTCAGACAGAGACAGACATCGTGAGGCTCTCTATCAAGCATTCTTGAAACTACAGTACCCACCTGGGGAAGTAAGAAAACAAATCGACAGAGCTAAACAGGTTCCCCAAAGTCATCTACTAAAGGAGAGGCCCAAGAAAGAAAACAACAGGACACCACTAGTCACCACATACAACCCTCAAGTCAGACCTCTGCAACAGATCATTAAGGACCTACAGCCTATTCTAAACGATGATCCCTCACTCTCTCAAGCCTTGGGAGACAGACCTCTCCTTGCCTACAGACAGCCGCCCAATCTTAAACAGATACTCACCAGCAACTACAGATCTAACAACAGAAACATTAAAGCAGGCACATACCCCTGCAACAAACCACGCTGCCAAGTTTGCCCACATATCTGCACAATAGATACCATCATGGGTCCTAATCAAGCCTGCTACTCCATCAAAGGCTCATTTACCTGCTTATCTACTGATGTGATCTATGCCATCATGTGCCAGAAATGCCCCAACATCTTATATGTTGGACAAACAGGACGATGCCTGTGCAAAAGAATAAATGAACATAGAGCTGATATCAGAAATCACAAAACAAAAAAAAACCAGATGCTGAGCACTTCCATCTTTCTAAGCACTCGATAAATGATTTGTTAATGACTGTCATCAGAGATGTGACTGGAACATCAAGACTTCAAAGAGAAACAGCTGAACTCGAATTAATATGCAAATTAACTTCTGTGAAAGCAGGATTGAATCAAGACTATGGGTTCTTTTCCCATTACAAATGGTAATTTGACTTCAGGCTTCCCAGGGTTTGAACCTAATGGCTATGTCTACACATGCATTGTTATTTCGAAATAAGGATTTTGAAATGAGTTATTTCAAAATAAAATCCTTATTTCAAAATAAGTTAATTCGAATTAACAGAATGTTAATTCGAATTAAGGGAAAGCCTGCAATCCAAACGGCTGTTATTTCGGAAGGGATATTTTAAAATAAAGCCGTTTGGACCTGTTGTTTTGAAACAGCTCTTTTGAAACAACAGGTCTACATAGTGTTGTTTCAAAAGAACAGGTCTAAACAGCTTTATTTCGAAATATCCCTTCCGAAATAACAGCCATTTCGGGGGGGGGGCAGATTTTACTTTTTCAAAATGGCAATTCTTATTTCGAAAGGATGGGATCCGTCCTTTCGAAATAACAAAACATCGTGTAGACCTAATTTCTTTTATTTTGAAATAACGAGTGTTATTTAATTCTTGTATTTTTAGTTCAAGACAGACATTCTACAGTCTATAATCCACAGAAATTTCTATGCTCTTTTTTGGACATTTTCCCCCAATATGTGAATCTGTAAATTGGAAGGTTATAAAACAGTTAACATACTTTAATTTTAAGCCACCATCAAGAAGGATAAACCATTTTCAGATATTTTATTAATAAAATATATTATCTCATAATGGATGCATGAATGATGCATCCCTCAGCAGTGTTCAGATAACCCGTGGCTTTTTTCAAATGTCCAGAAAACAAAATATTGATTGGCTAATCATTGTTTTATAGTGTGCTGGAGTGGAGTGCCACTTGCTTTTCTCCCTTTGGGTCAGAGGGAGGCCACATCATCTTACTCAGTCATCATCTGTTGGCAGGAGAAATTAGCCAGTAAACAAATCCTAGGACCAAATCTTGACCTCCTGACAGAACCTTCTGTAACCTGGTCCCTCAGGCGGGGTGTGGCAGGTAAGTAGACTACAGCCCTGGCCCTCACACAGCATGGAAAACAAAGAGTCTGTAGCCCCATGGAGCAGGATGATCAAAGCATTCTGTAGCCAGACCCACAGAATGGGAGAGTTTGGCAAAGAGTCTATAGCCAGACCCTCAGGTAGGATAAGGTAAGCAGGCAATATATAGCTCAGGTCCTCAGGCAGAGCTGGGCAGATACACAGGGAGTTGTGTATCTCTTCAGCCTAAGACTCAGGTAGGGGGTTGCTGCCAGCCCAAGAGGGGCCAACTTCGCTGCATCCTAGCAAATGGCAGTTGGCTGCCTCTGGACTTCTTCCCAGGTCCATGAGGCATCTTCAAGGACAATTAGGTTGATGGCCAGTGGCAATCCCGGTGGTTACCCTGAGGACATGAGCTTTTCATCAGGCAGGGCACCTCTCAGTTTGGCAGCTGAGGCAGCAAACTGGGTCCACAGTTCATCCTCACCCAGTGGGGTAGATGGCCAGCAGCAGTTCCAATGATTTCCTTCTGGATTTGGCAGCTGAGTCAGACACCAGGAGTGAGGAGGATATGTCTGCGTCCCTTTTAGTCTCTCTCGCAACTGAGCTAGAAGCCCAACTATCCTGTCCTGCCCACCTGCTTCCTTTGGGAGGGGCAAGTTTGGCCTGGCTCTGCCTGCTTGAATAGGGGGGACTCGCTCATCTCTCTCTGGATTGGAGGAAGGCCATACGAGGTCATTATATATGGCCATTGTTTATGTTTACTTGTGTAAATACAATGGAATTACATGGTGTCATATTTGTTTCAATTATTTAAAATATTTTACATAGAATGACTTCAAAAGCAGATAAAGGGAATCATTTTATTTCTACAGAACATAATCGAAGAATCAGTTCATATCCATGTGTAGTGTTCTCATCAGTAATAAATATTTAAATACAGTTTTCCATTTGTAGTTTTCATTTTAATATTGTCATTATCTATCATATCATACTCTTTAGCAATACGATTGTTTCAAATAATGACAAGCTGTTTAGTAAAATAAATGTGTACATTACCAGAGGTCCTGTTTCATTGTCCAAGGGTTCCTGCTGGACTAGCACCTCGTTTTACTGAATAAGGCTGAGCAAAACCAGTGCTGTGAGGCTAAAGGGAGTGATGTTGCTGAATTTAATAGGAGAATTTGGTCTACCTCCATTATCTGAAAATGTTTCAAGAGCTCTACTCTATCCCAGATACATGCAACTTCCCTTCTAGAGCTGAGAATAAAGGTATGAAAGAACTCCAGTACTTGACAAGCTGATTAAATCACAGGTGACACTGAATTCCTCATGAGTCACCAAATATCCTCAATAATCCATACTATTGGGATTAGATGTTTGTGTTCTCCTTTACAGTTTATTAGCAACATTGATTATTTTGACTACTGCTTTCTGTCACGTACTATGATGCCATATCCTTAGCTAGTGTAAATCAGCATAATTCTATCAACCTCACTGAAGATATGACAATTTACCTCCTGACGATCTGGCCAATTAACTTTATTGTTTCATGAAACACTACCAATGAAACCTTAGGTACTGTACAGAAAGTTAAGGGAAATGTTTTAGTGGTCATACAGTAGACCCTCATTAATAGCAGCATAGTGGTGCCCTTTTGCTATATTGCTCGTAAGTGGCTGTTGCTTTTAAGGGGAATGTTAACAATTCACATTAGGCAGTGGTTCTAGGAGAAATATGTAAGCAGCAGCTACTCTTACACAGTGTTGCAGTAAACAAGCATCTATTATAGCCACAATGTGCGTTAGAACTCCATGTTCCACTGCTCATTTGCCATGACTTCACTGGGACAGGATTTGATTTGCGATGTCCTAAAGATTCTCAAAAAATTCCGAGTAACTGTGCCTAGAATATTTATTTCCTATCCATGCATAGTACTTGACATCACAAAAGTATTCCTCAATGACTGTGAAAATATAGGAATTCAATATATATTCAATATTTTTCCTGTGCATTTTATCTATTTTTCTTATCTTTTTCTAACTATACCTAAACAATAGTAGTGCATGCACTGTTAACATTACCGTGTCTGATGTATCCCTTCTATTCCTTACATCAACAAAAAATAATATCACATGTACTCATGTAGGTCCCAGAAGTCCTGCATATGCTTATGCATGTGATTAACATTAAGCATGACTGCTCCCATGAAAGTTCATGAACTGGGGCATTATTCAGTACTGAACTGTATGGTACTGTAATTAAATAAATTTAAGCTGATATCATTGCTGTACAAAAATGATTTTATAGCATTTTTCTACTGTATAGTTAATTATTTTAATGCTAAAATGAACTGCTTTATGTCATCTGCAATATACCAAGGAATCATATAGCTGATTCATTGATCTTCCTTGGATTTGGTCAACATCTTCTGTGTTTTTGAAAATTTCCTTGAACAGCTCAGTGATTTAAATGAGGCTTTTTAGTTCTAACAACTAATCTAGAACCATTCCATGTTAAAAACAGTGAAAATAGACCATCCTGGTTTACAGTTTAAAATAGTTTATATTTAATATTAGAATTTCTATAGTAGGTTGCTGTAGGAATAATAAAATGGTAGGCTGTTACTGCTTTTAAAAAAGGGGATTTTTATTTAAGCAAATCATGTCAGTGTCTGAAGCCTACTGGATTATCTTCTAACATATGGTAAGTGTTGGTTATGTGGTGTGCTGGCTTGCATTTCATTGTTGGAAAAGCATAGAAAACTGATTTTAGTGTGCCTTTGCTCTTAGCAGCAGGGTATAATCATTTTTAAAAGAAATTATGGAATCAAGCATTAGCATACAGTGTAAATTTAGGATTTATGGAAGGATGTCATATAGCACACATATATTGCTTTGAGATGCATTAGGAAATCTTCAGTAACACATGTCACTGTTTTGTAGTAGTTTAAAATGATAACTATGCAAAAAAAGGGGAAATGCTAAAATTGTTATCTAGAATTTTACATTTTTAAATATCTAGTAAACACTGGAATTCTAAGTTATCTATTTGGTAACTATTGAACTTTAAAGAATTCTCTTCTTCTAATACACTAATTATTATCATCCCTTAGAATATTAGTTAATCCCCAGGCATTTAACACCTTACATTTTAATAGGATTCAGTCAGGTGACCAGCAGGCCAGCAGCTTTGTGAAGGGTATAAGGGAGGATTTCTGACAGTGAGAGGAAAGGCAAATTGGAATTGTTGGGGAGAATTAGTCCTGAACTGATGCACGTCCACCAAGCAAGGCAGTCCCCCATCTTTCTTGACGTGCCTTCCTAAAGGTCCCTTCTCCTTCTTCCAGTTCTTGTCATGGTGGGAATGAGCAGAGGTGAAATAACGCAAGGGTTACTGTTTTCCCTTCTTGCGATTTTGCACTGGCTGCTGGTCTCCTTCAACATGTCTTGCAAAACACTGACAGGTTGGGTGTCTTAAGCAGCTTGCTACTCTGGAAGTAACCGTCATGGCCTGAGGCAGCCTCAGTTATTTGGAATTATTATATGCCATGACAGAATCAGCAGTCACATCAATTAGCTTGAGGAATTTGAAATTGCAAAGGTAAATATTTAAAAGTAAAACCCTTTCTGGTGACTCTCTTTCTGTATGTCTCTAGACTACCACATTTACACTGATTGTAACTCCAATCTGTAGATATCCTCTAAGCCAGGGGTGGCCAAACTTATGGAACTCAAGAGCCACACAAGTTGATTATTAACCTTTGAGAGCCACACTGAGGCATATAGCCATATACTTCTACCTACTCCAAAATTACTAAATTTAAAATTAATTGCACACTTTAATTTTATTGTAAAAAGAGGACAAATATTGATCCTCCTAATGTCAGATTCTAATAATTACTTAAGGTTACCATGAAAATTAGGCCTATACAGTAAAAATTTAGCTGCTGCTCGATGTAGAAGACTGCAGGCTAGTGACAAGATTTTTTTATAATTCCGACCATGCCACACTTCTCCCTGCCATCCCTGACCATGCTGCACTTCTCCCCACTGTCCTGACCTCCTCTTAAACTCCTAGGGGCTGCTTTCCTAAATTGATTTGCTGATGTTCTTCCGGGAGCCACAATTTTTCATTCAAGAACCGCATGTGGCTCCCGAGCCGCAGTTTGGCCACACTTGCTCTAAGCAGTGACTGGGACCATTACAAATTAAAAATATTAGAATCTAGGCATTCAAAATCTTGGACATTCTCTTGCTTCTTGACATAAAGGGCACTTTTTATTCTCTGGATTTGCTCTTGAAGACAATAGATAGAAAAAGAACAAACAAAAATCAATCCATGAAAGATGTTTCAATATCTGTTCTCTTATAGTATCTCTTTTGTTGCTTCACAGGCAGCTATTCATATCCTTTCAATAGACAGTTTACAGAATCAAATATGTAGGAACTTGGATCAGTCAACAGATAAGTCATCAGTTGACAAACTTAACAGCAAGAAACATGACAAGGCAGTCCTGAGGAAATTTCCCACTGTGCTAGTATGGGGGGAGAGTATTGCATATTTCCCTTTTGCCTTTACCCTAGCCTCACTTCTGTTCACCCTTTATTGACCCCTTCCTTCTCTCTGTCTGTGTCTCTGCATCATGTATCTTGAACAGCCCTCTGGTTGGAGAATCTGGAGACAAAAACTGTCCTCATACTACCAAATTCAAATAGTAGTAACCAATGGTTAATCAGTGGATACATGAACATTCAAGTTAATAGGAGCTAACTTAAGGATCATTGCTTAATGGCAAATCCTATAACTGATACCTGCTATTTTCCCCATATCTACATATATATATTTAATCTAATGTGTTCAGAATGCCTTACTGAGTTACCACTTCTAAAACCATGTTTTTTAAACTGTGGTCTTCAGAACCTCTGGAGAAACTTCTACCACAGCAGTGAAATATTTGCTTGATCAAGCCCAGCACTTCTTGCTATTTATTTCCTATGGCTCTTCTAGGGCTTTGAGAAGCTTTATTGCCAGCTACACCCAATTATCCCCTCCTCTCCACAGCCTGCATGACTGCTTCATGTCTTTCTTTGTCTGATGTTTTGTGGGTGTAAATTCGTCTGTGCTCAGTTCAAACACTGGAGAGGACCCACACTGGAAAGTGACTCAGAAAGATCTGAGAAGCAGGAGTTACTGTAAACAGGAAAAGAAACAATGCTAATAAATGCTAAGTTCTACAAAGAAAGAAAGCAGAGATACAACATGAGGTTACAGTCACACACTTTACAGTAAAGGGAGTTTGTTTTCATTTTGACTCTTTAATATGCTCCTGATTTCACTTTTTCAGCTAACCAAGAGCTACAGCTGTCATGGGAGAGGTATGGAATCTTGACTGGAAGGTCAGGAGAAAAAATGGCCCATGAAAGGACTTTGATCTTATGTTACAACAACATAAAAAAGCTAGAAAACCATTGTTTTAACATGAACTGTCAGAACCCTGCAGTTTTGACTAAAACAGAAGATTCTTTAGGTCTGATGTGGTCTGCTGTTAGGGGAAAGCACCCTTGGGTTGCTGTGGATGTGTCTTGCATAAGATCATAAGGGTGTGGTCGTGTTTATAAAAAGGAACTTTCTTTCTCCTCATATCCACCAGACTTTTTCCTGGCACCTCATTCACACTTGCATGGACTCTTCTACAGGACCATGAATGGGCTGACAGAATCTGCTACTCTTCTGGTCTATTAAATCATTCTGGAAACACATTTGTAGCTAATTAGTATTTCTTTTTGGCAGTCTTTCATGTTTTCATTGGTTTATTTCCATACAGGGAGATTTCAGGGTCATTTATTACTGCTTATATCTTAATGTCCTGCCTAGACAGCCACATTATGTTCCTCAGATATCCTTGTTAATAACTGGTTTAAGCCATGAACTTAATTTGCTCACAAATTCCAGTGGATAGTCCTCCCCAGTGACTGGGTTGTACCACTAAGAAAGGAATGTGGAATAATTGTCTCCCCACTATTCAAGAGGTCAGGCAAATGTTTACAAACAGCCTGACAGGATAAACTTGATCAGGCAGCTGGATTGGCCTTATTTCACATAAAACAGGGCCCTTAAGTACAGAGAACACATAGAAAAGCCATGATGCTTGGTTGAGTTTGTACTTGCACAGTGATAAAGATGCTTCATAAGAGCTTATTTATTACAGGGGACATTTGAGCACCTGTGAAGGGACAATTTAGTTTATAAATGGGCTGGATCCACAAAGTCTGAATACAGTTCTACAATTTCACAAAGTCTAAAGGAATACTGATCTGCAGTTTTCATTTAAGTCCAGTTCTAATTTAATTTAGTTTACGGAGCAAAAACTATATTCCTGTACTAGTTAATTGTTTCTTTATTATTCTAACGTTTCTTTTACAATTAGTCATGTCTCAGTCTCTTATTCTCCAAGTGACAATGTCAATTCAGGCATATTCAGAAACCTTACAACTAAAAATTATCTGGTTTCCTTATATTAAACAACATTAAGAAACAAATGGAAAATAAATAGCACCACCCAATAGTCACATATATATGGTCCAATAATTTATATTGCAATTTAAATAAATCTTTCTTCTGTTAAATTATTTAAATCATAAATATATTATATCCATTTGGATAACATATTTGCTTTGGAAATTGTTAGCACTATGCTAGAAGTATGAAACATTCCTTTGTATAATTGGAGGGGCTTTTAAAATATGATTTCTGGTATGCTGTATAAACTAATAATACCTTATCAGCTATGGTGAATTAACATTTTTAACTCAAGATTATGAAAGCATGTAAAATTATGCATGTTCAACAGTGAAAGTTCCAGGAATAGTCATTACATTTACAACTCATTAACAGTTAATGACGGCAATGTCCTGAGACTTCATGGAAAACTGGGATATTGTGATCCAAAGCTTCCTTTAAAAGATCCATAAATGATTTTATTTTAGAATTAACTGAACAAAATAGTTTTTGACTTTTGAAGCTACCAACATTGTTGGCATTCTGACGTTATGAAACCTACAGCTGGATTAGATTAATTGCCCCACAAACAGAACATTAAACAAGCTTTTGCTAATATTAGTTCACACAGTTGAATCTATTACAAAAGAAGTACTTCAAGGGCAAACAGCAACACATTTCAGTTTCCTTCTGGATATTGAGTCTAAAGTTGGAATTTGAGTGGGAAACATTTAATAGTATAACTAGTTCATCCTGCTCATTTTCCGGAAGCTCCAATAACAGATTATTTTTCCTTTCTCATATCTTTCCTTAGTTCTGGTTTAACTGCAGTTATATCATATACAGCCAACACTTAAAAGAACTCTGGTAAAATGGAAGGGATGACAGATATCTTGTAACATTAAACAAATGTGTTTCTATTAAATTATGATGGGTAACTTCTGTATTGCCAATTACTTTTTACTTTGCATTTTAAATTATATTAAATATGATATTCCTGCAAACCCACATTCACATCACAAGTTAATATGAAGGAAGGACACCCTATGAGAAAAGTGGTCTTGCTTTACAAACAAACTCATGGAGCCACGAGGGAGTGAGAGAGGGCATGGATGCTCTATCCCAGGGGTCTGCAACCTGTGGCTCCAGAGCCTCATGTGGCTGTTTGGTTGCCTGCTTGTGGCATTGGCCCTCCCCCTGCCAATGGGGGACCCTGGGGGGGAGGGAGTCCCAGCTCTCCCAACCCAGAGGCTAATCCCATTGCAGCTTTCAAAACACTTGCTTATTGAAGAAATTTTTTAAAATGGCTTTTCTTAGCTTTTGGGTTGCTGACCCCTGCTCTGGCTCATGCTTGTTCACCCTGTACGTGGCCCAAGCACAGTTGGGCTGATCTAGCATACCTTACAAGACATGAGAAAACTACCACTAACTTTTGTGGGACCAAAATTGGGCCCAGTGGGAGCCACTGAGCTGTAGTCTGAAAACTGTTCAGGGCAAACACTACTAACATCTACAGCAGGCATGACCAAACTGTGGCTCAGGAACCGCATGCAGCTCTTGAATGAAAAAGTGCAGCTTCTGGAAGAATGTCAGCAAATCAATTTAGGAAACCAGCCCCAGCCTAGGAGTTTGAAATCTCCCCTTCTGAGCATGCTTGGGGGGTAGTCCCAGCCTGTGCCTAGCTGCTGGAATGGACAGGTAAGAAGGCTTGGGGAGAGGGGGGGAGCCCAGGACAGCCAGCATCAGAGCCTGGGGGTTCGGGAGGGGGTCAGGACGGCGGTGAGAAGCAGTGGCATAGTCAGGATTTTAAAAAACTTGCCACTAGTCTGCAGTCTTCAACATCGAGCGACAACCAAGTTTTTTCTGTATAGGCCTAATTTTCATGGTAACCTTAATTATTAGAATCTGACATTACTACAATCAATATTTGCCCTCTTTTTACAATAAAATTGAAGTGTGCAATGAATTTTAAACTTACTAATTTTTAAGTAGGTAAATGTATATGGCTATATGCCTCTGTGTGGCTCTCGAAGGTTTAATAATCAACTTGTGCGGCTCTTGAGTTCCACAGCTTTCGCCACCCCGGATCTATGGACAGCAGGATGAGGGGAGAGGCAAATGCATGACCCTAATGCTCTTTTGCACAGCCCCAACATACGGCTCCAGCTCTAAACCACAATTTAGCCCATACTCTCCAAAGGCCTTCATATTCATCCTCTGTACCAACGGGAGATTTTTTTTTGGATGGGGACTGTATGACTGAAGCCTTTAATATTAGCTCTTACTTTACAGTGCAAAACTTCAGCAGTACAGAGTTTTTCAGGATGCCCTTTTTCTCCTTCAATATTAACGTCCTGGCTTACATTTCAGTGACTTTTAATCAAACTTACTATGGCTGAGATGCAAAATGTTGTCTTTGTCCTTAAGACCATGACAGAGAATATTATCTGCATTCAGATGCCTACTGGCTTGTGGTATTTCAATAATAAAACAGCAGGATTGAAGGCTCATGATGAGAATTCTGACTAATTACCTGTTAGATGATAGATGGTTGTAACTCGGCAGTGTCAGTCACTGAAAACAAAACACTTCTAGATATCAATCAGCTTCCTGACAAATTCAATTTCCATCACATTCAGTGGACAATAAATGTGACTTTTACCTCTGCAGCTACATAGCTTTGACTTTTAACTTTCAAATATGCATAATTATATTTTAATAAAGTAGAGATTTTTTAAAGTAAATTACTATTTAAATACCTGACATATTCATATTTCAAGCTCAAAGCTGGTGGAAAAAATTAACATTGTAAATCTGTCTTGTGTTCTACCGAGGAGGGCAAGGTATATTTAATAGCAGTTTTTTTATTTTCTCAGTCTATTTTCATTTAAGGCGAATTATTCACGACAACTTTAATGGGTGTGTTCACTCTGTTTCTCCAATTTCTTTTTTATTTTCTTGTAAATGAGCTGGGTGCAGATTCTGTATCTGATTCAAAAAGCAAAATGTCCAATTAACACCATCACATACCAGCATGTGGGCAGAGTTAAAACAAAGAGGGATTGAAGCATGGAAATTGCATATGGGCTTAAAGAAACACCTCTCCTTTTTTTTTCCTTTTTCTTTTTCTCTTTTAAGGACTGATTGCACCATCCAGTTTGTCCAGATAAAAACAAGGTGCATGATTCTGATCCCATTTACATTGGTGTGACTCAGGAAAAGTCAATAAAATTAAACCAGTGTAAAACCTAGGTTAATGAGATGAGAACCAGGCCCTAGAGGTCACCATGTTCTTGCATTAGAGACCATAAAATGAAAGCTGTTGGGAGTAGGGAGGAATAACTTTATTTAATAGCCACCCAAATTATTTTTACACTTATGCCTATTATAGTAACGACTGCCTCCACTGTATGTCAGATAAAAAAAAAGAAGTCCCTACCCCAAAGAGCTTACACTCTTAGCATACCATGTGAGATAACAGGTGAATGACGCAAACAAATGGGTTGACAAGGTACAAATGAAATAATTACATTTGCTGTAATAAGTACCAGTCAACACATAAACAATGAAGTGCAAGCAAAGCTTGATCTAAATTTATTGTTGCATGGTAGGATATCTATTATTTTCTTTTTAAAACGCTACATACAAATTCTATATATATAAATGTCACACATACTTTTTTTTCTTTTTTAGTGCAGACAACCTTGAACATGGCCCTCCTGTGGCAGATAATCCTAGCTAATCAAGCATGATCGAAAGGGGAACTGTATTAGGTGACCTACCCACCCAGTTGTGGAAAGCTTTGTCATTTGCAAATGAGCTAATTCTCAAGTGAGATGTATCTGGGACCTGCTTGTTTCCAAGAGAATTGAGGGAAAAGATAGAAGCAGTAGCATGAGAGTTTGGGGGAGGGTTTCCAGCAGCAAGGGGATACACCGAGCATGCATTTATTTATTTTTAAAGCGTATCTCACACTACTCATTTCCCCACTGCTAGCAATCAACCTCAGGTGTCACCCAGAATTCTCCACATGACCTTCATCTCTGGTTCTGGTTCTCCAAATAACTCTGAGGCTATGAATGTGCCAAAAAGTGATGGGACAATCTTTGGACCATATGACTGTAGAGGGCAGTAGTGTTAAATTAGTCCACTGGCTGTTGGCAGGCAGGTAGGAAGTGGGAAGGAACCAATCCATGGGCAGAAGACAGGTTGGATTCAGGAAGACAAACTTCAAAAGTTGTGGGAAGAGATAGAGGACTGAGGATTCTTTGGTGCATTAAGAGCTAAAATAAGTAACATACACTTAGTAATGTCTAGCCATTTTTACTGAAGATGGCAGACTAGGCCTGTGTGAAGATCCAGCTTAGCTTGTTGAACCATAATCAGTGCATAATTAGCCCATTTTAAGAGTGAACTGTCAGTAACAATCAGAAGTATGCCCTCATCCTATATGCACTATATTCAGTGGCAAAACTTCCACTGATGTCAGTGTTGCAGGAGAAGCCTAATGTCTACCCATGGGGTTCAACTAAAACCAGCCTGATGACATCCCATGCACACAGTCAACACTTCTGGATCCCTTTTGGCTGCCTGGTGTTAAGGTTGGCTTAAATGGTTTTACAATATGAGTTACAATTTGCCTTTCAAACCACATCTCTGTACGTATCTGCAGCCTGACATTTTGCAAGCAGCTATTGCTTTCCAGTTTACAGTAACACATGATGTCTTTTCTGAGTTTTCAAAGGCTATTTCTACTTTCCTTTGAGAAACTCCTTTATTAGAACTACAAGAACTTGTCTCTTTTGCCTGTACCTTATACTCTCTTTCTACTACATAGACATCAATCTATGGAGGAAATGAGGTGTTTACTACATCAGTGAAAAGTGATATCCCCAAGTAAATATTAAGGACTAGAACACTACATATTACTAATATCCTTTAGAAAACAACTGTGGTTATGTTAACTATATATTTCTTTTTCTGCTATCAATACTAATCTTTATTAGATTTATTTTTAATTTTTATTTTTATTTTTTAATTCTTTTTGGATACTTTTTAATAAAAATATTTCTTGACTGAACTGTGCCATTAAATTTTGCTGTATGTAAAAGGTCAGTTCATCTATGCTTTTTAAAAGGAACATAACATTAAAGGATTTAAAGAAACTGTGTCCCTTTAAAAGACCAAAAGGTCATTTATCATTTTAAATGGAGTGACAACACATTAAGTATATATTCTGCCATTGCTTCACAGATGGAATTTCCATTGATTTCACTAAGAGGCCTGCATGTGAAACAGCTGTAGAATCATGAATTAGACCCTTCATGGTAAGCAGAGAGATTCTATTTTTGCAGAATGTGGCATATCAGTCTGGCTGTTATTTAATTACAGTTTTACAAAAACAGTAAATAAAAAAAACCAAACGTCCTTTATTTTCAATAAATGAAACACATTTAAGTCTCTAATTAGATAAAGTGTCACTTCCTATTTATTTTCATGTGATGTGGTTGCAAACATCCAATTTTTAGCCTCAGTGCACAAAAATGATAAGGTCAGAACCTGAAACATGGTTATTAGCCCTGTTCTTAGTTACCTGTTCTTAGTTATTAGCCCTGTTCTATGGTATCTTGTAAAAATGTCTTCCAGTCAATATATTCTCTATCATGCAAAATGAATTGACTACCAAATGATTTAGCTTGGTAAAGATGTATGTAAAGATGATAAAATGGTGGCACCCTTAATGGTAGCCATTGGTTGTTACAGCACAGTGCACTCAGAGCTCCCATTGACTTCATGAGGCATTTTGTGTGTGCGGCCATTCTAGAAACAAGTACAGTCTTTCAAATCTGCAGGTATCCCCTTTTGTTTTATTTTTTGCTTGGTTTTGCGTGCTTGCAGATCGCAGAAGGATACAGATCCAAATGTGAAATCTAAAGCCTGGTAAATTTTCAAATATCCGTTTCGTATTCGTGGACCATGTTTGCAGATAACAGATCAAATGCAGATACAAATTTTGTATTCATGCAGGGTTTTAGAAATAAGTCCTTAAATTGTGGCTGAATCTGATTTGCATGTTAAAGAGGTTGTATGTTCCAATGTGACTTGGAGAATCAGTTTTTTATATGAGATCTTAGTGAACCACAAACTTCTTCTGGGACTCTGGATACCTTCTACTTTTTCATTTCATCAGTCTAAAAATTTGGGCTTTTTTTAATATAAGAGCTAGAATAATGTGATTGGTATTTACCAAGAATAAATAGCATGGTAGAATATTCAGTGTCATGAAATGTGTTGCAAGTAAAGAGAAGAAAATTCAGTAATCATAGGCACTATGTTCTTTTGCTCAAAATGAATGTTATTGACAGTTGTTCAGGGTTTTATGGTATATTAATTCAGAGCATAAAGTTACTGGGGGAAAAAAATCTTCTATTCTGAGAAATATGTATGTGTTCTGATAGAGCTGGAAGCAGAAGGTAGCAGCATTAGCACACATTTAAATAAATATTCAAATATTTTATACACATGAAAGTAGTTGTCATGTAATTGTTTCCTTAATTTGAAAATATGGTCACTTGGTTCCATGTATTCATGCCATGGAAAAATGTATAAGCAATAGTTAGGTATAAAATGTGAAAATTGTTTCTCTTCACAGGCTCAGCACAAGGTCTGTATAATGCCTAAGTCCCTCATAAGACTCAAGGTAGTACTTATCATGTAATGGGTAAATCCCATTGAAACCATATGGTTAACCTTGATCAGCTGACCCAACGTGACCTTGCCTATGCTGACGGCAAATTCATTGTTTAACACCATGTTTAAAGAAATCTCTGTTACTGTTTATTGCAATGCTTGATAGAAACAACTCTCACTTTAAATCTAGCTGTTCCTCTCCCTACAGTTATGTTTTTCTTTTCTGTTTTCTGCATTATAACAGGACCAGTCAGTTAGCTGCTCCCTTTAAACAACAGCCAACTCCACAAACTAGAAGAGGGTGAGTTACCTCTCACGTCTCCTTCCAATGTTAGCAGGAGCTTACTTGTTCTATGCTTATTTCAATTTATACCAATCTGGGAATCAAAAATTCAAAGTCCATTTCTAAGCCTCATTTTTCTTATATTCTAAATTGTGGCCAATATGCCTTTAGGAAATCTATAATTACCTTAATTATAAACCATTATCTCAAGTTGCCAGTACATACCATATTATCAGATCTGTCCAATAAAAAGGAAAATCTCTGGCTTAAAGCATGGTTTAAAGGACATGACTTTGAAGCAGAATTATGCGCTGTGGCCTTGCATTGTGAATTAAGGTAGGGGAACATTAGAAAGGTAGTCCATTCATTTTATATTATAATATATAAAATACTATTAGAATACCTTGCTGTGGTGAGCTAAGGATTGCAATGGTCTTCCCTCACATTTTTATCCTCACAAGATCTTTGCCAAGTTGATTAAAATTATCCCCATCATTCCCATAAGAAAACTAAGAACCAGAAAAATTAAGGTTCCAAATCTGTAAAAGGTTGAGCACCCTCCACTGACAACTGAGAATGCTCACAAAAGCTCAGAAACTCCTCAGCAGCGTGCAGGACAAGGCCCAGTGGATTCATTCACACTCAAATAGAAAGTCTATAAAAGAAATGAGAGCAAAACCTAGATCTGACCCTGCTCCTGACAGGATAATCCAGCCCCTCCATTATGCTGTATAATAATTAACTCAGTGAATGTCTGCTGAAGCCATATTTTTTTTTCTTCAGAAAATCCTTCCAAGTACCCCCAAATCCTGGTCAGTTTTACTGACAGCTTTCCAGGACCGATGCAAACACGGTTAACTCTAAGGCCTCACAGCACCATAGAAAACACTGTGATGTACTGCATGGGTCTAATTTCACAAACTCTAAAATAGATAAATGATGTGTTTATTACAGTGGAGTCTCTTTTTTTAAATGTAAAGCCTACAAGCCATGCCAGTGGTTCCCAACTGTTTTGGCTCGAAAGCCACAGGTAGAATTTTTACAGCCCCGAAGGGTCACCAGCTTTTGTCAGCAGGCCCTTGCTTGAAAAGCAGTTTGCCTCCTTCCTGATCTCACATCTCTCTGGCTGCAGAAGGAAAACTGAAAACATCTTGTAGCCCTGTGCACTCTGCCTGGGTCCCTACACAGTGACTCTCTTCTGCAAGCAGGAGACTGGAAGATCAGTGCTCCCCTCCCTTTGGCTCCAGCAGGGATCCCAGTGCCTATAAACTTAGCTGGGGCACTTTGCTGGGCTCCCTGCTACAGCCAGGGGGAGGGGAATGCTGATCTTCCATCCCCTCGGCTACAGCAAGGATCCTGTACCAATCTTTTTGCCCTGTGGAAACACGCTCCACCTGGATCCTTAGTGACTCCCCTTCTGCAGCCAGGAAGAGAGGAGCTGAGGGTCACTTTGAAAGCCCCCAGAGGACACTTTTGGCCCCCCAGCCATGGGTTGGGAGGGACTAGTCTATGCAGTAATAAGTGGGGCAAGAGAGGAAGACATGAAATTGAGCATTGTACGTTGATTATATAAACTTTCAATGAACTTTTAACTAAAACCTAGGGGAATGGTGGGCAGAAGTGATTGATCAGAGGGCTGTTCGCCTCCATATCACAAGATCAAATCAAGGGTAGAGGTCACAAATTATGGCTATTCGGCAGAATGGTTGAAACCAATGTTGGCTCCTGTCCTTGTGGACAAGGAAGCAGACATCACCAGTCCCATCAAAACAATGAGCATTAATTTGTGTCTTTGCTGGAAGCTGTAAAAGAGAAACCAGTGACATGAGCATGTGGATTAAGCTACCCTCTCTAGAAGAGGACTTCCAATTCACACTGGAAGCAGAAAAGAGGCTAGAAGAGTGGAGAAGCTCTCAGTGCCTGAGGTGTTTATATATATAAAGGCCTGATACAAAAGTCAGTTGAGACACCCAGTGTGTTAAATGGGCGTTGGATCAGACCCACACAGGGCACACACGAAACTTGATCATTGACACTGTATTCATCCACAAACTCAGTACCTTGCCTCCAAAAATCAAACAAAATCTTCAACCTCGTTCTCCTCTCACAAAAGATTTAGTTTCAGAATACTACAATGTTACTAAAATGTAATTACTTTAAAAAATATTCTACAGTACAGTTGCTAGCATGCTATGAATTATTACCACAAATAATTAAAACTAACATATGGTTGTAAAAATAAATTAAAGTACATTTTGTTATGCAGATTTTTAGTGTTCGTCTGATTACTCGCTAATTTGCAAAATGTGATAATGTGTAATAGACATCACAGTCACTGGTGAAATCATACTGTACTGTTTTTCTCCAGCACTGAAAAGCTCACATGTTCTACCAGCTATAACCCCTTTAAAAAAATTCAGGGGAAAAAAAGAGAGGGTTCTGATTCTCATTTGAACTAAGTCCTATTTACATCATTCTTATCGTTCATAGGGGGTCAAAGTTGGTGTAAAATGGCCTTTGCACTGCTGAAATCCTATAGAGGGGCCTTAGCATAAATGATAAATGGGCCTGGATTGTCAAAGAATTTTTAGCATCTAGTTTATAATTTTAGTATCTTGCATTAAAGTCAATGGGAGATTCTGGGCGCTCAGAATTTAAAAAAAAAAATAATGCTATTTATTTAGGAACAAAATGTGGATCTCAGAGTCTAAACTTTGGCTCCCATTTTTCAAAATCCTGACTAATGTGTATATGCAACTACAATAATATAGAACAGATATGAGTTATTGACAATGTAATAATAAATAGTTGTCATAAATTCTTGAGTCAGAATAAGCAGATCACCAATGATTAACTTACTTGAAAGACAAAGAACACCTCTGAAAAAGATGAAGTCTAAAAATACGTATTTTAGTGATATAATAAATATAGTTGCAAAATTATACCTTTTGCAAAATTCTGAAACCTTTACAATAGACCATGACAGCTACCAATGCCAAAGCGTCCATCAACAACTCTGTAAAATCATTGATCCTTGACATGGAATTTTGGCTTGTTCATCTGATCTCTTTCATTAATATGATACAAGAAATTACTGATGAAAACCGGTTTAGAACCACACTGAATGTTGAGCACTACACAACAAAATAAAAGAATTAAAAGTTCACTTCTAAGTCACCTGTTGAGCTAAGGTGACAAAGAGGAATTGCTTCTTTTTCATCAACTTTAGAACCGTGTGTGTCATCTACAGAAACCAAGGGAGTTGATCCAACCCCTACTAAAGTCTGTGGAAAGGCTTTATAGTACCCAGGTAAATTGCAAAGATTAGGTGCTATACAGTATGCCTCACACAACATCTCATCATCATTCCCCTTAGCTTGGAGGATTTTAGTCCAAAACATGATATAAATGGGCCTAGCTCGCATTCGTTACTTCTGCGAAAGTCCCCTTGAAGTAAACTGTAGTTTTTGCAGTGTAAAGAAAGGAGCATCTGGCCTATTGTCTAGTCCCTTATGTGTGCACATTTATTTTGGGGTGAGCAAATAATAAATGTGTTATGGAGCATTCAAACAGTTGCTGAGTGAAATTATTGATTGTCAATGCAACTGTTAATTTTTATAAAATTAGATCATAAGATGGCATCATGTGTAAATGTACGCATGTTGTCACTGCCCTTCATAAGTCTCTACACATTTACTCCACCATATATCGGAGCATGACTATCTAATATGTATAATGTTTCATTAATTTATTCTATTTGGAATAAAAGTAGAGATTTATATAAAATTCAGCATGATATGTCAAGAGTAGCCGAGTCCACTTGCAGGATTTATAGTAGTACGCAAAACGCAGACAGGCACAATACCACATTAATTGCAAGCTACCAAACAGCTGCATGGCATTTACTCAAAATATTTTACGCATTTAGCACACTTATTGAGTAGAACTTGGAACTGGCTAGCTGTTTGTTTGGAGGTGGCAAAAAAATGAAATTATATTTCCTTACTAGAACTTGAGGAATGTATACAAATCTGAATTATTAAATCCTTGCCCTCTACTCATACAGCTAAAAAAAATCCTATTGAAATCAATAAGAATATTGGCTGAGGAAGGACTTCTGAAGTTTGTCTGTAGATAATATATCTAAAAGTTATCATTAGAAAAGAAGTGAACCAGTCAAATTGCCACTGGATAGCCTTTAGACCAGAAGTGAGTTGTTTACAGCCTTTCGGTACAGTAGTGTTTGCCTCTCAATATTTTGTGCTATCAGGAGCAGTAAAGAGCATGTATATTTATGACTGTTGTTATAAGTTAGAATCCAAATACTGTGCTAACAGTGAATCACTTTCCTTGTAATTGGTGTGACTTTTTTTTATATGCGTCCAAGCTTTCTAAAGAGCCAGTGGGAGTTTTGCCAATTAATTTGAATGAAGAATTTGGCCTTCACAATATCACTACTAAAAACACTGTGCAATGTTGTGTTGTTATGATTTTCGCTTTCTATGTACTGCTGGACTTCTTAAAGATATAGTGAAGCCTAATTGTACTGAATTCCTAAATAATAAATCTCTACTTATAAGGAAGGAGGTTGAAAGTCCTAAACACTTTCAGTGTACACTGCATGTAAAAATTAAAATTCCAGTTATGAACCACTGCATAAAGCGAATTTCTTCTCTTAAAACAAAAAGGAATCAAAATGGGCCCTAATGTACTGCAGATGGTAAATATCATGAGTATGAGAACTATTATTTTAAAATAGATTCTGATCCTGCTCTCACTGAAATCTTCCAATGACTCCAGCGGGTACAAGATCAGCTCCCTACGTAGCGCACTTCAGTAAAAATGTTCAAATTACTATAAAAGTGTTTGTTGTATATAAAGTCTCATAATACAAAGCACCAGTTTCACAAACAGGGAATTATTTAGTTCTATTTGGGAAAGACGTATATAAGAAAGTTTTTCTTATATGTGCTAATCCCTGGCAAATATAAAAGCAAATGTGGAAATTTGGTTAGTTTTCAGCTTCTAATTGTATGGATGATGGGGGCATCATACTAGAAACTACCTGAGCAACTTTATTAGATAGATATCATTTTTCCTTGGATATATTTTTAAAGACACCTTTTGTGAACCAAAGACATTATTTTGGCAAGATGAATTAATGAACTTAAAACCATTAGAAGAAACTAGCCTATTCTAATTAATCTGTAAATAATGTCCAGTAAGTAAAAAAGCAAAATAGAAAAGTAAAAAAAAAAACCAACCCAAAAACAAATGCTGTACCTCTGCAGTTTATTATACCATCTATAATTTACTATCTGTTTAGCACTTCATCCAATTCCCAGTGAAGTCAACAGAAGTCTCCCCATTGATTTCATTGGGGGTTGGATCAAGCTCTTATTTCAGAGTTCATGCATTTTACCAGCTTAATAAAGTTACAGGCTTTGCAAAGCTTTTTCCATTGCTGCCCATGGAGGCATTCAACAATTTGGTATCTCAGAAGAATAATTATGTGAGAAAACACAAATCGCATTATATAAAGATTAAATATACCCTTGTGACTAGCACAAATATTAGACAGAAAAAATAGTCCAACTCCAGAAAGATAGATTTCTTTTAGCTTCAAAATTTACACTAAGCATTACAAGCAGGTTAATTGGATAAGTTTGGAATTATAGAACCAGTGATATTCAGCATCCTAAAAGTCTTGCTCACAAACTGTTGCAAATAAAAATAAACAATAAAGTCCATATTGACTTTATAATATGACAGTCAGTAAAAACATTGTAAATATATGACAATACTTTACTCACAGAAAAAGTGATCCTTTTGTTTAAATTGAGGCATTGTAATGATATATGTAATAGTTTGCATTGTAACATTACATGCTAAACCTGAAATGTCATTGGAAGTCTAAAATCTTCAGTCCTTTGAACACTTTAGTTTTCCACACCTTGTACCTCCAAGACAACTACACATCATTTAGCATAATTAACTAAATAAATATTATGGAGGTACAAAGAAATATCTTAAATGATATCAGGTACATAATATAGAGTATTATAAATTACTGGTATAATATTTTGCAAGAGATGTCTATATCTGACTGGTACAACAGAATTGGTGGGAATATATTTATATGCAATCCTTACCTCATTTCAGATATAATTGGTTTTAGGATATTTATTATTTTGAATAATAAATGGAAGTACACATACTCTATTAAAGTTTTTTAAAATGTGCAATATTTTTTCATCTAAAAGTCCAGGATATTCCACCTTGCTTATGCAGCTTAGTGCCTGAGACTTGTACAAATGTAGGTCATTCGAATGTCAAACAAAGCAGGTTTTAAAACAGAATACTTTGCTGTACAGAAGCAATACCTGTGTCCAAACACACGTTCTACTTCCATGTTTTGGAAATATTATTTCTGAATCAAGTGTATTTCTCATATGTGATCTGTTCAGGATTACCAATGTTCTGCAGTCTCTGAGGGTGTTCTGTCACCAGTCATTCTGTTTTCTGCTATGAACTGAAAATGTTAGCAAGGTCTGCTTGAAATCAGACGAAGGGGAAAATATACTGAAATGTATGCATGTATTTTCTCAGATTGGAAGTGAATATTCAGATAATTCCACTGTAGTTAGAAATCTGGGCCTTATACAGTATTCAGAGCCTTATTCTATCATGGTTTAAATTTTCTGACTGGACATTAAGGATCTGAAACATCATTCCTTTTCCTTAGAAGGTGTAGATTTGAATATATGTTGACTTCTGCACAAAGTTTAAGAACTTTATGAATAAAATGAACTATTCCCAAACTTCCTACACTCTTGTCTTGAATTTATATAGTGCCTTTTTAAAGACATAGTCCAAAACAAGGGTGGGGGTGGGCTAAGAGAAGAGAAAGACATGGTTTTGCATTTCTGCTGGTTTTGTTTGGAAGCATAGCCAGCTTGGGAAAAACAGCCAGCTACCCTGCAAATTAATGGTCAGATGATTTAGTCAAACTGTAGCTGGAATCTTGTTTGTGACACAGGTGTAAATAAGAGGTGTGTGGCTGTGCCTATATTTTGCTTATGTACACATTTTTCATAGTCAATATTGTTAATTCAAGAAAGCTAATCTACTCACAAAGTTATGTTCTTAAAGCAAATCTTGCTCCAACTCCAAATTAAATAAATATATTTAAATAAGAGGTCAAATTCTGTTCCTATTTGAATCAATGGCAAAACTCCTACTGGCTTCAGCAGAGACAGAATCTAGCCTACAAATTATTGTCAGAGGGGACTGATTAGAAAAAGGGAAACTGTTACAGTCTTTGGACCCGATTGTGAGTTTAATTGAAGTTTTGCCTGATTGAAGAATGCAGAATCGGACCTATTTGTTATCATGCTTTGCACAGCTTTCCTCCATACTGTTAAAAAAAAAAGTGTTATGCTTCTCTTTCTTTAGTCACTTTAGTGTACTTCATGACACCTGAAACTGTGCCTTTCAAAAATGTACCCCTCTCTAATGAGCTGGGCAGCACATGCTCAACAAATGATTTATTAATAAATGAACTGTTGTTTTTTCCTTCCTTCTGGCAGCACATTAAAGGAAATCAGCCACCACCAAAGCTGACTGTGCCTTGTCATCTGAATAAAGTCCTGCCCAAAGTAACAGGATAAACTTGGACAAGCTCATGAAGCAGTGTGGAGTTTCGTTCTGCTTTTACTCTAGCACTGTAACTAGCCTGTGATGTGTTATTCATCCCCCAGATAGGTGGGAGACGTCCTGAAATTACCCTAGCAGGTCAAGAAATTGCAATCAAAACCTTTAAGTAACCCCAATATTCTTCTCTCTATAGACACGCATTTATAATGTGTGTATGCACCTCTCTCTATAAAAATATCTAGTGACATGTACCTTCCCCCAAAAATTCTAGACTCAGGATACGCCTTGAGTAGCATTTGTGTGGTTCCTCCTGGTAATGCATTTCTTTTCTCCTGGCTCCTTTATTAAGGGAGTACCACGTTTCGCAGTTCTGGAAGTGGTAAGGAGAAATCACATCAGGGTAAACAGCTGGATTGGGGGCAGCGAAAGGAAAAGCCCATCATTCTCCTGCTCTTATCCTAGATTCTGTACCAATTCCATTTGTCGTTTTAAAAGTGGATCCCTGGTTTTTTTGTTTTGTTTTGTTTTGTTTTTTTAAATGTCTAGTCAGTCTTTGGAGCTTTGTATTTGCTGTACACAGCGCGTAACACTTCCAGCATTTCTAGAAAGTCAGAAAATAACCCCCCTCGTTAGCGAAGCTGGGAGGCTGGGTTCACACACTTGCTCTGTGGCAAGGTTTCTGAGCAGAGTTCATTAAAAAGCGATGATTACACTTAGCTCTAACCAGCCCGAAGTGACAACGGCAAAGCTTTCGAGAGCCATAAGATGCCATGAACTTGAAGGTGCTAAACAACTGCAAGGGTGGAGGAACAAGGACTCGGCTTCTCCATTGACTCTCCTCAGTCCCCTTGCAGCGGCTGCTCGTCTCTCCTGAACTTGGTTAAACTCCCAAAGCTGCAGGCAGGGATCGCGGCGCTGGGTATCAGTTCACTCAGCTAACTGGAGGAGCTAATGTAGCCAGTCCTCATTTCCCAGCCCTTCCTTACGTCAGCCAAAGGGCAGCTACCCGCAGCAATTAATGTTCATTGTCTTAATTTAGAGAGCGAAAAGGAGTCCTTTAAATCGTGACTTTTATTCAGCTGTGTACTGCGCGTTCAAAATCATCAGCAAATGAGTGCAGAGGTGGCATCCATAGAATAGGGTTTTTAAAAATAAAGGTGGGATTTTCTTTATTGGGGGAAAAGATGGTTTGATTGCTCAGATACCTGGGCAACCTGTCACAGTGGCAGTCAGTGTGTGTGTAACCTGAGGAGCTTTCATTGAACAAATCAGCCCAAAAGCATAATTGGCGGCTCAAAAGTCCCCGTGTGGCGGCTGCATGCTCTGGACCGCTTGGTGTGGGCTGAGGGGGAATGAAAATTTCAAGATCGGACTCGAAACGCAGCCTGGCTCTCCTCTCCCCCTAACAAGAAAGTTGCTTTGCAGACTTGAAGGGAACCGTGGCTCCTGTCTGGGCCAGCGATGATTATTTGGGCTCTTTGCTCCCTTACGCGACAATGGTTTTTCCTCTGGGCTGCTTGACGTGAAACCACTGGGGTTGGGCAATTCTGCTCAAAACAAATAAAACGTCCACACACACCCACACACACAGTCACACACACGGACCAGCGAGCGGGCTGGGCGATTTTGCAATGGAGAAAAGCATCACTTACCAGGGCTGGGGTCTAGAGCTCGGCAAACGCTGCCAGTGGGGCTGAGAAGTGAAAAACAGCAAGGAAAGGCAAAAGGCTGAAAGTTGGAAGAGGGGATTTAGGGAGGGGGAGCAGAGGGAAGCGCCAGCCCAGCGCTCTTTGCTCTCCCTGCCCGCCACCAAAACAAAGATCCGGGAGCAAGGCTCTGCCAGATCTACACCCCCAGCAACCCAGGGCCAAACCTCAGCTTCTCACTCACGCCAGGCTGAGGAAAGGGTTAACTCTCCAGCCTGCGGGCTGCTGCCCGCCAATGTTATTTTGGCAACAAATGCAGCTGAAGGTAAAGGTTCAGGCGCCTTGCACATAACATATACAGCTAGCTAGCTAGATATAGATATAGATATATAAAAGGATGCTTTAAAGCCATTTATCGTTCAAAATAATAAGAATTCATTTTAAAAAAACCCTCGTTCCACTTGCGTGCATGTGGAAGCCACTTTCTCCCCCCAAAATCGGGCGAATGTTTTATTGCCTCCTATTTATACCGCCTGTTTCTGAAAAATGCGACTGTTTGGGAGCAGTAGGAAAGACCGAGCAGAAATTAAACCGAGGTGTGAGGGTGGAGGGAAAGAAATTTGCGGTGGGCTTCACAAAGAGCAAATATCTAGACCTGGGGGAGATTAGAAGAAGCTCAACAGTTTTTCTGCAAGTCCAATGAAGCCAGAGCGTCTTTCTTCCCTGGTAATCTAACAAGCATGTGACTCAGGTGTGTGGGTGTTCAGACGTGTGGCTCAAGCTCCGCTTCAAAGGCACTCTTTCCATCCCTTCACCCGACTAAAAATACCAGTGGTTTGCTGCAAGAAGGCTTATTTCAAATGATCTTCGAGCTCAGTTCTTGCCGCGATGAGAACTCAGCCCCTGACTGCTCCTGCATGGGCGCCTTGAGAACAGGCGTTGGCCTTTAATGCGTATTAAAATGAACACAGTAAATGATATTCGTCTGGCTTATTTAGCACCTTGTAGGTGGCTGGTGTGAGTGGCTGAGTCCCAGAATATATCTTCACATATGTGTGCGTGTGAGGGAGACAGACAGAGACAGTCTTGGGTTGTGAATTGTCACTGGGTGATTTCAACACTCTTGCTCCACCCATAATAGCCATTTTGCTAACTTTGAGGCTGGATGACATTAACTGAATTGGCCTCTTCGCACCAGCTTGAAGACTGGAGACTTTTAGTGAGAAATCTGTGTAAAAGGCACAGGTGTCCCTGGAGCGTCTATTGTGTGAGATCTGTGAGCTGGTTCACATTAGTTATCATTTCTTACATACACAGGATATACAGAAAAATCTCATTAGCAATGTTTAGCTAGCACATTTAGGGTAACCGGATATGTAACTTTCTTGCCATACAAAAGGCTTAAAATCGCTTTGCTTGTAGGAACAATGAATGCTACGAAGTGAATAAAAAAATCCTAGAAATGGAATAAATAATAAGGCTATTTAGCTTGCGTTTGTTCCTGTACTATAGCTTATGATGTCGATATGTCGGCAATAAAATCTGGTGGATTGTGCAGATATTGGGATTTTACTAGAGAAGAGAATCTGGAATCCAGCCACTCACCCAGCCTCCCTTCCCACCAGACTGCACATTTCTAGCAGATCCGCCCGTTGCATTTTGCCACAGAGCACCATGAACCTCAACTGAGCCAGGACACATCTGATGGGGAAACTATTATTGCTGAAGGATCCAATGATTTGCTAAAGTATCCGTTAAATCAAATATGTTGCATTAGTCCAGCAAGCCTTAGGGGGAGGGGAGAGAATTTCCTCGTGAACAGACAGACAGATGCATGGAGCATAGAGGTGGAGTCACTAAGAAAAAGAAATCAAATGCCATTAAACAGTTTTCAAAGGGATTAGGCAAAATCCAAGTGGGAAAACATTAGATTCGTTCAAAATATGGAAGAAAGGGAATGGGGTTTGCAATTCGGTTTGTGACTTGAAAGCAACAGCCAGTATGCTCGATGGAAAATACAATAAAATGCCTTTTCATTTAGAGAAAGGGTTCTTACGTAAATAATTATACGTTCCCACACCTAAACTTCGCAGATAGAAACTAATCAAATTATCGTTCAGCTGCATTTACAAGAGTGCTGCTGCAGCCAGCCAGACCTGATTAGAAGAAACTCTCTTGCTGCACAAAATGATTGCGCCTGCTACATTGTCTGTTTATCCCTGTGTCTAATAGTCAAGGTTTATGATGCTGCTTTGCCTTATATTATGATCTTACTTAAACCAGCGCTGTCTGAAAACAAACACGTGCATATTCCCTATCAAACTATTTCGGGAGCAAAGCCAGCGGTTTCAGATGATTTAGGCTCTGTGTGGTTACCTTCTCTAGACAGTTAGGAGGTGGCGAGAGTCATAAATATTCAACAGCACGTGGAGCCAGAGTGCCCAAGCCACCCCGGCGAGAGCGCATGCGCAGGAGTTCACAACTAAAGCCAAGCGCTGCGTGTACTTAAAAAGAGAGCAGCCTGTGTCATGTGTGGCATTAGCAACTCTCAGAAACACTGGCAGCCCGATGCAGAGGGTCTTCCAAACTGGGTAGTTTCTCCTTTTCTAGGAAATGTCCCTAGCGAAGTAACTCCCTATCTCCACATTTCCAGAACTTCTTCCCGAGAGAGGCAACATCCAAAAGAAAACACATGTTCTGCAAGTTGGGGGAGGGTTTCTTGTTTCAGTCTCTGCCTTTTGAGTTTTAAAAAGGCTTTGGGATTGGAGAAAGGTTCAGAAATGGCTAAAAGGTCTTAACCCAAGTGAACATGGAACTGCCAGGCTTGGCCAAAATGTTATGTGAAAATCCCTGTGCACACAGCATACACACACAGAACCACATGTGGGTGTATGTGTGTTTCTGATCATGTGGTCTGTTTTGCTAGCTCTCTCTCTCCCTGTGTGTGTGTGTGTGTGTGTGTGTGTGTGTGTGTGTGTGTGTGTGAGAGAGAGAGAGAGAGAGAGAGATTGCACACACTAGCATATGGACACACGCAAAATTCTCTAGATGTGTGGTGAGCGCATATGCGAACATATATAAAAGAGAGGCACTCTGATTGTATATATCTAAAAGGTAGTTAATTTGATTTATTATTCCTGAAAAATGCTGTCTCCAATGCGGGCGTCATCTGGAAACTTCATGCTATTTTATACTATCACTCTGAAGCCGAAATAAATGTTACGAATTGATGACAGGTTCCAGCTGCATGGTAAAAATAGCCCCCTGGTTTCAAATGATCTTGTTTCTTGCTAGCGAAGATGACCCAAACCTGCCTAATGGAGTTCAGCAGGAAAAAACAAACCAAACCCCAAACCGTTGGCTGTGTTTTGTACAATTCATGCTAAGATTGCAATACACTTGGGATAAAATAGAATGCAGTGTATCCCCCAAAGTTGTAAAAATCTTCACTATTTCTACTTCACAATTAGTAATTGATCAAATTACACACACACACACTTACATTGTGTGTGTGTGTGTGTGCGGACACATAGTATACAACTACTGTGTAATTATGTGTCCGTATGTGAGTGCACATACACATACACAAAAATAGAGAAAATAAACACTAGTGCATCCACTACGTGCACGGAATCGTAGAAAAGATACATATTCTGCAATGTTTTCAAAATAAGACTTTTCTCCCCCCATTTAAAAATAATCTTTGTGTATTTCAATATGTCTGGATATAACCTTCGCAGACAACTATATATGAAAATCTTTCCGGGAGTTTTAATACCTTGCTTCACTCACTCAGCACTAATGGGTTCACAACAATACTTTCACGTTTTAATTAAAATGTAACAATTTCCTCTGTAAACACCCGGTCAAAAGGTTTGTGACTGGTTAATGCAGCACGATCGATACCTTGTTCTAAGATGAAAGATACTGGCCACAAATGTGTGTCGCCCACACGGACACGGCCCAATTCCAAAATGTTATATCTGGGCGTGTATATATGCGCGTACATGTGTGATATCTTAGTGTACGGACATACAATTTCTCTCATTGTTTACTCAGTGATAGCCACCACTGAAGTAGGAGTCGATCCGCTTCCAGCAGAGGACACCAGGCGCGCTTGCATTCCTATCAGCATTCAGCAGTCTGTTAGATGTAGCTTTTAAAATTTGCAGTGCAGGCTCTCAGAAATGTTACATTTAACCTGTGTTATGGTCATTTGCCAGTTGAATAAAACTTGGACCGGTTATGCTGGCTTCCGGCATTTCTCCTCATGAACTGTTCTCCCCAAATTCCAGGGGGGGCAGCCCTGTTAGTCTAGTTCAGCAAAACAAACAAGGAGTCCTGGGGCACTTTTGAAGGCTAGCAATATATAAATAAAAGATAAATAAATTTGTTAGTCTTTAAAAGTGCCCCAGGACTCCTTGTTTCTTCTGCTCAAGTGTTACATACTTTCATTTTGAGCGATTCTTGAACTATTAAGGAGTATTTTTAGAAATGAGCGGATGATTTAAGGTGTACAAATTACAAAGTTGGGACAATTTACCGATGTGACCCCCCAATCAACAAACTAAAAAAAAAATCCAATGTCATATCCGTCAGTTTTGTGTATAGTTTGACTTACAGTTAAAGGAAAAATTAAAAAAAAACAAAACACCATGAGCACACAAGGCCAATTCAAACTCCTCTTTATTTCGGATATGGCTCACTTTATACGCGCTTTATTTGTCTCATCGATGCTGGGTCGGCGTTTTAAAAATGTAAATAATCATCTATAAGTGATTAAAGCGATTGGAAAGACGGTTAGGTAAGAAAAATGTAAACTACTTTGATTATTGTTTCGTGGTTATGTGTGTATGTGTTCATATAACACAAAAGATGCATGCACATATGTATCACACAGCCAGGATCGTGTGTGTGTGTGTAGACGTACCTCGTTTGACCAATATTGCTGGGTTGTTAGATATCTTCAGACATTTCATATTGACACCATAGGAGTTTTCAATTAACTTGAAGGACACCAAACGCTCCAACAGTGTAAAACTGCGGCCATACTTTGAGCTACAGCACCCTGGCTAAATCAAAATACACAACTACACACGAGGAAAGTCATTTTCAGCACAGTCTTCCGCTTCTGCTAAATAGACTCTAACAATATATTTCGCTGCTAACATTCACGTATTTCGAAACCTAATAGCCCATGAAGAAAAGTAGGAAAAATACATCTCAAGGAGCAGACACTAAGGATATGAACAAAATAATATCGACTACATTTAAGTTCGCAAGGCTATTTCATGCACCTCCATAGCCAACATCGCTCTTTTCAAGGATTTGTTTTAACAGATCGCGGCGAAGTGTTCATTTCTACTCTGAAGTTGTTACAGATGTTAGTTAAAACAAGTTAAAAACCCGGCTTAATAAACACTCACTGCAAAATATTTCTGTCCCGGGTGATTTCAAAACGCTCTGTCTTGTCTGGATGGCCAGGGAGAAGGTTGCAATTGCGAGGTTGATTTCGATTCAGCATTAACAATTTTATTGTTAGGAATAGTCCCTAATCCAAACCATATCCAGTGTAGCGATCACTGATTATTTCACGACACTGCGTTCAAAAAAGCATTACAGATATACAATAACAAAATTAAACCTCGATGTTTCACGATGTTGAAACAAATCTCACTAAGAAAGCGTAAAAGACTAATCGTTAAGCATGTGTTCAGATCCATGTAAGCAATAGACCTGTATCAAGTGACCACCAGGGACTAAATATGCAAGCTCAAACAAATTTGCAATATTCATCTTTTAGACTATACGTCCCAACCTGAATAATGTTTCTTCTTTAATTTGTGCTGATAGCGGTTAACATTTCGGCATATATTTCCAAACCCACGTACATGATTTTAAAACGCATCCTCCGTCACGCTGATGGAAAAATTAAACTTCAAACATCCGAAGGGTCTAAAATTTTGGAGACGTCAAACGTTTTTTTGTCCCTTGTTCTTGTCTTCTTAAATGTCTATCGGCAAGTTGCTACAGTTTCTGTTTAGGTCCCAGTGGTCCTGAACTTCTTTACATCTCCCATACCCCTGCAAGGTGGCGCTCTTTTCACTGAAAGCTGGTATTAAGCTTATAATAAGAAAAACATTTGGGAGAAACTAAAGTCCAACTATAACATTTCTCACGGTCTCTTCAAAGGTAAGGGACCTATTCAGAATTAGCCGAAGACTTCCTTCTTTCTTTTGAGCGGCTCAAAGTTATTTTTGTGATACATCACAAACGGCAATATAAAAATGACGAAAAGACTTTGAAATATCTCTCAGTAACATGCCATGGTTAATTTACAGGTATACTAAGCGCAATGTGAATGCTTCCATATGAACACATACCTCCACCTCTCCCCCCACTTCTAGCAGTTAAGATGCCTCTTGACTTCCTACACACCTAATATTTCTTTAAAGAAGCTGTTAAAGTGTCATCTTGGTCTACTGGAAGGTCAGTTTGTGCAATTCGCTCTATGACATATCACAAGCTTTAGCCAAGCTCATGATTTGTGTTGTCTGTTGATACGTTGTCTGCTTAATGGGGCGATCATGCAAGCTACAACAAGGAACAAAGCCCAACAGTTCCAACAACCGTAGCTAAGTTAGTGGATGCAGTACAGCTTGCAAATCTATCAAACTAAACTGCAAGAAAGACAATCTGATTTAGAGAAAAGGCGTTCTGCTACAGTCATTAAGCACAAGTAATTTAGATTTTTTATATTGTCTTCTCATTTACAAATTTACTGTATCAACGCCAGCCAATGGAACGAATTTCTTAAGTAAATGAGAAATAAATAAAAGAGATAGAAAGATAATCAAATTACATAAAATAATTCTTACCCCCTAGATTTATTTTTTTAGAAAGCTATTAACACGGGCAAAATTGTAGTAATAATAATAGCAGAGTATAAGAAATAATTGATTTAAATTAGCATCACGTTTTAAGGAATATCAGTAAAAATGCATCTATGAACCTACTGTGGGGGGGTGGGGGGAGAAGGCCCTTGGAAAGTCATGAATCTCCACCATGAGAATTAGTTATGGTCATAAATGCTTGAAATTAAAATAGCAACTGAAACAATCCTCTTTTAAATCTCCTAATATGTGTTAGCCGAATTAATTCAATTTAGGGACACAGTACATCCAGATTCATTTGTACTGTTGAAGGATGGAAGGGAACTTCCTTGTACAATTCATCCACATTAATATGTATGTAGCATATGCAATCTATTTCTGTTATTTTTATGGTTGTTATTCCATGTCTGCAAAGGTCATTTAAATTATACTGCGGCCGAAAATTTGTTTCATAAATTTTGATATAAATACTAATTACCCACTATAGTAATGCCAGCAGGGATCCTTTCATTTATCACATTTATATCACCGTCGCTGCTTTAGTGATGACATAATGGAAAGCAGTGAAAAAACTGGTTCGGTTTCCTTCTACTATATTAAATCTGCTGGAAGTTGCAGCAGGTTGTCTGGGTGAATAAGAATTCCTACTACAATTCATGGGATTTAAGAATCTTTAATAAGGTACGAAATGTTACCAAACAGTTCTGTAAACTAAATTTTACATACCAATTCTTCTAGCCATAAATATTGAATATCTGTAACATGTATAACCGGACCTTTACATGCGGATAAATATGGAAATTAGGCTTTATATACATTATGGTACTGTATTTGCCAAAAGCAACGGACAGATATAGTTTATATCTTTTTTTTTAATATCACTTTACATAAACAAATGTAACAGTTTGACACGTAGATCCAGGCTTTCACTATACGAATTTCTTGACAGGACAGTGTAACAACATTTTACCGCACTACTCAGACTGGACTTTGGGACGAAATGTTTGCACTTTATACAAAAAAGCACATTAATACCAATAATATTCTGTTAGATCGACGTTTAGACTGTAATAATACAAAGGAATTCACATTTTGGTACACATTTACTAGAACATTCTTGCCATTCAGTACAAATAGTTGAATTTCTACCTCCTCCCTCTTCCCCCCTCCCCCACCCTCCACCTCGCCCCCCCTCGTCCCCCTTCCCTCACATATATGCAAAGACCACAGTTCCACAGAGCCCCTTAGTCAACTTGCGATATGTCTATTTACAAAATCAAACAGTACATTTTGAAGCTAATAATTCTGTATTTACATTAAAAAAAAAAAAAAGCTGCTGCCCGAGGAGACATGCAGTTTGAGCCCCCTAATCAGGGCTTCCAGTCTCGCCCTACACATTTGGCTTCTGGCCTGGTAACCTTGTCCTCTCATGCATCCTACCAGCCCCTTCGCCTACCGAGCCTCTGAAGGCAACAAAACAAACCAAAACAACAAAAAAGGAAAAGATTCTTCATTTGAATCGGTCCTGGGTCTACCGGCAGCTTTTTATTTACGTAGGGATTTATTTTGCTTTCGAAGTGTTCCTTAATTTTGGAGTCTTTTAAATAGGGGGTTGTTTGTCTGCGGTTGGGTTTTGTTTGTTTGTTTGTTTGTTTTAAACGTACCATTCGTTAAAATTTGATGTGAGCGTGCTGTGGCTGGACGTGTGATGGACTGCTGAAGAGGAGGGGGATAAGGAGTTGGTGGTCTGGTTTTCTGTAGATGGAGACACGATTGTTGGGGGCGTTGAGGATTCGTAGCCTGAGCTGGCGGCGGGAGAAGGCTGAGACCCCTGGGAAGATGACTCATGGACCTGTAAAAAAAACCGTCCATAAATAGACAACAAAAAGGAGAACTTTTTATCTATCTACATAAAGTGCGGCTACTTCGCTCAGAATAGCGAGGTCCAAGATCCTTTTCTCTCCTCCTCACCCCCTCCTCCACGGGATCCTCCGGGCTGAATTCACAACTTAGCCTCCAAACGCTACAGAAGGTCATTTTAAGACCCGGTCTGGGGAGAAATAGGGCCCAGTTACTAACGCGGGGATCCCAGAAACGCACGCCCCTAGCCTGATGCAGAAACAGTCGGCTGGCAACGCACGGATGCAAGGTAAATGCGGTCCTGGTGCATAAAGGGAAACGGGTCTGCTCCATTTGGCTTCTAAAAAAAACAGCCCAAGAGTTTCCCTGCTTGTGTCCCTTCCATGTGCCCGCTGAGCCCTTCACACGAAGTCTCCACTACAGCTCTGCACCCAGAAAAGCCCAAACCGTGCTACACCAGCGCACGGCGTAAATAAGGGAAACCTCTTTGCATTCAACACCGAGGGGCTAGCTGCCCTTAAGCCAAACAAACAGCATTTGTGTACAGCTTTTTGCAGTAAAAACATTGCCGGCCGGCTTGCCCTCGTCTTTTCCAATTTCCTGGCCGCACATTACTCTAAAATACGCTTCTTTGCAACAACACGGCCAGAAAGCCAGCCAACGCATTTCACTTTTTAAGTGCCCCATCCTAGCTGAAGCGCACAATCGGCAGCAGAAAGTCAAAGAGAAAGGCTAGGTGAGATCAGGTAAAATAAGGCAACATCAATTTACCTTCATGTGTTTTCTGAGGGAGCTTGGGTGAGTGTAGGACTTATCGCACATTTTGCAGAGATAAGGTTTGTCGGAAGTGTGTACGTGCATATGCTTTTTGCGGTCGCTGCTATTTGCAAAGCGCCTGTCACAGCCCTCGAATTCACACTTAAAGGGTTTTTCACCTATTACGGAAAAAAAACACCGACCCCATTAGAAACCCTGAGCTTCCTATCATGAATCATTACCTTTTTAGAAATCTTAGCAAATTACCGGACCCAAAGACAGAGGAACATTCATTATTTGTAACTTTCCAACTCTCAAATGCTGAATCTCAGAGCCCTGGTTTTTAGAAAAAACCTCAGGAGCAATGCCCAGTGCCTATTTCGAGGCGTTTTCAAAGCAAACGATTTGAACGTTTTTCAGAGGAGTTTTATTTTCACTTCTCGGCTCCCTGGCTCGTAATAAGAGTGGGAGGAATAGAGCAGGCGTTATAGCCCTGGCGTACCACAGCCTTGGGGTCTAGTTTGTGCTTTTATGGCTCCTTCTCGTGGTATTTCACCCACCCACCGCACAGCCTGTCTCTGTGTTTCCTCCAAGACTGGCTGATGTTACCACCGCTGCTTGTTATGCTTCCAGGGGATGAAATGTCACCAGCGTAGTTTTGAATAAGCTTCATAGCATTTGAACAAAACGTGTAACAGCAAAATAAGGGGGAGATTCAAGCAGCTCTCTATCTATATGTCTTGGACGTTCTTAAGGATCCCAGCTGATTTTCTTAATAAAACAAAACTAGATTCACCCCCTAGGTTCAGCTCCACGTAATTAAATATTTACAAACGCTTGATTTCCAAGGGGGTGGGGGGGGCTGAATTTCCTGCCTGTGCGTTTAGCACGATTTCTCCTCGTCCTGCACTCAAAAGCGCCGACTCCCAATTAATTAAAAGCTATAAATTTAGCAAGTCGGGCTGCCGCTATTTTTCTTTCTCGGCTGTATCTCTGCAGCGCTCTTTTTAAGAAGAGACTGAGGGGGGGAATAAGTCCGTTAAGGAGCCGGGTTTGAGAGGAAGCTCTCCCTCTGCCCCTTTGGAAAAGCAAGCCGGAGCCTTTCTCAGCAGCGAAGCCCCCCAGCCCACGCTTCCCCTCTCTCCCGCCCGCCCGGCGCTGCACATTTCCCCGACTTCTCGCCAGCCCTCGCTCGCGGCAAGAGGCGGAGAGAGAAGGGAAGCCTACCTGTGTGAGTCCTTTTGTGGATTTTGAGATTTTCCGACCTGGCGAAGACCTTCCCGCAGCCGGGGAAGGGGCAGGGGAAGGGCTTTTCCCCCGTGTGCACGCGGATGTGGTTGACAAGTTTGTACTTGGCCTTGAAAGGCTTCCCCTCTCGCGGGCACTCTTCCCAGAAGCAGATGTGGTTGGACTGCTCGGGCCCCCCAACGTGCTCCACCGTGACGTGGGTCACCAGCTCGTGCATGGTGCTGAAAGTTTTGTTGCAGGCCTTCTTGGGGCTGGCCAGCTGCTCCGGCTCGATCCACTTGCAGATGAGCTCCTGCTTGATGGGCTGCCGCATGTAGCGGAAGAAGGCCCCGGCGCCGTGGTGCGCTGCCATGTTCATGTTCATGGGGCCGTAGCCGTGCAGCTGGCCCGAGGCATAGTGCTCGGAGCGCGGGCTGGTCACCTGGCCGTACTGCTCCGGCCGGCCGTACACGTCCCCCGAGAAGCCCAGGCGCATCTGCCCGTTCACCACGTTGGGCGAGGCGTGGCTGGCCGCTTGCTCGTGCAGGCCGGGGAAGAGCAGGTGGCCGGCGGCGTCGCCGTGCCCGTGCGGGCCGCCGAAGCCGCCCGCGGCCGAGGCGAAGAGGCTGTGCTGGGCGCTGGCCGCGGCCGCCTCGCCGAAGCCGCGGTTGCGGAAGAGAAAGTCCCGGGTGGAGTTGAAGGCGGCGCTGGAGTAGGAGCCGACGTGCGCCGGGTGGTGGTGGTGGCCCAGCGCCGCCGCCGCGTAGCCGGGCGCCTGGGAGGTGAAGGCGGTCTGGCCGGCCGAGGCCAGCTCGTGGCTGCTGGGGTTGAGCTTGAAGGCGCCCATGCCGTCGGCGAAGGGGTTGATGGCCAGCCCCACTTCCCTGTCCGCCACATCGCCCGCCGAGTGGTGGCGGGAGGATCCGAAGGTGGTCACTCCTATGGCGGGATACTGCGGCCCGGCATCCAGCAGCATCTTCCCGCTCTGGAGGCAGCGACCGAGGACAAAAAAAAGAAATCGCCCAAAAGAAATCGCGCCGAGGAGGCAAAAGCAGCGGCGGCCACCCTCGCTGCAAAGTCAGCCGCGATCACCACCGCCAAAGCAACCGCATCGGAACCGCCCCGGCCGGCATCGGCGCCCGAAAGGAGCAAAAAGTGGCACCGGCGGCCGGCGCCCCAAAGCCCCCCCGGGCTCTCCGGCCGGACTTTTCGGGCAGGTTTGAAGTGGGGAGGGAGGCCGGGCGGGGGGGGCTGCAAATAACAACAATGGGAGAGGTCAGCCCGCGACGCAGCCAAAAACAAAACCAAAGCAAAGCAAAACAAAAAGCCCAGCTTCCTTCAGTTAATCTTTAGCTAGAGGAATGTTGCAAAGTGGCCGAGAGATTTTTGCTCCTGTCTTCGGGCTCCCCGCGCTCTCTCCTTCTCACTCTGCCTCTCGCGCGGATTTTTTTTCTTTGCCCTTTTTTTTTTTTTTTTTTTGCCCCGCTTTGAAAAAAAAAAAGGCGCAAATCATGCACAATATTGTCTTTTGCGGTTTATCTTCCTGGGGAGAAACTTTCACCTCCTCAGCCGGGCGGTGAACGCGAGACTGATAGCGGCAATCATTCCTGCAGATAAATGAATTGAAAAGACGACACCGTCCCCCCCCTTGATGAATGGGAGAAGGGGTGGAGCGACGTCAAGGCGGACGTGGCAGATCATTGGCGCCGGGCGGCTCCCCCCTTGCCTTGCAACGCCCCCCTTCTTCGCCAACTAAGGGCGCGCAAAGCCTCCTCTCGCCTCTGATTGGCTCGCCCGGCTCATCAATCCCAGGTATTGTGAGGCGCTTTGACATCCCTTTTGACAGGGTTTCCAGGAGTAGCAACTTTTTTGTTTTGGGTTTTTTTTTCTTTTGAATGCGGCCAATATTTTTGCAGGCAAATATTGCAAACGCATCTTTTAGCGTGAGGGCTAAAATAATCCAAGGCTGGATTATTGGTGGGGCTGCTGCGGCTGTTTTTCCTCTCTGCTCCATAATAGTACTAGCGATGGTCACAATGATGTCCTGAATTTTTAACAACACTGAGCAACTTTTTAGGGTCTGAAAAGGGAAGCCCTTTTGTGACTGGCTTCTTTTGAAGTTGTGCTCTCTCCTTGTTTGCAATTGAAGCTCTCCAGACTGAGCGCTCATTGCGTTAGATTTTATTTTGAAACAACAGGCGGGATTTCTCTGGGTAACTGACTTTATCAGCCCGTCACTTTTCCGAAATAACTCTTGTTTTCTGCACCCATCAAAACGCAGGTGGGTGAGAACTCTTAACTTTCTACTTTTCATTGTTGTATCCCCCCCCCATTTGTTTTACTTTCCCCTTTTTCGCGGGATCTCTTTCATTCAGGTAAAACTGTAAATTTCCCAAGCTACATTGTTTCTTCTGTGCTGCCTGAAGCTCCCGGGGACTTTTTGTGTGTGTGTGTGTGTGAAATTTATTTAAAATCCTCGCTAGATAGGAGCAGTGTAAATTTTCTGACATTCAAACCTTTTCTAGTTCACAAATCAGTCACCCTTGTCACAGTTATTGAAATTCCTCAACTTGCCACACCAGGACGGTGGAAAAAGCAGGCGGTGTCTTTGTTGCTGACCAGGCTTTTGATCGCCAGAGAAAATTTACTTACCTTCAGATGAGTGAGCAGAAAAAGAAATAACACTCCCTTTGATTTAGTTAGGAAAATGCAGACATTTGGATTCAGTGCAAACATACAACACTTGGTTGTTTTCTAGATGCAACCCTCGATTAACCTGTCTTTCCCCCGCTCAAAGTCTATTGAAAAACTGCGGATAGTTCCCTTTTGTTCTTGCTACAAAGAGCCATTGACTATATATTAAAATGATTGTTGAAAGGTATAAGTACGGTACTTAAAAGCAGAAAATCTTTGTGACTCAATCAATTAAGAGAGGCAACATTTGTACATTATTTTAAACGATGCTCCGGCATCAAAATGGCAGATTTAATTTTACCAAGAATGTATATATATAATATGTAACATTTAAAAAGGCAGATTATTTATTTACTTAGGCTCCTGAGTAGTCATTAATTATTTCTAGCAACGAAAACACAAAAAGCTAGCTGAGAGTCGGAATCCTTCAATTTACCCTTTGTTCAATACTTCATTCGGCTTATTCGCATTACATCTGAGCCCCTCGAAGTTACTCTTATTCCCGAACAAAGAAACTTTTAACTCAGCAGCAGAAATTATAAATGCGATAGGAAGCGATCACCGTCGCAGGAATGGGTGAAAGAGATGGAAATAGATATCACTTGCATATTCCTAATTGTCATTACCCGGGCTGCACATATAAAGCAGTAAGACCTGACAGCAGTTTTTATTTTTAATTTTTTGAAATGCAGGAGTAAAAATACGGCGGTACGTTACATATACGTATATAGCACGTTATACCGCAGCGCGCACACTGTATATATATTGTTTGCGTGAATCAATTAATGAAGATGATTTTCAGCGCAGTTGTATCAAGCGATTACTGTAAGATGTAACGTGTGAATAATTCCTTTTATTAGCTGGAGCTGTGTTTTTGTGCTTTGTGGAATAAATATGGAGACATCATATTGACCACGTCTTATAGCAACAGGTCTAAAAAAACTATAGATAGAGATAGAAATAGAGACAGAGACAGATAGATCTATAGTGTGTATGTTCTTATCTCTTTAGCTATATGTTATATTACACTTTATGGTTTCTATTAAAAATACCAGCATACACTGCCAGGTTCTCAGCTGTGCTTAATCCCTGATAATGTGAAATCTACGAGGCAGTGACACTAGGAGAGCAATCAACTAGATTGTCCATTCTTAGATTATCTCCAAATTGCAAAGGAAACCAAACAACCTCAAGTCACTATAAAAATATAAGGGGAAGGCTGACAAAAGGATATTTTTAGGAACCGTGTCTAAATATACAGAGTAAGAGTGAATGGCTTAAAAAAAAAGTTGTGGGTTGCAGAAGTTATCAAGTGGGATTTGCGGCGCGCTCTCTGCAGGAAACGAAAGCTGCTCCAGTTCAAAGCCACATGCACCAACGTGACATATAAGCCATTAAAATATCATCCTGACGGCTCATTTCTGTTTCCTCATACATCCCCTAACTGCTTCCAGAAAGCAAGAAAAGAAGAAATGAAGGATGACCGCCTCGATGGAACCGCCAAAGAGGTTCTGTTTTGTTGTCTCTCTTCCCCACCCCCCTTTTTGGCAGCCCAGAAATGATGTGCAGAAATGAGGGAATCTCTTCAACAGGTGGAGTGGGGTAAGTGAAGGAGGAGGGAGGAAGGGGTCCTTGGGACCCGTTCAGCACGAGGAGAGGCTGGAGACCCCCTCACCTACACACACTTGGCAGTCTCTCGCTCTCAGGGGAACTGGCTTGGCACCCACTCAGAAAAGGGACTGGCGCCCATTTCACCCACTGAGGAAGTGGCTTGGCATCTCCTCAGCCACGTGGGAAAAGTCTTGGCATACCTCGGCACGGGGAAAGAGCTGGGAAGGGGGCTTGCTACCTGCTCACCCCTGGGCTGGGGCTGGGGGCTTCTCCCCCCTCATGGGACCGGATGGGGGTTTCTCTGCACAGTGCGCAGCACATGTGGGGCGTCTTCCCCATGGACTAGGATCCAGAGGAACTAAGGAAAGGCTTTTTCGCACCCCCTGGGGGAGGAGGAGGG
This sequence comes from Podocnemis expansa, assembly GCA_007922195.1. NCBI lineage: Eukaryota > Metazoa > Chordata > Testudines > Podocnemididae > Podocnemis > Podocnemis expansa. The sequence continues at coordinate 11,919,431 of ML682006.1, forward strand.
GGCTTCTGTGGCACAACTCGGACAGAGGCGAGGGGCTCTCCGACCCCACTGAAACCCACTCCCCTGGAGGCGGGCAGGGAAAGGAGATCCTGCGCACACAGCGGGGCTGGAGAAAGTCGCTTTCCCTGCGTACCTCTTCACCCCCCACTGGGATCGGGGTGGGACGGGGCTTTCTCCCCCCTCGCCGGGGCAGGAGGGGGGGGAGATTGTCGGCACCCACTGCTGAGCTCCTGAGGAGCTGGGGGCCGAGCAGGGCACGGCTGGGGAGATGGCTAGACAGATCAGCCCCCGGGAAAGGACGGCAGCTTGCCGCAGACGGTGGCCACCCGGCAGCTGCACCCAGCCCAAAGGTCCCTGCCTGCCCGGGTCGGGGCTGCACGTTTCCAGGCGGGTGCGCGCTGGGGGTGCCCGCCGGGAGGGGCGGGGGTCTCCGACTTTCCCATCCTCAGCCTCACCTTGGGCAGCCGTAGGAAGAAAACTACGTACAGGAGGGGGGGTACCGACTACCGCGAGAGGGAACCAGGCTCTGCTCCTGGGTTTGTCCTTTGAGCTCTCGTTACTAGAGGGCTGCTTGTCTGTCCTTTCCGAGCCGCTCGGGGTCCCCGGTCCAAGCTCCCAGACTCTGGCGCTTTTGACAATAGAAACCCTTTGCCAGAGCGCCCCTTGGGAAGCTCCCCCCCCACCCCACCCCACCCCACTTCCTCGCCGACCGATCTGTTTGTTTTGCTTGTGCTGCAAAAGTGCAACCTTCTGGTCGCGTTTCTCTTCAAAATCAATCCCAATGCGATCCCAAGAAACGCCTGCAGATTTTCTGCCTTGCCCGCACAGGCGCAGGGCGAGTGCTTTGGTAGCTGACGAGGAGAAACGTTTGGGGACTTTCGTGAATTAAAGGAAACTGGCAAGTTTGGAGGGAGGTGGTCCGTGCAAATAGGCTCTGCTCACATTCAGCTGTAAAACAAGTGCCCCTTGAGGTCTGGCAATGCCCCCAAACCGCGATAGACCGCGAGGCGTTAATTTCCTCGCCCAGTATTGGAAATGTAGTTAATCAGTTTGGATAAGTGGTGAAAGCTAAAGCTCTTGAAGTCTCCGACTCTGGAAATACCCTAGAGTTTGACCTCTGACCTGAGACCGACAACATGTGCCAGACCCAGAGCACCGGGCACAATGCGTGGTTTCAGTGTCTAATCTGGGGCAGGACAAACAGACAAATATTTTCTGTTTCTGCTCTTTCCGCCCATTGTAGTGATGAATCATATCTGATCGGCCGTCCCCCCGCTTTAATTTCATCTTTTCTTTTTAATTATTCGCCCTGACTGTTTTATGCACCCCCTGTTTTCCAGAATAGCTTGAAAATCCGTGACATATGCTCAGGGCGAAATCCCGGAGGAGAATCTCTGCTTCTTGGGAGATTCCTTTTGAATAGCTTAGCTTGTTGCTGTCCTGAATCACAACACATTAACGTATTAGAAAAGAAAAGGAAAAAATGATCCATTACAATCTCGAAGGCAAACATTTTAAATCTTCATCCCATTTCTTTGAACGGGTGGGGTAAGTAAAGGTTTGCATGGGTGGTGAAGGGCGAGGGAAAGCCGTGTTTGGCACCCGATATTATGTATTATAATATTATAAAGGAAATTTAGATTTTGCCTGCTATTCCAGAGATGGGTTTACTTCGGACAGCTGCGCCTCGTCCTAGTTTTGGTACAACTGCTGTTAAAATAGTCCACTGGTTCAGTGTCATGTTTCAACCAATATTTGCTTACGGACTAACTATTTTTGGTATGGAAGTGTTCGGTCAGCACCTTTGACCCATATAAGAAGTCAAAGTTTTCTAGAGGTCAGATAACACACACACACACACACACACACACACACACACACACTTCACTTTCAACCTAAGCGCCAATTGTTGTTTAATAAATTAACAGCCTCATGAAAGAACATAAATGTTGTTAACACTTTGCCATCAGGAAAGTCATAAGCTGAGCATCTAGTAGACTGGGCATGATTAATTGGTAGGTTTAACTTGCATCCTGTTGATGTCTGTTGACTTCACGAAGAATACTTTTGAATCCAGAGTTAGGAGAAGGCAACATCAAAATGGAACCGTCTTGCTTTCTCAGCCTGGAGAACTATTCACATGAGAAATGCTTGAAAGATTAGGTTCAGAGTTTTTAAGCGATATTTTCACACAAAAGTGTGCTTTATTCTCACTCTTGTCATATGGATATCTTTCGAAATACTAAATGCAAGACGTTCTTTTTTTGGTCACGTTTTGACAGCTTAACCTTTTTTCCATGGCTGCTTGAGTACTAAATTATTCCAACCCTTACCAGTAAAGAACACGTTTTGAAAGATCTATCGGTGAAAGAGAGCTTTTTATTCCCTATTTGCTTGCTACCTGTGAAAATTTGAAAGTTTGAACTAAAGCCTTTGGATAACTTTTACGATTATGTTTAACTCCACGCTCATTTTCATTCCAGTGGTAGAAATGGCGAAGAGGAAGTAAAACTGTTTGGTTTAAAGGCTGTCAGTATCCGGTATAGCCTGATGAGCATCTGTAATTAATGAAATCGGTTACTTGTATTAGAATTGTTTTTTTATATTACCACCCTGGTATACGAAAAGAAATCCCATATGACTGGAGTGATTTCAGATTCCTATTTCTTTTATAACATCAAAAAATACCGTTAAATTCAAACTTGCATTTAAATATTAAAAATACTGATTCAGATCTTGCAATCCAAAGCAAGGAGGTATTCGGCAGTATTCGTATGTCCCACTGCTGGATTAAATGCCTACAAAGGTGTCTAAAAGTTGCAATGTCACTGGGGAGAGCGTCTGTCGTACACAAGAGAAGTCGAAAATTATACACAGTGAAAAGTATCAACTTTGTAATGTTAATCTATATCGGTACTATCAAAAAACAGAGGCAGCAATGTGAGTAGGAGTCTTGCCCACAGTACAAAATTTTCAGAAGTGAAAAATAAAGAATATATTCAACTTGGTAGTAACTCCCCTAACAAACCCTGCCAGTAGGTGAATGTCAGATCAAAACAGAGCTGGGGAAAAAAAGGTGCTTTCGTATTTTTTTTTAGTCAACCATAGACACCACCTTAGTTTGAAACCATGGGCAAACATTTCTGGGCAGCCTCCATTTTTCTCTTTTCGCTTTTCGAAAAGTCCAAGAAAGACGGAGCTCTACGAGTCTTGGGTGCCTTTTTCTTTTTCAGAATGTCTCTTTACATGACTGTCGAGTCATATATCCAGCTAGTTATTTTACAAAGCGCACCAATGTTTTTACTGGTAACTTTCCTCCCCTCTCTCCGAACAGGAACAGAGTCAGGAAATGAGACCCAAAACTTGTCTTTTAATGAGGAAGAGAAAACGACTTTACAGAAACAGCCTGGAAAAGTCAAGTAAGTCAAAATATGCCTTTTTTGCAGTTCAAAGGAGACAATATTTTTTTAAGACGAGTGTTTAACGTAGTAGCATAAACACAAGTCAGTGACCCAACGCCCCACCAGCAGCTGCCTAATCCTGCTCAATGCCTATTCATTTGGAGGTTCTAGAATTAATATTTGACGACTCTCTCATTGAAACAACAACCCCTGACCCTATGTGATTGCACTGTCACATTATTCTATGACATATTCATCTTGAATTCATTTACGGACGATTTGATTGGAATGAGGTTTGACATGTATTGGATCCTATTAAAGAAGAAGACTTTGATCTTGTTGATGGGGTTTACATGATATGTATCATCTTTACCAGGGATAGCAGGCTTTCACAATGTGGTGGCTACCAAGCTTTAAGGCGTTAGTGACTGACATCTTGTCTGACAGGAATACCTTAATCTTGAGGTATTGAATGATATATTCTATTTAAACTAAGCATATGATTTGGTTTGCCTTGGGTACCTCTAGTTTCTAAAATGTGGGAAACACACATACGCCCAAAGTGGTATTACTTATCTCTTTGGCTTCTGGATTTTCCATACACTCTAGAACCCCCTGAGCGAATTTATCCCACTAAAAGAAAAGAAAAATGAACCAAATAACAAAGGAGAAATACATTCTAATTTAATGAAATGTCCTCTTCAGCCCTTTGAAAATTTCCCTTAGCAACTTCTGTCTAAACACCACCTCCTGTTCACACATTTTGACATTGTATCGAAATAGTATTTTGACGGAGTTCTTGGTATCTCGTGCATTAGTTCTTAGTTTAGTGATTATTTAAAACCGATTTCATCTCCTACCTAAGACTCAACCTAGTTATGACATCTGTAGTGCCAAAAGCGAGTTTGGTGAACAAGGAATGGATTAACCGAACTCTTCTGTAAATTCTGCTTGTGCCCTTGATGTTTCCACGTCCAAAGTAGATATTAAGATTCGGGTGTTCAAATCGGGGAATAGTTCTTATTTTCACTGATAAATCCTGAGATTTAAAGTCCCAAGGTAAAATTCTAGATAGGGTAAAGCGAAATTTTAGCTAATAGTACTCACTTCCCAAAAGTTACCATTTCCAATGTTGATTCACTTAAAAGACAATCAAATACATTCGGCACAACAAACTGAAAAGTTTCAGGCTATTTCAACAGTAGATTGTCTAGGGAAATATTGGTGACCTAACAGAAACTAGAGGTCAGAATCTCCACAGAAACTGCCGCGCAAACGCCCCCGAAGAGAAGAGCAAACAATCAAAGTGGGGGGGGGGGGCAATAGCATATGAGAGAGCAGAATTTGGCCCTAAATATAGTACCAATGTCCACTCTTTTCGTGTTGTAAAGCTGACGTGCATTTCAGAAGAGTGTTTGGGATATGTCAGGAATGAAGCTAGATTTACCAGCAAATGCCTTACTGTGCATACGTATTTATATTGAAATTAATCTAAAATAGAGGGGAACTGTAAACTGATTATTGACCAAGAGCTGACCACAATAATACACATTGTTGCATGGATTCCTGTTTTATGCAAACTAGGGTACAGTGCATTTTACCGCCTATGTAGCTACAGCAGTTAGACAGTGGCAAGTTAGCGTGCGTGAGGGGGATGTGTGGTTTTTGTTCATTTTCTTGATTGCACGAAACATGGAAGCTAAAGCGAATCATGAGAGAGAAAGTCAGGAAACCAACGTTTTTGGAATAATTAGGCTTGCAGAGATCTTCTCCATATCTGATTTTGCAAATTGTGGAGAGGGACAGGCACAGATACGAGAAATACATAATCAATTATTACACCTCTTACACGTATAAAATTATTTAAATATTAGTTGTACAGCTATCCAAGGAAAATAGTGCTTTGTTCACCTTTTGCACCTGACTCCCAATATGCTATACTCAGGCTGTAATTTGGACGTCTTCCTCGCAAGATGGGCTCCGGTTTATTTAGTCAGGCTCTTATTTGCGTTAAGCATGCATCACTCCTACTGTCTACTCTGTGGCAGTAGCAGCTTTTGGTTTCTCCTGACCTACTGGCCTGGTTGTACAGTTTATTCACTTAATTACTGTAATGCAAATGAAATGTTGAGTCTCTGATTTTATTCGCGAGAGAATCCGGAACACTTCGTTTCAACCTGAACCCTTTACACAGCATTCTGCTACAACCAGGCAGTAGTCACCAGGGGGTAATACACGGTAACTGCTTAGACACACAGGAAATAGATAGGGAAACTGATTAATCAGCCTCCAAGTGTGGATGCCTGGTGCTGCCACTTCTGCATCTCCAAATCCCATCTCTTGAACACCCTTTGTGGCTTGGGCCCTCGGGTGATGGGACAAGAAGAACAATGGGGATCTTCACATGCCAGTCCCCTTTGACAACAAACACCCTAGGCAGCGCTGCCTGACCTTTGCATTCCCCCACTCGGGGCTGTGATATCTCCGTGTCACGACATGAAACAGTCGTGTGCAATTATGCTTACACTTGAAGCCCCCTTCTAAAGTCTATAGAGTCACCGGTCCACCAACTCCAAGCTTAGCAGAGAAGAGGCATTCATTCCTTCCCAGGCTGTTGCCATGTTGGTTTAAAAATATAAATTGGGAACCCTAGCAAGCGGGTGTTGACAGGGATCGCATGGGAGCCCTCCTATATTTAAGACAGAGCCCATTGAGTGTGGATTATCTGGAAAAACATGGTTCATACTGCCGCCAGGATTAACGAGACCTAAGTAATCAGTTGAGTGAGCTGTGGTCACACGAGGTCAAACTGCCAAAGGCCCGCGTTAACAAGCATTCACGTTTTCAAAACATGCTGCAAGAGATGTGTGTGTAACTTCGCCGATTTGGGCCAGGTCCTCCTCCTCCTCTTTTCTAATCTCTCCGCCTTCCCTGGGTCATGTGCGCTGCTCCCCTTCCCCCTCCTTCTCCTCCACACACACTGGTAGGACTCCCTAGGTACGCTACAAATTCGAGGAGTGAAAATAGTAACTTCACCTAACATAATGAGACAGACACCGAGTGGCACTTTTTCATTCGATTCGTGGGGGGAAAAAAGGCTTCGGGATTTAAGAGAGGGCCGAACAGAGCCATTAGTGTTTGTCGAGAAACCATCACAATATTTTTAACTAGCCTAGGCAAACTGGTGATAACATTTTGAATTGATAAACTGTTCCAGATGTTTTCTCCCTTGACTGAGAAGTGTCAGAATTGATGGATAACAAGTATGTAGAGATGAAGTGTTTTAAGGAGGTATGAGGAAACAGCTTTGTTTGGAAGCCACACTCTCAGTATATTTGTAAGTAGCAGATTAATACTTCCTAACGTTTGTCTCTTCTGTGCACTCCTCTTGAGGTGGGCAGGAATAGGAATGTCAAAAGCTTTACTTAGTGCAATAGCCTTGAAAGTTAAGATGTTGTGGCGCTAACTGCTGGTGTGTGGTTTAAAATGCCTGAGTAAACATGTTAAGTAAGGCTGGATAACTAATTGTATCAATTGTCATTTTGCATCATCTCTAGCAAAAAATATGTGCACAATAATGAATGTACCATTATCGAGCTAAATATTAGCTTTATGTTGCAGAACAAAAGAGTCAAAGCAAGCTCGTTCCAAAAATATGTAACTATAGTCAACGCTCGCTATGCAAAGCAGTAATAAAAATGTCCCATATACAATTATGGATGTCCTACACTTTAAACTTATGATTACGAGTCATTGGCTACTCGCCTGTGTTACGAGAATAGCACGCTTTAGGTATTAAAGCGCCAACCGGCTTCTTGGTTTACTACCTAACATAAAGATGATCGTTTACAGCCTTAGTTAGCAATTGTTAAATTTTTATGGAAATTCAAAATGATGCTTCCTAACCTCGAAATTATATTAGAGGTTTCTAACTCCAGATGTAGCGTGACTAGGATGAAGTGTTCATAGGGAAGTTAACAGGAAGTCAATAAAGAAGATGGTTTACCCTGTACAAATAGATAGTCATTCGCTTTATTTTTAAAAAGTCTGTTTATTGATGAAATACTATTTCTGGTAAGGTTTGAATTTTGTGATGAACTCAGAGGAAGATATTTATCGTTGTGTTTTTCTTTGCCAAAACTGATCCCATCTCCAGGTCTTCTGCTTGGTTTTTTTTTTTTTTTTTTTTTAACTCAGAATGCTCGTTTTAAAAAAACGAGTAGACTCTTCCTAGCGTGCTGGGGTATCTAACCTTTGTAAATCGCTAAGGCCTCAGCGCACAAAGCCCGAAAACCGAGACCACATTTTCATCTTTGGCAATGTAAATCCTTCAGCCAGTGTGTTTTCTTTCGTCTAAGGAACATACATATGTGAGAACTTAAATGTATATGAGACATTTTCTTAAAATCGAGAGGGTGGGTAGATTGCACGATGCTGCTAGAGAGAGACTCCCTCTGGCTTAAAGATTCAATTTCATTGTAATTTCTCAGATTACTCCAGAGGTCCTTAACAGAATAACTTGAAATCTAAGGAAGTGTCGTGGGCTTCCTCCTAGAATCCTTGGGCTAAGTCGGTGCAAAGCCACAGTTCTCCTAGAGCTAGCCAAAATGTGTGATGTCGGGGAGTGAGACTGCGCTGGGGCTCGGCTACTGCTCCCGGAGTCGGAGGACCAGTTCTCTGTGCTGGCAACAAGTGTCAGGCATCTCCTTCCCAGGCTGAGCTCTGCATGCAGAACTCGTCCCCCCGCATTGTGCTGCTTTCTGCCGGAGCAGAGGCCCTTGCAAGGCTGCTGGAGGGGAAAGATTTGTGTCTGCTATAAATAAACAGGCGTCAAAAGCTGGGGGGGGGGGGGATTCCTAACGCAGCATCCGAGCCCGATGTGGCCATTGGGACCCGGCTCCAACAAAGGCCGCTCCTCAAGGGAGAGTGAGAGCAGCCACATGCTCCCCTGCTCCCTTCAGAGGCGCCCTGCAGGCAGCAGCTGGATCCTCCAGCGCGCCGGTTTCGGAAACCGAAAGCAAAGCGCGGCCCCGCGCCCCATTCACACGGCGGGGCAGTGACCCGCGCCGGGGCGGGGGGAGGAGGGAGGCCAGGGCCGCGCGCTCTGCCTCCCCCTCCCTCTCCCCCGCCCCCTGCCCAGGGCGCGCCGGGCGGCTGCTGGGCTGGCGGAAGCTGGGCCGAGCCGCGGCGCGCGCCGAGAGTCGCGAGCCCAGCACGGCAGCGCGGCCAATCAGGCGGCTCCTCCCGCCCGCGCGCGGCTCTGAGGCGGCCGAGCGGAGGAGAGGAGGAAGCGGACGGCTGGCGGGGAAGAGGAAGACGCCGGCGGCTCCGGCTTCAGCGGCCGCGAGCCAGGGCTGGGCCCGGAGGCTCCCGCCGGAACCAAACGCGGCGAGCGGGAGCCTCCGGCCGCGCCAGGCTGGGGCGCGAGCGGGGGGGAGGGGCGGGGAGGGAGGCGCCCTCGCGCCTGCGCCTGCGCACTTCCGCCCGCTCCCTCTCCCCTCCTCCACACCCCCCGCTCAAGCCTTTGGCTCTCCCGCCGGGCGCGTCAGCGCTGACGTCGGCGCGAGGGCGCTGGCCAATGGGAGCGCGCGCCGATTGTTCCGCTCCCCGAGCTGGAGCCGCGGCCCTGACTCTATTCAGCCGCCCCGCAGCGTCCCGCTGCTGCCTCTGCAGCGCCTGGGACTCCACGTAGGCATGCACAGGGGAGGGGGAGAGCAGGCCAACAAAACAAAAGCCCCCCCCCTTCCCCAACAAAATCCAACCCAGCTCCGGCCAGGGGGGGAAAAAAAACAAAACAAAAAACTTGGAAAAAAACTTTCGCCTCTCTCTGTCTCTGTCTCTCCTCCCCGCTGTCAGGTGACTTTGTAGAATTAGAAGCTAATGAGCGTGGATGCTTTGGGGAGCCCAGTGATGGACCCTGCTGCACTCTCCAAACGGAGCACGGCGCTGAGATTAGTAGACTTGGCAGGGGCTCATCACCACCACCACCACCACCACCATCAGCATCTCCACCCCCCCCCAGAGCATGCCAGCCGGCCCGGGCTTCGCCGGGCATCCCCAGGCAGCGGCTCCCGCGCACCCTGGGGCGTACGCCGCGGAATCCCGCCTAGGGCCGAGTGCTTTCCGGCCTGAACACATGGGGCACCACCACCACCACCACCACCACCACCATCCTCATCCTCACCACCCTGCGGCCCTTAAACTCAGCCCTGCCCCTCATCCTCATCCTCACCACCAGTACCAGCAGCACATGGCAGGCCAAGCCGAGGTGCTCTCTAGTCAAACAGGAAGCTTTGGCCCGGCGCAGTCAACAGCACTCCCCTATCCACTCTCTCGCACAGCCCAGGCTCTTTCGGCAGGTAGGGACTTCTTAACACGCAGAGATCTGACAGCTCCAGTCATGCCAGGGCTGAGCGAGCCACACACTGCTCCGAGGTCTCACCACGGACTGTTTGTCTCAACAACAGGTAGCTACCACGGACACCATGGGCACCACCACTCAGAAGCTGGGACTCATCCTCTCTTCTGTGGACTCCATGAGCAGCCTCCCCAAGCCGCACCAGGTGGCCATCTAAACGGACAGATAAGACTGGGGCTACCTGGAGAAATGTACGCCAGGTCCGAACATTTCCCTCAAGTGCCAGCTTCCAGGAGCGATCCTTTTGCGGTTTCCTCGCTTCCTAGCTACGGTGGCATGAATCTGAACGTGAATCTGGCTCCACATCACGGCCCTGGTGCCTTCTTTCGTTACATGAGGCAGCCCATCAAACAGGAGCTCATCTGTAAATGGATTGAGTTGGAGCAGACTCCTAAAAAATTGTGCTCGAAAACTTTTACCACCATGCACGAGCTGGTGACCCATGTCACGGTGGAGCACGTTGGAGGACCCGAGCAGTCCAATCACATCTGTTTCTGGGAAGAGTGTCCAAGAGAGGGGAAGCCTTTCAAGGCCAAATATAAACTTGTAAATCACATCAGAGTCCACACAGGTGAAAAACCCTTCCCCTGCCCTTTCCCAGGCTGTGGAAAAGTGTTTGCTAGATCAGAAAATCTCAAAATACACAAAAGAACTCACACAGGTCAGTATGGAAAGCTATCCTTACTTTCTCTATTTTGTTCAGCGTCCTCATTGAGAAGTGTATCCCGATGAAGAATGAACGCGCGCCAAGTGATTTTTAAAATTAGATGATCCGATTTGTTTGTTTCTCCTCTCCATTTGCTCAAATGGGTAGGCTCAGGATTGTGCGTGTAAACTTTTAAAGCTTATGTCGATCGATTCAGCGGTTGGTCGTGTTTGTCCTTCTAGATACTGAGAGATGAGGCTATTCCACGACTATTCACAAAGGCTGGGAATTTTTTTCTGGAAGTTTAAAGTAGTGGGGGGACATGAAATCATTGTGCAAACTCACAGATTAAAACTGAACAATAGAAATTACAACTTGGGCTAGTCAGTTTTGACTGATGTTGCTGAGATGCTGCTGCTTCTCCCGTTGTGAGAATAAGGCAGCTGCAACCTTTTCGTTCAACAGTTTTGTTTTGGTCAGATGGAGTTTTTAACGTTTGATCTGAGCAGCAGTGACATTGTGAATGAACATTGCCAGCTCATGTCTCTGTGCGTTTGCAGATGTGGGGAGCTGCACGTTTTGATTCTAGGGAGGAAAGCTAGGATTGTTTCGGCCTGTACATTTTGAAATGTCATTTGCAAAACCTGTAAGTGAAACTGGGACATGTGTCAGAAAGGTCTCTCAGTCCTAGTTCACAGAAGGGAAAGGAGCTCTCTGGCAGATTGTACAAAGCTATGTTTGAACTCTCCCGGACAGAAAAACATCTATAATTAACGAACCTGCACGTAGAAAGTTTTCACACTTACGGGAGCAGCCTGTGAAATTGTATTAATTGGTTCAGCAGCCGGTGTTTGTAGACTGTAGCTGTGGCGTTTTTTCTGAAGACGAAGATAAGAAATAAACCCGTTTTGGAAGATTAAATCTGGTGCAGGAGAGGGTTTTCCACCTCCTGTATAGCCTTCTGCACTGCTAGGGAAACGACATAATCCTATTGTAAGATCTGTTTGCAGCCAAACGATTTTTTTCGCTCTCCAATTCATAAAACTCCCCTCCCCCACGGTCGGTGTCTGCCTTGACCCCGGTGCGGTTGCATTTTTGTGCTATAGCTCAACGAGGCACAATAAGCGTGAGAAATAGGTTAGTTTTGTATTAATAAATTCTAGCTATAGCGCAGGAATTTTGCAGTAGCTATTGCAGGTTGCATAGTATGTTTTCCACAGCTGGTTTTAAATATTTATTCCAACGTTTTATTAATCTATTTTTTTCGATTTATTTTTAGTGAAAAAGAAGACCCCACATGATATAAAAGATACCTAAGCCATCTTCGTGGTAGTTCAGAACAGGTAGAGCCATTATTAAATAGGATAGCTCATCCCTTAATGACAGTGGTTTTCTTAAGTAAACAAACTTTTACTGCTCTTTAACGGCCTCACTGTTTGAAGTCTGTGAAGCAGAAAATGGATAAATTCTTAGGGAAATTGACCTACATCAGAGAAGCAGGTTCAGAGTATAACAGGAATCGTAGGTCTGAGTTTATTAAGCATAATTTGGTGGGTAGCTACCTTTCACTTTAACTTTCCTAGTGACTAATTTGCTGCATTCTGAAAAAACCTGCAGGGTCTTTACGGTTTCATCGTTCCTATTAAACACCCAGAAGTTGTCAAAAACAAAATGTTTCTGAAATCGTAATAGAACTTTGTACAAATTATTCATGAAGACAGTTGTGGATTCAACAGGAAAATAATTGCCTCCTCAAATATTCATGACTGCATTTCCCTGAGTCTGGGAAGCAGGGAAACTGAGTGGGTTTCTTGCGATTTGGGGATTTTCACGATTAATTTATGTTCATTAATTACTTTATAGCAACAGGGGACAGGTAGAGACGGAAGAAATTCACTTTCCTGTCTTTAAAGTTGGCCAGGAACTATAGTGAAAAGCGGGAGGTTGGAAGCTACCCCCAGCGACACACTTGCGTTTTAACTCTTAATTTATAGAGCCACTATTCACAATTTTACGCTACTCCCTTCCCCGAGAGGCTCTTGTAAATACACTAATCCACTCTCGGAGTTGGGGGATTATAGCAAAATCTCCTGTCTGAATTTCACTGAGCAGGTTTGCACAGCTACAAGTGTGGTTTTAAAATGGCGGTTTAGCCTCTTCTCTTCCCGATAGCCTCTAGCCTTTTTTCCATTTACGCTTGCAGGGGCAGGCCGTTCACATTGGTGGTTTCTTAAAGTGTAAATATTACGCACAGGAAAACCTTTTCTTCAGGGGGGACCACTTAAAAATTATTCGCACGGCTCCTAGTTATTGAGGCGTTCAAAGACCGTAACCCAGGCAGAGGAGAAACTGGGGTCCCCTTTTCAATTTCTGAGTTGATACCTGCTCTTAGGAAGGGGTGGGGGATTAATTACTATATCAGAGGGGTTAAGCGAAGTTAAGCATTTTTCAGCGCTTGGAAAATGAGGATCCGATACAGGCCAGCTTTACCTGACTGGAACTCGCTTCGCACAGTCACCATGTTTATGAGGCTGCCTTTCCCTGGGGTCTCCTAACTTACTGCTTGCTTGTGCTGCGCTAATATCCTTGATTTGTGGTCTCGGTTTAAGATTTGGAAGGGCAGACTACCTCCTTACGTGAAATTGTAGTCCGAAGATACACAACCAGAGAGAGATTTTGTTGCCTGACCTGAGTTGCACCATTTTGTCCGTGAGCTTGTTATTTAGAACCTGACTACGCCAGACATTTGCTGCCTTTCTTTTCAAATGTGAGTGCTGCAGCCTGGGAGAAGGCGTGTTTGATTATTGGCATTAAAGTCACTGAGAGACTTACTTTAAATGTGGACTTCTGCGCGCCCACTCCTGTAAAGTGCAATTGCATTAAATATTTACAGTATTGACACTGAGTATAGTAAAGGAAGCTTTGTGTCAAAAAGAAATATTCTAAAGGCTGCCTCATTCAGAAATTAGAAACTGCAATATGCGAAAATATTGATACATGCCGAGTCCTCTTAGCTAAGTAGGCCATGATGGTGTGCTCAGTGGCTTTGTTCGCACAGCCAATCCAATAAGTTGAGTTTCATTCTGAGCTAATACAATTCACTGTTGTTTAAAATACCCCCATACCTCGCCTAACATAAAGGACCTGATCCTTTGCCTCCCTGTTTCACAGATGTGGTATAGTCAGTCAGAATAATCTGCTGTGACTTTAATGCTGAAACTGTCTTTAGCGCATTCCCTTGCCATCCTTCCTCATGCCTCACACACTATGCCTGGTAAATAAAGCCCCTGGTTAACCTCTCGAAGGACTCAACCAGGACGAACTGGCATGTTCCTTATATCAAATGTAATCCTCCATTCCTGGGTATGTTAATGGGGAGCAAGAGCTCTCTTCTAGGCGCTGGCCCAACGTCATTTGGCTCCCCCAGCCAAAATGCTTTTCAGACGCTCTGCTCTTTAAACCTGGCCAGCAAACACGCAGGAAAAAACAAAACAAAGAAAGCCCACAAAACACGCATCTCGATTTATTCATAGACGCTAGCGACGATCGTAATCAATATAAATACACTGTGTAAGAGGGCATTTGGCAGAGCCACGAACAAAATCTCCACGTGCAAGGGGAGTGTGAGAAATGAACTCACTGTATCCAATGGCCTCTCGTGTAGGGAGCACTGAAATGTGGCACTTGGGCTCTACCTCATCCGCCTTCTTTAACGACCTATTTAGACTAAGAAGGCTTTGAATCGGGCAGGTAGGATTGTTTCGGTGAAGCTGTTGGGCGTGCAAGTGTCTGTGTGTGCGTGCGCCAAAGAGAATGGAAACCAAGATGAAGGTAGAGCCCGGCTCACACCGGAGAGGGCTGGCATCCGGACTAAATTCGGCTCGCAGACAGGGCCTAGATGGGTTTTTAAAGCACACCTCTTTATTTGTGTGCGCCGTGCGACGGGAGATTAGTGCAGAGGGGCTGTTTGGAAGGCTGAAGTCACAGGGGCATGCTGAGGGATTTCTGTTTTAAACCCCCCAGGCACCCCCTTTCTCCTCCCCCACCCCCACCCCCCATTTTACTAATGCCTGTACTCGCTAATTGCATTCTTTCAGGAGAAAAACCATTCAAATGTGAATTCGAAGGCTGTGACAGACGATTTGCCAACAGCAGTGACAGGAAGAAGCACTCCCACGTGCACACCAGCGACAAACCCTACAACTGCAAAGTGAGAGGCTGCGACAAGTCCTACACCCACCCCAGCTCCTTGAGGAAACACATGAAAGTGCACTGCAAATCCCCTCCTCCGAGTTCAGGCTACGAGTCCTCCACACCTTCCCTCGTGTCTCCCTCCTCGGACTCCGGCCGGGACCCCCCCGCCTCCTCTTCTCACGCAGAGCCGGTAGCCCCGGCGCAAAGCGCAGCTAACCTGAGCGAATGGTACGTGTGTCAGAGCTCGGGGGCCAGTGGCATCCCAACTCCTCCCAGTAACTCTCCGTCACCTCCCCCGGGAGAGGCTTCCTGCACGAACTGGGAGCCCCGGCCCAGCCCTAGCCACACACCGGCACAGCACTAGCTCAGCCGCTCCGGGCCGGATCGCCATTGCTCCTCTGCACCTTGGCGCCGCGGAGACACAGCACGCCGCCGGGACTGCCCCCCGCGCTGGGGAGCCAGAGGGGCTCGGAAGAGAAGACACTGGCTCTGCCAAATCCATTAAGCGGGTCTCTGGTAGCAAACTGCGCCCACGGCCGCTCGTCCTCCTGGCTTTTGCATCCACATGCACACGCCTCCGGTCGGCTGGCTCTAAACGCATCGGTTTTAAACACCTTTTGTATTAACGAACCAAAGCGTTTCGATCCGGATTTCTAGCTGTACAGGTTTCATTGTCGGTGGTGTCTTGTGCTTGGGCTTTACTGGCAGTTTTGTTAGCTCGCTCTCTCCCTCTTTGTACCCCCGCAGGCAGGCACGCACGCACGCACACACGCTTTCTGGTACCGAAGCCGATTTGTATGAATTGATCCATTAAATTCTTTGATTAAGTAACCAATTCAGCGGACGTTTCTGTAAAGAACCTCACTGCTTGGTCCTGGTGCAGTATGTTCCCCCTCCCAGTCGTCACTAATTAGAATAATAATACTAAAATGGCCCAAGGGTGGCTTAATGATTAATTGTCCGTTTTAGTTTACACTAGTAATGATTTTAATACATAAACATATTCCCCCGCTCCCCACCCCCCGAAAGTGTCATTCCTGTCGAATTGTGGGCTTTTGTGATTTCTTGGGAGGGTGAAAATCCTTGGGCGTGGGGGGCTGGGGAGGGAAATTTATCGGTGACGTCATTGTGCTCAATCCATAGGAGCTGGGACGGTCCGAAAGGGCTTGGGAGTTGTCGAGTTCTCGGAATGAATCGTGTAAAATCAGTGCTGGTCTTGTCTACAACGCACATTTGTCGTACAAGAATAATAATAAATTTTGTAAAAAACAAAGGAAGTGGTTTTAGCATGTTCCTGGTACCTGCGAATCTAAACTAGAACCTCCCCGACCCCGCTTGGTTCACGCCTAGCGATAAGAACAACACTCTTTTTGGCACTGGCTAACCTGAAATTGCCTACAGGTACATTTTAATTAATTAATTATGTTTAAAAATCCCACCCAATGTAGGCAAATACACAGTAGGACTTGCAGAAAGCGATCTCTACGTGCTAAATGCAGAAAAAGTGGCTGATCTGATCTTTCTTTTTCATATTTTTCCCCCGCAAAGCCCACTACGATCTGTTCAGTCAGGTAAAGGGTGTTACTAGGTGGCCCCTCGAAAAAATCTGGTCAGTCGTAAAGGAGATCAACAACCTAACCTAATCATCACCCATCTGGTGCATGCTTATTTTCTTCCAAAGCCAGTAACGCCTTTCTGTGTAGACCTACACAAGTTTGGTCAGATGCCTCCGGTTAATTTAGCTGGAGTGGCAGACAATGGACCACGATGCATGACCACATATACAGATACACCTAATGGATTAGCTAGGCAAATAAAAATATAAACCACTGTAGATGTCAACAGTATAAACTAGAGGACGATTGTTCCCAACCGATTATTCAATCCATGACACTTATACCCTGGAAATGAAAAGGTATGGAAGCCATCTGCGAGGGGAGACGGTGTTTCCATCTTGTCTTGCGATCTGTTTATTTCTTTATTTCCATAAGTGTTTGGCTGTGAAGGCTAATCACCTTTAATTTTTCATTTGCTTGTTACAGATGTCTACTCCGTTGCTCTCAAGGTAATCTAGACAGACGCAGCTGAAAGCCTGAATCTTACGCCTTGGACATCAAAGAAAGTTCGAACAAAGAAGTATTTCTTCGCAAGGGTGAATCTTCATGGTAAGTTAGGATTTCTATGGCAATAGGCAAGTCATACTTAAATAGTGAAAGGCAAAGTCTGGAGCCCGTCCAGACTTTTCATT
This sequence comes from Podocnemis expansa, assembly GCA_007922195.1. Taxonomy (NCBI): domain Eukaryota; kingdom Metazoa; phylum Chordata; order Testudines; family Podocnemididae; genus Podocnemis; species Podocnemis expansa. The sequence goes on from ML682006.1 coordinate 11,936,338, forward strand.
AAGGACATAATATTTACGTCTAAGAGGCCCTTTTTCTTGTGTATACAAGTATATATTTTTGTTTGACGCGGACTAAATCATTTTCATTTAATTTCCGGTAAACAAAACCCACGCGAATGGGCACTTGTTCCAGATCATAATAAAAATGGATAAGAATGTCAGGAAGAAAAGGCCTGCTTGAACCGTCGCCTCAGTTCACTTTTGTTTCTGCTTTCTGCCGTGGTCAGAGAATGCGTTTGGGATTCGATGGCGAATTTCTAAAGGCAAGGAAATGGTTTTTAAGGGGGAAAAGAAAAGGAGAAAGGTCTAATCAAGCTCGGGTTGTTCAAAGGGTCTGATTTTGGGGTTGAAAGTGTGAGTTTTATGGTGCATCAACATGCCACGTTAGGATCGCTATGGTAATGAGGAGAGCAATAGCAAGCGGCCTTCAAAGGAGGCACACTCCATTTGAGACAGTCTATTAAGATACATTTGCACTGACCTTTGGTTTCATGCTAGCTTAATACAGTCAATCTGCTCTTCGCCAGAGATATACTTCCTCCGCCTAAGACACTTAAACAGATTTTTTTTTTGTTTGCTTTCACCCGAAGGTGGGGCTCGGTAGAGCATTTTTGCACTGAAGTGCTATCAAAAGGAGAGACTCCCAGTAAGAGACTTGTTCCTAGTCTGGGTTGGTGCTAACTTTCTGCAGAAAATGGCCATCTCTAACTGGCTTACATATTTTTTTTCCCGAATCCAAACGATCAAACATTCCTATTAAAAAATGTCTCTTCTGGGGGAAAAAAAAAAATATATATGTATATGAAGTTAGGATAGGAGAATTAAGGGGACACTTGCGTTTTCTTACCCTAAGGGAAGAGGTGTATCTATGAAGGCAAAGAAGAAGCTTTGCATCTTCTCAACGTCCATTAAAAATAAACAGGGACCGGCCTGACTAGAAATGTTGTGGGGAAACTCCCAGCCCAAGGGACCCAGAGGGACACAGGTTTGGAGAGTGGTGCCTGGAGGGATGAAGAACTTGACACCCGCATGGCTGAGGGCCATGGCCGATGGGTTATGGTCCCGGGAAAGTTAGAAGTCCCGTTCCAGTAATTGTCTTGTTGTTTATTTTATCCAAGTACCCTCGTGAATAGGGGAAAAATAAACACGACGAAAAAAATTCAAACAGTTGAGTCGTCTTTAGTGCCAGCTCTTGTGATTGAATAAAAAGGATGGTCCAATTTCTATTGAGCTGAGAAATCTTTGAAGTGGGAGTTATTATCTGAGAAATTCCTGCTCGTCGTCCTAACAACGCCGATGAATCGTAAAAGGTTCTTTGTCAGCGATTTGTTCTCCTTTCTGTCAAACTCACTCTGCCCCTTAGCTTTAAACCGTTTCTAAAGAGAGAAAATCGAACTTTTAAAGATAACTCTAGGGGCCGGGGGGGATGCAGAAAAAGCCAAATTCTATAGTCATATGTATATAGGTCCATGCGTATGTATATGTGTCCCTGTGTATCCCTACTGCCTTTAGCTATATAGATGTATGTATGCCTTGATTGTTCTATAGTTCTCAGTTTTAAATGATGTCCATTTCTGCATTTTCTCTCCTGAACTTTTCTGTCCAATAAATTATTCCTACACATTTGCTGCCCAGAATGCATTTCTTGTGAAAAGGCAGAAACGCAGCATTTCAGCAACACTGGTATGTAACCAGCAAGTGTTTCCTTTCCAGTATAGTGACTGCAACAGAATACACTTAAGAGTAAAAGCTTTGTTCATTTTAACATTCGGAATACCTATTAAGCATGTATAAATTGCAATGTGCCGGAATTGTTACGCATTAAAACCGAAGGCTCCCATATGTTTCCACGTTTTATTGTCAGTAAGTGTAATGATAATCAAAGTGCAGCTCTTTGTACCTTCATTTATTAAACATTAGAATGTGCGATTGTATAATGACCTTATGAAACTTTATTTGAGAGTTTTCAATTCTGAGATCATCAAAAATCTTTTTTGGTGGTGGTGGTGGGGAGAATCCCCTGAAATTGCAATTCATCAATGTACTTTTACTTTGGTTGCTACAGACTGTTGTGTGCCCGATCCTGCCATTCTAATCCCTCCCATTGATATCAATGGTGGTGTGCTTGAGGAAAGACGGAGTAAAACTGGAGGCTCCTTTTTATTAATTGAAGATCCCTTTCTATTCATGTTTAAGGGAAACTTTAATGACTACACTGACTGTCGGTTATAAAGAGACAACTGTATCGTAAAATGTAACTGGTAAAACCAATTAAAAAGTTGGAATATTATACCTCTTTCCAGATTTTTTATCATCTATATTTTCCTTTCAGCACACATTTAGTAGTGAAGTAATTTTGTTTTATGTGTTTGAAAATGTTATTTAAACGCTTTAAGTGATTGGATTATTTTTACGGTAAATGTTTATTAAAATTTCAGTTCTGGGTTTATTTATTTATTTATTTATTTATACAAATATGTACTTAAAGATTGTTTCTATCAGTTATACGATGCTACTTATAAAAGACACTCTGTACATCTTTTGTCCTTTTTATTACAAATGTGGGATAAATAGTAACTGCAAGCTTCCTGCAAAAATAATATATAATCTATCAGCAATGTACAGTTTCTATTGGTTTCTAATACAGCTTAATGTTAATTATTTTAGTTTTTACGGACATTGTATTTTGTTTTGTCTTTATACTATTTTTGGACTAGACTTTTGAGACAGTGTTCTTTACACCGGAAACTTCAAGATTAGCTGTAATAAAGTATTCTTCGGATATTGACAGACGGTCAAAGGAGAAATCAAAACTTGCGTCATTTAGCTCCTTGTAATTCAAATCCTCTTCTTTTCTATACTTCTGCTGGTTATCTTTACAAGACCGTATCGATTCCTTCAACATAACTTCTTAATTTTGCATTTCAGCAACATGTCTATAAATGACAAATGGTTCTAAGTTAGGGTTGTATTATTGCAAACAAAATGCTGTTTCTAGCAACTGATGGTGAATATATTCTTTTGTTCGGAGAAATTCCTTCACAACATGGAATCATTGTTACACTTGCATTTTTATAAGCTTCCTCGCGAGTATGTGAATCACTTTTTACTGAGTTGAAATTAGTTAATCAACTAAAGTAATCTAAATAAAGATAACCTGTTTTGTTATGCTTATCCCCTAAACTGAATATCGTAGTTGCAGTTTAGCGCCTCTTGAGTATGCTCAGAGTTTTCTAAGCTTGACGTTTTAAATCTCACCCTTCCAGTTATGAACGATTTATCACTCTTCCTATGTGACTATCTTCGTGCAGCGTCTTGAATGGTGCGCATGCGCACTGGTTTGTCCCTTAAAACTTTAAAGAAGTTGCCTGACATGGAGAAGACATACAGTTGTCTTTACGTGGCAGAAATATTGTCAATAACGAGGACGTTTGGATATGGGGGGGGGGGGGGAGAGAGAGAGAGAGCTGATTTTAAAAGATGACAGAATTGGCACGTAAAGAAAAAGAGGGCTAAGAGTACATACTAATTAAAGTATGCAGTTGTATGGGCTATAATGATTGAGCGAAGACATCCAGTTATTACACTTGACTGTAGCCAACGAGGGATGGAATGTCCCCTTAGACAACATGGTGAGAGACGTGTGGGCATTATTAGTGGTCCTTTTATAGACATTGCCTTTTCTTTCTCAGTGCTGACAAACCATTTTGGAGGGATTCATCCCCTGTTGCTTCCTATCATCGATCCCCATGCATTGTGCAAGTGCATTAATTAAAGACCATTCATTTAACAAAAGCACGTTTGTATGGTAAAGAAATGAAGATTAGAAATATGACTCAGTAAATTAAATAACCTAAGACCACAGTTTCCACGCGTATATCAGTTAGATGAGATATACGAAAGCCAGGTTCTCTGTACAGTTAACCACACTTCATGTAACGCTGGTGTGCTATCTGTAACTATTGTTTTAGTGATTACTTTCTCTTTTTGGAACATCGCACTTAAATTAATCACTATTTAAAAATGTTTTCAAGTGTATTTATAACTGTTAACTTTACCCATCAAAGTACTTAATCCTCAGTTGGCAGGTGTCTAGTAAACCATTTTTGACTGAAGTCTTTATGCGTCTCTTCCATATCTGGTGTTCTGAATACAGATAGCCTATGAAGAATAAGTTAGACATGCCAATACTTTCCCCTCCGGTAGAACATCATATTTGGACAGCATAAGCGTTTTGTAAAGCAATCACTGTTGCAAGATTGTACGCTGCATTATACAGAAGTAAGTGGCTGAAGGATATCAAATCTGTACACAATATCCAAACATTATTCTTTTAAACGTATGTCAGTGCAGCAAGTGTCATGAACGTCACATGGCCGGAAGCCCACTTTCATATTCTGCAAGCTGAAAAACTCAGCATGGCTCTGCAAAACGCGTGTTAGGGTGCGAAGCTGACCACGACAGAAGTCTGAATTATTGTGAGGAGGTGGAAGGAAAATGATCAGAAATCGAGTTTATGATGATGATGTGGGAAGGCAGTCCAATTCTCACCGTCACCCACATGACTTGGGAAGAGGCAACCAGCTTCACTGAACCTCTGGACGATGTGTTGGTTTCTTTGCATCCAACATCTTTTTTTAGGACGCCGTATGCTGATGGTACACCTAGGCTAGAAATGAAAGATCATTATATTAAATGAATAAGAGGAAAGGCTACATACATTTAAAGTCTAAAGATATTTATAGACCCAACAAAAGCACAGTGTTCCTGTGATTATAATGGGGCTGTTAACCAATTAAGCTTTTAGTAAAAAGTCTCAATTTCTATAGTTGAATGAAACACTAGTAGTTTTTCTTGTGAATGATTTAAAAGCTTTGGTGGTTTGAACTGGAAGGGCAATATTCACAATACTAACAACACTGTTACCAGATGTAAAAACCACCTCTCACCTCTGGTCCATGCTTATTATGACAACAGTTTATGGAAACAGTTTTCAATCTTTTACACACATAAAGCTAATTTGTACCAGGAAGTGACCTTGCACGCATTATCTGTATTGTGCAGCAATATTTATCTACTGTAAATCTGGAGTAAGCTGTTGCAAATGTAAATATTAGCGCCAGACCGTTTACTTTAATTGGGTTAATTCTCTCTAGTAGTATTAAAACACATTTTGAGTTATTCCTTCTGTTTGTGAGGAAACGTTTTTATTAACTTCAGATTATTTTCATGCAAATCCCTCCAAATAGATTCTACCATGAGTAAGTCATATTATGGCTTTGAACAATTCTTTCTGTAATGGGTACTGTGTAATGACTCCAAACGTTCAGGTTTAGCACAGTCTGATCAGTCTTGTAACAGAAAAATCGAATTCTTCATAGATTCTTTATTAGGTCAACATTGGTTTCTAAAATAAGCCACAGACGAGCTTGTCTAAACACAATGCCAAAACAACCATTTCCCTGTACGGAATACTGAATGGCTAACAATATATCATGATTATATTCCAACATTTCACTAATGCTAAACTACTTTTCTAAAAGACCAAGCATTTCGGGTTCCAGTCCTTACAATATGACAGTCCAGAAATCAGATTTCATATACCTGACCGCTCTGACGGGTTAAAACCAATATTTGTGAAAGTCATACTATTCTAAAACTTTTAATCAGTCACATAGTTTCAATATCTGTTTGAAATATATGGGTCTGTGTTTACTAGAAAGATTAAAAAAGCAATGAAAACTCTCTATTAAAACATCAAGCTCCTTAGCATAAGATTTTATTAGTTGTTATGAAATGTTACTTTTTGTTGTTTTTTTTTTAAAATAGACTACTCCACTTAAATTGCGTTAGATCTTATAATTTTGGGGGAGGAATCGAAGGCTTGAATATTAAAGAGTTAAATTCAAAGTTTATTTTCTATATCTGAAGATATTTCAGGCTCTTTCAAATATTTGATAAAATTGAGGCTCTCCGTTAGAAATTGCTGGAAAAAAAATCATTGGGTAAAAGAAAGGAACGAGGAGTCAGTTGATTGTTATTGTCCAAAAACCAGGACAACTTTAAAAAAAAACTGTTGTAGAAATACAGAAACTCCTTGAAGTGTGAAATATCATTTCATTGGAAATAGCAAAAAAAAAAAAAAAAAAAAAAGGGTCGGTAATCCAACTTCCGGAAACTGTTCTGAATTATTTCAGCAGACTCTTTTAAAAGGGGATTAGCAGGGCTTTAGGGGCAAAATCCTTCTGGTTTATTCAATCTCTGATTTTATGTTATAATTACTGGATGTAAAGACTCTTGAATTAGTATGCAGGAGTCGTCCAGACATTATGCAGGTGCTATTCTAATCATTCAGCTTTTTAATTAAGGAACGAGGTAAGAAAACAGAATCATAAAAACACTTTTGTGGGAGCTGAGAAAATTGTGAGCGACTGCATGAATAAAGCCTTTATACCTTATCCTGACAGGTCAGACACCAATTGCCTGACTTACGACCTTTTCTTGATGAAACAATGCGTAACAGCTTTCTCACCTTGTTCCCATTAAAGCCTTTATTCTTATAGAGAATTTATGGAAATGCCCATAAAATGCTAACATTAAAAGAGGGCGGGGAGGCTGCTGCAATTATAATAGATAGGTATCCTGTGAAAAGATACTTTATCTCTGACGGCTCTAAACTGGATGCCCAGCATACTTGTATACCAAAGGATCACACTCCTTCAAAGAAACTTTTAGCAGATCGGAAGAGTGAGTGCTTAAAGCAACGTTTATGGAAAACGAAAACTCTCTGGAATAACAAAGTTAATGAACTGGCTGCCAGGCCAAGAGGGGAATCCCAATATCTTTATTCAGTCAACCAAAATGTAGAGCAACACTTGATGTCACAGTACAAACGGCGGAGACCTTTTGTGGTTTTTCGTGGATTTTTGTGTGCCCCCCCGCCCCCTTGCCTCCCTGGCAGAGTTTCCTGCATCACATGCATTAACATATGAATGAAACCAACAGAGCCAGTGCTCTTCAGGTACCACCTATGCCTTGCACTTGCCTGATGATCTTTTCGCGGGAAGTTGCATTAAGTAATGACATTTGCACAAATATGCACCATTACTAAGCTGGCCTTTCTGCTTTGATAGTGGACGGATTCTTTTCTTAAGAGTCCAGCTTTCAATCCAGATCAACCTTCCTGACCGTTTACACTCTGTGCAGACAGGGAGGCGGGGGGAGCCGGGGGGAGCGTCACGTTTATATTGTTTTCCTTATTCAAATGTGAAACTTTTCTCTTAGCTCCCTCTTTTATCTTCGCTCCAGACCTCCAGTCCCGAGGAGAGTTCAGTGGCTGTAAATGATAGGTTCCCAAAGAATCAATCCGCACTCCTCTGGTACTTTGCAGAGAACAATGCAAGTATTAGGATATCAGCAGCACTCGAAATGATCACGCGTTAAATTATTTTGCTTTCACGGATGAGGAGGCTTTTTTCCAATGTAAATCAAGCGCTTTAGTTATTAAGTCTGAACACTAATCTCCAACAACCTTTACATAATGTGGCAGAATGTGCCACACCACTTCGCACCTGCACTCTGAATAGAGGCGCCTTTTCAATGTAAGACACGCTTGTTGCCCTTCTGTTCCAAAGGAGTTGTCTGAATAAGTCAAGCTTTTTGAATACCCATACTCGCTTTCTCTTCCTCCTTTGATCACAGAAAATGTCTTCTAATTTGTCCTTTTTCATTGTAACAACGTTTTCAAGTCTCTTTTTATTTTCCAAACCACATATTTATAAAGAACATAAATCGCCCAAGAAAACAAAAGTTTCTTCCTAGCCAACTGGCCAAGTAGCCTATGATCACTTTGTTCTTCAGAAAAAAGTTCTTGCAAAGACTGTTGCATCTTGAGTTTGTTCTAAACAAATGCTTAACTTTCTGACATAATACTTGGAGACAAACTTATTTGCTTCCGTTAAAAAGAAGGGCCATTTGTATTGGGCTTTTGTAGCTGTTTCCTGTTCTCAGTAGACGTCTCTGTGGAGAAGCGTTTAAATATTTGTGCTTTAACAATGAATGAAATAAATCAAACTTGTCCATGTTAGGTATACACATATTTTAACCTAGCTGTTATATCTGTGGGGACGGTAGAGGGTTTTTTTTTAATTATTATTATTTTTTGAGTTCCTACGTCACATCAGAGGAAAACCTGTTTTTATGGAGTAGGGTTTCAGGGTTCTTTTCAATTAATTAATATCAGAGCAGCCTCTGTCGACGACCTTGGAGTATAATTAACTCTAATGTGTGTAAAATACACAAGAGATATCAAAGTTAACAAGAAACAAAACCGAATGATTTCCCCCAAACGCAAGTGCTCTAGCACTTCATATTTTCCCCATTCTCAGAGGAGATAGACTTTGCCATTGAACTACGAATGGGGGAAGGGCAAGTGGGGGGGCGTGGTTAATTTGTGGACCTCAACAATATTTTCCTTTGCCGTTTGTCCTTTGTACGTTGCTACAGCAAACCACAACTTCAGCCTGGTGCACTTTAAGCCTGAAGACGTGCAGTGTTTTCAGTGTCTGATGTACCACTGACACACGCTCCCGTGGAAAGACGATGCATTTTACCTGTGGCTCATTAGAAAAAGGGCAATGGTTGAACAGAACTTATTTCAGACTGGCTTATTTTCATTATATACCTCAGAGGCTGAGCTCGAAGATGTTCACTCCTGTTTCTAACCTGTGAGTTGCCGAGAGAGTGTCAGTACATCTATCGATTATTATTCATTAACATGGTAATCAACTTTTTCATCCTACCCAATAGCTGCCGTCGCATTTCTGATACAGCTATAATCTCCCAGTAAATTTAAACACATTTGCAGTCAACACATCATAAACACCAATTTGTTCTTTTCCTGATGGGTTGTCTCAAACACTGTGAGGTTATTTTATTACATTACCGTGGGCTCAGGGTAAAAAACTAACAAAACCCTCTAACACAGTTTAAAACACTTTGATGTCTTGCCAAGAAACACACTTCCTTCAAGAGACAAGTCAACATTTGTTTTTCACATTAAATGGCGTTTAGTTGCCACTGAAAAAATGATGCTAAAGGACCACTTTTTAATTCGATGTATAACAACCGCGGGGGTCTAAGAGAAAATAACGGCGAAAGCTATAGACACAAATAACTAAATTACCAAAACGTTAGTATATCTCCTAGGTTCATTAATATGTAACAGACTCCCCAGTTAATCTCCAAAAGCCTGTGTTCCCCCTCTAAAATAGCACTCTGGGACGAATTGTACAGCAGATCAATCACTGCTAATGCAGTAAGGTTTACTGCAAAAGGGGGGGGGAAGCTATTTACACCTTCAAATAGAAGCTTTTGAGATTTAAGAGTAAGGGTCATACATCACCAAGAATAAATGATTATGAATTGGTAAACGCGCCCTGCAGCCATTAGCTATGCGACGCGATTTATCATTTCTCTGTGTTTTTCTTTTTAAAATCATCTGGCTATTTGGAAAGAGGAGTATGACAAAAAAAAAAACCCTAAAAACACCGCGGGAAAGTTTGTTTTTGCATATACTATAAGTCATCAAAACGTGGCTCTTCAGACATAAACGGGGTCACTTACGAATTGCTTAGCGGGAAACAATGGAGCCCTTTCTTTGCACCCATCTATTAGGAAACGATTGGCTTGCCCACTGGAGTTGACACATCAGAATCACATTTTTTAACCTTAAGTTCCTAACTTGTGAGTTTCATAAAACATCAATTAAGCCATGAGAATGAATGTTTGCTTCCTTCCTTTCTGTTTCTGGCTTTGTTACCACTTTTTATAGGACTTTAAAGTAAATGTGATGTTTCGCCTCTTTTCAACTGTTGACAGCCGTTACCTACAAATTCACAAATATGCACCCCAAAAGACCTTCAGCTGAGACTTTCGGTGTAAAATATAAAAGAAGACACAGGACATAAAGCGGGGGCTCACTCGGGGCACCGTCTGAAAAATAATGACTGCTTGTCAGAATTTAGGAAATGACCCAATTTCGTGATGAGCTTTGTAGAGGTTTGTTTGCTTAGAGAATTTGGTTCAAAATGTTAAGGAGACTTCAGGTAAAGCTTCTTTTAGGAGGTACACAGAGCACTAGGGATGCTGTTCATCAGATAAAGGAAATAAATGATTATTGGAAGAAATGAAACCTTATGTTTTCCAAGGGGATGGACCAGCCAGTGAAAGTCTGTCCCTTTGTGTAAATGCGGTTAGCTCCTGGCCTTTCACAGAAGCCCTGACCCTCCCAGTTGTGGGCTACAGAAAAGAACCAACCTCATCTGGAATTTGTGTAAGACCCGTTAGCTAAAATAACAGAAATGTATATGTCAGCTTCAGCTTTTGCCCAGTACGCTCCAACTTACCGGAGGAGCTGAGTGTATTTGCGCTGGGATCATTCCAACTCTCTTCATTTCTGATGTTTATATATATTACCATAAGGAAAAGTGTCCAACAGTGAGGTAAAAGTGGAATCACCTGCTGACTAGTTCTTTGATATATCAATTCAAAAAAAATGGAGAAGAATATCAATAAGTTTCAATCCCAGCCCTCCGGAATTCGAAAGTTGGACGAGAGTTCAGCAGGGCAAACATGCACATGTACCACTTTGGAAGGAAGCCCTTATAAACTTGGAAATCACTTCAGTTATTTAAGATTTTATAAGGCCTCTGGGAGAAAGACATGCAAGATATTTACAGTTAGAAGGACTCTGAAGTAAAATATAAGGTTCCCTAAACTACTACATACTGGTATCCCATAAATCGGATTTCAATTGTGACAAGTGCCTGTTTTCTTAGGGCAAAAGATTTAATATGTCTGGTGAAAAGGGTTTGTGGCAGTAAGTCTCACAGTAGGTAATCAGCCCTGCTAGGGGTCTTTTAGTGAAACGGCTAACACGCACTACTGAAACATTTGCAAGATTTTGGAATAAAGCAACCTCCTTATACACCTGAGAAATAGTTCAGGATTCTGTTTTCTTTTACTAGCTTGTTATAGTCGTATTTGCCCAAAGAGCACTCTTTATGTGAATAGGAAAACCAAACCAAACCACAGAACATATTATATGGGATACTGGAGTCCTTAACAAACTCAGCTTAATAAGTTATTGTTAGATGCCTTTGAAAATGCTACCTAGAGTTAGATAATATAGGTTTCCAAATCTTTACTGACAACGTTAAAGTATCTTGTTCAAGGCTTTGAAAAAAGAACAAACAAACAAACAAACAAACAAACAAACAAAAAACCAACCCAACCCAACCCCCCCCCCCAACCTGGAAAGATAACATTCGTTGGAAAACATTATTAAACTTTAAACCTGATACTTCGCTTTTTCTGTGCCCTCTGTTGTTCTTAAAGACAACTAGCAGCAATCTATTGTCTGCTATGTCGCAAAATAACGTGATATAAAAAGCACACCGAGAATTTAACAGGCCAGATCAGGAAAAATACACTTCATATTACTGTATTCTGACTGAAGGACCGATCCTGCTCTGGAAATCAATGGCAAAACTCCCACTGACTTCAAAGGGGCAGGATCAGCCTTTAAATACAAACAGAGGGACGGAGTGGGACCATTACTAATATTCTTCATGAATTAATAGAAAGAGCGAGATGAGGTGGTAGCATCCCACAATCCTTGCTCAAGCAGTGTCCATTGAAATTTTCACTCCCCATCCTTCACACAAACACAGGCCCGCTCAGTGCTAAGGCTAATTTTCAGTGGGAATGAGGCCCGAGCAAGGACTGCAGGACTCACATTCTTTCCCCCTCTCTCATTAATTCCCTAATAGTAGAAAAATGTTCTAGGGAGAGACCTTACTGGGTCAAGTCCGGCTTCCTTTACTCACTTCTGCGGCCCCGCTGAAGTAATGCAAGATAAGCTGTGGCCCACAAAATGTGATTTGTGTTAAAAATTGCCTGCAAAAGCCTCTCCTCTTAAAACCTGCCTGTAGTGTTCAGGGGCCAAAAACGTTATTAGCTGATTTCAGTCATCTGGAAAAGCCGAAATTGTTTCCTTGAATACATAATGCTGCACTTCCAGCCCGACATACTATCCATTTCCTCTTTATTGCATCATTCTGCATTTCATTTCTATGATTTTATATTTTACTGCTGCTCTTTTTCCCTGCAAAATATTTTTTTCGAAATAATTTTTCCTGTGTGAGCTAGAGAGTCTCTGAAGATCCATAATGTTATTATTTATCTGACTTTTTGTGCCTCCAAGTGCTGTATACATTATATAATTGCTTTAAAATGTTTTCATAAATTACTTTCAGAAATGTGTCATAGTAAATTACCTTTGTAATAAAATGTAAAAAATGCAAATGGCTGTTGTCTTTATTACGTTTTAAACCATTGGTTTATCTGCACTATTTCACTTGTCAGTTGCACAATATGTTGTATAAAGGGAAAGCACAGTTTGATAACAGATAGATGGAACCTCGTGTGTAATCTAGCAGGCACGTACAGTTTGGGTCATTTCCTCATCTCCCGCAGAAAAGACATTATCCCTCTCATATTTACATACTTTTCAATATTTGTCAAACAATCATAAATTATAAATTAATGAAATGTTCGACAGTCTTCAGAGATCAGACTAATGAAGACATTTACCTTTTTGGTGATTTGGAGTCTCATCTTTGTAAGTTTAATGACATTTAGACTCTCACGGTTTATTAGGCTTTATTAGATTTGTCCCTCACTCCTGCTGTCATTCAGATGTCTCTGCATAAACATCACCTGCTTCAGGTGCAAGAACAAATCGACTTATTCCAGGAAGCTTGAAGCAGGAACATCCTCATGTCTACATTATAAGAAAGAGCATAGCGTTCTGCTGAGAAGCTGATTGGGACATATTTTTTATTGGCTTATATCGCGATGTCTACCCTAATAGGGCCTGACAACATTTTACCTGGACAGATATTACCACGCCTGATTTAGAGTTACTGCAAAGAGATTTATGACTACACTCCACTTCAGTAAACCGAACTCTCCTATTTACTGAGGTTTTGAAAATTCATACCCAGAATAAGTTGTTCAGCTCAATGTGTAAATGACCTTCTGAATTAAGGAAACCTCAAGGACATCATTTCTAACAGATTCCAAGTCAGGCAAAGAAGCAGAACTCGCTCAAACTTAGCTGACTTCATTCACTCTCTTGTTGTTGTGCCGGGGTGCAACGATGAAGTCTCATTTTATCTAACAAAAACATGGGCTTAGTAGGAGAAAAAAAAGGTGACCTTTTAAAGAGGTGGATTCTGATTCTCTAAAAACACTAGCATCGCTGCAAAAGCTTATGAGCATCAGATCTTGAAAAGCTTCCTATGCAAACGTTTAATGTACCTGGAGGCATTCTCCGGATGATAACTCATCTTTCCAATAAAATTATGGAGGACAAGTTACGGTCACTACAGGAGGTCCACACCACCATCGCTGTCTACCTTTGGCTTCAGGTGCAAACAGTGCATCATACCTAACAGGGACAGCATGGAGTGAGCGATAGTTCTGGCTCCATCCTATTTTCAACAGAGACAATGAGCTAGTCAGAGACACCCATCGGAGGCATAATTGACTTCAGCAATTTCATCACTCAGTTTGCAAATTTCAGGAGCATGTGTCGGCCTCAGTGTCCACCCCAGATTTCCGCCCATCAGGGGTGTCAAGGGTGGCTTCTTGGGCCCAGGCCCTTTTTAGTGTGATGCCCAGATCTCAGTGCATTGACTACAGCAGCTTCCCCAGGACTTGAAATTAAGGGGAGGTGTAGACGGATGTTCGGGGTGCTCAGTAAATTGGTATAACACTGTTACTTGCTGACAACTGAGGGGTGTTCGGAAATTGTGGGGGAAGGGTGGGGAGTGTAGGGGTGTGTTAGGGAAATTTCGGGTTGACTAGACTCAGACCAAGTCAACACCTCTCCATTCAGTTATTAACTCTTTATTGGTCAGGAAGTGAACCACATCCTCCTGCGTGGACACACCTTATGTCAAAATGGGGAGCTGGATCCAATCAGCTTCTTCAAGCAGAGGTGCCACTCTACAGGCCGAGGGTGGGGTTGAAAGTTGGTGGCATCAGGGGACTCCAAGCCCTCGGTTCGGGGCACGGACTGTGTCAAGAAACACACATCTGGCCTAAACCCCTTGCTCTCTGGGAAGCATACATCCGGGATAACCCCTCGACCCACTGAAGTACACACTAAGAAGCTATACAATTGTTTGCAGAGACTTCCAAATATTTCCAAACAACGCTTTTTAAAAACACAATGGAGAGTTATTAAAGCGCTTGTTGGTAAAGTGAGCATGTGTTCTGCAGCCATCAAAAATTGATATGTACAGCCAGTAAAGTAATTATGCACCATCCTGAGGATACGAGAACAGTACATTGTTAATCCACTTGCACACCCGTTGACTTGCAGCATCAGGCTGCAAATAGCTTAATTAAGTCATACACGTGGAATATAACCATATAGTTACATTGCATTATGCGCACTAGATCTCAATTTATTGGGACAATTAATGCTAGTAATAGACCCCGGGCAAAAATATTAACTGCAGAGCTCTAAAGTTGCCTTCTACTGACATTTGCAATATAGGGAATAAAAGCTACAAGTCAGAGCTTCCTCATAACCGGAGAGCAGCTTGGACCCCCCTCCCCAAGCCTCTAGGAAGCAGTATGCAATCTCTGGTGAAGAGATAATTACAGTGGACACTCCCTATTAAAGTCCTCACTAACGAAAAGCGCCTCTTGGGAGTTTTGACCCCTTAAGGACTATGGGATCGGGCCCAGCATTATGGTGAGACCAAAGCACCAGGGTTCATCTTCAGAGTTACAATCATAAAGACATGATAACTTTTAAGGTTGGTCACACGTCCTAAATGAGAGTCTTTCAAATACAAACTCAAACAATGTAGACAAAGACTGATAAACAACCCCCCCCAGTTATTTTATATGGTCGTAAGCTGATCTCATTCTGTTCACCTGTGCTCCCATGTAATAGGGGGACACCCTAGACAGGTGTAGGTTAGCAAATGTGACAGTGTAACTCTACCGATATTTTAATTAGGCTGAACCCCCTGACCTCAAAATACTTAAGGACATATAAAAACGAATAGAAATATAAATAAAAAACTCTGTGCAATCCTAAAATAATATAAACTCCTGACTTCCGGTAGAAGTTGGCCAAAGTTTGTTGAAGTCAGTTACAAGACACTCTTATAAAGCAGCCTGAAAGAAGGAAGAAGTTAATTACAAGACCATGATTTGGAAGAGGATCAGTAATTTGTACCTGTAAGGTAGCAATAATTCCTTCGAACCACAATGAAATAATTTATTAATCAATCCTTTAGTTGTTACTTGGATTAAACTCCTCTTGACTGTTACAGGAGTTCTGACTGACTAAGGAATGAACGAGAAATTCAGATTTAATTGCATTTTGCTTTTCTGAGTCCTAGGCTCTCTGAGAGCTATGTTCAAGTTGATAGTATTATTAACCCTTTGTTATTTGAACTGAGATACGGAGCAGCTAAGTGACTTGACCGAGGCAATATGTCCCTGAGTGAGGGTTAGAATCCGACTTCCCTACTTCGAATCCACTGCTAAACTTTTGTCTTCAGAGTTTGCATAAGGAAGTCGCAGCTGTACTGAGCAAATGTAGGCACGTGTCTATGTCTGGGCATCTTGAGCAATGTCATTGCAGTGTGTGAGGATTTTATTAACCTAGAGATCTTGCTACACGATTTCTACAACGCCATTCCGAATTAAACCGCTCCTATTTTCTGCAAGAGAGCTATTCATGTGGATTAATTTAGACTCATTCGAAGTTTTCTAAACTTTTCGCCTTCTGAACTTATGTTTCATAGGAACTTCAAGACAGAGCTCTATAGTCATTGCAATTAATTTTTATGATTCGGAAAACCTACCCGGTTAGCAAAGGATTGTGAACTCCCAGTATCTCTGATTACACGGATTACTCGCAAGTTTCCACGCAAAAAGTAACGAACTTTGTACTGAATTTCCTCTCGGCAGATCATGACACAAGGTAAATCGTAAGGAAGAAAAAGAAAATGGGACAGGACTGAGCATCAGGTTGTAAAGGAAGCAAGGGTGTTTGCAACCACAACCAAATATACCTAATATTAATCACGGCGAACATTTATTCCTGGGAATGGCAGCTTCTTTCCTGAATTTCACCTGGCGGCTGGACAGCTCCCAAGTGAAGCCTCCCTGAAAAGCAAGGTGTGCTCCTAAGGGATGGGACGTTTCGTATTACACCGGAGCTGAGTTTTCTCACTTCTCTCGCCGGACACTTTTATTCACTCTTAGCTCCAAACTTTTCCTAGTAGAACAGAGACACCGCCACGAATAATCATTGCACAGTGATTTCTCTTTCAGATCATCATTGCCTCCTTCATCACCATTACAGCAACTCCCCCATAGTCCGGGTATTCATTAGCAGGACCCCATAAAATATATTAATTCTTCCTCACCTATTGATTGTGTGCCGTGAGCAACTGACACCCGCACCTCCTTGGAATAATTTATCCCAATCTCTGAGACTTGCCCCTCGATGTTTCTTATTTTTTTTCGTTTCATAGTTTGGGATGTGAACAGAATATAAGAGTCAAAATATTAATAGAAGACAAGAAGATCCAAATTCGTGGAAACATTCTAACTGAGCAGATTCACTTTTCTTTTCCAACAATATTCACCTTACTGCTAGGAATCACTTTAAGGAGCAAGAAAGAACATTGAAAGGGTTTGATTATTTTAAAGAAAACCGCAATCGGTGTGCATCACACACGCACATCCACGCAGCCCTGAGACAAAATATAATTAAACTAACAAAACATGGATTAAACGAAAATGCAAAGACGTGTTGCAAAATTTTGTCGGCAGGCTAACACTTCTTTAGGTGGCATTAACGGGTAGATGGGAATGTTGGCAAGAAATAAAATGACGTGCTTTTCCTTCTGAAATAGAAATCTTGTGCATTGATTACTGGGCATCAAAATCAGTTAGATGGCTGCTGTGTCCTTTATACAGCCAAACAGGACCTGCCAGAATTAGTGCAGATATGATGAAAACAATATATTCGTTTAAAAAACAGCTGACTTGGATTTAATTAGGAAATGGAACATCTGTACTGGCATTTACAACTCTACGGGCTGGGCTTATTCTAATTTCACGTTAGGCACATTTCTACTAATGTGGTTTTTGAACCATTTGCTCAGCTAAATATTGCAGCAAGGCACTGAGTGTGAATGTCAGACTATTTTCAACAGAAACCTCAGGTGTGTTAGGTACCTCTCTGCATGCTTAGCTAAACTGACCTATCAACGCCTGGTCCTTGACCCTGGGTGAGAAGTGTTTCATATCTTCACCTTGCTCTCATCTGTACTTCCAGGGGCTAAAAGTGTCAGAATGAGTCAAGTTATCAGCAACAATTGAGTGGGGCTTCGCAGAGTCGCTCAGTGGCGAAGCACTTGGAGAAGAGGGCAGAGGTGAAAGCCATTAGCCTCCCTTACCATGTGACCTTGCTGCAAATTTACTTGGTTTTCCCTGGTTATGACCCATTCACAATTGTTTTCAGCGACGTGAATGATCTTAATATAGGTACGGAAGTAAAGAAATCACAAAGAAAGAAAGAAAATTGTGAACAACTTGGTCTGATAATTTCTGGCATCGTTAGTTACCTAGTAATTTACTCTACGCTCTATGCAAAAATCAGCGCCTGGGTGCAGACATAGCCAGGAGGTCAAAGGCATCAAAAGTTTCGGTCTGTTCCCAAAGCGTGATACAATTTTAGATCAAGTACAGGACAAAACTCCACCTTCACTTTGGCTCTATACAACTTTCTTGAAATCAGTCATGAACTTGCAGTGCCAGTGAAATCAATGGGATTCTACTCTCAGGGAAGGCAGGGTTTGATTTTCACATTTTTTTTTAGGGGTTTATTTTTAAAAGCCAAGGCAGGATAGCAAAGGATCCGGGCTATTTTTTTTTTATTATTATTATTGTGACAGCTATTAGAGAAGGGTTTAGTTTTTGCTGCGTAAGGCTGATCTCTCAATTTTTTGTCTTTATGAATGATCAGGAAAGCTCTTTGCGCCGAAGTGAAGGTGGATGGATGGTAAATTAGAAGCAACACCTTGCAACAAACAAACAAACATCACACACAAGCCGAAGGACTTTTCACTAAGTCAGTGAACCTCTAGGGGCTGGTAGGAAAGAAGCTGAGCTAGTATTGTTCGTTCAAAGTATTTTTATCTCCAAAAAAAGAAGCAAAACACCTCAACTGGAGAAAAAATAAAGCTAGATTAGGATTAATACAGTTGAAAAGCTCAACCGGCGTAATTCTATATGTCGGGTTTGAAACAGGGAGCGTCAGTCTACCTTTGGCCATCTGGCTGTTTTAAGCTTTGCCCCCATGCTGTATGATTTTAGCTTAAAATCTCTTCCGTTGCAGCTCCGCTTTTATTGAACTCATCAAAAGCAAAGTTTCCCCGAGTTTTTTTTAAGAAGGGCTAAAATAATAAGTCGACCACTGTGACATTCTCTGGGCTTAGGCCATTTTTCATAACGCAGCTGATACGCTTTTGTGAGGCTAAGGCGACTAAACAGATGAATAACGAGGAAAGTCTCTCGAAAACTAAAGCGCCCAGCTTTCCTCATCTTTAAAAAGTTAACTGAAATGAGAGGTGCATATAAAAAAATCGCACCGAAGTTCAGGGCAACACACTTTTTCTACCTCTGAATGACAACGAGGCTTTTAAACCAAGTTACCACACACACACACACACACACACACACACACACACACACACACACACAAACTTTAAAGCTTGTGAATCTGACCAGGTGCTGTTTATAGGGCCATAGTCAGTGAGTTGCAAAGAAATACGAGACATTTGAGACAGCTTACACTTTTAAAAATTCTTGAAAATCCCCCTTTCTTTTTCCCCCTCTCTCTCCCCCCTTCTTACTGTATTCACCGTGTTGAATACAGCGTCCTGAAGGAGCAAATTTCTACACCAGTGAGGAAGAATCGCACAAAGTGTGATGTTTTGGCAGGCTAAGGTAAGTTGACTTTTTAAATGGGTTTTGGTTTTTGATTGTGTGTGCTTGTGTGCTGGCTGAAAGTTTCCACGGCAAAGAAAATGTACTTAGTGGTTTTAACATAATTTCAGACAGAACAAACTAATTCCACTCTGAACATTATGTTTCTAACTGAACTGTCGTTGTTGCTGTTGTAGCTGACGTTGTATTAAAAAACAAGGTTATTTATGCTCGAAATTCCTGCACCAGCGACTCCCTAGTGGCTGGGCTGGCAATGTCGTGTGATACATACTGTATATCACAAGGCAAGAAATACTGATTTCTCTAGCCTTCGGGCGGGTTAATAATCATTTTAACTGGAGTCCTTTTTGCAGTCTTACTGCCAAGATGCTGATGACTGCACGTGCAAACACCCTACCTGGCGCTGCTTAAGATCACAACTGTGAAATCTGGGTTTATTATGAAAACTACTGTACGCGTTGCCTTTCTGGAAGCACAGCCATTGGTTCAAAGCAAATGACTATGGATTGGAAGTGCGAGCCCTCTGGAACCGAGGCGATAGGGCTGGTTGCAAAGCAGGAGAGAGGGGGAGAGAAAGGGAGAGTGGCAAGTTGTGAGTTTGCCAACCGTCCCCTAGTAGTGGGCTACATCTGGATTTTCTCGCGCGGCGGTGAGATTTTCCAGATCAAAATAGTGAGGGGCGCTGGCAAATGATGTGGGCGTTGTAGCTTCAAGTGAACGGGTCAGCACTTGGCATCCAGAATATCGATGTCTACTTTTAAAAGAGCGTGGGGAGGCATGGGTCCAGGAGGGAAGATACTCTCCCTCTCTCACACACAGAGTCAAGTTGCACATTCCTGCTACTACTCGGCGGATTTGGGAGGGTTGGTTTCCCATCCCTTAGTGCCCGACGCCTTTCCCACCCGGAAGCTGTCAGTTTCGTTGCATTTATTTGGGGGGAAAGGAGAAGAAAAGCAAATCTCCCCGTAGCCTGCAAGCTCCTCTCTAGTAAAGAGGAAAGTGTAACCTACACGTGACAATCTAAACCCTTCGGCACAGGACGCGGGTCCTGGAGCAACTTTCTCTCCCAAACTGGAATTTATCCCAGGCGACCTCATTGATGTAAGAAAGCCCTGCTCAGTGGTTTGGTCTGCGGTACTGGCATAAAATGCAACTTTTGCCCCATTGGTTAGCTAGGTGAATTAGCACACACTGCAACTGAACAGTACTTGACCTTTGCCTTTATGTTTGCTCAAATGTTTGCCTAAAACACAATGAGCCTTGACAAGAGAGCATGCTACCGTGTGACACTGCCTATTCAATAGATAGATGTTCCCTGCCACACACAACCCAGTTCAGCATTTTAAATAGCTTAGGTATTTGTAAAAGCCGTATAAATGAATGGCTGATGATTGCTAGTTGCTGGTTAAAGAGACGACCATTGAACTTGCAGAATACAGAGGGGTTTAAAAAAAATCGACGTAAAGGTCAGAAAACAAATCTTGTGGTCAAGCCAATCAACTGATTCTTTCAAGGTCGAGTCGAAAGTTAGACTCTCCCAGCTGCAAACTTCATGTACACTGAGCACAGAAACGTTGCAGGGCTGAGATAGGACACGCTCCAGATTTCGAGGATTGGAAAGATAAATGAATTGTAAATATATTGTGAGAGGATGCATATCAGAACAGATTAGAGGGTGGGTGCTGTGGATTTCACACGAAAATATTTGCTACCTAGGTATTTCTTTAACTCTGCTTGCCTTGACCTTTTGTACCTAAAAGGAAGAAACAAGGTAAAACCTAAAAGAGTTGCCAGAACAGACTTTTTCTATCTGAATGGTATTTGGGGTCCAACGCCCAAGACGCGTGAGGAAAAAAAACAGACTTCTTGTTGATCTGGGCTATAGTTTCTGACACGCTTGTTAGGAAATTTTTAATTAGAAAACTGTCGGTGTGATGTCCAGAACCTTAAAAGTCTCCATCAGTTGTAAATACGATTAGATGGGGGGGGGGGGGGGGGAAGCTATGGAAAATACTCATTGTTAATATTTATCAGACAGAGTGTCTTTCATTAATAAAATGCCACCTGATGTGTAAGCTTTTGTTTGAAGGGCTACTTTATTATTTGGAGGCATGCTGTAAAGCTGTCCCCTGGAAGAGAATATTGACCCAGCTGCAGTTTAAAAAGTGAGCTGATGTCTGCAGCCTGGCTTGTACTTTCAGTCTATAAAACAGAGTGAGGTCCAATATGGCCAGTCCAAAAAATATTGCGTATAGTTACTGCACACTGATTTACCATTTCCTTCCGCATTTACAAAGATTTTGAGGACAGATTTTAAGACCATTCAACTATTTTTTGGAACAGGCTTCATAGTGAATACGCTTTGCAGATACATTTTCGTTAGGGTCATTTTGCAAAGCCCCAGCTTACAAAAATGTCTGTTTTCACGTATCATTAATATAGCATTTAAAGCAAAATTATAGGCAAAGCCTGGCATTATAACTTTGAAACAAAATTCATGGAAAATACGGCTACAAAACACAGACATGACTTTTTCAGCTGTGACTGGTGGTCAGTAACAGAATTCGTATGCAACTATTGTTACCAACATATAATACACGATCCCCTTTGCTGAAATGTATTAATTCTATTCGGAAAAATTATTCATCGGGATGCAGGACCACTCATTTCTAAATCAACTCCCCCCCCATATCTATTTAGTTAGACTGCATCTCTTCAGCTCAGACAGATGTCCCTAAAGTGTATGGACTTGCTCTAAAATACCTTGTTCTTGTGGCGTACCTACATACCGTGCTGCAGGCTATAATCATTGAAGACTCTTTATCTTGAAGATTAAGGGCTAATATATTATATTCAGTTTCCGTTGAATGTTAGGAACACTGAGCTAGGGACTTCAAAACTACAGTTTGCTCGCCTTGCTGACATACTCCAACTTGACCTGGAGGAAAAACCTGCCCTATAGGCTAAAATGGTACTTTAGGTTATTTGCTTCTGTATGGCTCTTTAGATGTGGACACATTTTCACTTAGGCTTATAGGTCGCCAGTGACCTAGAATAACATAACACGTATTCCTAAAGGAGGAAAAAAATTGCTTTAAGGCCAGTTGATATTTAAAGCAACCCTTTAGTGGAAACTCTTCATTCTCTGAATCAAGCAGCCAAAAAGAAATGAAATAAAAGAAAAGAAAACAATTAGGAAAAGTGTCTTGGTTGAGAAACAAATCGCTCAGGAAACGAGTGAAAACAGAATTTACATGATGGGCAACTACCCTAAATTGTTTCGGATTAGTACCCAGGAAAGCTTGTGCCTTAATAAATGTGTTAGTTTTTATAAGTGCCACACAGGATTCCTTATTTGCTTTGCTGTAAGAAAAAGCTATTCATTAGCCTGAAGCTTTTATTGGAAAGTGAGTCAGTTACAATTCACACAGTTACATAAAGTGTTACCTAACATTTTTACTTTGTATTAGAAGTACTTCGGACAGGGAGTTGCTGGTTAAGGAACAGACAGACAATTCTGTACACTTAGGGACATATTCTTATTTTTGAATCATTGTATTTGATAACCAAGAATCAGCTAAAGATTTGTTTCAGCAACAGATGTTTGTGTTCTTTTTGACCTACAAAAATAACCATAGCTTTCTTTACCCTACAAGAAAATTAATGCTGAAGATGATGTGATTAATATAAAATAAATTTCTGACCTGTCCCATAAATGAAAGGTGGGTTTTGGCTAACTATAACTGGGGATTCGTTTATTTTAGTTCACGTATTTATGGGACAGTACAGGTATTTATTTATTTCATATTGGCCATACCTTCAGAATTCATTTCCTTATTTCGGATCATACATTTAATCTAATAAAACTGAGCTCCACCACGAATACTTCTCAGAGACACTTCTTTATTAGGTAGCCAGATTACACACCATTTTGGATAGAAGATTACCTAAATATTAAAGATAATTTCCAGCAATTTTGATAACGGAAAGGCTTATGCCCTGGCGAGCACTACTGAAGAATTTGTAAATCCTTCTAAATGTGCACTATCTACTTACCTTCCTAATATAAAGGTGTTATTGAGAAGTGTACGTAGTGCCACCCTTTATTACCAGATGAAATGAACGATTCCAATGGTTCAAAATACTTTTGATTTATCTGTTCATCTTTTAGAGGATGAATTTGCCGTCCACTGCTCACATAAGTATCAGCAAAGACCATACATATGTTTGTTCATGTTTGTCATGATGTGCAGGTATTTTTAATTAGAACAAGACTCATCATAATTAGTAGCTACTGTATGGCAAGGAAATTTTTGTTAGAACAGTTTCCTTCTTTGGTTCTTGATCTTTGACCAGACAGTTGTACTAGGAGTTCCGATGCCTATTACTTATACAATCAAACCTATAAATACCTGGGGATTTCTTTCTGGCAGTTAAAGGGACTTTGTAATGTTTGGAAAATACTGTCCAGTCACTATATCTCCAAAAGTTGTGGTGAAATCTCGAATGCACTTTGTCCAGTCCGTAAGTAATAAATGAAGTTTACGATCTAAATACAGAAGGATTCCCCATTTTCTCTCAAGGCAAGAAAAACCGAGATATGAAGGCTTTGGGGGTCTTCTTCGCATCACTTTTTACACTCTGGCTGGTGAAATAAACTGAATCTCATCATGGGTGGACAAATGAGGCGTGGATGAAAGCAAAGCAAGAGTGCTATAAAATAATGCAAAGAGCAAAATTGTTCTGTGATAGTTTGGTACAGCTTGTGAGTGAATCCATAAATTGCAACGGTTCCTTCTTCCAGCTTGGGTGAGTGTGAGAGAGAAAAAGCCCATAAGAGCGCATATTGAGAACATCTCAGGATCATCACAAAACGTTTGGATGGTGTTGAAATATTCCCCTTTATGTAATTTGCTTATATATTAGTGGTGTGATGAGACATAACACTAAGTCATGATGTCAGCTGGATGAATGAGAAACAAATGCAGTGTCGATATGGCCACTCGTCATCTATTGTCACATCGTCTGCTGTGCAACCGGTACCCCGGCCATTGGGGCTGGAGTGACCGAAAACATTGAGATGTCTTTTTTAAGGGCAAGCCCAGGAGAGCTGTGTTTGTAGCCAGACTGATTTACTGAGGGCAGCCTCACTAGCCAGGTAAATCAGGCAACAAGAAAATCTCAGCTTCTTGGTTTGAGATCCTGCTGGTACCGCCCCAGGTCCTGATCCTGGTCCGGATCCTCAGTCCCCACCGCCCTCTGTGGACCCGGGGAACCCCAGGCCAGGCCAGGCCAGGCCGTGCAGGTGCCTGCCTGTGTCTCCCGGGCCTGGTACTGGCTCTTCCTCTGCTGGGAGCTTTTCCTGGGAGTCCCTGGACCAGCCCAAATGCCCGGAGAGCCCATTTGTTCACTCGCTGGGGGGAGCCAAGAGAAACGAGGCGCATGTTACCCCGCCCATGGGACCATTGGGGACGAGGAGTGGGGCGCAGACCCCCCCAGTGGTGCCCCGGATTGCAGGGCTGATGGTGGGTGCCCAGGGCGAGCTCGGGGTCTGCTGTTTCTTTGGGCATCTCACCCGCTGCGACTTTCCAGCCGCTGCGATTAAAGCAACATTTGGAGGGGGTCTGTAGCCGGACCCTACAAGGCCTAGCTGAGTCCTCAGACCCCCGGCCCCTCACTCACATCGGGGGGGGGGGGAGTTTGCCTAAACCGCCCGACAAAAGCCAGGCTCAGGAGCCTTGAAAGCGGCGCGCAATGGCGAAGTCACCCCGGAGCAGCAACTCTCCTTGGAAACAGGCTGTAACCGGGGAAGCCTGGGGGAGACGGGGGCGAGTTTCCCTGGCCTGGCCCCACTTCCCTGCCCCTCATCCCCCTGGCCGCTTTTGGGAAGGGACACAAGGTGCCTGGGGCTGGGCGAGGGGCACGAACCAGGTTGCTCAGGTTGATGTGGAGCAGCCAGTGCCTTGGCAATGCTGCCTGCCCCGGCCCCGGAGCATGTTGTCTGGACACAGCAGGGTCCCCTGTTCCCCCCCGGCTCCCCCAAGCCAGCCGTGCCCACGGCCCCAGCCGGGACCTGGCTCCCACAAAGTATTCCCCCCTGGACTTGAAATTAGGGGGAGTGTAGGGCGAGGTGGGGGGTGCTCACTTAATTGGTATAACACTGTTACTAGCTGACAACTGGGGTGTTGGGCAATTCAGGGGTGTACCGGGGTGTAAGGGGGGTGTTGGGGAAATCCTTGCTCCCACACACGGGGCTGCTCGGCACAAGCAGGAGCCTGCTCCCCTAGGGCCGGCGGCAAAGCCCCCCTCGGCTTGTGGGGCAGGAGCTGGTGCAAAGCAGCCCGGCCAGTGGCTCTGCTGGAGGGGGCCGGGAATGGAGGCGCCGGGGCATCCGTCCAACAAAGCGGGCCGGGGGGGGGGGCACAAGGTGACTCTGGACAAAGTCAGCCGCCCACAGCGACAAAGACCTTGAGTCCTCTCTGGTGACCTGCTCGCTGAAAAGCCACCGTCCTTTTAGGCTGCAGCCTGCCCGGAGCAGAGCCAACCTTTGCCTGGCCCTTGGCTTGGAGACCAGCTGGGTCAAAAGCTCTGGTTGTCCCTACGTCTTGTGTGTCTGTCGGTCCCTGCGGGCTCCATTTCCAGGCAGTCGGGGGCCGGGAGCCAGGGTTTGGTCCCGACACTTGCGGCGAGTCTATTCCCCCCACCTAGGAGAAAAATCTACCTGGCTCCATTTCCAAACTGATGATTTTACCCCGAACAAGCAGAGACAACTGGCAGATGGAGCCTCCCCATATCATTCTTCTTGTGTTTTTTAACAAGACTTTTAAAAAGACCTTTACACTTTTATTTGCGGGCAGCAGAAGAAGCAGTGCGGAAAGAAAAGCGGTGTATCTATAGCCAGTCCCGCAAAGGTTTCCCCTGTAAGTGCTTTCTTTCCCTGTGTAAGGACGTGTTCATAAACACCCAGCCTTACAGTCCAGTTGCCTGTAGGGTTAAGGTAATAAGAGGCCAGTTTAAGAACCAGTTTCCACGTGGCTAAAAGTACAAAGGCCTTTTAATCAATGGCCACAGAGTTATCCAGTTGTTTCTGTGTTTTTTAAATGACATTTTAATGAAAAGGAAATAATCTTATATCGCAATGCGAGCAATTGGGAGGAATTAATAACCACACTGTAAGAAAATAAGACAAGGGTCTCGTTAATTTTCAAGCCGGGTCATTCATCTTTTTCTCCAGGCGTAAAGCAGAGGGAAAAGGTCCAACTAGTTTCATTTTTCTGGAGAAAACCCAAGAATGGATCCCGAGTTCCCCAGCTGTGGTTGCCTCTCCTCTGCCCTTCATTTGACATGGCCTCTTGTCCCTTCAGAAGAAGAGAGATGTAAAATATTTATGTGCACATTTTTTATTGACACTCCAACTTTCTTTGTTTTATCGACCACACTTCAAAGACCCCAAGGCCAATAAATCCATATTTTAAGAGCTCATCTAGTTCACAACATCATGCTTTCAAAGCAAAACTAGATTCCTGAAACTTCTGTTTATGGTTATTCATGTGAAGATTACCCCGATTTATCATGAGAAGAGCCCATAAATCTGCGCCACGCATTAAAAACACGCCGACAATATGTCTCTCACATGAAGGCCATCATTTCTTTCTCCTGATATACACATTTCGTTCCGTGCCACTGTCCTGGGATGATTAACACCAAGTAATAAGCCGGCCTCCCTCCAGCGGGCGGACTGGGTCCGCTTGGGCGCCACCTAGCGGCCGACTCGGCCACACACGTCTGCTGGCCACAAGAGCTTCTAGGCTGGCGATAAGATGGAGGAGAAAAGCTGGCCAAGGCTGCCCTTCACTGCTGGCTACCTTGGGGAGGAGGAGAGGAAAGGGAGGGGGCTTTGGCACACGCCATGCCCAGGATTGATGGGGCTAGAGGAGCCCAGGCTCCCCAAGCACCCTACCTCCTTACACACATGAAACTAGAGCAAGTGCAGGAGTCCTCCTTCTTGTGCCTCAACACAAAAGCCTCCTTTCCCTCCTGACTCTGTTCTCCTGATTTTTTTTAGCAGATCAAAGGCAGGGGAGAGAGAAAGGGGGCTCTGGCTATGGCAGGGGAAAGTAGGCATTGTTCCCGTGACAAGCCGAGGGTCCCGGCAGGAGAATGCTCCCTCCAGCCATCGGAAGTGGCGGCGTGGCAAAGGGAGAAACCTCACTTTTCAAGCCTTGCGAGGCATTGTCTGGGGCTGGCGCTACTGCCATACAGTAGGGTCCCCATGGCAACGCAACCTGCTGCTGCTGCTGCCCCTCTCCCAAAGTTGAAGGCGCTGAAAGGCAGCTGAAGTGACTGGGTTTAAAGAGCCACAGAATAAACAATATTTTGATTCATTGGGAGAAGAGAGAGAGGCTAGAGCCTCCCCCCACCCCCCACCCTCCGACCCATGAATGCTGGCATTGTCCGTGCTTTTCTGAATCTGATTTACCATATCATAACCCCTAGGAAGAAGAAAACATCAATATCCCGAAGGAATGGAGATGTTTCTATGGAAAACCTAGGAATTTTAGTCCATAACAGATCTGGTGTAAAAATCAAAGAGATCAAAGGCAGCGCTCCCAGGAGTATAGATGCGTCTCTGAATTAAAGATGGACGAGGCAGACTACAAAGTACTTTTTTTCCACCCTTTTTTATTCAGGCCTCTGCTTCCATTTGAAGGGAGGCGCTGTCCCAACATCATATCGGAGCTAGGCGATCACCACGAACAATGCCTGCAAAGGCTGATGAAAGCCGGAGAAAACAAGCCTAGCAATCCAGAGCTGCTTTCCCCGTGACTTCGCTAATTAATGAAGAATAATAGTAATAATCCGATTAATATTAATCGTTAAAATCACTTGGGAAAAAAGCCTTTCAAGTGTGGCTCTCCTTGCTCCAAACCAGGAGCTGGCAGGGCCTTGCAGGAGGCCTGGCATTGCCTGGCTCCCCTTCTGAGCCAAACCTCAGGCTGACACTGCACTGCCTGGCTGCCCCACTGATGTGCCCCACAGGCCGGCACTGCCAGCTGCCCGTGCCCAGGGAAGGCCAGGGAGCATCCAGGCCTTCTGTGCCCCTCTGAGACTGGACGGGGCCAGGCCTGGCCATTACTGGGATGGCACCATTTCTTACTGGGCCTGTAAGGGAGAGATTGCAGCGTGTTCCCTTAGGTCTGGTTCCTTGGGTCAGTCTCGGATCCCCTCTTTGGACCGTTTTGACCTATGGACTCTCCCTTTCATTGAAGAGTGGCGGTGGAAGCCAGTTTGTGAGTGCTGTGGGTGCGGGCTCAGTCTTGCTTTCCAAATGGGATGCTCTATGTATGCAGCAGGTTGAGGTCTGGCCTCCTGGGTGCTCTTTGCAGAACAGGGTTGGCACCAGCCTAGATAGTTAAACAAGAAGCGATCAAAAGCACGTTTAAAATGCTCGTCTCTTCACCAGAACCAGCCCCTTGCTCTTTCTTCCAGCTCCGCCGGGGCATAATCCATGTCGCATATATCCTTTATACCCAGGCCGGTCCCGACAGAACATCTGTCGGGACAATTATTTGTTCATTCCTTCAGGATTGCCCCCTCGGATGGTGTCGATCACGTTTCAGCAAAGGGAGAGCTTTCCTTTCCATGAAACGTCGGGACGAGGAAGCCTGTGGGCCGCCTGTTTCAATAACCCCCTTGTTTAAGTGTGGACATGAGGAAGAGGAATATTCCTGAAGTCAATTAAGCTGTTTGGAAACACAGGCAGGAAAAGGGTTGGGACTAATGTTTATGAAGAAAGCCAATTAAAGTGGTTTGATAAGCATATGTGTTAGCAACAAGTGCGGCCCAGAGGTCAGAAGCAACACTAAGTAAACAGAGTTGACAGAAGAGTGAATCCTTTGTCGAGGGTGTGCAGCTGTCCAGCCTCCCATTGTCCAGGCTAAGCCCGGGTGCAAGCTCCCTGCTGCCCCTCACCAACTCACTGCACAAAAACAGATTGGGATGTTCTGCATGCATAGGCAACCTTGCAGCCCCAGTCTTCCCTTTTCTATTTCTTCTTTAGGAGACAGGGCTCTCCAGACATTTTTTCCTGACAGTAACAAAGCAGGGCTGTAAAAAAGTTCAGAATGGGAGTGGGGGGGAGAGAAAGAAGAGAAAAGAGTCCCCAAGGGAGGGAAAAGAAAAAATAAAAAAAGAAAAAAAAAAAGAAGGGGAAAAGAAAAAGAAAAAAGCGCCATGTCACTGGACAAAAGAATAGGAAGTTGAAAATAGAAATAAAACCGAAAGCACGAATTATCTTGTTAAACAGAGCTGCTTTTTGTCCCGAGCTGTCTTTGTGAAAGTTTGGAAAGTATCATGACGCGGAACAAGTGTGTGGGTCCCCCCACAAACCCCAGGCAAAGATTCAGGAGCTTCCGAGACCCTTGATGACTTATTTATGGGTCAGAAAATTCTGCCTCTGACACACAGTTAAGGAAATAAAGGGAAGGGGAGCAAGAGGCCCTAGTAAATGGTTTTAAATGCGCGGGGAAATTCTCAGTCTTAAGGGAAAACTTTCAGGGAAGAAAAAGACCAAGGGCGAATCGGATTTTCTTTAAGTCTCGACAGTAAACTCTGGAGAGGATGTTTGTTCGTTGCCTTTGTTGGAAAATTTAGACTTAAAAATAAAAAAAGAAAAGGGGGAAAAAGTGAAGGGCTGTTAAGGAGCTCGGAAACACTGTGCTAAGGAGAAGAAGAGCGACATCTTTTCAGACAGGATTTCTAGGGCTAGGACTTTGGTCCTGGCACCAGAGCAGCTTGGGTTAGACCTAAGTCAGTCACTCGGCTGGTATTTTCACTACCGTGTTACTTTGTCTTTAGGAAATCGGAGGCTGCTGAGTGAAAACCAACCGTTACCTCTCTCCCATCTCACTCTGAAGAAAGGCATGAACATGCGGAGAGGAATCCCGCAGTTCTTACTCAGTCAAAGCCCCCATTATGTGAGTTTCCCTTAGTAAGGGTTGCAAGCTCCTCAATGAAACAAACAACTCACAGAAACACGCCTCGTTCAAGCCATTGTGTCCAATGAACACACACAAAAAGAAAGGAAACTCCTGTCCACAAAAAAGTTTGGATTAAAACTGTAAGGAATCCTTTGCATATAAATTTGGTTGCATGGCGGGGAAATGACAGAGTTTAAGAGCCTCTCCCTATTATCTAATGTGTGTACCTATTTAATTCAGTTTATTGACTTAACTGGCGTTTTAAATTATCCCGCGGCAGCTAATTGCAAAATCTTTCCTATTTTTAAAATGCAGGTGAGTATCTTTATGAGAAACTTCATCTCTCATGCCTTTCACTGCCGCTCAGCTCTGCACCTATCTTTGTCCATTGAGCCCCTGTAAGAAGCGTGGTTATGATGGGGGCTGCGGTGGGGAAGAGGGAAAAAAACCCAAACCAAACAATTACCCGAGGGAGGTAAAGAATATCAGATACAGACACTGCGGTAGTTTAAAAAGAAACTTTCTTACACTCCAGCTGTTGTTTCTGCAGAGGTTACAGGAAAGGGTGTTGAGCCACTAACAGCACCTCACACTGTGGTGGTGATTTCTTCTGAAAGACAAAGACCGCCCTCTAACATTGGCCACAGTCAAAAATATTTCTAGGGTAACTTTTAAATAATTGGATCCACCTCAAGAGAGAAATGATGTCTGTTCGTCTGTGTTTTGTCTCCAATCTCTTGTTTATTAAAGTTGCTGTTTGAAGGAGGAAAATGGTATTGTCAATTTTATTATGTTATTGAGAGAATATGAATCCCCAAATTCACAATTCACTGACACGGAATCTTTTAAACATTCTGCAAATCAGAGGGAAAATAGCCTGTCATGGGAGCTGTTGTCTGTCCTTAAAGCAGATCCCATGTACAAACTTTCCGGATGAGTTTATGCTGTTGAAATTCAGTGGAGATGAATTATGAATCAGCATAAAAATAATTCAGATAATAATATAAATATGACGTCTCAATGTGGCCATATTCGAACAGCCTCCTTTCACCATCCGACATTAAATTCAGGTCATCTAGCTCCTGTTTTCTTTCCCATCATTAATCCTGTTCGTTAATTCTTTACAAGTTTTCTGTTTCAAGTTCGTCTCTATTAACTTCAGAAGAATCTATTTTAAAACACTTTGTTTCCCAATTTGAGGAAAGAAGAATGATGTTCCTTGTTTCACAAACTTTTAAAACACGATTGTTTTTGTTTTAAAAACAATCTTCGACAAGTGTTTTAAGCATGATCCCTTAGTCTTATTTCTTGTCACAGAAGGGTTGATGCAGATACCAGCTAAAGCCCTTTGATTTCCAAAGAATTCTGTATAGGAGTTTCTTTTATTCCTCCAACCTTAGCCTACAGAGCATAAAACAAACCCTCCTTTTCGTGGTGTTTTTTTCTACGGTGGAGTTCAGATCCAAAGGTGATTTTGCACAACTACCAGCGCCGAATACCCAGACTGCATTTAAGAGCAAAGGGCTTTCTGGTGCCATGCCCATTTCACCTCGAGCAGAGACTTTCCTGGCTGTGACCTTAAACTTTGTGGCGGAAGTTTAGACCCACTCTACATTTTTCTAGGAAAAAAAGAAAGGAATCCTGAAGAGTGTGCAAATCCGACATGTCTGCAAATAAACAACGCAGTTTCAATGAAACCAGATGCTAGTGTCTGAATTGATGCTAGCAGTTTGTATTTTCTATAGCCATTAAAGCACCGACTTAATTAACTTTTGAGTTTTTTTTAAGACTAATGATGTTGCTTTTATTCCCATGAATGGGGTGGCGAGTCAGACCAAATAGGCACATTCCCCAAATAAGTTCCAGAAGCTTGTCTAGTAATGAATTAGAAAACCTTTTCCTCCCATGACTTACTACAGGGCAAGACTTTGGGTAGGAAACATTATAAAGTGAGCGCCGAAATGGTAATCTTGGCAACACTAATACGAGCTCACACTTGCATTTCCCATTCGCTGGTGACTTTCACAAGGTTGCCATTTCAAACTATAGTTTCATTTTAAAGTCGCCTTTCATTAAACAGCTCCTACAGGGGAGCCGGGCTCCCCAAGCTCGGTTCATGTGGCAAACGCGTTAAGATGAGGGAGGCTGCTAAACCCGGACTCTTTCATGCACTTGCAAAAAGAAAGTTTCCTGGAGGACATTAAAGCGCTGCTGACATTCCCGTCCAGTCACCCAGACCACTAAACTACTGGCTGATCTCTGCAGATTTATAAGAGAAAGAAAAACCCTTAGGAGGAAACAGGATCAAGGGGGTGTCTGCTCAATTCCGGGTCTTTTGCCTTTTAAACCAGCCATAAACAACCGCATTTGAGTTTCCTCGGCTTTGCAAGGGACACTTGCACAAGAAACTGCCTCAGGATGAAAGCCCATGGCAGGCCCTTCTCTAAAAACACCCCCAGAAAAGTAACCTAGAAACTACAGGTCGAATGAATCCCTGCTCTTCGCCGCTCTGCAGTGTGATAATATTGGAGCGAATTAGCGGACTGGGCTATTGATTTGTTTGGCAAATTAGGGAGCATGATTTTCACCGAGCCCCAGCCACAATTGAACCCCCCAGCTCCAAGCGGACTCTCCGCAGCCGGGGAGTTTCAAAGGTTGTCTTTCTCTGGGGATTTCCCTTGGCGCTGCTCAATGTCTGGCTGTAGAGAAATAGTAATTCCTGCTGTTTATCCAGACATCTTGCTGCAAGATTTCCTACCTCGCCAGTTTTGAGCGTTGCAAAGTGTTGTTACAACAGCGAACAAAACACACAACTTCTGCAAAGCCCTTTAGGGGAGAGCTGGCAAATTAAATGACATGCACTAGTCCCAGCCAGGGTTGCTCCTCTTCTTGTTTATCACAAAAGGAAGGGCCCATTTTTCAGCAGATTTTTCAAAAAGGGGGTGGAGGGAAAGTTGCTGCGTAGGACATTTTATTTTTGGCTAGCTGTCTGCAGCAGTTCAGGAGCAGCGGGGATGAATGCACAGCTATTTCTTTTTTATCATCCTTATTCTTAACCCCGTGATTTTCATTACCCCTGCCACCTTTCCCCTGCGTGTCCTCATTCAATTAACACAAAAAGCTAGCGTGCCAGGCGCCCTCGAAAAGTTGAACGTGGCTCTGGGTTTGTGCTGGGAAGAAACTTTGTCCCTCTGTCGCCAGCCTGACTTTTCTTTGACAAACTCTGCTTCCGAGGCTTAAAAAAAGAGGCTTTGGCACCTTCAAGGCCAGATCTTTAAAGCCCTGCAGCCAGTCTCATTAAGGGACATAAGGCAAAGACAGGTTCATTCAAGGCCCAGGCGATTACAGAGGAAGCCTTAGGACCAAGCATAAAAATAGCTTTGTGGAAGAAAGATTTCATCAGGATTTAGCCTTGGAGGCGAAAGGATTCCCTGTCTCATTTAGGCAGATGCTCAGAAATACATGGAAAAGGTTCGCATTTTCCAGAAAAAAAAAGAAATGTCCCATGGCACTTAAAGACTAAGATTTATTTTTTGCATGAGCTTTCGTGGGAGAAAATCCCACTTCATCAGACGGAAGGTGGTATTTTGCAAGCAGCCACAAACTGAGAAACTTAATTAGAAGTTCATTTTGAGGAAAATCAACCAGAGTCCTGGGCCACCTTAAAGATTAACAAATTTCTTCAGCCATGAGCTTTGGTGGGCTCCAACCGAAGCCTGGAGAAATTTGCTGGTCTTTAAGGCGTCCCAGGACTCTGGTGGCTCTTGCTAGACACAGACTAACACGGCCACCCCTGTGAATTTTGAGGAAAGTGAAGCCCAGAGCTGCACAGATTGCTCTGGAAACCACCACCAGTGATCTTCCCCTCAATAAGAACAGTAAAAAAAAACCCTCACTTCTTTGCCAGGGATGATAAATGCAACTTCCAGGTGGCGTTAATATTTTAATTACAAGAAAAGACCCGAAGAGAAGGTGCCGCTCCCAGGCCCAACGTGCCTGTATTTCAAAGAAGCCAGCTACCCGGAGCCGATCAATATTCAGCCCCCAGGCCATGGGGCTAGGTGAAAACAAAGCCTTTTTTTTTTGCAGCCGAGCAGCGCGGATGTGCAGCACCTGAAGAAAGTCACCGCTGGGGAGCTCTGCCAGACGCTCTTAATTAACCTACTTTGCAGCTGACTTGATGGCAACTTTTTTCGGGAGGGAGGAGTGGGGCGCACTTTTTCTTTCTTTCTAGACTTCATCTTTGCTAATTTAAGGCCTTTTCAAGCTTCCTCTGAGAACAGGGAGCCCTCAGACAGCAATGGCTGCAAGGCAGCCCTGGTGGCCTTTGGAAACACGAGAGATCCAGGCAGGGCAGGTGGGATGCACGGGCTGGGGCAGTTTCTAGCAGGGGCTAGAGAGGAGAAAGAGGGGTGCCACTGCCGGGCGTTTCCAGGCTTGGATTAGATTAATTGCTGCAGAAGGCTACGGCTGTCATCAGTAAAGAAAAAGCAGTCTACAGAGGGATTTATTTTTACAAATGGCCCAGTAAATGTTAGGAGGTGAAGAACTCACTCATGTCCCTCGACAGCCGCCTCCCTTTCAGAGTTATGCTCTGGTCCCTTCCTCCCACTCCCAAACTTCACATCCAACCAATCGCTGGCACTGCTAACTCCTTCCCAGTTCCCACCCCTTCAAACGTCTTCTGTCTCATTTTTAGTCAACTCCTCAGGTAGAAAGAATGAACCATTTTCTGGTTATTTTTCTGACCGCAGCTATTAATTCATTAAGGATGCTCACAGAACCATGGATTGAGCAGAAAGAGTCCTTTAGGAGTCTGTTTCATGGATAGATAGAAATGGGAATAGGCTAGTACTTGAACCCACCAATAAATGGAAAAGCAAAGTGAATGATTAATTGTTGTTTTTTTAAACACAGCTCAACAGGTCCTTTAGATGTATTATTTCTGGAACAGATTGCGGATGAAAATCTCCTGTTTGGTAGTTGGCTGACTGGATTTATCTGGTCTCATCCCCACCCAACTTCCCTGGGATCCCAACAGTCTATCAAGAATTTCAGCTGGTGTGAATCAATTTAGCTCTACTGGTTTCAAATAGAGCTCACTGTCTCCTAATTTACATCAGTTCCTGAGCTGGCCCTTAGCTATATATTTAGGAGCCTGAGCCCACAGTCATCTTGGGAAGGAAATACTGATAGAATTAAATGCCTTTAGGGGGAGGAGAAAAACAAACTAAAATGGTTGTAAGGATTGAAGGCTCAAGCTGGGGGTGCAGACATATGGAAAACAGAGGTATTATATTCAATGTTTATGTAATTTAAATTAGATAAGTCATTCTCACAGAAATCAACACAGTCAAAATGTGAAAGAGCTCACTCCTACATTTGTTTAAGGCAAGTTCAAAGCTCCCATTGATGTAAGTGGGAGTAGAGTAAATATTAAGGACTCTAACACAAAGTTTCTTCAGTTTGGGTATACTATATCCTTTATTAAATATTTAATGTGGTGATTAGAGAAGGATAATCACAACCAAGTTAAGTAAAAACATTCCTTACATGTAATAGTGGAAGACTTAAGAACATTTGAGAGAACTTTAACTCTAACAGGATACCTTAAAAATATGTCCCTAACTCAGGATATATTTGATGAGGTATTTTTTAACTCAATCAATTCTAAATAATGGAGGGATTTAACCCAAGTAGTCTCTTTTACAGAAGCCTATTCTTCTAAATCACTGTAAGGTGAGGACCTCAGGCAAGAAAAGCTGGATGAAAACATGCTCTTAAAATATTTGTAAACTTTAAGAATATGGAAAAAAACTGGCATTCCTCTAGTCATAGTATAAGGCATTTGGGCCCAACAACTCAAGGAATGTGGGGGCCTTCACCCCTGAAATCAAAGGAGCAAAAAGTTTAAGCAGATGATTAAATTTTAAAGTTCAACACCTATGTAATGAATTTAGAGTGACTGACCACCATTTTACTCATGTTTGAGCCAGCACCCACTATGAATGGAAAATTTAAGCTCCACAGTAATGTAATGGGAGGAAGGCCTACATGGGGAGTAGAAGGGAAGCTGGTTAAAATGGAAGTTAGAGCATAACTGGTTATTCCTTGGAATTTAGTTGTCAAAAAATTTAAAAGTTTCTCACAAATAGTAACAATTATCAGACAAATCTACCCCCTAATAATAAAGCTCTTCATATGCTAATACTTTTCTGTTTCTCACATGACTTTGAAAGCATTCTCTATAGTAGTGGGCAGGCTATTTGATGAGAAGTCCCTTTTTTTCCCTCTTTTGATTTGGGCTCATTCTTTCTTCCATTTGTTGACAAACTTATGGAAATAATATGCTAACACTGTACAATTTAACATTAATGCTATTTATTTTAAAGCAGAGTTCTCATCTGAAGATCTTGGAAGGATTCTGCCTACAGACTAATAGCAGAATATGGATAGAGCCCAATATACTCTATAGGTTGGTGGATGTGGCATTTGCCATCAATTTCCACTCTCCTCTTGTTGCAAAACACAAATTACAATTCTATCCCTCATACTTGGTTAATTGAAAACACAAGTTTGTGTAACTGATGCAGATATGCCTTCCTGAGTTTGTAAAAAGACTGAAGCAACAGCTGAAGGTGTGAACTGTCTCACCTATCTTAATTTACTGCTGTCTCTGAAACCTAAAGATGATTATATACAGCCTATTGAAAACAATAGTGGGGGAGCATAATAAAATACATTGTTTATCAAAATCAATAACTGAGAGGCTACTGGTCTGAATGTGTTGCACTTTTTCAGTTTTAATGAAGTAAAAACCTTGGTGCTTTTAATTGATCTGAAACTGCCACAGATGTCCCATGAGAGTGCTGCAGAATTTAGGGACCTTGTTGCAGATTGCAAATACTATTTGCTGCTGAGTGCACAGGCAGGGCCTTGGATATGGCTGAAGTGAACCAACTTTACCTGTGATTCTCTTCTAAAGGCTTACATTGTATATGCTTAAAGAAGACAAATACTAATATGTGTGTGATATAGCAATTACTGTGGCAGATGCTCATTTTCACTGAATAAGTCATATAAAATTGAGTTAAATCATGTGTAAACAGCCAGAACAGAACTTACAGCCTGTCCTGAATGCACTAACATTACTGAAACATGTTTTTTGGTTTGTTTCTTGAATGAACATTTTGCTTGGAGGAATTAGATGTGTGCTATTCATCTCATTCATTCTCTTCAGCAAATGAAGTCCATGAGGCATAGTGACAGCATAATTATCTGAATATGGGGAAAAAGATCTTTCAGCAGACTAAGATCTCCTCTTCATGTGTATGTGAATATGTTTGTGTGTGTATTCCTTATATTGCTCCTTTGATTCCTAAAGTTTATGGAAAACTTATTATATTGGTATGTAACTAGTTCATGGCTAAAGCTCAACACATTTAAACTGTTACCACTGATTTGAAGTATGTGCGGTGATATTTTTATGTCAAAACAATTTATTAAACTATTTCTTGTGATTCATAAAATCTCATGTACCTTTTTCTGAGCAATATACTTGGAATTGGGTTTTACTTGCACAGAAACTAAAGGAAGGTAGATTTTAAGCAGACATGCTCAAGTATTCATGAAGAGCAAATGTAAAAGTCATCTGTGTGACTATTACCAGTAGTCCTGGAAATGGCTTTTTCATACATGAGACGCTACATAGCAGTGGGAAAGAGTTCCTGAAACTCTGTGCTACACATCTGGCTTGCAAGCAATTGAATGAGTCAAAAAATTATCTGACTACCCTTTACACAACTTGTATATTTCATATTTCTTTGTGTGAACATGAAAGGAGAAAAATTAAATTTAACTCCATGCACACCAGACAATCTTAAAGAACTCTTATTTTTTCTTTTAAATTAAGTTTTTGTCATGATCTGGGAAAGGTTTAAATTGTTTAGATTGTTAAATTCTTTGGGATTACCACAGTAGAAATTAAAAAAAAATATTTCCCCAATTTTGCTCATTTGTTACCATTCCTTCAGACATTAAATGATCCAATGACTTCTATAAGCCCTCTTACTGATTGCTAAGAGCAATCTGATAGGGGAAAAGAAAGAACATCAAGTGACTTATGGAACCCATCAATGTTAGTCAATATATCCTAAATTTCAAATATCAAGGATTCATTGCTCAAGGAGGACTTCCTGCAGTTAAGTCATAGAGAGAGGAAAATTTACAAATACATTTCAAATATCAGAGAAATTCATGGATATCATGATATGCTTTTAGACACCCTGTGAGCAGGAAGACTGACTAACTTTGTTGAGTAACTGATTTCCTGAGAATTATTTTCTCAGTTCTGCATACAGCATAACTGCAGTTGTAAAGGAATTTAGAACTAAATGCACATCTTGGCAAGAAACTCTTGTCCATTTGGATATTGAGATGTGTAAGTGCTGGGAGATATTGAGGTTGTTCGGAACTGGCAAAAGACTGGCTGGTAAGTTCTGGGTAGTAGTACCAGGGCTGGGTTGAAATGCTTGTGTTGATGGGAGCAATATTGCTTGATTATTAAGGTGGTAGAGCTGAGAGAGGTCATCAAGGTGTAGTGGTTGCCCACCTGTTTCTCAGTTTAGAGGAACTACAGCATATATCCAATTCCACAGCCTATTGCTGTCCTTTCGTATCTTGAGCTGAGAGCTCTCTGCTCAGTTAAGCACTGAAGAGATATTTTGGGTGGGTGGGTGGATAGATGGGGTGGGGGGTGAGGTAAAACCCAGCAGATGCAGGAAAGCATGAGCTATTCCTTTTCTTTACTGTGCTTTCACTCCTGCAGGATTAGGTCCCAGTATCTGCAACATTTTGTATGCCCTGTAAGTGCCTCTTGAAGTTCCCCTTTAGGTTGAACCCAAATGACAGTGAAGTATTCCAGGTAATGATGGTACAGTGAAATATATTTTAAAAGAAACTGCATGTTCCAAGACTAAATGGTGGTTTTGCTCCTAATTCAGATAGGAATGAGGGAGTTGGTCCCAGATCTACACCAAAGGACATGAAGCCTTAGTGTTAAACAGTGAAGATCTTCATAATCTAGTGTTTAAGTAGTTGCCTTTTACCTTGTATGCCTTTTTTTGGCTGCAAATGTTGACTAGGGCAGGATTGTTTCTTATTCTTAGATGCAGTAAATGCAAGGCAAAAGGACTTTTTCTGGAGAAGGAAATATGTCCTAGAGGAGGAGATTTTGCCAGGAATTCCTTTAGTGCACACACTGAGTGTTCCATTCATAGTATTTTTGCAAGGCTCCTTTTTGACCTGTTTCTTCCTCTTCTTTTTTTTTTTTTCCCCTCCACTTTGCTTTTGTGCAGTTTGTGTGTCTGGGTTGTGCCTCTTTCTTTTTCTTCTTTTACTAGGAGAAAACTGATTCTTCTGGTTTGTGGTCATTATGTGATCATTATTTGGTATGCCCAGGGGGCCAGGTTTCTTTGCTAGAATTGAGCTGTGGATTTGATGTGGTTAATTTTTGTTTCCAGTTTGCATACATTTATGTTCCACATCCAGTTCTGGAACATAGTTGGCTGCATCAATAATTACACTCACTGAATCTAGTTTATTTCCTTTCTTTCCTTCAGAACTGTGATTACCTAAAGGGGCCTCAGGAGAAATTTCCAGGCTTTAAAACATTAGAAAATCCTGTGGCCATAAAGCTGCCTAGTTCTTTAATTTCTCTTTCATTTTTTCTTTCTGTCTCATCACTTTTACACTGGTGTAACCCCATTGATTTCAGTGGACTTACTTTGATTTACACTTGTGTCACTGAGAGAAGAATCAGACCATTTGGACATGATGCTGCTCTCTTAACACTGGTTTTATTCTTATGCAAGTCCATTGTCTTCAGCTGAGTTCTACCAGATTTACAGCAGGGTAAATGACATCAGAATGTGTCCTTCTGTGCCTCGTTTTTTGCCCCCTTCTCTCATTGCTGCAGAAATGTGAGAAAACCAGGACAATTCTTGAGCTCTGTATGTATTTCAGGGTGCCATGATTTGTTTTACTTGAATAAAAGTGTTAGGGATTCCCCAGCTTTCTAATGTTAACTCTGTTGTTCAGTGGGATGCTGCTGCTCCCATGCTCTTCCTGCTGTGCTGATTGACCTGTGCATACCTTTAGAAGGTTTATTATTTTACAACCCTTCCCAAGCTATGTGGATGGTCTTTATCACAGTTTGCTTACATTTCTGCTTAATTTTTAATACCTCATTCAAGGTTTCATAAACAAAAAAATGTTTTTTTAATCATAGAAAAAAGGCTTCTTTGGCATTTTGCATATTTGTTTTTTATGGGTATAAAGTAGATAGTGTTTTTTAAAAGTAATTTGGTAGCACAAAAAGAAAGCACATCAGAGATATTTTCCCTTTTAAAAAAATTTCTTATTTCCAATATTATGCATGTTTATGATATTCAGATTTAATTACAGACAGCATATGCAGGCCTGAAACTGGTGAGGTCCGTTTTCAGTCACAGCAGGACATAATCTTTGCCAATTAACTCTAACTTCCCAAACCAATCCTACCACTAAACACACTGAAGTCAATGGGGCACAGAGTGGATGATAGGTTTGGTCAATAACTCTTTTCTCTAACATTTGTCTAGCTCTTTTTTAAAGGAATATGCCTTGGTGCTCCTAGTTCTCTGATCCACATACTGATTATTTCTGCATAAAGCTATTTTTTCTTGAATTTCAGGATGTTTTTGGTGAAGATAATTAGTCCATCCAATACAAGCTGCAGTAGTAAACATCCCTCCAGTTGTGTTACTAGCCAGAATGTAATATCTTTGCTCTTAGTGTCAATTTTCTAGCAAAGAGGCTAATTTTCCATATCAGGGCCTAAAATATAAAGATACTGTCTTTGTTATAACTCCCCTGGGTATTGTCAGTAATTGGAACCTCACTTAAGGCTTTTGGATTGGGGTAGCTTTCTCATGACAGATTCTCCTGTTGTGTATGGACAAAATACAAAGTACATCTCTATTATTAGTTTTGCTTAATTCAGGGACATGTCCTTATAGGAGGTGGGGGACAAGGGGAGGCATGATGAACTGCTATTCAATGAGATATGGACAAATCTTGAATGTCTGCATTGCAGAATTCACATGAGAGATCAGTGACCCGGTGTGAGGACCTGGGGTTGTCTAGCTTGGGAATGGGTGGACATAGTGCAAAGCCACATCTGAGTTACTGAATCACCACTGGGTCTCCACTGATCTGCTTTAGGACTTCAGTGGGGCACATACCTATAATTATTAGTAGTGGGTAAAGTATAATTAGGTGGGCCCTGGAATCCTCCTATTCTCTGGGCCCCCTTCCTGTATTGTTTGGGGCCCCTTCATGCATGTGCAGGCCCCAGCCCAGGTAGGCATTTTGGAGCCCCACCACCTCTTTCCTCACAAATGAAGCACCGCCTCAAATCCATATCACCCCAACCTTGTCCACTAGTGTCCACATCAGACCCCTTTTTTCTCCTGTCCTCCTCATCTCCCACCCCCATTCCTTAAGCTCTCTGCCCTCAAGTCCACACTTTAGCCCTCCTAAACCCCAGCTTCCTGTTTTCTCTCCACCCCCTTGTCCCCATTCTCCCACTCCACACCTCCCCTGGCCTCTCTGTCCCTAGTTCCCACTCCAGCCCTTCATAGTCCCCTCTGCCACTGCCCATCCCCTACCCAGTCTCCTTGTCCCCATGCTCCCCTCCACTCCTTCCCATCCCACCAACTCCCTCCATCCTTCCCCAGCCCCCCATCCTGACCCCTGCTTCAGCGACTTGTGCTGCTCTGGACCCCTCCATTCCCAGCCCCAGTCTCCGGTTCATCACAGCGCAGTGCCTTGTGCTTCCCCTGCGGGCTCTCAGACTCCCCAAGGGGTGGCGCAAGCAGCAGCAGCAGTGGGGTCAGAAACAGCAACTGTGAGGAGGCGGTGGGTGGAAAGTGCAGGGGCGGGGCTGCCAGACTACCTGGGAGTGGAGGAAGCAGGGAAAAGTGTCTATGCAGGGGTAGTAAGGGGGAATGCATCAGAAAGCTACAGAGCCGTGTTCTGCCCCATCACTCTATTTTTAGCGGCCCCGGAACGCTGCTCCCAAAACTTGTGGGCCCTGGAATGGCATTCTGGTGCATTCTCCTTACTTTAATGAGCTGCTCAATTATTTTTTCCAGTGAATTGTGGGAGAACCTGTATATCCAGAAGGACAAATGCAAGAATTATGGGAAAGCATGGGAGGATTATCAACATGTCAGTAGTTTGGCTTGCATCCTGATTTCAAAGTGAGTGGGTTACCAGCCTAAGTGAAAGCAGCACTTTTGCTTTAGCCTATAGCCCCATGTGAATAGCTAACTTAGGTGAAAATACCACTGAATTATGGTCAGAAGTGTCTGTCTTTGGATGGGGGAGACAGGTTAAAGAGCCCAGGTTAATGCTGCAGTAAAGACTTACTCTAAAAATGAGTCTGACTAAGTAGAAAAATAGAAAGATATGTTCTGAAGAAGAGCTCCGGGTAGTTCAGAAACTTCCCTCTTTCACCAACAGAAGTTGATCCAATACAGGATAATACTGCAGCCACCTTGTCCTTCTAAAGTATGACATAGCTGCAACTGATGCAGTGAGGTGCACTTGTGTCTGCTAAGAGCCTGAAAGAATAGCTCATTTCAAAGGGTGCTAACTCAGATGCCAGTTATGCCATTTTTAAGACAGCACTGTCCACTATTCTTCTGCTTCTGAAACCAGATCAGAAAAGACAGGGAGGGCGTATTGTATAATAAACACCTACATCAAAACTAAGCTAGCTC
The DNA here is from genome assembly GCA_007922195.1 of Podocnemis expansa. Classification (NCBI taxonomy): domain Eukaryota; kingdom Metazoa; phylum Chordata; order Testudines; family Podocnemididae; genus Podocnemis; species Podocnemis expansa. The sequence goes on from ML682006.1 coordinate 11,979,254, forward strand.
TTTACCAATATACAATATGGTTAAAGGGGGTCAGGATTTGTTACATTTCCTGAAAGGTAGGTTAGGTTTAAGATTTTGGGAAACTGCCCTAACAAAAGAGTCTGAAATCATGTAGTGGTTCATCAACAGTAATATATAAAAAAACAACAAAAAAACCCCCAAAGAAATTCTAAATGAGATAAACAATACCAATTGTAGAAAGATCACCTGTTTCATTACAGTCAGACCCTCAGAGACATTAAACACACTTACTTCACAAACCTAATTGCCTCAGGATGAGGCAATCCTGTATATCTTTTTAGAACCATTAATAACCTACTTCACCTGATTGCAGCAAGTGTTTTATCAGAAGATTTTTCAAATGGTAAATGCAAGGACTTTATGCACAGATAAACAACAAAAATTGACCAAATTTAGCCTCCTCCACTTGCAGCTAAAGCTAATTTTTATTTTAATTTTCCATTTAATTTGAAACCTAATAGCTTTTGAAAAATTAAAGTGAGATGATTTTCCTACAACACTTATTCTGATTAGATCAAATATGCTCACTTCTAAGCTGTTCATTGCTCTGCTATTAAGCATTGTTGAATGTGTGCAATTTATATCTGCTATTTTTTATTTCCTGACTTGATCCAAGTGATATAGAAACAGCTAGAAGTTCTTTATCCAAGGGTGATAAATTAACCACCCACAAATTATATTTGAACCTTCACATAGAAAAGTCCTTGAAATAAGCAATGTGTGCTGTATGATAGACAGACTATATTCTACGACTTCTTGTTTTTATTTCTATGCAGTATGAGGGCCTTGTATGCACAGCTCCAGTTGCCATCAATGGGAGTGTGGATGTGAACTGAAGGCAGTATATGGCCTTAAGTAGTTGGCCAAAAAATTTCCATCAGCACTATTTTTCACTGGATTTTCTTTTTTTTTTTTTTTTTGGTCACTTTTTTTGAAGAAAAATGTTTGTTTCTGTGGTAAATTTTAATGGTTCATATGAAGATCTCCATAATGGATGAAAATAGGAAAATTTCTCACCTTTGTCCAAAACCAAAAATAGTTTGATTTAGAAATGCTTACCATGGCACCTCTTGGGCATTGTAGTTCAGCTGCCTTATGTCTTCTTCTCCTCTATAGGCAGTGATCCGCTGTCAGATCACATCTCTCATAATGCTCTGAGGCCATACAACTGTTGTGATGGATCACCTTACCTTGCTCTTGGTCAGACTGTGGTGCACCCATGGGTGACTCTGCTCTTTAGATGAGAATGGGAGTATAAAGCATCTGAAGTTACTACAAATCCTGTAAGGCATCATTGTGACATTTCTGAATCAATCTAGTTCATTTTAAGGATGAAATATTTTGGTTTTTGAAATTTTGCTGAAAAATTAATTTCCACAGGGGAAGTAAAAGGTTTTTTTTTTGACTGATTCTACAAGCCAGTATGTAAGGTATTTCAATTCTTGAGCCTAACTGTACTGGAGTTGTACCTCTGCAGAGTTAAGAGTGGGAATAGGTAAAATAAAATGATCCAGTAAGCATGGTTACAAGTCTCAATACATGCTGATGTGTCTGAATAAATATTCTTATTGGCTGAGAGTTTTCACAAGATTGAAATGTAGCAGTTAAGGAGGAATATGAAGGTCTTTCCGATAGGGTGCTGGGTGCAGCATCTGGCTATGTGTACGTTTGAAAAGAAAAGAGTAAGGCAATTTCCACGGCCATGACTAAGGCTCCCTCACAGAATATTTAATCAATTAACCCTGCTATGTTGGAATTCTAAGGATATCTTGGAAGATGACTAGTTTTAAAACTTGTTTTAGTGAAGTTTAAAGATTCTCTTCCTTCCACCCCTCCCTAAAGCCTCCTGAAAAATATTCCAAAAGTAAAATCTAGCATCTCAGCTGTAGATTCTGGATGTGTATCTACTGTTTGGTAGGGGAAGAGAGAGACCAAGACTATTCAACTGCACAGCTTGTATGTTATGAGATGGGTGCACCAGCAATTTCTTGGACAATATAGTCATTCTCATTTGGTATGCTGGCTAAAGAGAGAGGTGGTTTTCGTGCTCTTCCTCCTAGAGCAGCTCCTAACCTCCCTATTTTCATTTAGTCACCTATCCTGAGCTCCCTTGTATGCACGTCTTTCTCCAGTATAATCTTTATGAGATTAAAGTTACACAGAGCACAGGTCACTTACATTGTAAAAGAAGCAAGGAGTCCTGTAGCACTTAAAGACTAACGGATCTATTTATCACATTAGCTTTTGGTAGGAGAAAATCCCACTCCATCAGATGCTTTGAAAATCTTCAAAGCATCTGACAAAGAGGGATTTTCTCCCTTGAAAGCTCATGCAATAAATTAATCTTAGTCTTTAAGCCCCCCAGGCATCCTTGCTGCTTTTGCGGAACTAGGCTAATGCAGCTGCGCCTTCGGAACTTTATATTGTAAAAGCAATGCGAAACAACAGGGAAAATCAGTCAATCTGTGACAACAACAGTTACCTAATCTCCCCCAATACTTTAGGAATTCCATCTTTTGTCTCTTTAATGATAGAAATCAGATGAGGATCCAAAGAGATTTTGAAGTTTACCTATTACAAGAACAAGACAGAAATAAATGACTAGGGGTCTCAAGATGTCTCTGAAATTGAACCTCAAACCTAAAGTCCTCTGCAATCAAACCACTGTTTCAAAACGTTTATGCTTTATAAAAATGTCTTTGAGATAAGATGACAAAGATAGTGAAGAAAAGTAAGATGATTCAACTAATTTGTTAATAGAAGGTTATTCAACTACCCCTCTCTCAATACTAGCAAACATTGTTTATTTGGGGTTCTGAATCAAGGTCAGTGTTAAAAATCCACAAGCCATAACAGAACATGACAGTCATGTTCAGATGAGGTGGGCTAAGAGGTATATTTCCATGAAAGGTGGTCTCTTTCTCTTATTAGAGTCAATGGCAAAAATGTCACAAGGGATTGTATGCTGAATTACAGTTTTTAGACTTCAGATGTATTCAATAACACATTCTTTCTTTTTAAACTCAAACATTTTCTAATTTGCTAGTAATGCTGCTGGTATCCTGAATGAATCTTTGTGTCAGCTGGTAATGCTATACCTGACCACCTTTGCTCAAGATTGCATCATGATTTTTGGCAGGAAGAGAGAACCCTGTGATTCTAAATGATATTGGCAACACCAATCAAACAGAGTCCTATTTTTGTGGGCTTCATCATGCAATGCGCCAAGTGAATTCTTCAAGGTGATAAGCTAATAAGAATCCACAACCACCAATGACTTCAATCATAATTGACAGTGCTCATCTTGCTGTAGGAAGTACACAGCATGTGTTTGCTTGTGGATCGCATTATATGTTTTACATGTAGTTACATAGTCAATAAGCTACCACTGTCCAACTCATTGCTTTGAAAAGTATTGTGTTAGAGCTTGAATAGGCTACTGCCCTCTCTGTAGCAGAAGGCTGAGTTGCTACACTTTGGGACTTCTCAGAGGCTGGGGTTTTGACCAATAGCTGAGTTCCTTTCCATCATCCAGTCAGAGCCATGGGAAGTGCAGTGTAGACAGCAGCTACTTTGGGGACCTGCATAGTGAAGCAGCAACTCTGTTGCTAAGGGCGTGTTCCTGAGATTAGCCTGGAGGAAGGAAGATCAGGGTCAGAAAGAAAGGGCTGAAGAAAAACCAACTTGAAAAGGGAGCACTGTAAAGAAGTCTGTGTGTGACCAGTTAATGACTAGATGCAGCCAGGGCTTGGGATCCTCAAAACTCAGTGGGACCTTAGTCTTGGAATGTAGCAGGGAAGAGAGCTTGTGACCTGTAGTTAACATTAGAATTTTTCATTGTGTTGTACAAATAGTGGCATCTATTGGGGTATGTCCACACCTCTTTTATTTTGAAATAAAAAAGATTAGGTCCACACGACGTTTTCTTATTTTGAAATGACAGGCTCTGTCATTTTGAAATAGGAACCATCATTTCGAAACAGCTTAAACCCCAGTTATTTCGAAACGGCTGTTATTTCAAAATGGTTATTTCGAAATAACGCTGTTTGCACATGTTGTTTTGAAAGAACACCATTGTTTCGAAACAACTGTTTTGAAACAATATGTCCAAAGAGCGTTATTTCGAAATAACCATTTCAAAATAATAGTCGTTTCACTAGCAGGCTTTCCCTTACTTCGAATTAACATTTTCTTAATTCAAATCAATTTATTTAGAAATAAGGACTTTATTTTGAAATAACTCATTTTGAAATAACTTATTTCAAAACAACGATGTATGTGTGGACATAGCCTTGTTTCTTAATGATGTTTAGTGAAACCCCTTTAACTTAACTATCTGGCATTTCCTCTTTCCTGTGTGGGTTTCTGTCTCTGATGGACTGGGAGTAAAGTACCTTGTTTGCTGGTGACTTCTGCATGCGAGTGTCATTCCTGAGCAAACCAAATTAGATGTCTGTGAACCTCTAGTAGTTGAAGCACCTGTGGTGCTTGTCCTCGTGGTTTGTGGTTCAGTGGTCATAGCTACTAGCTCTAACTGATTTCTTGGTACCACTGCTCAGATGCATCCAGGCTATAAGCTACTAGGAATAAAAAGGGGTTGGCTGCTATGCCTGGGGTATGAAGGATGCCATTTGAACCTACCCTCTATTCACACCATTCTATTTTACTTCATGTGCATTTACCTGCCTTATGGGAGTTCCCTGCCAGTTCCTCTGCTTCTCTTTAATACAAGCAGTTTTCTCTGAGAAATTTGCTTAGCAATACTTTTCTCCCAGCGCTCCTACATAGTCTTATGTGAATTTTTTCCCCTCTTCAGCTGTATTACATTTTTATTCATATTCTTTAATCCTCTCTCTGCCTGCCATAGCTTCAAACTCAATCTTTGAATAATTATCTGCAATCTGGCGGGGCATGTGGGGGCAGAAATAGTCCTGTAAACAGGTCTTAGCCTATCTTCCAAATGGGTGTTTGAACTCCATTTTCAACTTAATTAATCATATGTATGTTTTGAAGGAGAACGTGAGTGGTGTGTCATGGGAAATGGTGGTGCTTCCTTTTCTGTGGCTTCTCCAAACTAATGGCTGGAGTGACTGAGAGCAGTCTGAATACTGATCCCTTTACCTACCCAAGTACAGGAGCCAGGATGAGGCTGGAAATGTAAATATGCATGCATATATATATATATATACACACACACACCCCTACCTGATTCTATTAACTTAGAGGGGAAGGGGAATTGTTTAAGTGTAGGAAAGAGAGGCAAACCCTTCACCTGAGAATTCCTTTCCCCTCACTCCTGTGTGTAGATGAGGGCTCTAGTCTTTACCTTTGAATGTAACGGCTGCTTTGCTGTGCATGGTCATCTTGATAAGAATCATGGTTTCAAAACCATTTTTTTAAATTGGTCAACCAGTATGCTCAAAAACAGATTGGGTAACTGAGTTGGGTAAGAGCATGTAGGAGAAAAATGCACTCTCTCAAGCACCCAGAAAGAAGTTGTAATTACCCAGATACAGTAATCAGGACTACTATTGCAGGGAAATCAGGTCTAAGCCCTATAAAATTGCCTTCTTTCCTTTAGAGAGATAATTAAATAGTAAGAGGTGAAGAGAAAGCAATTTCTGTGGTTAGCTCACTGTTGGGGAATAATTTTGAATTGTTATGCACATTGACTCATTGAAGGGGGTTCTACAGGGTGTATTAATGGTTCAGCAGTAGAAAAGTATTTTTGTTATTTGTCAAAATATTTTTTCATAAATACATTTGGGCAACCTTCTTCTGTACATTAGTATGGATCTGAAAGTTTTAATGAATCTTAGTTCCCCAGCAGCACAGCATCTTACCGTGAATTTGCTTGCTCTGAAATGTTATCTTCATAGCCTGGAACTTTTTATTTGTTTCTTTGTTTGCTAGTTTCACAACAGCCATGGAAAACTATTGAACCTGCTTGTTTTAATCTAAGACTTAAGTGAATGAATACTTATGCTGACAAGTTCCAAAGAGGTGAATTTTTATGAAGCACTGATATGGTTTTATGGTCAGGACCCCTACCTCTGCCAAACTACTTAATGATGCTTCTATCCAAATTGTTACATTTTACATGCTTTATTTTATAAACCTCTGGTTTATTATCAGGTCCCATAAAGCAGCACATTAAAGTTCTCTTGTGATGTCTTAATTTATAATAATTAAGGTTCAGCCTTCTAAGAACAGTGGCAGTATTTTCTGGAACTCTAACACATTATCATATTTTACCTATTTCAGGTAAATAAAAACAAACTAGAGGATTTCATAGGTTTTGACAGCTGGGTGATTATGCATGCCACTAATTCAGATGTCAGCAGTCAGCTGTCTTGGAACCAATTGTTCTTCTCCTGCTTCCATTGAGGTCAAAGGTAGTTTTGCTGTGACTGCCATGGGAGCAAGATCAACCCTTCTGTGAAAAGATGTCTCTTAGGTGTCCATATTTGTACTTGGGCTGGGTTGCTATATTATTTCACTAAATACATTTAATATGAGCAATGAACAGTTTCTCAATTGAAATTAGGTGACTATAGTTTTACCATACTATCTTTTGACAGGGTACCAGATTTTCAGCATTCCAGCCATTACACTGGGCTTTTAGTTGGCAAATTCTTATTACTGGCTGGATATAATCTCAAAAGCAGAAAGGTGGCACATTTTGATTCTCCTGCAAAATACATTCTTGTCTTAAAAGTTTGTTTAGAGGCATTCTTTCTTGTGAAAAGCTACTGGGAAAATGACTTGTCAAAGATTAACTGTCAGATCACACCAGTAATTTTAACAACACTGATTTAAAATGAGGTGTATATGAAATCATTAATAGGTTATCTTTCAACACCAGACACTATATATAAATATCTCCTGTTTATACATGTCAGTATTCCATTAACCCTTTTAGCTGATTACCCACCAAATCCTTTTCAGAGTCGTTGCTTCCAAATATGGAGTTTCCTCATCCTTTAAAAATGGCCCAAGGTGTATGAAGAGTTGCATTTAGCCATGATAAATCACATACTGTTCAAATGCATACAATTTACCAAGTGATTCAGATCACTCTGAATCAGGGACCTGTCTTCTTTTTCATTATTTACCACTTCCCTAATTTCTGTGTCATTTGGAAATTTTATCACTGATGATTTTGTTTTCTTTTAAGTCACTGATAAAAATGTTAAATAGTGCAGAGCCAAGAACTGATCCCTATGGAAACCCTTCAGCAATACACTGGGTCCATGATTATTCCCCAGTTACAACCTTAATTTGAGACCTATCAGTTTGCTGGTCTTTAATCTGTTAATGTATGCCATGTTAATTTCATATCATTCTAACTTTTCAATCAAAATGTTGTGCAGTATCAGGTCAAGCCTCGTACAGAAGTCAAAGCATATTATATTTACACTATTGCCTTTATTGACAAAAGTTGTAATCTCATCAAAGAAAGTTGGTCATTTCGAGATCTATTTTCTTGGAACACATGTTGATTTGCGTTAATTACTTTACCTTCCTTTTATTCTTTATTAACTGAATCCCATTTCATCTACTCACTCCATTATTTTGTTTGAGGTCAATATCTGGCTGACAGGTTTATAATTACCTGAGTCATCCTATTTACTCTTTTTAAAATATTACCTGTCCCACAGTCTTCTGGAACTTTCCCACTGCTCCAAGACTTGTTGAAAATTAACTTTAACAGTCCATTGAGTGCTTTAAACCTCTTAGAGACAAGTTATTTGGACCTGTTGATTAAAAAATGTTTAATTTTAAGAAGTTCTATTTAGTATCCTCTTAACATACTGGGAAAATTAAAAGAATATTATTACCATATGATGAGACTATATCATTTATTCTTTACCCCAATATGAAGTAGCACATTTATTGAACACTTCTGTTTTTTCTGAATTATAACCGATAGTCCTGTCATTTCTATTTAGCAATGAACTATAACCAGCATCAGGATTTGTTGTTCCTGAAATAGTTTAAAAAACTCTTTATTGTTTGATATTGTGCCTGCTACATATTTCTCCTTGTATCCCCTTGCTTCCTCTATCAATTTTCCACAAATCTTAACTTCTGATTTTTATTCATTACTATAAACTTCCCCTTCCTTTAATTTGTTATATTATTTTTAAATTTTTTAATAGGTGCCTTTATTTCCTCTCTAAACCAGGACTTTAAAAATAAGTATGACCTTATTTCTCAGTTGTGCACCTTTTTTGGGATTCTAGTGAAGTGATCTTAGAATATTTTTAATTATCATTCACACTTTTTCTGATTAATTTGTTCTTCTAATTTCACTTGGCTCATACTTGTTTTCAGCTTTGTGAAATTCGATGTATCAAAGCACACAAGCACAGACCTACATTCTTGCACATTATAAATATCATTTGTACCTAAGCTGTCACTAATCTTTAGTTCTGTGATCAGTTTCTTTTTGTTAGCTAAGGCAAGGTCTAATAAAGAATTACCCACTGTTGGCCGCAACACTTTTTGAGCCAGATTAGGTGAAATGGCCAGAAGAAACAGTGGAGATATTATCCTCTTTGCAACAGGGGATGGACTGTTACTCCTTTCCTGGTTTATAGTATGTGTGTCTTGTTAAATCAATGACTGTGCCCAAAGGATTAAGTATCAGCTATGGCCAACATGCACTTCACAAGAAAGGCATGACTTTCACTTTTGTTTTTGATACTCACTAGAGCTATTTATATTTTTACTTACTTACTATATATTTATATTTATAACATTTTGTGCTTTTGTGACTGTGTAACAAGATCACTCCAATGTGCTTTATATGATACAACAGCACCAGACACCTTGAAAATTTGAGAGAGGGAATAAATGTCTCCTCACTGACTAAATATTACTTCATGTCAAAAGCATATTACACCAGTTCTCTGTAGTTCACTAGGTCACTGATTTGTTATTGGTGTTGCAAGGAACTGATGGCAGGATGTTGTCCCAAAGAAGTCCTCAACTCTGGAATTCATTTCCTTCACAGGTTTAAAATAGCCTAGCCTATACTGTAAGAAATCAGTGTTTTCTCAGTCTCATGGTGAGAGGAGGTTTAAGGGGTGTATAATATAAACTGTGGTTCAGAAACTAGGAGGTATTTCATTTCAGCTGGCTAACTGGTTGATATTATGGTTGAGGTCTGACTGATACTATCTCATTGGTTAGTAGTAGTTTTTTGATAAATGGAATTTAATATTCAAATTCTGCTCCTTTCCTCAAAATAGTTTTTTTTGTGCAAATATGTGGTATTTCATTTCTGAATTAAGCAGAAACAAAAAAAAAAATCCAAACTCCAAATTAAGAAGATGCAAATATTCATGCATTTGCCTTGCCTTTTCTCTTCATTGAGGTTTATCTTTCTTTTTTTTTATGGTGAGCTTTTGTGAATGATTCCTAACCATCTCATTTTTGAGTTTTATTAAAATAAATTTAGTTCTATTGTGTTAGATCTCAGTTCTACAATTACCTTTGAAATTCTGACTCCAACAAAGGCAATGGGAGTTTACCATTGACTAGAGTGAGTCAGGATTTCAATGCTAATCAGTGGACACACACTATAATATGAATGAGATATGGGAGTAGGTGCTTCATTCATCCACAGGTTTTAAGGAAGGCAGTGACTGTTATGTATATCTAAATCTGACATCCTGCCTAACACAGGATTTATAATTTCAGTTAGTAATTTGCAAGAGTGAGCTATTCTAATTAATTTTAGTGGATAAAGGTCATCTTCAGATGAGGTGAAATCCTATACGTAAATATGGACATGGAATTTCACGCTGAGTTAAACTATGTAAGTTAGCACCACATTTGTCTGTAATGATATTAGAAGAAGAATGAATTTGGCCCACTCAGTTGAAATGAATTCAGTTAATTAAAGTTAGTCAATGAGAACTTTTTGTAAATATCAGAGAAGAATTTGGTCCTTTTTAACTTAATCTGCTATAGAGTCAGATCAAGTTCCTATGAGAATTGGTTTAATCCCAATGCAAGAATGAAAATATATATTGTTAATTTTGAATAGCTCTTGTAACAATTAGAATCTATGAATAAAAGCACTTATAAAACTTTAGATAATGGGAAGAAGATACTTAGAAAACAGTAAGAACTGAAGAAATACCTAGGGATTTATGGGGCACAGCAATTAGAGAAAGAGCTTGCTGTGTGATATGGCAACAAAAATAATTTTGAGCTACAGAGTCATCACATCACAATCTAAGGAGGTGATAGTTCCTGCGCTTGGGAAACAGCACCTAGAATATCATAGGAAGTTTTGGGTACCTCAAATACTGGAAAGATTTGACAAGTTAAAATGAATTTAGAAGAGGACTTGTGGGTTAAACAATTAAAAAAAAGAGTAATAGAACCAAATACAGATATATTTTTCATTTTTGTTAAAAACAGCTATATTAAATAGTGACATGTTTAAGGACTTAAATAATTAAGAAATAAATTAACTCTAAGCTTAACACATGCCACCTTAGCTTTGCCTCTTTATATGTATTTACAATGATAAAGGCTTTGAATTGGATTCTCACAGGGTATAAAGGGATACAGTTGAGGATCTGAGCCCTTATTAATACAGTCATAGAGTATTGCCCAAATACTACCATACGATGCCATATTTTTTCTACATACCTAGAAACACATGCATCTTTTCTTGTAGTTATCTCATGCCTGGGTATGTACATTGTTCTCATTGCTCTAATGGTCCAGTCCCCTTATCTCATTTCCCCCCACTCATTCACAGGAGTTACACACCTGCACATTTTCACAATGCATATAAGCACGTAACCCCCTTCAGCCCTTACAAACTTCAGTTGTGTTTTTGCTATCAGATTTCTGAAGTGGACTAGCATGCTTATGAAGACCTGTCACCTTCAGCCGGGTCCCATTGTGAGATTCCGGTTGCTGGAATGAGGTTTTTTGGAGAGGGAAAAAAAGCATGTTCAACGTACTGTACATAAAAAGAGAATTTTATTTTGTTTTGTTATTTTCCCCCCAAAGGTTCAAAACTTGGTCAATTCTAAACCATTTTCCATTTATATACTCCAAAAGGCTTTTCTCCTCACTGGGGCTACTTCCTTGTCAAAGTCCTACATTCTGAGTGCTGCTGTATTTTGTGCTAAAGCTGTTTAGAAAACATCATAAGAACATATATCTATTTCACTAATTGGAAGAATATTTTATTCCCTCCTCAACATTTTCAAAACTAGTTTACGTTTGTTGCTTAAACTCTTCCTCAAATGCCTTACCCCTCTCCCCACAAAAAAACAACCTCCCAGCAAAATCACTCCTTGATAAAGGCCAAGCATGTAGAGTTTGTGCCCCAAAAGTGAAAGTTTTGAAAAGTTGTAAGGTGAAAACAGAGTGAAACTCAATGGGGAACCAATGAGCAAAAAAAAGTCATTAATAGAAAGGACAGGAATTCTAGTGACATTAGACGAGCTTGGGGCCTGATTCTACGAAGATTAATGCATGTACAATTTCAATAGGCTGGCTCGCAGCATGTAAAAGTTAAGAATATGAATAAATCTTTGCAGGATTGTGTCCTAAAGGAGGATATTTTTATATGTCTCACATTGAGCTATTTAAGCTACGCATCCTAGGTCAAATTCATCCCTAGTGTAGCTTAACCGAAGTCATAGATCATAAAACAATCTTCTTAAGCTCAAAACATTCAGGGCAATGGGGACTATTGACTATTAAAAATCTGTGGATTTACACAGAACAGGACTGACACTCAGAAGAAAAACTTAGAGATATATGGTCTAGCTGTGGGTCTAGGAATGTTTTTTAACAAAACTTCCAATGCCTTAATGGAATCAGAACTGTCTCCTTATTTATTACATATAGGGTACACTTGATCTTGATCCACTGAAGTCAATGGAAATTTTCCCTCTGATTTCAAGTGGGAGTGGGATCAGACCTTGAAACACCACATTTACACAAGAAGTTCATTTTGCAACCTACACAGTGTAAATTCAATTTTCATGCTGATCAGTGGGGGTGGGTAATGTCCAATATGAGTATTTGGACTTTGTTTATGATACTACATTAACAAAGAGCAAAACATTGTTACTGCAATTTGTATTAAATGTATAGTGTGTTCTCAAAATGTTCAGCTGGTTTCTGTGCTTACGTGATGTTATTAAACTACACTTTAGCTTATAAGAAGTTAAAGCATGTGGTACAAGAAAAAACATCAAAGGTTAGATTGTTATTATTAGGACACTTCAAAGAAAAGAATTGCTAAAGCCCTTAAGTTTTATAGCAGGTGTATGAAGAGGTGCCAGGTCATCTCAGGGTACTCAAGAGAAGACTACAATGTAACTAGGTTGCCTTGAGCTCCTTTTATCTGTCAAAGAGGGTAGGAAGCCTGAGTTTTAACAATGATTTGAATACTGGACATCAAGCCTCTCTGATTTCAGCTTCTCTCAGCATGGAGCTTGCAGTCATGGCCTCTACCAATGGGGACATCTGGGTAACAGCAGAATGGTCCTCCTGGTAATGTCAGAGACCACAGGGCTTTCAGTGTAATCCACAATCACAGCTTGCAAGGCGCTTAGCTCATTCTGTGAAATGCTTTAGATTTTGAAGCAGTCATTTACTGTATGTAATTATGATGATATGGGTGTGATGCGTGCTCACACCAGTTCTGAAATCACAGAACGTACTTAAAGACAAAAAGGTGGCTCTGTATTTCTTATTTAAGACAAGAAGATCAAAAGCAGACTAATTGTATTTATAGTTTAAATAAAGAAGCCCAATAAATCCAGCATCTTCTGATTAAAGCATGCTCATAGTCCCCTAATGGGATATTATGACAAAACTATACAGAGAACAATATTTTTACAATCAGATTCAGTGACAATGGTGGTTAATTTTAGCTGATTAGAGCAATATATGTTCAGTGCTTGGAATAAAAACCCCATTTATTTCCTTAACTTGCATAAGCTTATTTTTCCTAGAGATTGTGTCTCTGCCACACCTGCACCATCCTAGTGAATGTTAATTTAATGTTGCTTAATATGTGTATCCTACTTTAGAATGTCATCAGCTAAAAAATTGATGCACTTTTTCATTTTATTAAGCCAAAACAAATTATGCAGCATGAACAATAAAAAAAAAACCAAAACAAAAAACAAAAAACACCCACCACTCTGCAACAAATAATGACTTTTTCCTGCTAATGAATTAATACATTAAATAATACGGTTACAAACCATTTTACACTACTTTGATCATTCACTTACACATCATTAAGTACTCTGAGCATTTTACTATGAAAAGGCTGTGTTTACAAACTAGACTAGCAAAAATCTTTCATATTGAAGATCATCACCTATACTGTGTTTTATTTCAGCTGCATATGACACCACCTTAATATTAGAGCAAGATGATTAAAAGAACATTACCTGAGCCTTGAGAGTCACTGAATGAGCTATGCTAAATTGGTTGTTTTCTGTTTTGTGATTAATTGTACTTCTAAACCATATTTTAGTGTGCTTTGTTTTTCTGTCCCCAGTCATCCCATATTATTAAAGAGAAATTCTGCATATCTCTCCTGGAGTCCAATTAAGGATTTGCATCATGACTAGATTTTTCACTTTAATTACTGTATATAAAGTAGGTTTTGACTTATTTCCATATTTATCAAACTATGCAGAAGAAGCAAAATTCATCAAATAAACAGATATCTGTGGCTATAATTGCAGCCTGCATTGAGCATGTGGGAAGAAAATATGAGGGTCCAAATTTCATTATGTAGAACATAATAAACATCTGAATAATTAAACTGTGTATAAATCACATGCCCTGGCAGTATTAAGAATAGGAGAGACACCTTAGTTTGATAACAAAAAATATTTTTAAACATATTTCTAAAAATACATTCAAAACACTACTCTATCAGCAGTGAGAAGGGGAAAAAACATGCTGCTTGTTATCAGATAGAAAAAAACTAGAACAGATTGCCACATTCATTTGGAAATACTTTTTCATTAATTGTAACGTATGATGAGCTTCCCAGTGCATGTATCTTGAAAACATGTAACCAGCAAAACAGAGGATACAAACTGCTAAAATAAAAATGGCAAGTACAATTAAGACTTTGGGTTGCACACAACCAACTTTGATAAAGTGCCTTGAATCAATGGTTTGAAAGAAGTGCAATTGCTAAAGTGAAGATTTCTCAGATTTAAAGGTATGGTGCTCATTATTTGTTTAAATATCTTCCCCTTGATTCCAGCTTAAAGGAATAGAAGGCCATTTTCTGTTAAGTAATTTTTAATTACAATTTTAGTTAAATTCTCCTCATTCAATATGAATTATTACCATACTTTTATTTTTAAACATTCCTTTTAAATGTCTAGTGATATGTTAAGTGCTATATATATTAAAAACAAATTGCAGAGAGGAGGCACTACTATAGAAATAGTTTGGTCTAAAAATCATGCTTTTAGTGTCAGCTCCTCGCCTGATATAGACGTAGTACAGCTATGCTGATTTGTATCAGCTGAGGATTCAGTTCTTAATATTAAACTGTGACAAAAAAAAATTTCTGCCCTAGCATAACCAGGCACAGCTTGTATTAAAAGCAATGACAGTTGCCCACAAGTATTCCAGGTCAAAATTTGGGCTCCAAATTGGACTCTTCATTTTTCATTGGTGCCCTGATTGGAATTTTAGAAGCTTTCCAGTATGTAAGATCACTGCTTTTATTGACTAGAAAACTTTCTGAAAATGCATTTTACTGTTCAGACTTCCACTTGTTAATGTTGTTTAAAGAAAGAGCTACGCTATCCTACCGGTTCTGCTCTAGACCACTGCACAGGTTTCTGAGGACTTTCTGAGTTAATTTATCTGGTCTGTCCTGCTGTGAACACAACTAATAAGTGAGGAGGGAGGATAAAATTAGTAATGATTGAGAAATGGCTAGGATACTGAGCTTTTAAAATTGCCATTAACAAGAACAATAAGGAAACAAAGTTTGGAGGGTTAGGAAGCAAGACAGTCTCTGTTAGAACGTAAACATGTCATGGACTTTTTGCCAGATTTTAACAGATACGAACAACCAGTTCAAGCAATATGTACCCTGGGGTGTCAGAAGACTATGATACTGATTAAGGAAAGCATCTCTATTCAGGAAAACACACAAGCCCATGCTTAACCATAAGCTACTTCTTAAAGCTAAGTATATGCTTAAGTGCTTTCCTGAATAGGGGTTGACTTAAGCATGTGCCTAAGCGCCTTCCTAATTTCAAACCTAGCCAATGACCTCCCTATACAGTTGCCATTAGCTACAGAAAGTCAAGAGGGCCAGGGTTAATACTGTAAGTCCAGACCAGAGTAAATGTAGTAATGATTTTGAAAAAGAGAGGGGAGAACGAGCCTAGCATTCCTAACGTCTAACTCTAGTAAGATATCGCAAAACTAGCAATTAGAAGATAAACTCATGCTGTTTGTGGTTCTTAGTTGTATTAACTATTTAACAAATATTATACATCCTTCTGTGTTATTTCTGTAGCACTATACATGTGGACAGCACTTCACAGGGAAACAAAATACTGGTCTCAAATTAGGAAGGGGATAAAGGTCAGGGAGATGACAGGGAAAGGGTGAGAACCATAAAATGCTCATAAGATAAGTGATTGTATCTGCACATCTTGCTAGTTACTTAAAGTTAAGCAGAGTAGCAGGAGTACAAAGAAGAAGGATGCCACCCACCTGCCTCAACAGGTGTAAAATTTGACAGGACTGACAGTAATTTGGACAGTCCCAAGAAAAGAGAGGGGGAGAGCACATGTTGAGAGAAGAGGGGGAGGAGGATGCAGGAGTTCCCCTTTCCCTCCAAAGACTCCATCCGCCACTGACCAGCTGGGGGAGTGAGGGCCCCTCACTCTTTACTTTCATTAATGTAAACCCTAGCTGAGGCCATGAGAAATCTCCTCTTGTTCCATTTCAGCAGCTGTTCCCTACCCACACCCAGCCCTTCCTCTCTCCCCCTAATCATAATTTCTCAGCTTGAAGACTATAGAGAAGTCTATATTGCAGCATGAGATACTGTACTAATTCTGTGTAAAAGAGAAGGAGATGTGGGAAAGTTCAATGAGGAACAAAGAAAGAGAAAAGGAGTTCAAGGGTAGGAGAGAGAAGAAAATGCAGTGATAACAACTGATCAAAATCCATAAGCATAATGATCTGGATTTTCTAAAAGTTGCATTCATTCCATCATTTTATTGCTCATTACTCATAAAGTCACAAGCCTTTCTTCAGAAGTTTTCCATACAACAATAGTTGAGTATCCATGAGATTACATGAGATCTAAGTACAGAGGCAAATCTGTTCCTCATCCTATATGGATAACCTTTCTCATCTGTATAGATAAAATCCTGAGAATCCATTAGTTGAATGGGTGCAGCATTTAGAAAATCCAGTTTATTATGGATATTGATCAGTTATTACACATGCTGGTTCATCTGAGTTTGATTTCCACATAAATGGTGAAATTTCTAATGTTAATAATATAACTCCAAGGGTAGCTCTGACACAATTTCAGAGAATTTGTATGTAATTTATTCCTCATTACCAGGTAATGTCATGGATACTCTTGCATCCTTGTTTTGTGGTTTGGCCATTATATAGTACATTTCACCAGCAGACCTATTCCTCACTTATGTCCATGCCAAATCTTGGTTATTTTCTTAAGATCTCTGACATCCTATGAAGTTTTGTGCTCTACTTAATGTTGCTGATGAATCTCCTGA
The DNA here is from genome assembly GCA_007922195.1 of Podocnemis expansa. NCBI lineage: Eukaryota > Metazoa > Chordata > Testudines > Podocnemididae > Podocnemis > Podocnemis expansa. The sequence continues at coordinate 11,996,077 of ML682006.1, forward strand.
TTTCTCCCTTCAATCAGGAAGTTGTATGGTTTCGCAACAGCATTTATCAACTGTTGAGAGGGCTTTTGACTCTTTGGACCACTGCAATATCCTGACAGTTTCTTGTGCTCAGAGTCCTTGTGGTTTTATGGTTTGGTATCAGGGAATTGAAGGAACTGGGACACAGATTGAAGATGGCTGGTGAGCTGCTGGTAGTCTGATATTCTTCCTTTAAAAGGATTTTACGTGGTGTACAGGAAAACAAAGATTGAAGCCAAAAAATGTTATTGTTCTTAGCCACAGACAGTGGTAGGAACCAGCCAACAGAAAACTCTTTCAGGTAATATGTAGTCTGATTAAACCACATGTTCCTCCTTATGCCTACTGACAGTTCCTTCAGCCTGGTACTGTGTTAGTTTGGTACATTGTGAATAACAGATCAGCTAGTGTCCAGGCTTTTTCCTTGTGAGAACCACAGACTGTATTCCCCTCATTGTGTTTGATTAGGTGTCTGATAAAGATGTCCATAGTTTTCTGGATTTCCCACAACACACAAGCTGTGGTTCTGATCCTCTTATCCTGAAACTAAGTGGTGTTCTTGTCATTCCACTGTGTTTCGGCATTATCTATATCTCACTTCCGAGCGGAAGAGTGTCATTTATTTTTAAACATTCATCTTTTCATTATCTACTGGAGAAATCAGCTCATGGTATTGGAGTTCTTGCCCATCACCACTCAGTTCAAGCCTTTCTTTTTATACATTCCAGTGCTGGAAGAGACTTTATATGGTCTGACTTCCTAGGATAGAGACCTTCCTCAAAATAATTCCTAGAACATATTTTTTACAGCAACATCCAATCTTGATTTAAAAATTGTCAGTGATGTCAGTGAATCTACCATGATTATGGGTAAATTGATCCAATGTTTAATTACTCTCCCAAAATAAAAAAATTACTCCCTATTTCCTGTCTGAATTTGTCTAGTTTCTACTTCCAGACACTGCTCCATGCTATACCTTTCTCTACTAGACTGAGGCACCTATAATTAAATATTTGTTCCCCATGTAGGTTCTTAGACTGTATTAAGTTGCCCCATAACCTTCTATTTGTAAAGCTGAATAGACTGAGTTCCTTGAGCATATTGCTATAAGGAAGGTGTTCTAAGTGTGTAATCATTCTAGTGGCTCTTCTCTGAACCCTCTCCAATTCTTCAACATCCTTTGTGAACTGTGGTCACCAGAACTGGACATAGTAGCCCAACAGAAGCTGGAGATATAGAAGTAAGATGACCTCTCTACTCCTACTCAAGAGTCCCTTCTTTATGCATGCAGGAAGCACACTAGCCTTTTTGGTCACAGGGGAAAAAAATTGGTAATGTAGTTGCTCTTAAGTTTCAGGTGCATTTGGTCATTAACAATGTCCCAAGGAGATATATTTAGCTCAGTTTTCCCTGCCATGGACCCCATCAATTCATTTCTCCATTTTCAGTGTCAAGATGGTAGTTCAATTATTATTAGTTTATTGTATTTTATAATGTTTTAAATAAAAATTACAGCTCCCTGAATATGTTGTGGGCTGGAGTGGGAAGGCTCTGGAAAGATAACAGGTATGAATTGCTTTGTCTGTCTGGCTCATCAGAAGTGAATAGTGTTTTATATCTTGCAAGTCAAACATTTTGCTTGTGGGTTAAATATGTATATTTCTTGTTTAACAGATCAACCCTACCAACTGCTGCTTCTGATATTCATGCTGGTATTGACATTCATTCCCGCTGAAAAACTACAGCAGTAGTTCTTCAGATTTTTATTCTGAAAATGACTTCAAAAGATAAGGAAATATTGAAGGATCACTACCCTTCCCATCCTATCTCCCCAACCTTTGCTGTGGTATTCTCTGTGTCCTAGTAGCCTTGAATACTACAGTTTGAACTATGGTATGCAGCAGTATTAAAGCATACAAAAGGCTGGAGAGGTAATAATAGACATGGAGGCTTCACAAGAGGGCTCTTCTGACATTAAAAAGTGTATATTACCTCTCCATTGACTAATAGGAATTTGTGCTCTGGAATCACAATAACCTTGCAGACATTCTGTGGCAGTCTATTGTTAGTGGAACATATATTGGCCTTATTCTGATACCCGCACTGGTATAATTCCCTCAGCGGCAACGGAATGACTTTGATTTAAACAAGTATAATGGAGCACAAAAACAGGTGTATTGGACCTTATCCATAGCCCTTTAAGTCCATTTTGCACCTACAATGGAGATTTAATGCTGCTATAGATGGGGAGCAGGGGAATCCTTTGCGGGGAGATCCTTGAGTGTGGTAAAGGTAAAATAGCCAGATCCCAGCCCTGCTAGTTTATGAACATGCTGAGGGCAGAAAGGGAAGTAGTCTGAATGCTACAGAAGTCTGGTAGCCTCTGCTTTGAGGGAATCTTACAGCTAGCACAGTTTTGAACTGTATTGAGGTTGCTTTAAGGTATGCTGGGATCCAGCCTAGACCTCAGCTGCTCTAGAAATAAGGGACGCTTAGTGGTTGCAGAGAGCTGCCATGGTCTGCCCCTCAGGTGCATTAATGTGGCTCCTTCACATCATTCCACTGAATTGTTCCAGAACAATTTGTATGGCTTGTATAGATCACAACCATGGTTTATTGTCCTTTTTAGTTTTATAGCAATTTCTACATGTATTGTGCTCTGATTGCTTGTTGGAGGAGTTCAGAATGAGTGCTGATTAGATCTGATGGGTCAGACAGTGATGCCCAGAGCCATGTTTAATTTTTTAAGTGAAGCTTTTTAAGGACAGAATATACAGTGTATCCACCATATGATTGCACTTGATGTATCATCATTTTTTATTTCAATCACTTTTGATTTAATGTAATAGTACTAGAACTGTTTTTGTTTTAAACAGAATTAGTTTGTTTTTAAACAAAACTTCATTTCAGGCTAGAAAATTGGAATTTTTCTTTTTGAAATGTCAAAATGAATCATTTTGATTTTGGAACATTATTCCAACATTTTTGCACAGAGAAAAAAAGTCATTGAAATTGATCTTTTGTATGAGATGGCATTTTCTGACCCCCCCCCCCAAAATAGCTGAAAAATTCCCAATTGAGTATTAATAACACCAATATGTATTCTAGGTGCCCCAGAGTTCTGGTAAGAATACATGGTCCTTACCATGAAGTGCTATCCATTTAATTCAAAGCACAATATGACAAAGGAGAGCATCAAAATGGCAAGAGTGGATCAGGGAAGAAGAATGAGGTTATAGCAATGTTCCTCATGCTCAAATACTGCAGTGAGGTGTGTCTGTGAGGCTCATTACTTACACAAGTGCATTTTATTACAGGAACAGGATCTCAGTTTGGGTCTGTGTACAACCTAATGGGGCTATTTTAAAAACTATATGCATATATATATTTATAGTTTTTTTTCTCTTACTTGTTTACATTGTGAAAGAAAAGGCTTGAAAGAAGGTATCTGAATGAGGAGAGGACAAACTGATCATTGGCCAATAGTTAATACATAGGCTATAGTCTCTAAAGTGAGACTATACGCATAAAGTGAAAGATGAAAGTCCTCTAATAAGTGCTGTCATTGGAGCCTTAATTGTCTATTCCATAAGACTGAGTCAAGTTTCAAACATTTTTATTTGGTGTAATGGGGAATTGTTAATAGACGAATATAAAAGACCAAAATGTTGGTAGCTAATGGTTTCATATTTCAAGATTAAAGTGATGTCTGCTCCTAACCTGCTGCAGTTTTAAACAAATTTACATACAGCTGTATCCAGTTGAATGCCTTTCAGACTGTGTGTTATATTAAGAATGTACAGGCATTAACACTGCCTGAAGAACACTTTCGCCTGAATTCTGTGTTAATGGAGTCTTTTGTAATTTAAGTAACATTAAAGATTAAAGTAAAACAAAAACACAACACATACCAAGTGCACTATTTTTTATTACATTAATTTAAATTCCTACAAAATTTGGTTAATAAAATATCAAGATGTCATCTGGCAAATTTTCTAGGCAGCTGTTTATAGTTGGCTACAAACATTAGCAGAAAGTATCTTTTGAAATGTGCTATTACTCCCATATATGGAAGGAGTTATTAAAAATTTCTCCTGTAGTATTTGACTTACCAGTATTTTGCAAGAACAAGCAGGATCTAGAGGCAAAAGCAGATGACTAGTTCTGAGTCTGTAAGACTTGATTGTGAAACCAAGTTCAGCCTCCATCTATCTGTTTCCTCCTCCTCTGTGTAATGGAGATAATGCTATTTAACATGTTGAGAGTAATTAGTTAAAGAGTATTATACATACTAAAGTTTTACTGTTGTTGCTACCTCTTTTTAGAATGAGAATTACCACAGTACTATGCTAACTCAACTACTGTGGCCAGTAAATTTTGATTTATTTTTAATAGTGTCAACAGGGTAGTAGTGAGGAATAAACATTCACTCCAGGAGGAAGTCGTAGGAAGGCAGTACCATCCACTGGATAGCACATATGTCTGGAAATCAGGCAGTGTTTGGTTCTCCCATATTCAGCTTTCTGAGAGCAAGTCACCAATTTCTTTATGCTTCATCTTTTTTGTGTGTGAAGCTGGGATTATGGTAGGCTGAAGTATTTGTCCGTCACCTCACATCCTCCCAGTTACAAGGTGGAAAAGGGTTTAGTGGGTACTGATGCCTTAGCGAGGCAATTATGTGCCAAAAATATGAGGAAGGTGTTAATGAGTGATAATTCTATAGGAAGAGATGATTTAGGCTGCAGGCTCATTAGTCCTGAAGCAGAAACCCAAGGACATCTGAACCTGGGTGACAATACATTATTTTAATATTTATGTCAGTGGTTCCCAACCTTGTAGAGTAGGATGACCCATTTTTAATGTGAAAAAATTGTGTGGACCCCCAAATGGTAATAGTTGTTATCAGGGACTGACTGCAGGCAGTGGTGCTGCAGAAGGGCAGTGGAGGACCCGATCCCTTCCTGCTCCCAGGGAGTGGGGACATATCCAGGGTGAGGCTGCTCACAGCAGGCAAATACAATTCATTTAGAGCAGAGGCATCAAACTAATTCAATGTGGCAGGGGGCACACTGGAAGTCAGGACATCTCTTGCAGGCCATGTGGCCACATGGACTCCGCAACCCTTTCTCCCTCCATGTTCATAGCAGCATGGGGTCCTCTTTCCCCTCCCGAACCCCACAGGCTCTTCCACATTTTCCATTTCCCCTGCCTTGTGTCCCCCCTTTGCCCCTTACCCTGCCTCATGTTGGAAGGCAAAAAAATCAGTCTCAGTCACAGGCAGGCTGGGGTCCTTCCTCTCCCTCTCCCTGGACCATCATTGTCAGTCATTCAGAATGCTGGCCTTTGGTTGGCTCAGTGCTGGCTGGCTTTTGATAGTTTTTTTCCCACGTGGGCCCCAGCCACTTTTTCTTTTTTATTTGTGATTCGTGCAATGTGCTGTCAATCAAATTAGAATGCTGACTGACTGACAGTGAACAGTTGCAATGGGGGGAAATGCAGTGGTTCTCTGGAGCCGGCCTAGCTTGCTGTGACTGAAACTCTGATTGGTTGGCAGACCACAGCAGGGCTGAGCCAGGGTTGGCTGAAGTACTTCTTTTGTTTTCCTATGCTATGACTCAGATCATGTGAGTGAGCCAGAAGCACACCTCGCCCTGCTGTGCCGAGTCCTTGCCGTTTGCTGCTGCAGACAGCTTTCAGGCACAGCCCAGGCAGCAGCTCCACACCCCTGATTTACAGTCCTCTCCAACAATGATCGCTGGCTGGCAGTGGCTGGGGCTGGATGTGTTCATGGACCCTTTGCAATAACTCTGTGCACCCCCAGGGTTCCTGGACCCCAGGTTGTGAACCACTGGTCTTTGTTAAAGATGTGGGTGCAGACTTGTGTGTTGCATATCCTCTGCCATCACACTGGAGCGTATATGAAATCACAGACAGACAACTATACCCATGGCTGCAACTCAATTTGGAAAGACAGCCCCTAGAGTAGACTGAGAAGAGACTTGAAATGACTCTCAAAGGCACAAAATGACAGTTAGGCTCCTGATCACTTTAATTGGGACTTAAACGCCTGGCTTCTTTGAAAAATGTCCCCTTCAGTAACTCCAAACCTGGCTAAAAAGGGTGATCACCCTATTCCAGAGATTTTCTGTGGCCTGTCTTCCTTTGCATATCTGTCCCCATTTACTACCCAAACTTTGTTCCCTTCAAGAGCATGTTGAAGAGAAGACCATGGGACTAGTGACTTCCAAGAGCTTCCTGACATAGACATGCCACTGTTTGATAGCAGTTAGCAATGAACTTCCCTTACATGTAGTTGTCTTCATAGTTGTCTTCTCTGGGTTTTTCTCCACTTCTCCCTGAAGCATTAGGATTGCAGACCTTGTCAGAAATGAGACTGTGAACTAGACAGGAGTTGTCTGATATGGCAGTTCCTGGTCCCCTTTTGAAATAGCTTCATTCAGCTTTTAAACCTGTAAATCATTACCTTCTCTACCTCATGATTGTACAGCACGTCACACAAGTCGAGAAAAATATTAACTACAAAGTCAAAGAATATGGTCTCTGAAATGGTACGTTTGTTCATACTCAGTTATTGAATCCAGTTATTTGTTCATGCAAACTGTTCTTTCTTTGGGGGTCATGCATATTGTGGTTTGATGCCCATGCCTATGAACCTACTGTAATCTGCATATGTAAATACCAATTTAAATGACAGATGTGGTAATTATGTCTGGCAATGATAGTCCACGCATTTTGCTTGCACAATATTAGGGGTACTTTTGCAAAATTTGCCCCAAAATATAATGCCTTAGTGATTAGTAATTTGCAGTAGACTACTAATGTTGTAGATGGCCGTAAAATCATGCTTCCTCTAATGCTCATTTCCTAACTTAAGCTCAGGCTTTGATGGCAAAACATTGAACTAAAGGTTTGCACTGAAGCTCTACTTTAACTTGCCTTTTCAACTCATCCTAGATAGTTTCATTACAAAATAATAATAAAATGCATATTTCAATGATTAAGGTCATATCTTAACATTAGTCTTAGTTTCTGAGCTTTCCACTACTCTTTGCCAGGCTAATTTGGTGTGATACACATTTGCAAATAGGCAACAAGACAGGATTTACCCTATCTTGAAACTATGGCTTTGAAAAGCAATGGTATTATAGCAACAAGCCAGTCTGGTTTAAGCAAAACAAGATTTGTCATCCTTTTATGAGTCAGAACTACTATAAATAGAAACTGTTTAAAAGGTGTTATTTAGTAGTTTTCATTATGCAGCTGCCTATTTAAATCATTTAATTTTGGCATCTAATCTAACTCCCAGTCTCCATCAGAGACAAATAAGAAACCATATGTGAAAGCATCTGTGAAAATCTTCCTTTATTTATGACAACATTAAAGAAAGACTCTGATGTCAGTTACTTAACAATAATAGACATTCCTTTGCACCTATAGTGCTGGGTTACTTGGGCATATCCCTCCATGGTATCTTATACCTACTGCTGTTTGCTTCATTATATACAGATGCACAGCAGTGGAGACAGTAATAGACTTTCTTAATTAAATAAAGCTAAATGTTAATTAGTCAGAAAAATTGATTTATTTTCAATGCATGAAACTTTTCATGGCATGCCCCTTCTTTTTAAATAACAGGTTGTGTACTTATTTAGAACTTTACATTTTTCCTTTTTTTTTTCTGGTCTGTATTTGGAGTCTTGTGGAGGGATCTAATCGTCATAGAGAAATTATAGGTCTACAGATGTTTTCAAGATGTTACTCTGTCAGTAGCAGATTATCCCCTGTAGCAAAATCTCATTAAAGTGCAATTTACAGAGCTCTGCTGATGTTGCCATCAACCAAAATTAAAGGCATTAATTTTTCAAAGTTCACAGAAGTCCTTACATAAATGATGTAGCAGTTTGCAAGAACAATTTACAGAAGTGTTATTTGCAGAATTAACCTACATTAACAGAACAAATGTTGTAAGGGTATAAGAAAGGATTGGGCAGGGAAACTGCAGCTGTTCATGTTTTGTGTTAGGTACTGGGTGAAAAGAAGTGTTGAAATGTAACAATGATTTCTTGCTGGGTACAAGGTTGAGAAGGAAAAACTTGAATTTGAACTCTCTCTCTTTAAAGAGTTAAGCGTATAATAGAGTGATCACCACTTGGGGACACCCAGTGAGACCTTAAATTCTACTTGGGAACATCTGTACTCAATATCTTATAAAATATTCCCATTTAGAGAATGAGTTTATGTAGCTCATGTTGTGACTATGCCTCTTCAATACACTACCAAATGATTATTCAGGTATATATTGTCATAAGAGGACTAACTGATCCTAGAAGTTACATGTAGAGTTCATCAGAACACTTCACTGGAGTCCATGAATGAAGGTCAGAATAATTCAACTAACATTTCATGACAAGAGATAAATGGCTTACTTCCAGTGTACGTGCGTGTGTTAAGGGACATATTTACTAAGCAATCGCTTGATCTGTGTCAGTGGTTTTCAATTTTTTTTCTGGGATCCAGAAAAAAAAATCATTTATGCCCATGACCCAACAATTACATCTTTGAGCAATGCATTTGTCTTTTGGCAGTGGCAGCAGGGGGTACTACAACCCAGTGCCTGAGGGTTTGCAACCCAGTACTTGGCCCCGACCCTTAATTTGAAGACAACTGATGTATGTTACCACCCTTGAATATGCCTAAATATTTTACAATATAAAAAAATTGATATTAATGTACTTCATTGCACCCATATTAATTAACTCAAAGCACATGCAGAATCCCATCCCACCCTTTTTCTGCATAGCCTTTAAGCACATACTTAAATTCCATTGACTTGAGTACATGCTTAAAATTAAGCATGTATGTAATTGTTTTGCTGACTCCTGGCCTAGGTGAGACCTCTCAAAAGTGGTTTGCTACCAACCAAGACCGGAGATCAACTTGAAACATTTTAATATCATTACTACAAGACACACATTGTCCACACACATGTTGTTGTGTGCATTTTGTTAAGTTTTTATACCAAAACATCAATAAAATATAATTAATATAACATTTTTATTTCACCATTGTCCATGGCAAACAGATCAATGTTTGGATTGAAGGGAGTTAGGTTAGATGGGGCCATATTGACATGCTTTTGGATTTGAACCTGAAAAATAGTCAAAAGGCCAATTATAATTACGGAAAGTTGTTGCTTTCTCCTTCCCATTTCACAGCTCCCAGTGAAAGGCAGGCTGCCTTTTAGAAGTTATCTTGCTTAAGGTTAAAAATTTAATAAAGCTGTATTTTCCTAGGAAACTTGTACTTTATAAGATTCCATGACAAGCTTCCCAGCTCAAACACAAATTCCTAAGACCAAGGGTAAGGTTTCTTTACTTTCAAAGTGTTATGCCACCTGTAATAAAACATATTTGTGAGTAATTTCCATTTCCCATACTTATAGATTGTATACCAAAACATGTTTCAAAGGGATAGCCATCTTAGTCTAATTCAGGAGAGGGAAAAAAAGAGTCTAACAGCACTTTTAAAAGAAAAAAATTATTTTATGGGTTTTTGGGGGAGACAATCCTACTTTGTCAGATGCCAGAACAGAGGTTTTCAACCAGTATGCCATGGCAAAGTAGTGTGCAGCAAGAACTGTCCAAATATAGCATTAAATTTTGTTCAAAGGTAATGAGAATTAATGTAAAACAATCATTGTTTCATCTTAAACAATATTCTATTCTAAAAAAATTACAGCTCATAAACTTGTGAAAATAAATCATCAGATTAAAAGCAAGGAACTGGTCTTCTGATTCTAAAACATGAATATTCTGAACTCACATGGCCAAAGGGCAAAAGTGAGATGATGCGTATTTTTTCCATTGGATCTGAAACATTAAGGCATTTGATTCTTATTTAGCTTGTTGTATGCACTGTGTTGCAAACTGTCTAGTAAGAACTTAACCATAGTAAATGTAAGTATATGTGATGTTAATGAGCAATCAATTCAACTGAAAAAAAGTGGGTGTACCATGGAACTGTTAATCTCATTGAAGTGTGTCATATTACTGAAAAGGTTGGGAACCACTGGGCTAGAAGATGGAGAAGTTCAGATGAGTGGGAGGAAAATAAATGCAGGGAAGTGTAAGTTATAGGATCAGGTCAGACCGTTATGGAAAATCAAAACAGTTTAGATTCAAACAGGGACAACAGCATGCAGGAGGAAAAAGGAAAGCAAACTTACCTGTTGTAACGGAGGAAAAAAACCATAGTCTCTATTTAACCCTAAGTTGATGGTGTCAAATCTGCACATGAATTCCAATTCTGCAGTTTCTCTTTGAAGCTTTTATTTATCCATTTGCCTGCGTATGGCTATTAACACCTGTTGCTGATAGTATGTTTGCAGTGGGATGGATTAAATATATGGCAGCCCCTGCCAGTTCCTCACCGTGTCCATTACTATCCAACTTATTTGGCAGAAAACTGAGAAATGACTTACTTCTCATGAAATTAAAGGAACAGAAACAATATCCAGTGATATTCTGTAACTTTAAAAGAACTGGAGTAGAATTTAAGCATGAAAAAATGGAATTTTTCCTTGTATTTTTTTTAGAAATTGTTGAAAATAGGAGTGGAAGGAAGAGGCTTTAGGTACCTGATACCAAGGAAAAGTTTGTTTATGCCGAATCTGCAAAAGAAAATGTTACAGAGTAGTTAGTTTTTGTTCAACATGACCCTGCACTGCTGTCAGGATCAGTGCATCTTAATGTGATCTGCAGAGGAAGTGCTGGTTGTGCAAGTTAAAGCCCTTTGTGGTCCATTTTAAATTGTCTCCAATTTTTCCAAGACTTCAGAAAATTTTGGAATGAAGTGAATACACATCTGACACATTCCCAAGGGCCAGCCATGTTAGTCTAGTCCAGCAAAATGAAAAAGGAGTTTGATGGCACTTCTTAAGACTAGCAAATTTATTTATTGCATGAGTTTTTGTGAGGGAGAATCCCACTTTGTCAGACACTTGAAGATCTTGAAGGTCTTCAAGCATCTGATGAATTGGGATTTTTTCCCATGAAAGCTTGTGGAATAAATACATTTGTTAGTCTCTAGAAGTGCCACTAGATTCCTTGTTTATTTTCACTCCAAAATATGTAGGCAGATCCCACTTCGCTGGATATTAATACAGATGATGGTCCCTTCTGTTCTGCTGAGATCCAGATCTCTAAGCTGATGTGGAATACACACATGGCATGGATATTATATTGCAAAGAGAGTTAGGAGAAAATCTACTATGTTTAAAATCTCATGTATCCCATGATTCTCTTGCTCAGGATCCATTGCATGATGTCAATTTCAAAAGGGAGAGCTGTGTTAGTCTAGTCCAGTAAAAAAAAACAACAAGGAGTTGTGTGGCACTTTAAGACTAACAGATTTATTTTTTGCATGAGCTTTTGTGGGACAAGATCCCACGATCAGATGAGGAAGTGGGATCTTGTCCCATGAAAGCTCATGGAAAAAAATAAATCTGTTAGTCTTAAAGTGCCACACAACTCCTTGTTGTTTTTTTACATTGCATGAGTCTGACCTGGCAAATTCTAAAATGTTTAGAAAGAAAGGCTGCAGCAATCACGTGGAAACATAAATGGGCTTTTCTGTTTCTAGGATTGTTCTGGAGTCTTCAGGACTTTATATTTAAATAAAGGTTATGCCACGTGATGAACCCTCCAGAAATATGTCCAACTATGCACTTTTAAAATAATGCAATAAGCTGTTATGGAGAGGGTGCAATCCTGAATTTTAAATATCCTGTTGGGTTTAGCCTTTGTCTATCTTGCTAGATTTTTATATTGCATCCAGAATGATAGTTTCTGAGTGTCATAGTTTTCCTGCTATTTACACTGTAAACCAAGAACTACAAGCATCAAGTTTGCTGCATGCTCCAGTTTCCTCAAAGGAATTTACATAAATTCGGGCCCCTAACAGCAGTTGTGGGCATCAGAGCAGAACATTTCCATCTTGTCTCTTTTGTCTGTGCCTGTCCATAGTGTACCTCTGCTCTGTCACAGGCCCCACCCCACTCTTGGTGAAGAGGGTAAGGAGTGATGCAGGAAACACTGGGACCCAGCAGATCCTGAGGTGGAGTGTGGATGGGGCCAGGGATGGAAAAGGCCCAGGCCTTTTTAAATCATCAGATTCTTGCCCAATTGCATCCTTTGTCCCTTAACTCCCCCCTTCCCTGTCAGCAGGACTGCATGAATTATATTTGCTTAGGATAAAATACATATTCATTCAACCTCTGCAGTGGATGAATATTGTGAAAATACTTTAAACATAGATTTAATTAGTTTAGTAGAATATCTATAAATTTTACAGAGTATCAAGTAGGCGAATTATTTTCAATGCAAAGCACCGTATGAATGAGAGTGAATATTATTACTCTACTGTGTGCCTGATTTATGCTTAGGCACTAAAGGAGATAAAATACAAGTCCACTTTAGTCATTAATACATATATTCTTGATTCATAAGAAGTAAAAGAAGCTTTTTTACATTCTCAGAAATAGGTATCTGCCTAACTGTAATATTAGTATTGGGGGCTGAGGGTGGGGGATGAACCAGTCTAAGTTCATGCACTTTAAAAAAATAATGTCTGTCCCACCCAACCCTTTTATTAAATGACATTTCAGTAGTCTCATTGGAGATTTAGGCCACTTTCAGCTCTGACTTTCACTAGTGTATATCCATTGGTTTCATTCCTTGTATGTAGCTAAACTATGCTTGGCTCAATATACAAGACTGAGGACCAGCCAAAGAGGCTTTACATAATCTATGTGCTTCGATTACAGGGATTGGCTCAGCTGAGCTGCTCTGCAACTACTCCCGTAGAGTCCTCTGAGACAGACTGAGAACTACAGCTGTCTGAATAACTGATTTCTCTGTTTGATGGCATGCTGAAAAATCAGGGGTGGCAGGGGTAGGGGAAATAAAATCTTCTGGAGTTAACCCCAAAAGAAAAATTTTATGAATTCTTGGTGTATCAAAAGCAACAAAATGTTATTTTGGGCTGCATGAAACATTCCACTGAATCTGAAAAGAAATGTTTTATTTGAAACTTCCAAGCATTTTATTAAAAATGAAATTCAAAAGTTGTCTTTAGAGCACACAGTCATGTTTGTCCAAAAAAAGTCAGCTTGAAACATTTAAAGTTTGATTTTTTTTTAACCAAAACAATTTGGCAAAGTCAACATGAATTTGCCAGAATGTTTCAAATCACTTGAATCTGCCTTTTTCAGTGGGGGAGGAAATATTTCATCCACAAACTTCCCCCAGCTCTTCAATGAGCACAGGAATGACATGCTCTCCCATTCCTGTTCCTGATACCCAATCAGCCCTGTCCATAATACCAGAAAATCAGGTGGCGAATAGATGGCAAAACGATTCCACTTTGTCAGTAGAATCTCCTGCTGACCACTTAGGGTCTTAGGCCAACTTTAAGGCTGCTTTGCCCTTCCAGAGCAATGCAAAGCAGCCTTATTGGGACTGAGGATCAGTTTGCTTAATTTCAAGGGCATCACCCCAGATTTGCACAGGTGTAAATGGGGGCAGAAACAGATTGTTTTGTTTTCCAAATAATTCCTAAGAAGGTGAAACATTCTGTTAATAAGCATGCAGGAAGAAAATAATTATCACAGTCAAATTGTTAAATGGATTTTAGTTGAGCTATTTTGGAAAATAATCAGTAACCAATACAAATAGAGATTGTATTAATCATTAATAAACACTGAATTATATGAATTTCAAATATTCCATTTTAATTAAGTGATACAATGGTGGACTTTAATATTTTCAAGGATATTATTGAATTAAATGAAATGATTTCAGGGAAAGCAGGATCTCTTGCAGCTTTAAATAAATATTTAAACTTGAGTGAACTTCTGTATGGGCTTTCAGAAAATGTGAGAACCATCTGAGAACATCTGCAAATTATTTAGTCCTGAAAGCTGAATGCGTTAACCACTGTTCACTGTTAACAAACAAAACTACATTCTTTTCCTTTATAAGGGTCTCGTTAATGGACGAAAACCTCCTTCCTTGGTTTTGTCACATTCTGTCACATCTTTTGCAATTTATGCTTTAAGTGTGAGTCAGACACCAAATTACTTGTACAATTCATACAGAGAAGTACTGCATACCAGCTTCCATTTGGAGCTTGACGGAAAGTCAGAAATCAGATATGGGTACTGTGAAAAGCACATTGGGTACAAAGATTACACAACAATTGTCACTTATAGGCAACAGCTGGAAATCACATGAATATTAATCTGAACAGTAGTCAGTTGCCATTTTGTTGCTTTATCTTAGAACATTAACAAAATGGAGAGAGGAGAGAGGATGTCTCAACATCACTGATGAAGACACTTTTAGGATGCCCTTTGAAACTGATAATCTTGCCTTCTTTCCATGTAGGGTTATCATGCATTTAGCAAGCTGAGGTTTTTGGATTTAGAAAAATAACACCCAGAATGATAGGTATGATGGGCAGCTTGTCGCCAAATGAGCAAGAGGGATGAAACAAGATGAAACAAGCAAGGAGAGGGGTGGCAAGAGACTTGTGACTGGGAATTGTCTAACAGTGCTGGATATGAAAAGGGATTTTAAAAGACACGGAGGGGGTGCCCCTGTGCGCAAACCTTCCCCACACCTTAGTTTTTCAAATGGCATGGTGGTATGGGCAGCAGGAGAGTTGGTGTTGTGGCTATGATGCAGAGTTGAATATTGAAAGACTTGACTGCTGGACCCATTTTTGCCACAGAGGTGCCTTCTGACACTGGCAAATCACTTAATTCTTTCACTTAGTTTCCCATCTGTAAAATGCAGAAAATAATACTGCTTCATATGGAGAGATACTATGTTCACTCACATTTATAAATAACTTTGATATCTTTCAAAGGAAGGAGTTACACAAGTGTAATGTCTTCTTATTACCGAGCTAATTTCCTTGCTCGTGATCTGCACAAAAGCTCATTGATTTCAATGGAACATTTTGCTCAAGTGAAGACTATGGAATTTGGTTCATTATTGTTATACTGGCTCATGAGCAAGGAAAGATATTGTCCCTTTTATAACTCACAAGAAACAAAATCTCAGGCAGGATCTTTCTTCACTCATGGATGAAAAACATAATCTTGCTGTTGTCATCCATGCACTGTTAAAATGATATTGTTCCTTTTTTATTGTTAATATTCGCAGCTGTTAATCACTGAAAAGAAGTGAAATGTTGCAGAATATTTTGTGTTGCCTTTAATTTTGTACAGGTCATTTCAGTGACTGCATGTTTGGATTAGGTTGCAAAATTTCAGTCTAAACCAAATATTGATGAAAAACAAAGAGGCATGGGGCAGAAGGAACTTTTTTTTCCTTGTGTTTACCAACTAGCTCTCTGTTCTCCTTGTTTACATACCATTTCTATACTGAGTTAACCAAACTCGTGTGCAAACTGACTTTGTTAAATCATTGCCAGCCTCTCCTGTGGGTACAGTTAAAGAGGGTTTTTTGTATTTTAACCAAAACAAGCTGTGCTGGTATAGATGCCTACGAGAATTACTGTGTCCATACTGGAGGTTGCACGGATTGAGCTAAATCAGGATTTCTATCAGTTTAGTTACGCTGGGCTCAAAACTGTGTGTAGACAGGACATGGTTTTTGGTGTCTAGCAAACAAGTGTGTAGAAGGGAGGAATCTGATTGTGTTACCATCTTGATTTTAAGAGACTAGGAAGAGTTTTAAACACTGGATACTTTCCTTTGATACTTGTACAATATTTATGTCAAATTTTAGATTCTTATGTGCAATATGAAATAAAGGTATGGATCATTAAGCATGGCCCAATCCTGTCAATTCATACAAACAATCTTTATTTGTGTTAATAAGAGATTGTCAGATAATAATTCTAGAAATTTTGTTAAAAAAAGCATAATTTATTAAGCGGCTGGTTTTGCTAGATTTTGAGTGGGAAGAGTTCCAGGTTCTATGTACACGTATTTAGAACTGCCCAGTAAAGATTGACTCATTTGTGTGCTAAAGTTATTGAGATCTTCTGTGGCCTACATAGATTATGTGTGTGTATCTATAATGGTTCAGGTACTCAAAAAAGAGGAAAATAACTAAATGTTCTATAATACTAATTATATATGTGTGTCAATGTGCTGTTTAGAGACAGTCTCCAGGCTGCCCTTTATAAACAGGGAGAGCCTGCTTTACTCACATGCCAGAGTGGCTTCACAGGCTGGTGCAAAAAGGACCGACCCTATAAATTTCCATGAGCTATCTTCTCAGTGGATTGGTTTTCCTAATGTGCACTCTCTAAAACATTTAGAACTAGAACTGTTCCCTTCCCTGGTCTACGGTGTGCAGGGAAAGAGAAATATATTTTGATTTTCCTCCACTACATTGGTAGCTTTGTTTCTAGTCTCGTGGCCTCTAACCCCACCCTCCATCGGAATTTTGCATTATACCTGATTTGATCCCTAAGCCCCACGCTATCCTATTCAGAGTCAGCATAGAGTTCCTGCCAGCCAATCTGTGATGTAGTATTAGTAACGTAAGTATGGTTTTCTATAGGATCCAGTCATATGAGTAACACCTTCTTCCTTCCATCCCACCCGTGCAGATAAGAACCATTGTATAAGAACCTTATTATATAATTCAGACAGTTTTAAAATAATTTATAAACAAATTGGAGAAATGTAGTGTTACTTCTCTTGCATGGGGAGGAATTCTGTCATTAGTTACACCAGGCTAAATCTGTAGCAATTCTATACAGTTATAGAAATTACTTCAGGTTTTACATTAGTTCAAATTAAAATAGAATTTGGCCCATATTACCATACTATTTCTCCTGAGTAAGATTCTCATGGCAGTTATATCACTTGTGTTGTGATCACAGAATTACAGGCCATTATTGTAACGCACAGACACAATAGGACATTCATAGGTCAGACAGCACGTTCCTCCTTAACTGTGAACTTCCTGGTTTTTGTGCTCCACTTGACAACCTTGTTGTATTGACTAGTTTATTTCATGGAATATACTGCATCTGATTGTGCCTTAAAATGAAAATGTTGCTTTTTTGTGTTGTCATCCAGACCAGATCCAAATCTTCAGTCTTTTAATTCTCCCTCAGAAGCAAAATGGCCACATTACTGTTATAATTTTACAATTTTATTTTTAATGTTATGGCCTGACTGAACAGTTTAATATGTTACATTCAAATCTGACTGCCTTTGCACTCCATTCCACAATGACTTGGAAATATATCTTGTTTCAAGATGAATACAAGTTATGCATGAAAAGCTATTTATTACTTAGCCAGCAAATATGGATTCAATTACTATTACACATGAGAAAACTAGCACCCTTTTCCATTTTTAAAAATAATTCATTTTTTACTGAAATTTGAGGAATAATAATTATACTGCAACAAATTATTCCTCATTATAAATTTGAATTAAAACAATAATTTTTGCCCAGAAAAGTTTGTGACTTCTTCAGTTATTATCTTAATTTGTTTTTCCATCTGCATTTGTTTATCAGACCCGGACATTCTGGAAGACCACCTTTAAGATCAATGCATTTATTCAGTTGACAAATAAATCTGAAGATCCTATTTCATTTTCATGCCATTAGGAGTTCTAGAATAAGTTTCTTATATTGCTGTCTGCTTCAAATTTTATTTATGAAAGCAATCTTGGCATGAAAGGTAAAAGGATAAGAATAACCATTAGCTCACATAACTGTTGAGGACTGTGGGAGAAATAAGGGCCAAGATTAATTGTTTATCTCCAGTAGGCTTCTAAAAATGTATTTGGTGTCTGACAGCAGGCAGGATAAGCAGTGTAATTAGTCTGCCAAGTCTCATTGCTTGTATTAGTTGTACATCACTTTGCTATCTATCAAAATATGATTATGGCTAGTTTTCCTGCATTAAAAACAGGCACACAAAGTGAAGATGGGATTGTAGGTTACTAACGTGCTGTGGAATGAGGCATGGATCAACATGTATAAATGTAATTTAAATGCTTAGGCTATAGTGGCGATTCTGTGTTTTACTTATTTTATTTACAAGACATTTTTCAAGTGTGGTTTCTGTCTTATTTAAAAAAAATATTTTCCCACTTGTCTGGTATTCTTAGTCTGGCCTCATAACCTGGCTTGACTATCTATTATGCATACTGAGCAGGGTACATCTACTGTGACCATGGACAGTTGCTCATGCAGTGTACAAGTAAAAGAAGGATGTAGGGGGTGAGAGGGGGTTTCAGATATGGGGGAACTAAGGGAGAATGGAGCAGGGTGGGCTAGGGAGAGGCCTGGCAGCCACTGTTTGCACTACAGAGGTGAAGGGAAGTGGCCAGAGGGATGGAAGAGGCAAGAGTTTAGTAGGAAATGACAGAACAAGAGGAATGGACACATCTGCCGTTGTATGAGGGTGGAACTGCCCTTTTACAAAAGATAATGGTGATATTCATAAGACCACAGAAAACTCTCCCCACAGCCCCCTGCCTGAAAGTAAATTAAATCATTGCACTTCATTTTAAGAAGCTGCATTGCTGATTTAAATGACCCTCTCACCCCAACTCTTTTTTCCCTTCCTCCTGAACTACTCCAGCCACTACTTCTGTAGCCATTGCTCTATCAAGAGAACTTGAAAAGAGAACAAGTGGGAGAACTCGAAATCTTAGCTACACCTAGGGATTTGAATGGTCTGGGTTGTGATTCATCAGGTCAGCATGTATTTTCCTTTTCATCTTTCTTGTCCTTGTCTTGTCCTTGTCCCTCATCGCTGCTTGGCACAGATGCTTCAAGGTGCATGACTGTACACAAATTCATTACAGAATGAATACATTTTCTACCATTATTGTTTTGGACCATACTGTATTGAACATTAAGACTCTTCATGTATCTTGATGCTGTTTGCCACTCTGAATGATGCACATTTCAGCTAGTTACCTGAACACCCTGTCATGTGTCAAAGTGTTCTGAAAGACCAAGTTCAAATATCCCCAGATCTCCTTATCCTCCCAGAGGGCCACGAATGCCCACACATTAGGCTAGTTGGTAGCTAGCAGGCTTTTAAGAAAGGCTACAACCAACTCAGAGTGAAATCAGTTGCTGTTGATTACTTGAAAAATATCATGTATATAATGTGTAAAACTGATGCTAGTTGAAGGAAAAAAATTCTTCCACGGAAAATTTTGATCAACACGAAAAAATGTTTGTTTTTGTTGAAGTTTTCAGTGGACTTTTGCCTCCCCCAAAACAAACAAACAAAAAACCCTGATGACTTTTGGGCCCAAACCATAGAAAGATCATTTTTCATTGAAAACAAACAAAAAAAATTGGAGGAAAGAAGTCATGTTCCACTCATTTAAAAAAAAAAAAAAGAGAGAGAGACAAACATGATCTGTACAGCAAATTGGTCCCTTGTGCAGTGCAGAACGCAGGCCAGAAGTCTGGATGTGTGCTGTAGGATGACCAGAGATGGTCTGTTTGTATCCATGAAGCTATTACACTAGAGCTTTCTATTCACAAGGATGCTGCTCTGGTGGAGGTTAGAATGGTGAAGGACTACATGTTGGTTGGACCTTCCTTGAATTGTTTCAAGATTGTGGTTTGAATTCCTGTGCATTACTGGAAGCAATTTTGTATGTGAATGCATGGTATTATAGGCATGTTAGGGAGACCAAAGGGTACTTAGCATGCTAAATTTCTTCAGTGTAGATGAAATCATTGAGGCAGAAACTTCTTTCATAGGGAATCAGGTACTCCATCTTGAAGGAATGAAAGGACTTTGATGGTCTCTATTGTTATCTCTCATGCAACTAGAAGAAGATTACTGAGCATGCCAAGATGGGACAGAAATATTCACAGTAATTCATTAAAAATGTGGATGGGTAAATACATGCCATGTAATTATAGTGGCATGGATATGATTTAAAGATCCTATAAGGAGAAATAATCAGTTTAGAAAGGTAATGTCCTCAAAGGGTTAAAAAATTGCCCTTAAAAACTGATGGCAAGGAAAAAAGAGTCAAGGATTATTCTAAACATATTTCTTTAAACAAACCCAGGAATTAGCTAGAAATTGTATGAATAGAGACAGAATACCTTGAATTCTAACTTTACAGTATAATTGGTCTTAGCGCTCTGCTAGTGATATAATCCTTTCCATATTCACTTTCTTCTGAACTTTTTTTCATGTTATTAGGGTGCTGCTGATCTCACACCACTATAAATGAAGAGTAAATCCATCGAAGTCAATGGAAGTAAATTGGTGCAAAATGTGTATGAGACTGGATTCAGGCCCTTTGTCTAAAACCACTCAGTGATGATCATATATATACAAAAGCATTACAAATTTATCCTGAGGGGTAAATATTCAAAAGAATTGAGACCCAGACTCCCTTTTTGTAATATATGGGTTGCAAAGTTTAATTTATGAGGAGATTTGCAGGCACAAATCACATTAGTTGCATCTCTAGTTCCACCCTTTGTGCATATTGTTGAAATGAGGATGCAAACAACTGGGTACAAATTGTGCGCTCAAGGGGAGGACTATCCACCTGCATGTTTGGTGCTCAAGATTTAATAGGTTTAAATCAGAGATATTTATATAGATAAAATATATTAATGTGAAGAAGCCAACTAACTCAATTTGGTGTTGAGATACTCCCTTTCTACAGTGTAGATTTCTAGGTAAACGTACAAAGTTGTCCAACTCCTGCGGTGAAATTCTGGATCCACTGAAGTCAATGGCAGAACTCCCGTTGGCTTCAATATGGCAAGGATTCCACCCTACTTTTTAAAGATCCTTTTCGTTCAGTACACTTTCATGTCTTTCCATGCTGATATACATGTGGGCCAAATTAAGGTTGCATAGCCAACTTTAATTCTGGTATTTCTTTACTTCTGAGGGTTTGACTTTGAAACCTTGACAATGTTCTTTTAATATATTTTTGTGCATTTAACTTCCTAAATTTTAAAAAAGTTGGCAGATTTTTTAAAAAAAAAATTGGCAAAACAATGTATTGTTTACTAGCCTCCTGCACAAATACAGCTGAACCATTCTGACAGAAGTTTTTACAAAAAAATTCTGCTCGAGGCAGGCACTCAGAATGGAAGATTTCTTCCCCAATGGTTATAAGTTTGGCAAAGTTCTAAGTAACTGAAAACAAAGTTTTTAACTGGAAGTATCAGGCAACCTTATTAACAGTTATAGGCAGTGCTACTGACTCTGGCTATCAGAAACTTTCCTCTTAAATTATTTTTAAAAATATGAATATCTAAATCATAAGAAAAGTGAAAATTATAAAACACAGGAGCATGCCTGGGGTTTCAAAGACCAAGCAGATCAAGCTTTTGATTGTCTCTGTTCTGCAGACTGCACTTTCTTTGAGTCTGATCTCATTTATATTGATACCAGTTTATATAAATCTGGCAGTATAAAGAAGCCTTGAGGTGTCTTGTTTAAGGCACCTTTAAATTGCCACACTGTTATGAAGGGACCTTAGTCTAACTAAGAATCAGGTCCCGAACATGAAGGTGAATAATAACCAACAGAGTGAACAGGAGGAACATATGAGGTAAAAGTATCATTAACATGCTGAGAACAAGTTCCAGATGTGTAGGCCTGGTAGTCTATTTCAGCAAACAAACAAGGAGTCCTGTGGAACTTCTGAGAACTAAAAGTTATTTATCACATGTGCTTTTGTGGGTATAATAACCCCACTTCATCAGATGCATGAAATGGAAACGCAATATATTAGCCTTATATGTACATGCAGAGAAGGGTAAGTCACAAAGTCAATTCAAATAGTTTCGGGGGGGGGGTCATCTGTTAGTCTATTTCAACAAACCAAACAAGTTGATTTGATTGAAATAGTGTCGATGTTGACTTTTGAGAACAATAGATGAGAAGGTCTGCAACATATTGGTACTTACAGTGACTGCTTATGTCAGTATCCTGTGGAACATCATCCTACAAGGGACATGGATGGATCTCTAGTTGCAGATCAAACAATCCTCCTTCCACATGAAACTAGGTGAACAGATAAGGTTGACTCATAACTGTGGTAATGAAAGCTTCAGAAAGGTGTCTTTCTTTTGGATTCTATACAGCCATAGGATAATGCAGACAGAGTGAGGCTTTCTTCACCATTTCCCCCCGGAGATCATTTTGTTCACTGCAAGGACTTCTATGCTATACATTCATCTTAAATATGCCTTCATTTCATTTCATTTCATTTCATTTTTCCTATTTATGCCAGTTTAAACAATTGCTGTCTTTCTGCTTCCTGTTCCATAACTGTAAAATAAACATGCAAGCACTTATCTGTATTGCTCAAAGAAGCGGAGAACTTGCCCTTGACTTGATATTTAATTATTTTCAAGAAGATTTCCACAAACTGACACTGTGCTTCCAAACACTGTCAAAATATTTTTATCACTGCTTTCATAAAACTATTTTAGATCAAAACACTGATCATGCCTCAAATACTTTTGCTGGGTAGATGACAAAGCAAACAAGTATTTTGTGAAATGTAACATACAAAATTGGTATCCATTATTATATGGATGTTGGTGGATTATGAAACTGTTGGTCAGGACAGGAAGGAAAATATTCATGCATGGAAGGGGAATCTAAAATGAGGGGAACCCAGATAAGTGAGCAAGGAATGTTGGCTGATGAATAAAACATTTTCCAGAAGTTCAGAAAAGTCAACTGCTGTACATTAAAGTGGTTGCCAGGCAACTAATCTTTTTGCAACAAATTCTTTATGTGGGAGATAACTCATGAAGACATTGAAATGGCAAAATTAACTACTCATGAATAATTTCTTTGATACATTAGATACAATTTGGTTTTCCTATATTATTAACAGGCATGCATATCTTCTTGCTACATCTTTTCTTCTGGAATGAGTACATGGGTATGGGCCAAGGCATGGCAGTTTTATTTACTTATTTATTTTTTACATCTAATTTCCCTTTGAGGGACCACTAACTCTCTTCTACTTGGATAATAATGTAAATCCAGTATTGATGAAGTCCAGAGGCATGTTCCTTATTTTACAATCCAAAAAGAATGGACAAATGCACCTGACTGGAACTG
Organism: Podocnemis expansa; assembly: GCA_007922195.1. NCBI lineage: Eukaryota > Metazoa > Chordata > Testudines > Podocnemididae > Podocnemis > Podocnemis expansa. The sequence goes on from ML682006.1 coordinate 12,019,264, forward strand.
CAGCATCTACAAAAGACGAGCGGAATTAAAATCAGTAAAATATCTACAGTGACAATAAGATGGTATTGCAGGCTATAAAAGGAAGAGAATATGAAATCTCTCTTGAAAAGAGTTCAGAAAAAGGAGACAAGTCCTGATATCAGTCATGCTGGAACTGAAAGATAATATAACACAAGATCAATAACTAAATAGGCACATTATTCCTAGTGAATAATTCAGTTTTATTTTCAGCTTGCATATTTTCTGGGACCAGAATTTGATTTATATTAATCTGTTCAATATCCAGAATTGTTTGGCAGATACATTGAGCTGTTTGAGCCTGGAAGACATTTGTAAGCAATTCAAAATGACTGTAGTTTCAATTCATTGCTACTCCGTATTTGTGGTTTATGACTGGGGACTTCTAAGTTTCATAAGATGCTGCTTCCTGACTGGTTGATTGCAACTTTTACATATAATTAAAGGAAACCAAAAGATTCCCATGGATATTCACAAAATGATTACCATCAAAGAATGCCTTTTTAAAAAAAAAAGAAAAAAAAAGAATAAATCTTCACCAGAGTTAGTAGAAAACAAATAAAAGGGTCACAGACATTGTCAAAGCAACTCATGTTTGTTTGTTTTTTAATCTGAGTGAATGACCACCAATACTTTTTCTATAGTATTTGCCTAGCTCTTGTAGTGAGTGCCATATGGGAAATGTAGTAAGGCAGGATGTGACCACCCAACCTCTCTCAAAATAACAAATAGATACAGAGTATGTTTATGCTCTGTTACTTGCTATTTGATATTATTGGCAGCAAAGCAAAAAATAAAAAAACTCACCAACCTCTGAATTTTGAGATATTGTCTGAATTTTTTTCTCTCCCAAAGTCATTCAGTCCATCATTCCCTCTGCCAGATTTAGTTTAGTAAAAAATAATCATAATAATTGAGCAAAATGGATGTTCAGTAAAAAAAATAAAAATAAAAATAACACAAAAATAACACAGTTTGGAAATAAATTAATGCGTATTGAGTCTTTTAGTCAGTTAGCTCACAGCCGGAGCTTTAAAGTGCTGCTATGGTGCCACGATTGATGTTCAGAGACTGACTTTTCACTTTGTAGCCTTTTATGCTGAACTGACACTACATATCATACACCACTGTCAGTCTCAGAATGGCATCCATAGCTGCAACAACATCTGAGTAAAAAAAACCCTACGTGTTGTTCTTTCAGAATATATTCTTGATATTCAGATTTGCTTATGAGGTAATATTATTTCTAGCTGAACTGATCTGGAAAGAGTGCATCCTGAATATTTTATTGTAACTGTAAGTCATGTTTTTTGTTCTTTCTAAAAATCATTGTGCAATTAGATCTTCTAAGGCCCATATTCCTGACAGAGCCAGGTAGTTTTCTTGAAATAAGTGGAACTCATTGTTTGGTTAACATGCATGGGATTTAGCCCCTGAATGGAGTTTGTGTGCTTTTAAATAGGAAATTAGCGTTATTTAAGACCTGGATCCAGGGACTTACTTTTCACAATGCTGAGTGTAAGCATGAAATGGGACAGCAGGGTGTATGTTCAGAGAAAAAAACTTAGAAACCTGGAGATCTTCTACAGCAAAAAATTAGATACAAGTGAGTTTAGTGAGTAAGCCTACAGGGTTAGGCAGCTGCCAGATTCGGTTTTTGTGGTTTATAATGATGCTTTATTCACCTAAGGCCCTTAATGGATTTGGCCCTGCATGACTTGTGCCAGATTTTGGTAACAATCACTGGCATAAACAAAGTACTGTTGTATTAGTATTTAACCCTGACTAGGCTGAAAGCAAACAAGATGAGTTATGTGAGATCTACACGCACATCAATCTGATGGTCCTACCTCATCATTGAAGCAGAGCAGAGGAGCTGCAGCTACTGCGTACCATATAGGCTGCAACTAGGGCCATGGAGTTAAAAACAGGTTTTCATTAGCACACTGCCAGAGAGTTGAGTGACTGAGCCAGCACTCCACGAGCCTTTGTAGAAGCACAGGGTCTCTGACAGATTCCCCCCAACCTCTGCTTCATCTCAGAATATTTGCAGATTCTAGCATCCCACCTGAGTCCTGATTCCCAGGTGGTAGAGTAGCAGAGAACCTGCTTCTCCAACATAATGAAACGGTGGAGCTCCAAAGATTTTTTTTTTTTTTTTTTGGTCCCCCTGTGGAAAGGTGACTCTCTGCAATACAGTCTGACAACTAAAGAAGTGTGTAGTCAGGTGTCTGCTTTACACATTCCATAGCTGTTGCACTTGGCTTATAGTTTTGTTAATATTTCTGTTGATGATTTCATTAAATCCTGGTAACATTTTTACTACATTTAAATGTGGAATAATTATATAAAAAGAATTGGTTTGGATTTGTGATGTTGCTGGAGCTGCATTCTTTCCTTCATTTCATGTGGTTAGACCAGCAGCAGCATAACAAACCAATAGATTTTAACCTAGATAAACTGGGTTAGAAAAGAAATATTGACAGGAGTTCCAAAAATCCATTCCTATTGAGTCTGACCCCACTGACACTAGGTGGAGTTTTGCCATTCAGTTCAAAAGGAGCACATCAGAACCAACTATTTGCAGGACACTTTGTGTTAATTTTCCAAAGCCTGGTCTTCCAAAGAGTTATTTGTCCACTATGCTGTTATTTATAATTACAAAATTTGTCTGTATGTGCAAAATGTAGAGATGCAGTTTGTCAACAGAAATTGTACCTGCAGAAAAAGGAGTCAAAGCGTGAACCTTGCTGAAAATTAGGACTCACTTTTATGTGGTGGTACTTAAAAATAAAGGTCAATTAAAAAAATCATTAATACATATAACCTTTGTTTGTGGAGGGAATTGTTTTGTACCTTCCTGTTGTCCTTGGAGATCTTTGTGTGTTTGGGAATGGTCAGCAAAATAAACACTGAAATATTCAGTTTTAGCAATACCAGGTATTCAAAAGCTAGGTGTGAGGCTCCATGGGACATGAAATTAGCAGAAAAAACACAAGATTTTGAAAAATCATAAATATGGAGTTCTTATTTGCTATCTGGTCTTTGAGCCATTAGCAATCAGCCTTTCAAGATTTTTTCCTGAAATTTTTCTGTTGAAGACCAAGAAGGCTAGAAACTTACCATTTGTTTGTTTGTTTGTTTTTTTGTTTGTTTATTTATTTATTTATTTACAAATAAAAGATAACTCGAAATCAGTTGACTTCAGGAATGGGGACTATAAGAAAAACAGCAAATATCATGAGATTTCCTCTTAAAAATGAGAGAGTTGACAATATTGCATATGGTTATTAATATGTAGTTACCAGTTTTGGTAAAAATAGATTAATGCATAAAAATCATTTAATTATTGTAAAAATAAGATCCCTTGATTAAAAGAAACAAATTTTGGAAACAATATACTCAACATATGTTTGGAAATGACTTCACAATACTTCCTAGAATGTTTGTAACATTCCTCCTCAGCTTTCACAATTTCAAACAAAAAGTCATTGTTATGATTAGATCTACATTAGTTTTACATTTTATGTCAAATTACATTAAAGTAGAAATAATGATTAATTTTGCTAAGGGAAATTTCATCAAGTTATAATAATTTTAGTCTTATCTCTTTGAGCTGCATGTTTCTCCTATTGCTTTAAAGCTAATTTAGGCCACATTATATACAAAATTAAATCTTACTTTTATAGCTACACCCTTGGGGTTCAATGAAAAGACTTTATGAGCTAGAAATTAAAAGTACTGGTTGAAAATACTATTACATTATACAAGCTATTATTAAGGCAATTTACAAAGTTGGTATTAAAACTATGCACATTTTTCATTGTTAGCACCCATATACTCAGTAAGCCCATGGGACAGTTTGGTATATAATTTGGCAAATAAAATCTATTGAAAGGTAAACAGTAAGTCCACAGCATTTCTCAAGGAAGAAAATTGTACTATAAAAACTGCAACACTGATTTAACTCAATATTGTTATGGATTTTGAAGATTTATGCCACATTTAGTTTGAATGCTTTTAAAACAAAGCATTCTGACACTACATATCTTATAGCTCCTGGTGTTTGCACAGCATTGCTAGGTTGCCATCTCATAAAGAAAATAATATTTTGATATGCCATGTGATCCAGTGCAGCATAAGTCGCATCTTCCGTACAAAAGATATAGCATTTCTCTAAGAAATTGTCTTCTGTTGCTGTGTTATCCATAAGCTTTGAAGCTAGAGGAGTTGTTGCTTCACTTGGGCTCTACGTAACCTGATGTATGTGAGGCATCGGTATTTTTGAACAGTGGTTAAACAAGCTTCATAATGTTTTTATGCTGAGTATTATAAAAAAGCAATGGTGCTTGGACTTCAAGGTGCTTGAAAGAACAGTGATGGTTAAGAAAGAAGTAGCACTAATGAGCAAATGCATTTGTAGGATAGGTAGACTTGCATATTTTCTTCTGTTTTGTGTATTAAAGTTGTCAACTAGCAAGGATTACTGGTGTGAATTAATACCAGCTTTTAAAGATGTTTGCGTAGATTCATGTGAGATAGACAAAGGGAAAGAAAGGAAATCTTTTTTTCATTTAAAAGGAGAAAGGTTTCTGTGGCAGTAGTCTTGTTCGTAAAGGACTTCATTATAAAAACCAGTCAGATTGGCTAGCTGGTCTTAAAAGAAGTTATAGAAACTGACTGAAGGGAAGAGTTCAGTTCTGGTAATAATATCATTATCTCCTGTCCCCTATTTGCAGGGGTACCATGATCACAAAGAAGGAAGGTGGGGCAGCATTCTGCCTCTTGTGTCCTGGGAAGTTTTCCCATCATCTTATTTAAGGGAGAGTGCATGATTTTACTTTTCTCCGCTGTTGCAACGTTGGGACTTAGATGGGTTATATAAGTGAGAGAAGGAGATCTGCAGGGCATATGTTGCTCTGGGTCCACTAGTGTGTTTAATGCAGTAGACTTCCGTCAAGTCCATGGTTTGTATATTTGTTTGTTCTGATCATGAGTTTGTCATTTGCTTTGTTCTTTTTATAGCTGTATCACCACAATTTGTAGGCCTGCAATTTGAGTGAGTGAGTTAAAGGGTCAATTAGCATAAGAGGGATGAGCATGGGGCCTCCCAAACCTGGGTTATTCGAGAAGACCTGAGGCTTAACTCTTCCCATTGTTTCCAAAAAACCTGATTATTAAGGGGTGATGGAGGCATGGCTGGACATAGGAGCACTAAAGTTAAGACAAGGACGTAGGGACTACAAATTGATATGGGAGGAAAAATGGGTCTGGTGACCATTATGATTGCCTATTCCCCTATAATAAAAGATATTACTTTACTGATCTTGTCCCCCTAATATCCTGGTCTGACATGGCTTCAACACCACCAAATATTCAGATGTATGTGTACAGAACCAATCAGTTAAAATTTGCAGTAAAAGGAAAAATGGCTTAGGGCAAGTTTCCTTCTAGCAGTAAGTTAACTTGTAACTACCTTCTCATGGGCTTTTGTTACTGCTTGTTTGGTATTGATAAATAAAGCCAGTATGAGCTTATTCCTGAAGAATTATGTATGTCTGTTCCTTTTGTGATGTCTGTGGCAAATATCTGCACACAGGTTGAGAAAGAAATGGTACTTTTGAGATATGCTGTAAGAAATTCATTGCTTTCCATGTTATGAGAATGCTTATACTACATTGGTGCTATAGTACTTGTCTAGAAATTTCCAAAGGGCTAGCGGTGTTAGTCTGTGTACAGCAAAATTAATGAGAGTCCTGTGTCATCTTATAGACTAACAGATTTCTCCAGGAATAAGCTTTTGTGGGCTCCAACCCATCTGACGAGGTGGGTCAGAGCCCACAAAAGCTTATGCCCAGAGAAATCTGTTAGTCTATAAAGTGCCACAGTACTTATCTAGTAACCTAAACTTTACTGGTGAATAGGTAGCACAAAGACTTCCAGCATGAAAATCAAAGCCTCTCTATTTGAAAACACTATCCTAGATAAATATCATGTATGTTTCTGTAATGCTAGACACGTATAACAAAGGCTTTCCTTATACCTGGTCCAGCAAACCATGTCTGTGGCCTTTAAAACCACACAACCCTGTGGATACAGTCTGAGCAGTTAGCTGAGCTATTAATTAGAAAAGTCAGGCTCCTAGGGAAACCCACAGCCTCCCTCCAACCTCCAAATACTTACTGGCAAGTTATCAACTAGCTGTCTGAGGAAGAACAACTCGTGTAACTGTATTCCATGCCTCCTGTTACTGATCCTGCCAACACTTCCTACTCAGACTGAGTTCTCATTAAGATGATGGTTCCATACCTTGCTATTGATTTATAATCAGCATTCTTTCTTCATTAAAACCAAGGGGGACATCCAATTAAAAACCATGGGCTTGATATAGATCAATGGGTCTACTGTCTTTAGTGTTAGCAGGATCAGGCTCCATGGTCCAGCCTTAACTCCTTCAGACAGTGTTCCACTACAGAGACTTCTGGGGCTTTGCCCAGTAAATATAAATTTGTATTGAATTTTGTTCTTTAAATCTTTCTAAGGCTGTGTTCACACAGCCCTCTTATTTCGAAACAACAGAGGTTGTTTCAAAATAAGATTTAGGCTGTTCACAATGGCGTTGTTTTGAAACATGTTAAACCCCATGCGGGGACGAAACAACACCGTGTGAACATGTTGTTTCGAAACAACGTTGACTTGTTTCAAAATAACTGTTGCCTGCACCTGCTATTTCGCTTTGAGCTTTTTTCCTTAATTCGAATTAACAAACTGTTAATTCTAATTAAGTTACTTCGAAATAAGGCGTTATTTCAATACAAGTTGTTTCAAAACCACCGTATCGAAATAACCCCCTGTGTGTGAACACAGCCTAAGATGCTAATTTAACAGAGCAATGTTTCCATCTCCTATACGGAAGATCTCTTCTTGGTCAGCTGGTTTAGTAGTGTGCAGTATCAGATATCCCAGCATAATTTCAGGAAGGATGCACACGCTACATTGAACAGCCTGGTAGCCACAAAAAAGGGCTGAATTCCATTTTTAGAAGCGTGTTACAGTACTTATTTCTTAGTAGTAATATTCATGCACCAAAAGCATGCTAGCCTGTACAAGACTTTACACAGAGCTGTGAGGACAAACATCTTTAAGCAGAGCCACATCCTGCAAATACTTACACATATGAATAACTTTACTCACATGGGTCATTCTGTTGGTTTCAAGCATTTGACTGAAATTGGGGCCTTAGGTAAAATTCATTCTCTACAGAGGTGCCTGAATTAGGCCCCTATACCACTTAAATCCCACATAAGTTCCATTTCACCCTTGCACGGTCCTCTGCACAGGTGATAATTTCTAACCTAGTGAGCCTAAGTTCTGCTAAGGACATTTACATTTCCACCCATAAAGCCACCTACCATTGTGCCCTGCTTTGCTGGGAGCTACTGCAGCTCTAGAATTAGAAACTGCTTTGATTTGCTGTTACAGTCTGACCTGATCCCATGACTGACACTTTCCTGCATTTATTTTCCTCCCATTCTGTAAGTTTCCCCGAATTTCAGAGCATCTGACAAAGTCGGATTTTCTCCCATGGAAGCTCATGCAATAAATAAATTTGTTAGTCTTTAAGTGCCACAGGACTCCTTGCTTATTTTTCAGGACTAGAACGATTTCTATACACAGCCCAATCAGGGACTGCAATCTTAACAAAATAAACAGAAATACATTACCTAGGAATGGGGGAAATCCGGCTCTCACTCATGGGCTGTGGGAGGCCTGCTCCATGGCCTTGGAGTTGCTATATACTTCTGGGGCATGCTCAGAGCCAATATGGAGAAGGGAAGACATTCGGTACCTTGTAAAAAGTACTCAGAACCTTGGGAGATAAAAGCCCATAATCTCTGCTATGTCACTGAGTTAAAAAGAGATCTCCAGCCCATTGCTGTTTTCATGGAGAAGGGGAAATTCCACCTTGGGACTGAGTCCTAAACACAGCATTATGTATTTCATAACATAAGTAGCATTTTTCCTTTGACTTGGGAGCAGCCTCCCAGCTTAAAAGCTCAGAAAGCAGCTGAAAGTGGAGAAGGCCGTCTTCGAGGTCTTACTAAAATAAATGACTACATTTTATAGGAATGAAATGTTGCTCAACAAATGGGATAAATGAAATTTGTTGCATTTAGCAATCATTTTGGTGTCAGTGAAGTAAGTCACTACCAAAAAAAAAAAAAAAGTACTTTCAATTAACTAAACAAAACTCCTCTGTCCCCCGAAAAAAAGCCTCTCGGCTCACTAAGAGGTGAGTTATGTCAAGCTAAGGAACTTAAAATAGCACAATTAAAAGGAAATAAGTGAGATGCATTTAATTTTGGCAGTTACAGTTCCTTAAAAAAAATAAGAGCATTCTTTGAAAACTGCAGCATCATACCACAACTGCTATCAGTAGAAATTCATATTTTATAGCCTTGGAAAAAGTTAATATATAATTAAAGTAATTCAGTTTTATATTGCTTACATTAATTTATTAAATACTGTAAAAGATAAATTATGAGTGCACAGGGAAATGAAACAAATTATTTTTATTCAGAGAAATACCAAGAATGTTTAACACGTTTATATCGAGAGAAAGATAAAAAACATTTTGCATTATGTAATGCATCAATCAACCCACAGAGATTACATTTCAAAGGCTTTTCGTATTGAACAAATGGAGCTTGATTTTTTTAGTCATCCAGAGGAATTTGAACGTGGAATACTATAAATTTATAAATAATACATTATTGTTGTTGCTATTGTTGTTATGTGCTGAAGATCAAAGTCCTAAATTACGCAGCTGAATTAAATATAAAATCCACATTGAACTAATAATCCATTTCTATATCTTTTCAGATTTAAACAGCTGAATTAATTTTAAAAAAATATTTAAAATGAAGAAAATGGAAAGTTTAGTGGGAGGGGATAGAACAACCTAGCACATTCACGAAGCCAAAGGCTTATTCCCTTCAATTTATGATATTACATTTTAAGGAAATACATGTCAGCTTAATTGCCTGGTCCTGCCAGCACATGTGAATAACTTGTGAGCAGTCCTGTTAAACTTTAATGATGGGACTACTTCTGAGCATAATGTTACCTATGTGAGTGCTGGAAAAAAGGACCCTAAATAAAGCTATTGCACCAGTTGTTTTATAGATAACAGCTCCAGTGCTGCCAGAACATGTACACATGAAGACTTTTTTTACCTGTGCAGATTTCCACTAAAATTGATGGACTTCATGTGCATGCAGGATCTCTCTCTGTGTATGTCATCACGGGACTGGGGCATCAGTCTTTACTTTTTACTGCTATAAGGCCAGATTTTTATATCATTATTCACATGGAATAGTACTTTACTCTAAAAGCAGTCCCATTCATTCCAGTAAGATCACTCATAATGTGAGGTGGGAGTTAATAAGAGTATATTCAATACTATCTGGCTGATAATATTCTTTAAATAAGAATGCAAACTCTATTATGGCATTTTTTAGATTGAATGCTACAGTGGCTGCTTTTAAAAATGTGAACATACATCTGTATTAAATTTAAAATGATTCTGAAACTTTATGTTGCTCTCGTGTGCCTTAAGGTATTTGTGGTACACTCCTGCAAAGACTCATGCACATAAATAACTCTCATAAAGAGTCTTGCTGTGATCCTGTGTGCAGGACTGGGCCCTTATTCACAATCTCCCATTAAGATTGTTTATAACTGTGAAATTTAAATAAAGAATTGTCAGGGTTCAGTGGTTTAAAACAAAACAAATCTGCAGTTCTTAGCCTGATATAAACTCCCTATAGACTACAATGGGGTGCTGTGCTTGCTAAGGATCAGACTCTTTATATGTAAAATGCCTTTAAAATTATTCTATTACTGAAACCTTGTTTCAAAATAATATCGATATAGTGTCAGTTGCATCATACTTAAGACACTCCCTATTAGAATGGCACATAATTCTAAAACAGGCTCCATAGCAGTAAAATTAATTTATTTAATTTGTCTTATCATCATAACAGATCAAATTTAGACATGTTGTAACATCAAATTATGAGGAATTTAGGCCAAGACATACAACCTGGCAGTCTCTCTTTTTTCTTTTGAAAGCCCAGATTTTAAAATTTCAAATTGTACTGAACTGATTTTGTTAGTTTCAAAGCTTGTCTGACACTAACCTATTTTAAATTGATAGGAATAGTACTGCATTGAACCATTTCCTGGGGTGCAGGAATATATTTTAGAAATCTAATCACAATGAGCTCTTTACTACAAGACAAACAACATCTAGCTTTGCTGACTGATTACAAAGTAGATAAAAAGAGCAGAACATTAAATGTCAAGGCAATTCCATAAACATAAGCAAGGATGGATTAAACTTTCCTTGACCACATGTTTTCATTCCTGTGTTTGGGAATGCAGTTTGAAATCTCTTGTTATAGTCAACACTGTCTTTTAGCATTAATAACCTGCAACTGAAATACATTGTTTGGTAAAGGTTAGTTTTTAGGTATTACTTTAATTTGAGCAAAATATGTACGTAATTCACAAAATGTGGTCAAGTTGATTTCCTATATTAATTCCCCAAATCCTTGTCGTTATTGATTATACTTTCTGAAGGCCATGTTATTCTTCATGCATTTTAATGATTCACTAAATATACTAAATGTTTACTCCACGGCTAAATGATAGCCAGACTTGCTTTAATTAAATATACCTACCTATATTGTTTTAACATATCAATGAATTCAAATCAGTTAGTGAAATGCTAGGCAAATCAAATTTGCAGTCTCCATACTTTGAATATCCACTTGTCTAGTTTCTTCCCACCTGCTGTCATGTGTTAATTTTTTTTAAAAGCATCATCTATTTGGGGGAAAAAAAAGGGAAGAAATTGGTACTGTCTTGCGTTGTTTCATCCTTAAAGTGAAACCATTTGCAAGAAAATTATAGGTCCCTAGTGTTGAACTTCTTTGCATATTAATTTTGTTAGCCTTACCTCCTGCGGTCTTTAGTTCTGGAAGGCCTATTAGATAATACACAAGATAAATTTTCCCCTTGTATCTTTCAGCTGGTAAGAAAAAAAACATGTATTTTCTCTTAAAACTCAAATTTGCAGTACTGGTCACGTATATTTCCCCCATTTTACAAATAAAGGCTTATTTAATTAAGCATGATAAACATTTTATTAGTCAATATTGTTTGTTTGTTTAAGTATGACTTCTTGAGAACTGTATGTTTATGTTAAGTAAGTAAATACACTCATTTCAAACTAGAGGATCAGAGATTTATCCTGCACTGCTTATGCCAAATGGAATATTTTTTTTGAAGCAAGGGCATCCAACCTTTTAGCATTAGAGGTTACATTACAATTTTTTTGTCACTTAGTGAGCAAGGTTGACTGTGTGTGTGTGTTGGGGGGTGCTGCTGCTGCACCCAGTTAGCTAGCATAGGACTGGGGAGTGGCAGTACAAGTGCCAACTTTTTTTGTTGGTGGGATGAGGAGCTTTGGAGGAGGGGTAAAGGGAGGACACATAATTGGTCAAATAACTCATATATCTCCCCCTTCCCCATGACTACCATGCTCTTCACATTGCCTGCCCCACTTATAGTGGTGGAGGGGGATGGCTCTGCCCTTCTCTCACTGTGCCCCAGTGCCCATTTGGCTGCTTTCTTTGGTAGCTGGGTGAATGGACAGGGATCCATTTCCAAGCCTGATCCCTCCTGCTTGCAGGGGCTTGGCTGGGGAAGTGGCTTCCCTTCCCTGCCCCAGGCTGGTTGCTGGACTGGTATCCAAATGAACAGGATGGAGAAGGAAGAAACCTGTGGGTCACAAGGGTTTGCCTCCTGTAGCCAGGATGGATAGATGGATGGGGTGGCTGCTTCTCCCCGCCAGGTGTTTGTGGACATCTACTGTGCTGCAGCGTCCCAGCTGACTGGGCGCAAACTGCAGGGCCACTGAACTGGCCTGTGTTCTTACCAGACTTGGCTGGCATGCGAGGAGGAGGGGAGTTGCAGAAACTGCACAGCTTACAGCTGCAGCAATGTCCCTTCCCAGCCAGAAATGGCTGATCTCCCACAGCCACCTCTGCTCCTAACTTGTACAGTGCATGGTGGTTCATGGGGCTGGAGTGCAGGGAGGAACCTGCTCTGAGCTTGCACAGGGCTGGAGGGGAAGGGCTGCTGCTCCTCTGTGCTAGCTGGGTGTCTGTGAGCAGGGACCACCGCTGCATTCAGTGGCTGAAGAGCAGCCTTTGGTGGGTGGCATTTTTGCCCTCGGGCTGTGAGTTGGACAACCCAGATTTAAAGGAACTAGGTTCAGGTCTTATATCATTAACTTATTTAAAAAACAAACAAACAAAACCTAATGCAAACTTTGATCTTAAAACACACAAAATCTCAGTGTATTTTATTTCCTTGGGAAGTCAAGTTATTCAGTCATTCCCCTGGAGGATGCCTTGGAGGGCTTAGCTGCTTTGTGGCCCTATCTACACAAGAGAGTTGCACCCTTTTAATTTAAATCAGCTTTTTAAATGATCTAAAGAAACCAATGCAGCCTCTTGTGTGGGTATTTTATTTGGCTTCAGAGTGATTTAGCTGAGGTTAGTTTAAACTGCTTTCTAATCAGCTTCAGTTAAACTGAAGTAAACTGGATTCAGAATGAAATAGGAATGCCCATTCTAATCAAACTGAGTTAAAATCACAGCTCAAGGCAGGCGTGGTCTACATTTAAAATTATAGCAACATAGTTATGTTCATCAGGGGTTGAAAAAACCATTGTGCCAACGGTTGTAATGAAGTTGACACAATCCCAAGTGCAGACGCAGCTGTGTCAAGGGAGAGGGCTTCTATCAATGTAGCTTATGTCATTTGGGGAGGTTGTGTTCCTACACTGAAGATGGTTCACACTAGATAATAAAGTCAACTCAGCTATGCCATTCAAGGGCAGAGGCAATGCATAGGAGGAGGCCATGCACCCCTTAATTTCTTCAAGTGCCAAGTTGCCCTTGCAGGGCTCAGACTGAATTGCCTTCTCAGACCCATGAAGAGCCAATGAGTGCAATGTTCAGTTTATGTCACCGTAACACACCATGGAGGCCTGATGCGCACACTGCTGCTTCCTCTCCAGCTCCTTGGCCCTTCATCTCCACTTAGTGAGTCAATCCTGGGCTCAGTCTGCTTGACTTGCTGGCAGAGAGGTGGGCTCTGTCCTCATGCTGTACCACTCCTCCAGCACACTTCTGCCTAGCTTAGTTCCTTTCCCTGGCAGCAAAGCCTAGGTGGGAGTAGAGGGGCAGGATGGAGTCACTTCATCTGCCAGGGGTTGCCAGTCCGAGTTGCTGCCTCTGTGCAATGCGGTGGCTGCCTGTGAGAGCTCAGCTGGGGAGGAGACAGAGGAGGCAGCGGTCTGCATGGCAGGTAACCCTGACGGGGTAGGAAGAGTGTAGTGGCCTTGGGCTGGACACAGGGCAGAAGGTAGCTGGGTAAGGTGCTGGGAGCAGGTTTCCTGTGCTCAGCCTTAGAAAGGGGCATTGCCTGTGCCTCTCCGCCTGCTGAGGGCTGAGGTGGCCAGGGTGTTCTGGGGCAAAGCAATACATGGGACAGACACATGACCCCCCGCCTCCCTCCCGAACCTTGAAATAGTTGTCATTACCTCTATACAAAGGTTTGAAAAATCCACACTCCTGTGTGACATAGTTAAGCTGACCAAAGGCTATGTCTATACTTAAAAAGCCCCAGTGCTGCAGCCTCCTGCCGTAACGTGCCAGTGTAAATATTCCTTATAGCAAGAGGAGGGCATCTCCTATTATTGCAGTGAATTCACCTCCCTGAGAGATTATAGCTAGGCCAAGTAAAGAATTCTTATGTCAGCCTAGCACCATCTACACCAGGAATTAGGTCAGCTTAATTGTTGTGCCTCAGGGGTGTGGAATTTTTACATGTCTGAGTAACATAGCTGGGTTGACCTAATTTTTTAGTGTAGACCTTGCCTAAGTCTCCATGGAGACAGCATTTAGTTTATGGAAGAATTCTTTCATCGACCTCTTGGAGTGGTGGATTTACCACAGCTATGGAAGATCTGGTCCTGTCACATTAGCGTCCACACTGAATCACTATGGTGGCAGTGCCACAGCTATGCCTCGGTAGCATTTTAAGTGCAGATGTAATTTGACAGAAAAACTCCAAATGTCAGTGAAGGCTGCACCGACACGTGGGCTAGGACAACATAGCTGTGTCAGCTAGGTGCTGGAGCATAGACATATCCTTACACTGATGCAACTGTCCCATGTAGAAAAGGCCTCGGGCACCACCTGACTTATAAGGGATAGATGGGGATTGGTAGGTTACAATCTAGTTTTCTGTAAGATTGCAAGGCTCCGAGGCACTGGGCAATGAATAGAAGGCTGATGGGGAGCACACAAAGTTTCCCGCATGGGAAGGTTAATGGAACAGCCAGTCTCACTCTCTGGGGGTATCTCTTCCTCATGTATAGTTCAGGAGTCAGAGTACTGGAGCAGAGCTGATCTTTAGGCTCGTTTCATACAGGCCTGCAAGATGTTCTTTGTTTAATGGTGTGCCAAAGTATTTCTCACTTAGTCATGAAGAAATTACATCTGTGACCAGAAAACACACTGTTTTTCTCTACCAGGCTGCCAGACCTGACGAAGTGGTTGTGTTTCCCTTTCTCTCTGCATTGTAACAAGCAATGTGTGCGTGGGATAAACACCCACTAGTTGTAGAGACTGTGCTCAGTCGACTGGAGGCTTTTTGGTAGAAGATGATGTCACTGCTCTCTTAGGAATGGGATCAGATAGATGAAGAATATAGGATGGAGCATGAGCACCGCCACCCCCTTCCCCCCATCAATGTGGCAAATTGTCTCCATCAGGAACAGGTGAGTGGGGGACAGTGTCCACAAAGGATAGGGAACTTGTCTGGGCTTAAAGAAATTAGAAGGAGGGTTGTCTAGGGCCCAGTCCACTGCCACTGAGAGTCCTTCTATTGATATCAATGAGCTTTGGAGAAGACCCTTTGGCAGCAGGGTTCAAGTTTACAGCTTCACTTCAATGATTATTAGTAACAGTTGCAGTCAGATCTTTAAAATCACTGATTTAGGTATTGTAGGTTCATCTTGTGTTGTAAAGTGGGGTTGGCAAACAGGAAAATCTAATGCTACGAAGCCCTAGAGTGATCAAGTTTGTGAATTTAAGACATGACTGCTGTTTGAATTTGACTTAGGATATTAGGAGAATGCCTTATGTGAATTAGATATTTGTTTTCAGTCTGTGGAAGTTAATTGTGTTCTGTCCATGGAAGTTATTGTATATGGTGCATTAGAAAGGGATTGTGTGTGATTATGAGGGGATTCTGAATGTGTTGTGCCATTGGCATAGCAGGGAAAAGGCAGAATGAGTGAGGAAAAAGAAAGGAAAGTGGGACGCTGCTCTACTACACCAGTTGTCATCTGTCTTTTTGGTTCCTCTAGCTGTAGCAGCCTGGCATAAAGATAGAGTGGCTCTGAGGCAGGTTTAACAGAGCGAGGGGACCAACCAAGCACAGAGCAGCAGTGGTCTGTGCAGTTGATCATAGCTGGGTGGTCTAACCCTCAAATGTTTCAGCCTCACATAAAACAAAAACTGGTTTGGCTGATTTGCTTCAAATGAAATTACAAAAGAAACCAAAATCCCAACAACTCACCAAATCCATCGTTCTTGACAAGAGACGGAGCATAATGCTTTTTGGACAAAAAGAGCGGTTTTGAGAACGATTGAAGTCTCCCAATCAGGTCTTAAAACACAGTGAGACTTTCAAGCTTTCCCATGGGATCATCACCGCAAATCCACAACTGTCACTTTAAAAAAAGAAATCAGAATCAAAGGCAAAAAGAGTTTAAAATATTCTGAACAATAGTCTTAAGGCATAGAAAATATAGATCTGCTGTGTGACTTCAGGCAAGTCCTTTGACTTCTCTGTTGCTCTGTTACTTCTCCCACCCCCTTGTATCTCTTTAGACTGAAAAGTCTCTGGAGTGAGGACTGCCTCTTTCTACATGTTTATACTGTACCCAGTAGAATGAAGGTCTTGATCTTTATTGAAGCCTTTGGATGCTATCCTAATACTATTAATAATTTTCATACCTATAATAGCTAAGGTACAACTACATGCAACAGAACAATTTATATCAATGGTTCTCAAACTGTAGTCTTTGAACAGTGCACTCAATGCTGGTATACAGGGAGCTAGCTAGTCACCAGGTACTAGTTTTCCATTTTTTCATCTGCTTCTATGTTTGTACTGTAGTAGACAAAATAAAGAACAAAAGGAGAAAGAATGCTTAACTTCTTTCACAGAAGAAAATGCTTCTTATAGTAAAAAAAAAAAACAACAAAAAAACAATTAAATAGAGAAATACCTTTTGAATAGTGCATTTCTATGCAAGCAAGGAAGTAGTTGCCAAAGGGATGGTAGGTGATCAACAGGGTAAATGATGTATGTGACTGCAAATGGAAGAAAAGGTGGGTCTTCAGATTTGTAAAAGGGAGGAGAGATGATCTGCATAAGTAATAAGAGAAGAAAGTTGTCTACAAATGGGAGAAAAGATGCTCAATGAGACCATAAATTATATTCCATGATTGTTAAAAGGATAGGAACCCCCTGATTTATATAGATTATTCCTATTAAGTGTAGCATATTTTGCACTTCTGCTAACAGGTTTGAGTTTACATGCAAAGGAAAAATAGCCTCTACAAACATACAGTCCATAGGGATGTGAAACACTGCTGTGAATGAAGTGCGAGCCAGTCATTAAGCTCTTAATTCAAAAAGAGGAAAAATTATCATGAAATTTTGAAATACTGAGATCTCTATGTTTCTAAAATTATGGGGTTTAACTCTGATGAAATATCAATCAGATGTAACTTAGAAGGATCTTAAGTATATTGGAAATGTACTGACAGTGGTTTTGTATTCTGAACATGTGAAGATGTTGATATATTTTGATTTTGATATCAGGATGGTTAAGAAAAAACAGTATACCATGACTTACAGCATCTCTCCTGTGGTCACTGTATGCAGCTATTGTGATGTACCACAAAGTGACTTCAGTGTTCTCCCTGATGAGATTACAATGCCAAATGATCATGATGTGAATGCTGCATCAGAACAGATCTGTTTAAGCATCGGCAGACACGGAAGTTGAATATATTTTCTTGAAAGGCATTCTGTATCATAAATGGTCTACATACGTCAGGCTATAGTGGATCTGCTTAAAATTTTGAGAGTCAGACCTATGAAAAGTCTTGATCAGTATATTTTACTGGTGTGTATCATTAAGTGGAAGATGTCAGTTGCATCCATCATTATCATTTTCATGTTCAGCATTTTATAACTGAGTTATAATGAAAAGATGGACTGTGTTTTAATTTTGTTATAGCTCTCATTAGCTTTTATTGTTCAACAATTACATAAATCAAACCATTTTTTAATTCCTCATTTCTGCATGTCACTCTGATTTTATTTTTTTCTGCCTTCCTTCTTAACTCTCATCTTATTGTGATTCGATTACCTTCCTCCATGCTGTTTTTTCTTCCTTTACCAGATGATTCATAAAGAGAAAATATCCTTCCAGAAACCGGTTCTTCACAGTATTTCTTCTCCCATCTTGAACTGCTTCCATGCATCTACAGATATCTTCTGACTTATAATCAAAGCTAGTTCTTTATCCACTGATGCAGCTCACCCCATGGCAACACTTTCTAACCTCATACAATACTTTTTGGTATTGAAATAAAGGCTTTCTGGAAACCCTAGTTCATCATCCTCTTAAATTCCTCTTGTCAGGTTGTGATTCTTCCATAACATTCCCTCATGTTTTTTGAGTATGATTTCCACCTCATGATTTAGTATGGACTCTTCTTAGTTAAATTGTACATTTCTAAATTTTCCAGTATCCAGTTATCTCTCTGTGTTTGTGCTTATAGTCTTCAGTAAGTTCTCAGTGATAATGTAAAGACGACAAGGGCCTAATCCACTACTGTGTTATTCCAGTGAAATTAATAGCTATATCAGCATAAACCTGGAGTAAGACTATACTGCATTAGGCTTTGGATCTTTAGTTTGTTGAATCTCGCCTTGCTCTTTTTCCCACTGTAAGTGTTCTATTCGCTTTCTTCGATCCATTAGTGCCTCTCATGTGAGGCAAGAGGTTTTGAACAAATACACGTAAGACATCTCTTCTTTATTGCTTCTCTCTGAATAGTTTGACTGATCCTCTTACATCCTCATTTCTCATCTCCAGACAGTTTAACTTCTTGATGAAACAGTTTTGCTTATCCTGATATCCTTCTACATTTCTTCTTCTTTTCATTGGAAATGTAAGTCTATATCTGCATCTGTTCACCATCCTTGCTTATATTTAGTCATAGATAAAAGTATGACTTCCAGCAGTGGCTTATCTTTACTGCCTTTCAGAATCCCAGAATGGATTTTAGACCTCTCACCTTAACTGGTCTTTTGTTTATACATATCAATCTTTATACCTTATATTTATTAACACACAGCTCACATAGTTAGTTTATGTAGAACCTCATCCTTCACTCGTACTGTAAATATTATATCTATTTGAGCACTTGTGAAACAACACATTGGTTTTTCATGATAAAAAGAGAAAGTTCTGTAAAAAATCTTGAATTTTTGGTTTCTTTAAAAATAATTCACCAAAAATACATGTCATTTTAACACCAGCCCTAGTGTTTGTGGACAGGATTAGAATTCAAAATGATCTTGATAGACTGGAGAATTGGTCCAAAATCAACAAGATGAGTTTCAATAAAGACAAGTGCAAAATAATCCACTTAAAAAGGAAAAAAAAATCAAATGTGCAAATACAAAATAGAGAATAACTGGCTAAGCAGTGGTAATGCAGAAGAGGATCTGGGGGCTACAGTGAATCACAAATTGAACATGAGTCAGGGTTATGATGCTGTTGCATGAAAGGTAAATGCCATTTTGGGATTTACTAAGAGGATTGCCAGAAGTAAAGCACAGGAGCAATTGTTCTACTCCATTCAGAACTTGTGAGGTGTCAGCTGGAGTACCGTGTCCAATTCTGGGAACCACATAGCAAGAAAATTGTGGACAAATGGTTTCAAGAATGATGTGGACAAATGGGAGAGAGTCCCGAGGAGAGCAATGTAATGATTGGACATTGAGAAAACCTGAAATGTGAGGAAAGGTTGAAAGAAATGAGCACATTTAGCTTAGAGAAGAGAAGACTGAGGGAGGATATCACATAAGGACAATCTTAAATTATGTAAAAGGTTGTTATAAAGAGGAAGGGGATTAATTGCTCTCTGGGCTGAATGAGCACACGACGAAAGGCTTAGTTTGCACCAATGGAGATTTTGGTTGGAGACTAGGAAAATGTATGCCTATATGGAAAATTAAGCAATGAGATGGTGTACCCCTCAATGCTTGCAGTTTATAAGAACAAGTTAGACAAACATCTGTCACGGTTGGTTCAGTTATACTTAATCCTGCCACACTGCAGGTGAGTGCACTAGATAACTCCTTATGGTCCAGTCCAACCCAATATTTCTGTGATTTTATTGGGTGATTTCATGGTGAAAGTGAGCTTAAAGGAAGGATCTGGAAGAGGGTAAACATGTTGCAATATAAGAGGGAAGTGGTTCCAGATGCAGGGGATAGCATAAAAGAGAAAAGGAAGAAGCTGAGAGTAGATGAAGGGACAGCTGCAGTGGGATTCGCCTTTGAAAATTTTGGCTTAAAATCTGAAGACACACATGAGGATTTTCACCCAAATGAACAAGCTTTCTGCAGAACACATTAGGCCCACAATTGACCTTACTAGCTCAATATATCTGTATGTATGTACGGGACATATGTGATAATGTGGTGTGGTCAGAAAGAATGTTAAATAGACACAGTTATTACATGATTGGCAAAACTACCAGTGTGTTATGCAGGTCTCCTCAAGTGAGTGTCCATTTAAACCTCACTGGCCTGTATTTTATATGTGAAGGAAAACTGTCTTAGAAAAGTGTTAGAGGTGTTTAAAAAAAATCCCTGTGTCTGAAAAGCCACATGCTTTACTTACTATGATTCCAGCTGTGGAGGGCTCTGAAAAGTGGTACAAATCTGTGAAAATGATCCAGCACAGCTGTTTCTCCAATAAAATGGTCATGATTTTAAAGTCCCTTATTTCAGGACCTTCCAAGGCTAAAAGTGAGTGCTTGATCCCAGTGAGAAGCTACAGAATCTCCACGTCTTCATGATACAAAACTCCTTTTCCTAGCCCCACGCATGCCATGCAATCCTGGGACTTCAGGCTGGGTGTTGTGTCCTAGCATGGGAAGATGCCTGGGAGGTTAGTGGTGTGAAACTGTATCCTGGTAGTTAACACAGTGGTAGGGGTTCTGTGCTGGGAGTTGCACCCTGGCACCCCAAATCTTTGCACTTAACACTGGTACTTCTCCCTCCCCATTGTGCAGTGTGGTCTGGCAGGTGGCATGGTTTGCAAAACCCTAGTGGGCAGTGATATGTTTGGAGCAGGTGGCATGGTGATGAGTGTTGGTGACTGTGACCTCACAGGTAAAGCAGTAGTTGGGGCAGATGGTGTGATGCCCTTGCAGGTTCCCTGGTGGCTGGTGTCAGTGTCACAGGCAGGGCAGTGGTGTGTTGTGTGGGGTAGGTAGCTTGGTTTTTGCAGCTGGGACCTAGCAGCTGTCCTGGTCCCCAGCAACAGTGGGTGCCATTCTCTGGCACTTGGCATGGCTCCCTGGATCTGTGGGGCAGCCAGAGACCCAGCTGGCAGTGAGCTGCTGCAGCTGAGAGCAATAGGGCAACACAATGGGCGTGGGGTGCGCAGCTTGCCTGAAGAGGCGCTGTGCTGTGGGACAGGAGAGGAGGCAGGGGCTTAGTGAGTACATGGCTACCCAGATGTCTTAAGAGGGAAACAAGGCCAAGTGGGGATGGGAGGCAGGTGCTGGGCTGAGGCAACATGTGCTTGGTTTCTGTGATTTCAGGGAAGAGGGTGGGGTGATACAAAAGGGGCTTTATGGGCTGATTGCTGCTGGGGTGGATGTGTGAGGAGAGGAGAGAACTGACCAGAGCAGGCAAATGGGTGCAGCTGATATAGGTCAGGGATGTAGTTTGGGTGTTATGGGTGGGGGCCATGCACTGGTCTGTGGGCAGAAGAGAGGGTCCAGCAGTCAGCAGAGGCCAGAGCTATGAGAAAGATTTCCACTGATGCTTCTTGGTAGGAGCAGATTGGGGAAGGTCATGCCAAGGTGGGGAGAGTGGGCCTTTGGATAGGGTCAGGTTGGAGGCCAGAACCTGTGTGGGTGATTTGCAGCAGATCTCAGGTATTGGGAATGTATTTTTTGAGGACAGGAGGGTTGCAAGTCTCCAGCCCTCCATCATCAGGTGCAGTTTACAGTTCTTGCTGGAGAAAATGTATTTATTTAGTTGGGGATAGCCCCATTCTATGCATTGGGGTTGCTGGAAACAATGGCCCAGAACATGGCCCCCTTATCCAATTTTCAGGCCCCAGAAAGGTTCATTCCAATATGACGTCCCTTACTTTTGCTACTCAGCTCTCTGTTGTCAGGGATTATTTCCTTGAAATGTGCAAGATGAAGAGTTGTGTCTATGTGTTGTGCTTCCACATGCACACTTTTCTGTCCAACGGAAAACCCTTTTGTGATGGGAAGTATATAAGACTCAGACTGTTGAAGGCTCTGTTCTTTAGTAGCTAGCTGGGGTTACTGCAGGGCAATCAGAGGCACCTTAGATCAGTTAAGACCCACCCAGGTGCCTGATAAAAGCCTCCTTGCTACAGACAGTGCACAATTTAAAGGGGGAAGAGAGAGGTGCTGTGACATTGCTGAGCAGTGTCATGTGGTTTTGAGAGAGAAACCTGGAGGAAGGTACCAGACCCCTGGAAAGGGAAAGTAGTGAAAGGACTGAATTACTTTTCAGGTACTGGAGAGCCTGGATACCAGAAGCTGAAAGGCCAGTGGGGGGAACTGGCCCAGGGGAAATTAAGGTAGCTGTGAGTACAGTACCCGCAATGAATAGCTGCCATTTTTAGGGCCCCTGGGGTGGGACCTGGAGGAGTGGATGGGCTTAGGTCCCAACCTCCCTCCTCGAGACACCAGACCTCACTGGAGGAGTCTTTTCCTCATCCGAAAGACAGGAAACTAGTAGCTCCCTAACCCACAAAGATAAATGTATGTGTGTGTGTAGGGATAGCCTAACTCAGTGGTTCCCAACCAGTGTGCTGGGGCATACTGGTGTGCTGCAGCAACACCCCGAGTGTGTCGTGAGCATCCTCTAGAGCTGGAGTTAAAGTTCCTTCCCTGCTCAGCCTAAGCCACATGGACTGTGCAGGGCTGGGAAAAGGCAGGGGTTAAAGTAAGGTGGAGGGCACTGAAACACAGTTCCAGGACCCCCTATTTTTAGGCAGGCAGCCTTCTGGCCCTCCTAAAAATAGAGGAAGGCACTGGAATGTGGCATTTCAGGGGTCCCCCTAAAAATAGCAGGAGCAGCCTGAACACACTGTTTTGGTGGCTCCACTTTAGGCTCAGCCAGCAGAGAGGGGGAGGAGGCTGGGAGTGTGAATCTCCGGCAGGGCAGAACAACTTGAGTCAGGCAGCCTGAAAACAGCCCAGGTAAAGGCTTTGGGAGGGAGGGCTGCCGGGGGTTGTGTGGGGCAGCTGTGTGTGTAGCAGAGGTGGGTGGGAGTGGGTGTGTAGCTGGGGTTGTGGGGTGGCTATTTGGCTGGGGGTGTGTGTAGCTGGAGGATGGGGTGACTGGGGGGGGTCTAGCTGGGGGCTGGAGGTCTAGTTCTGGCCCCTGCAGTGATGGGAGGGTCCATCACATGCAACAGGGGGCTGGGGGAGGAGAAGATGGGACCCACTGGGGTGGGAGGGAGCAGCAGTGGGGTGAGGATTTGCCCTGGCTGGCAGGGAGCCACTGTGGAGAAGGGAAAAGTGGGTGCTGCGCCATGCTCCCCTGCCCTACCTTCCCACTCCCCAGGTTCCCCCCTGTCCCCCACAAAGCCACTCTTGTTCTCCCTTCCTCTCTTGCCACCCTTGTGCTGTTTCCCACATGGCTGCCCTTCTCCTCTCTTGCCACCCCTGCCCTGCTCTGCTCCCCACACTCACTCCTGCCACTGCACACCTCTCCTGACCTCCCGTGTTTTGCCACCCCTGCTCTGCTACCCCACATGGGAGCATTTCCAAAACACTGTGGCATGGTTCATGAATATTCATAAATAATTTAAGTTAATTGGAATATTCATGAGTTTTTTAATGGTGGTGTGCCTTGAAAAATTTGAAGGTATCAAGGTGTGCCATGGCAGAGAAAAGGCTGGGAACCACTAGCCTAACTTACTGACTATTTGAGCTGCCTATAAAAATCTTCAGAAGTCTGAGAACCAATGGGAACTTATGGGACCTAGGGCTTCAGCCTTGTGGTGGTGCCCCAGCAGGTGCCTCCCATGAGACAGAAGCCTTTAACCCCACCACTCTGCCATGGGTTGAAGCTGCCAACTCCCTATCCTAGCCTGGTAGGTGGAGAATGGGGGAGGGATGTAGAAGGCTCTGCGAGCTGCACTTTAACTGTAAAAGCAGGGTTGACCCAAGGTTTTTTGAAGCCCTTGCCACCTGTGGTTTTGGCGCCCTGCCCCCATGGTGGCCTGGGTTGTGCAGACTGGATGGTGGGACCCCCCGCCGCCAGCCCTCCCTACTTACCTAATGGCACCCCCATCATTTGGCACCTTAGGCGACCACCTACGTTGCCTCTATGGTAGGATCGGCCCTGTGTAAAAGAGACACATGTGGCTCCCAAGCCACAGTTTGGCCATCTCACATATAGATCCTCAAGCCCATGTATTTCCAAATTAGGTGAAATTCAATGATCTGGCGAGTCTGAGCAGTGAATTTCAGAATCATTGTAGAAATGCAAGAACTGTCAAAAATGAAAGGCATTTCTTATGGAGGAAAAGTCTTGCCCTCTTATTACTATATAGTTACATAGATTTATTGTTAGCTTCACTCTGGATCTACATGGAACATTTGTAGGATTTGTTTATTGGATTTTTGCCATTAAATCAACTTTGGGATTGTGTCAAAGATGGGAGGTTCTGCAGAAGCATCCTTTGATGTCTGAGATTCTGGCTTCCATGTTTCTTCCTCTGATATTTTTCATACTTTCCCCAAGAGAAATTGTGTTGGGCATGCATTGTTTCTGTTTTAAAATGACGACAAATAAGTCACTATTTTAATATTAGCATTAGAAATACTTCTCCAATCCTTTGATTGGTCTGAACTCTGCATATTTACATTTTAAAGGTCATTCTGTTCTAAGGTAAAAGAAAGCAAGTTATTCTGCAAACACAGCAGAGTGCATGTTGTTTGCTTTTGCACACTTTTTCAGTGGCTGTTTTTCACAGATTATAAATACATATGAAATACATGGAGGCATGGAATAACTTCCAAAATGGATATTTCTCTCACAATGAGAGTGGTGCTATCAGAAAAAAATATATAATGTGCAATAGGTTGTAAATACATTAAAAAAATCCATGATCTAGTCACGGCACAATATGCCACCATGTGAGAAAACTGAAGGTAGAATTCTAAGCGTGGTCATGTGTTGGGTGTGGGCAGCAACCTCAGCCTCTGATGGGATAGAAGAGATTATTCTGTAGAGTTCCCTGCTGACTTGGGCATAGCTGACAAAATTTGAGAGGAGTCCTATCCAGCCTCTCACCGGAAGGACAGACAGTCTTACACCAAGCAGCAGCTCTAAAATGGGAAACTAAAAATTAAAATGAAGTTCTAGTTTTGGAGAAACCACCAGTGTTTGAAAGTTCAGAGGGGCAGCCATGTTAGTCTAGTTCAGCAAAACAAACAAGGAGTCCTGTGGCATTTTTAAAGACTAACAAATTTATCACCTGAGCTTTAATAAGAGAAAATCCCACTTTGTCAGACACTTTGAAGATGGGGAATGCACAGAATGGGAGAAAAATAAATAGGATAGTCACAGGATTGGATCAGACTGTGACAGCAAATCAAAGCCGTTGTTAAGGTTCAAACACTGGAAAACAGAATGTAGAGGAATGTAAGGTCAAATCACCTGTTATAATGAGAAGAAAAATCTGTAGTCCCTATTTAGTTCTGAGGCAATGGTATCAAATCTACATATGAATTCCAGTTCTGCAGTTTCTCTTTGAAAGCTTTGATTTGTTACCCATTTGTTTGAGCACAGTTTTTAAGAAATCATCAATGGAGTGAGCAGGGAGATTGAAGTGTTCCCCTATTGGTTTTTGAATGTTGTGATTTCCAATGTCAGACTTGCGTCCATTTATTCTTTTGTGCAGAGACTGTCCTATTTGTCCAATATATAAGAGGAGGGAGGGGGAAGACGGGCATTTCTGGCACATGATGACATAAGTCACTTTGGTGGATGAGCAGATGAATGGGCCCTTGATGGAGCAGCTAGCCTGATTAGGGCCTGTGATGGTGGTGTCTGTGAAGGTATGTGGGCAAAGTTGGCAATGTAGTTTTCTTGCAGGGATATGTGCATGCTTTAATGTTTCTGTTGAGTGGTCTGTAGTTGCTGGTGAGGTGCGTATCTGCTTAAGATTGGGGAGCTGTCTGTAAGCAAGGAGATGTCTGTCTGAAAGATACAGATTGTTAAAAATGGATGGGGGGGGGAAGGAAAGAGCAGAAACATTCTGAAGAAGATAAAATTCTAGTCGTAATGAAGAAATGGCTCAGGAGCCATTGCAGTGTTTAACACATACTCTAAGTTCTCCATCTTCAAAGCATCTGACGAAGCTGGATTTTCTCCCACGAAAGCTCATGCAATAAATACAATTGTTAGTGTTTAAAAGGGCTATAGAACTCCTTGCTTGTTTTGCTGAACTAGACTAACATAGTTACCCTTTTGGAAATAGACTGTAATGCAACCTTGGACACAACCATAGTAATGAGAACTATGGCTTAAAGGGACAAAGTTAAGATGCAAGCCTGGCAGTTTAAAGGAAATGGTTTGAAGTAATTTCAGGGGTTATGTCTACTATGAATTCCCTTGAACATTTTTTATGGGTTTTCAATAACATTTTCCTATTTTCAAAAAGTTTTTCTTTTTCCCTGGTGCTGCCCTAAAGATCCAGAAAAACAACAGGGAAAGCTGACTAAGAACCCAGTTGTGCAATGATTTATGCATGTGCTTAACTTTGCTACTCTGAATACTTCCACAGATTTCACCGAGACTGCTCAGGGCAGTGAAGTTAAATAATTGCATACATTTTTCTTGGAATGGGGACTTAAATCCCTGCTTCTGCATTGAGTTTCATGTGGCTGGCTTCCACACCTGCTCAGAAGAACTTCATTAATCCATTCAGTGTCTCAGGACTGATTTTTCCCCTGATGTAAGAGATGGACAGTTAAAAATCAGCTTATCCAATGAACACAAGGGATTTACAGAATTTGCAGAACTAGAAAGGTACCCAGAGTGATCATCAGTCAAAGAATAAAACTATATGGAAAATTGTTTTGAACCGTCTAGCCTCCTATGCTTGAAATTCAGTGTTCAGAATGGATTAAAAATATAACTGATATAAAGAACCTAAGTGAGATATGACTGGAAAGAAATACTATTGAAGTTTAGACAATCTCTCTAAAGAATAGAAATAACTCTGAAGTTTCATCTGGCAAATTGAGGCCTTTATTTAAAGTCATGTAAACATACATTTAACTTAAAGCATGGAAATAGTGCTTCAAAAATGGCACACTCACATATTTAAAGGTAAGCATGCTCTCAAATGGCCGGCAGGATCAAGACCTAAAATAATATTTGGAGGTGCTAAGGTTTGGTCTGAGTTACCACTTCAAAGTTTTGGGGATTGGTTTTGCCTATTAGGGGGTGTTTCCAGAAACAGACCTGAACTGAAGTTTGTGGGTATTAGACCCAAATCCTCAATCTGATATAAAATAATACTGTGAATATCAAGCTGATTAGCAAAAAATAAAGATGCATCCCACAATTATGTTCTCAAACTTTTGCGCATGCATGCCTACCATGTAGTTAACAGTACAATAATCCAGAACTGCATGAAGTGTGTGGTAGCTGATTATACTGGGGAGACTGAAGAAGAAATGACTGGCGAAGACAGTGTTGCTAAATACCAACCCATGACAATGTATTAATGCATTTCCTTGAAAACTATTCATAGCAGTTTCAATCTTGGAATATCTGTAGAAAGGTATGTACAGAATTATTTAGTCAATTAAGCAAAGTGGATATGGAAATTTTAGATTTTTGAAAGGGGAAAAATTGAAATTAAATCATATTCCCAATGTTTGTTTAAATAACTATTTGCAATTTATTAAAAAAAACAATATAAAGAGAGGAAGTTCTACAACATAGAAGTAAGATTCTATTATGGGTATGGAGGGTGGTGTGAGATCAGTGTATATAGCAGAGAGGTAGGTATTTGTAGTAATGACATGATTTCTGAAGCTTTCTGGTAAATTTAAGCTTTTAAAAATAAAATTTAAACTTCCAGTCTAGCCAAGCACTTAAGCACATTCTTGACATATGCAAATAAGTAATCCCATTAGTTTCAGTGAAACTACTCTGATCATCACCCCTTGGGCACTTGCTGTTTTGTGTTTGTATGGTGCCTATAGTACAATGAAGTCCTGGTCCATGATTTGATCTCCTGGGCACTGCTGCCATACAAGTAATTATTATGATTTATTTATTAATAAATTAATGCCTAAGTAACTTGCTGAATCAATTGTGGTTGAAAAAATGGTTTCCCCTCGTATATTGAAAGTTGGCTTCCTGCAGTACTGTGTTGCCAGAGACAGTGGACATTCTTTAGTGCCTACTGGATCTCTTCCT
This sequence comes from Podocnemis expansa, assembly GCA_007922195.1. NCBI lineage: Eukaryota > Metazoa > Chordata > Testudines > Podocnemididae > Podocnemis > Podocnemis expansa. The sequence goes on from ML682006.1 coordinate 12,047,245, forward strand.
CAATAGTTTTCAGTGCTGCAAAATGTGTAAACTTGTGGTACTTTGGTCTCTCCTTTGTATCTTTACATACTTTTTTTTTACTTCAGTATGTTTGGTTTTTTTAAACCTAAAACTAGAAACACATTCCACAGGTCAATGTAAATACAACAGTAAATTGTTACTGAATTTGAGACTTAGTCAGGCAGTCTGTAGGTCTAATGTCAGCTTTGCTACTGGCATGCTGTGTAGCCTTGGGCAAGTCACTTAACCAGCTTCTTAGTTCCTCTGGGAATAAAATGGAAATAACTTTTTTGTGTCTCAAAGATTTGTCTTGCTTAATCTTTCTGCAGGATTTTTAAGAGGTGAAATGATATATAAGAACTAAATATTATTGGTAATTATTAAATTTAAAAAGTCTAAAGTTATTTAATACACTGAAATATCAACTGGAATAACTATTGATTCAGCATTTTTTCTTGTGCATGTGACCTTGATTCTATAATTTGTAATAAACCAGGGCCAGAACTCAAATCATCTCAAGCTGCATAAAATTCTAATTCTTCCCACCAGGATTTTTGAAAGTAGAGGCAGGCTACTTTAAATAATAAAGGTGTATGTAGAAGGGGCTTAGATAAGACACTCTCTTCCATTGCTTGTGACCCTGCTGATGCATTGGAGAGAGTGCAAGGTCATATGTAAATATGACACCTTTGTATGAGTTCTAGCACTTGCAAATACAGAATTAAAAAGCACATGGAATAGGATTTGTTAGGTATGTTGTATTTCCCTTGGAACAACAACAATGCCGTAAGTTTTCATGTACTCAACAGTCTTGGAGTGTGACCTTGTTGACTGGTGAGTTATGTGATGTTGGGCTCTATCAGATTTGAAGGGATGATCTCCAGTACAAATACAAATTGCTACAGGAAGCAGTGCTTACAACATGGTAGCTGGCACATTGATAAGTAATGCTGCAGTGTGCTGCTAGGATGCTGCAGTAAGTAGTAGAGGTGCTGTCTGTCGTGTACAGTTCTCAGAGTAGTGGTTTTTTTTTTTCCAACTGTGATTTGTCATGTATAATTAGATCTTTATACAGGCTATACATATCATTGCTTTACCTGTTTTCCAGATGTCACCCAGTCTCACAGATCACTAATCTCCACTTTCAGACTTTTCTGATATATACCTACCAGGAAGAAACAGAGAGGACATTTACATAACACAGACACATAGGACACAGATCAAGGACAGCATCAGACAAAATCCCCTTTGATGCACCTGACAGTGATGGGCACTAGATGATGATCTGTACACCAAATGCCAGAGACCATTCTGGCTGTCCAATGTAGCTGCTAAGGCACAACAAGCCCAAAAGAGTAGCGGTGTAGTCTGTGTTGGCATGTTGGCCATAGTGATGTTGCAGATACATGTGGAAAGGAAAGCACATGGAATGTTATGGAAGATCTGAAGTGTACAAAGTAAACAGAGATTTGTCCCATGTGTTTTCAGGGGATATAACATATTTGGACTCAAAATCTTGTACCAATGGTGGTTATTTTCCTAACTCAGAATTTCCCACGGGAAGTAGCAGTACCAAAAAGGATAAGTGAAAGAAGTGCAACATCCTGTGGCTGGTGCAAACTACAGACAGAAAAGCAACACGTCACAGCACTGCTTACTGATATGGGGTCCATGCCAATGGAGCAATTGAAAATAAGGCTATCAATTCATTCTTCAACATCTAAACCTATTGGGCCTGATGTTTATTTTACACCCTGGCACCTATCCACTGCTAGAGTGAGAGACCTTACAATCAGCCTGAATTACATTTGAATCTATTTTATGAACTCTTTATACTGCTGGAGTAGTGTAGAGAGACCCTAGAATAAATGAGAATCAAATCATATTGCTTGATGTGTTTGTACACAATAGCATTCAGGCAGTAAGGAGCTGCCATTAAAGTCAAGTCCATTTGTTGGCCAGCTAAATGCTCTGCCTTCCTTTTTCCACTAGGACATACTACACAACCACTATACATGGACAAGACATGACATATATTGCTAGGCTGCTTATGTATTGGAAGAACTTAATGGACCTGACAAACAATTCCATCAGATTGTTGGCTCTCATGAAATTGCTGACAGTGATCAGCAATATGCAGCCCCAACACCCAGTCCTCATCAGATTTTGTCATATGCAGGTTTTCTCCTCTTGCAGCTGGCTATCAGTGCTATGAGAAAAATACACACACATTCTGATGGAGTGATATTAAACCCGGCAGGCTCTGGCAGACCTGCTAAAATGTTGCGCCAGGCAGTTTTTCTTCAATAATCCAATAGTATATGGCAAGTTAAAGAATCTTAAACCCAGTAGTGGCTGATTTCCTATACCAGGAATGCAGTGACTTAGATTCTGAAACAATGAGAAAAATATAGTGGGCCTATCAGGGCTACTATATAGTTGTGAAATCATGGAAGTGACTGTAGAAGATTTACTGATGTAATTTAACATGCATCCAAAAGGGAATCAATTATTGTGAGAGTCTGAAGAAAACTACACTCACTTTACAAACCTGTAAGCTCAAGCCTACACCCAACACTGCCTTCTATGCATCTCCCATCTTTCAAATACTTTTACAATTTGTCTATGGATATTCTCAGGCTATGACAGAACAGCCATCTGCTAGGAGTAATCCTGAATAGCCATGGTAGGATTGCATGCACCAAAGGTAAATGCATGCAACATCTACATAAAATCTCAGATCACAACTTAAAAATGGAGGAAAAAAAAAAAAGACAGGTAGAGCACTAGAACACCAGGATGAGGAACAGTGACAACACACATCTTCCTAGACATATAGGGATCTTTTTACAGTGTATGGATGCTGTGTCCTACAAAGGACACGGGGATAAGCAAGTGCACCACAGAGAAGTGAACTTCTGCCCTGTGTAGTCCTTTAACTACTTGAAAAGGCTGGTTCCTCCACCACAATGGACCTGTTTTGATGTCAATGGCTATTGACCTTTCTGGATTTAGGATTGGGCTCAGATATATGTACTTCAGAACACTTGGTACTTGATGATTGGACATCTCACCCTACCTTTTTGTCTTGCAGTAGAAATGAAGCCATAATGTTCACCATGATACTTTTTTAAAAAAAATAAAAATATACTTCTGCTCATAGCCCAATGTTATCTAGATGTTTCCACTAAGCATTTTTTCTAAGCCAGGCACAGAGGTTGGGTAAAAACATGGCTCAAGTCCAGGAAATTCATTTTTGAACCATGCTAACAAACCTACTGTCTTGTGCTTTTGTCGTAATAGTCTGTTGATGTGTGTAAAAATGCCTTCTGGTTTCTGGAATGTTAGGTATATTTTCAGTTAATTCATTTATAGCTGCTTCTATTACTCCATTTTCTGTTGGCAATGCATATGCATATCTAATATGCAACATGATCAGGTTACAGAAGAGTCACTAGTTGCAAATATATGAGTTGCATGTAAAAAGCTCTGGAAAGCTTATTTCATCACAATTCATTTAATGCAAGCTCAAGAACTCTTAGTGTTTCTGGAATGGAATGGGTTGCATGGGGGAAGATAAGTGCATACTGTTGGCCTGTGTACATTTGCAGTCTGATGTTCTGCTCCCACATTATCATGCTACAGCTGCACCAGCTCTGGAGTGTGTCGATGGGCCCAGTGTTGACTTTGGGTGTAAGAGTATCTCTGCAATAACCATCATCACAGAACTGATTAGCCTACCAGTCACTTTCTTCAGAATGGTAGCCTATGTATGTTATGATTCATGGTCCTTTTTGGGCTAGTTTAAGTGCTCTGAATTTTTCTTGCAATGATTGTAGTGCATGAGGTCCAAATTCCACATTCTCTTGTTGTGTGATGTTTTGTGTTTCCTGTGAACAACCAACATCATGTAGTCTTAAGATGATGCTCCTTTCAATTGAGGACCTTATGGCTGGTGATCTTTTAAACCTTTCCTAGTTTATCCTCTGGTCTGAACATCTGTGCCATGTATATTCCATCTATTATTTCCTTTAATTTGCACTTTTAACATAGGATTGGGGCCTTTCTGCACTCAGGTAAAGGGTACCTGCCACGCAGCAACCTTCTCCTTTGTCACTGTATGTTGTGAGCATTGTGCTGTGATACTGCTTCTCCTCTGGGTTTGGGACATCAGCATGTAGTCTTCATGGAGTTTTATAGTTGGTGAAGCCACTATTTCTCATCCTTTTCAATATTAGAGACTGGCTTCCTATACTGTGTCAGGGAGATTTTAGGGATCAGTGTCAGTCCATGAACTGGTCATTGAGAAACAGTGGTTAAGCTATTCCTTATCTGTTTTAACTTGAGCTTTCATAGGTGTAACCTATCTATGAGATTTTCCCTCTATATTGCCATATACTTTTCCTTCAGTAGACTAGGATCCTTGGGTACACAGGTCTTGCCGACAATAAACAAATGTGATAGTTTTGCTGTGGCTCACTCTATGTAATCTCACGTATGTTACTCCCGATACATCTGTGTTCTATGGTACTGGGTGTTCTGTTACCCATGCTTGTCCTACTTTCTACTGGATGATCCATCTCATGCTTGTCTGTAGATGTGAGTAATTATCCAAGCCTATGCACTGCAGTATTACTCACAAAGCAATTCTTCTGTTGCATTCACAAGTCCTGCACTTTATTTGAGTTGATTAAGGATCAGGCCTCCACTTCCTATCCTACATCATTGCATTGCAAAGTTAGGGTAAAAGCTGTTAATCAGTGCTGCAGCCCACCCTTCACATCCTTCTGTATGCAAAGTTTGTAAAGCATGTTGTGATCTTTTGGAATGAAAGTGCTATATAAAAATAGATTAGGACAAAGAGAAGGAAATCCATAACATGGAAAGTTCACTTTTTTCAAGCAGTATTTCTAAATCTTAGTTTTACTAAAATTTGTGTTGAATAGAGGAGCAAGAGTAAGACTCTTAAATCTATAGTACTTGCCACATTTAAAAAGCAACCCCCTCTTCAATCTATTATTGGACCCTCTGTCAGGATGGCTTAGTGTTCCAGCAGAGAGTTTCCTTGTTGTGGCAGATGGATGCACTCTGGGGTAATAGCACGGTAGAATGAGAGAGAAAACTAAAAGGAATTTTTAAAAAAGGTTAGGTTCTAGTTGTTTTTAAGCAGAATGTCCTCCTTACTTTCTCTATTGAATAGGAATACATAGCACACAGTGCTCAAGCTAGTAAAATTTTTGTTTTGGGTTTGCAAGGGAATTTTTTAAAAACTACTTTTAAAAGCTTTATAAAATAAAATGTAATGCAATTAAAAAAGGACCCTGTTGACCTTCTATTGCTTTTCAAAAAGATACAGCCTTTGCAATTTATAGCTGGGATAATTTACTTTGGGGTGTGTGGCTACTGTTAGACAACTGTAGTTTTCCACTAATAACAAACTAACATTTGACCTTTGATCTTGTGCCTCACTCTAAATGTGAGGTCATCTCACAGCATCCACCTGCCCTGCAGTGTTCCTTACACAACATGTCAATTGCCCTAGCAAAGTGATAGCATACGTTTAAAAGATTCACAGGCATATTGTTTCCATATGAGAATTGCCCTGTCATGAGAATTCACTTGTTACTGTTGGGGGGCACAGTGCTTCTTTAAATTCCACTCTGAAGCCTTGAAACACTGCCGGTACTATTAAAAAGTTTTCCCATATGACCACCGCTGATTCTTGATGTTCCGTCTCACAGAACCTGCCCCAAAGCATTCAGTTTACATTAAGAGTAAACAACTTAACTGACAATCCTATTGCGGTCATGATAGAGCTGTCCTTAAAATAAATAAATAAAGCCAAGAAAATCCTTGTGGCTTATACTTAAACTAGGATTACTCTTACATAATTTTGTTAGGAAGAAATATTTGGCAGTAGATGGGATAAAAGGCTACTGATCTACTACAAATATGACCACAACGAACTAGATGTGTGTTCATAAAGAGAAAGGAAGATATTAGCAATGGAAAGTAAAACGGTAGGCAAGGAGAAAACCTACTGGATCTTGAATTGATTTTTCCCCCTCCTACTTTAGTTGTAACAGATGTGTAGTCACGCTGCATAATACACTACTGGAAGGCATTCAGATACTGTGAAGATGAGAGTGTAAAAACCTAGATAGAATAAAACAGAAACAGCTTTTCCCTTTAATAACAACCCAACGATCACAACAACAAAAAGTAAATCAATGGAAAATCCCTTTGCAATAATTTCACATAGGTGTTCTCCACACTTTAGCGAGGAGGAAAGAACACACACCCTTTTTTCAGTTGCCCTCTGATCCAACTGCCCTTCCATTTTATACCTTGCCCTGGTGGCCATGTGACCAACTGGAAACTGTTAACCCATTATGATTACACTGTCTTTGTTGTTTCATAAAGTCCGTTCATCAATAGATGTGTATGAAAGACTGCGGTAAATTTCTACCAACCCAAAGATAGAATGGTTTGTAGAAGAAACAATATTCTTCTTTCAAGCCGTCTAGAAACATTCAGATGACTTTCCAAGGCCAGAGTGGTCTAAGTAGGTGCTGTATCTCAGCAGGGGAGCTGTGGCCCAGCATTATGCATTTTTATTTAGAAGTAGTGTTATGATTTATAATAAACTGATAATACTGTTAAGATTGTTTTATTTGATAGTTTCCATGAGACGTTTGGGGGGGGGGGGAAACAAACAAAAGAATGAAAAACAAAAGCAGAATTACTGTGAGTCTGACATTCAGCAACTAATTTGACATCTTAAAATAACTCACTCTGAAATATGGTATCTCTATGATATAGTTATGGTCTGGTGAAAACAAAAGTTATATGTCTGAGGCAGAAATTACTGGGTGAGGTTCTTTGCTGGTGTTATGCAGGGGTCAGATTAAACGATCATAGTGGTCCTTTCTGGCCTAGAATCTATGAATATAAGGCATAATGTGGTTTCAATGGCATGGTTAGTTCTGTAAGTAGTTCAACTGAAAAAAAAATAATATTCTTGGAGCACCACTTTTATTAAAATCAGATTTTTCCTTAGACCGAGTAATGCATAGCATGTTCTCTATTAGGTATTACCACAAATAGAGAGAATAAAATGTGGTAATGTTTCATAAGTTCTCTAGTGTGTTAAATATTTTTTCTTTGCTATTGTACAAAGTAACAAAATTGAAATCTTCAGTGACCAATATTCATTCAGCCAATCCTAGTGTTTGCTGAATAAATTATGTATACATATTAAAATATAATCTGTTGAAAAAATAAACAGACTGAACAGGGAGCATGACGTGGAAAGGAGCCTGTCTGGATTTAAATGCTTTTATATTTATCCTGTGTACCTATTTCAAGGGATACAAATTATATGATGATTTATACAAGTTGTGGCTCTGGCCTCAACATTTCAATGCCATAGAGCAAGTAATAGTGTTTAGTGCTCTTCTGGATTTGCAGTTGCACTTTTTGGGAGGTGAATATTAATTCTCTTCTTAGCATGAGTATGTGTGGAATATTCCCTTTGTTCCATTGCCCACGTGTGTCAAATGTCATGCTTACCTACTGATTAGAAGCACCATTGTTAGCAGGCTGTGATGAAGCAATTCTCTTAGCTTCATCTATCTATATCTCTTAGTTCTGTTGTGCTATTGGACACAATGTTGACAAAGAATTGGTGGACTGTGCACTTTACATGCTATATGGTGTAGGTTGTTCGTATGGCTAAATTCCTTTAATCATATTTGAAGTCAGGATTCAACTGGCAATAAAAATTGAGCAGAGCATGACTTTGGCATAAAAAATTAGCCTGATTCATGGAAATTAAAATAAGGGAGGTGTGTGTTATCTGTTGGAAGGACTGTTTCCACTGGGGAATACCACAGAGTTGACAAAAGGCCAAATGTTGATTTCTAATCAGCATAAATTAGGAGTAACTTTACTATAGCTGGTGGAGTTTCACCGAAGTAAAACTGCACAAGAGGAGATGAGCCTAAGGAACTATAGTCAGCTGTGTTCTAAAAGACTATTATGACAACAGGAGAAAAAGATTTGTGATTACTCATAAGGTCTGATGCACAATAGGTGGTTCAAATGAGTAACAGTAGAGTACAGCTTTGCAGGGTAGCAAAACATCTTGAACATATCTTGCAACTGGGAGAAACACATCTGAACATCTTAATAAATGAAACCTTGGAAGAGAATGCAAACATATTTTTGTAAGACCATATGTGCAAAACTAATGGCTAGCAGTGGAGCGGATGTGACCATTTGAATCAGATAACAGATTGATAAACAGATAATGCTTTATAACCAAAATAAAAAAAAAAAATAAAGGCAATTTAAGTTACCCATTTAGGATGGTTTCCCTATCCATTCTCAAGCTATAAGTATAACACACCATTAAAAGGTAAAAACAAGGAAAGTCGCTGTTATTTTTAGCTCTGAGGCCTACATTTCTGCTAACAGCCTCCAATATTGTGAGCGCAATTTTGTGCCCATAATTACATGTGGGCCCAATTATTTGAACTTGCAATTGTACCCATTTACAAGCCTCACAATTGGGCAGTTAGGCTTCTAAATGGGTACAATCGCAGCCACAAATAACTACTCCTGCGTTTAATTACAGATGCAAAATTATTCCCACAATATTGGAGGTCAGGTAGAGGCCCAGTTAAAAATCAGAGCCTCTGAGTGCAGCATAAAGGAAGCTTGAAAAATAGCTTCCATCTCAAATAAGTCTTAACACTGGATTCTGAATGGTTACCAAAAAAAAAAAAAGTCACATTTTTGCTAGGAAGGAAAAATAATGTCTAGGGTACATATTGTTACAGAGAGAGATTCAAAATGATCATTCTGTTATACTAGGCAGGCTGACATGCTCCCAGGAAGTAATCCAAAAAAACAGTGATTGGTATTTCAGTCACTGGAATGAAATCTGAAAAACAGTTTCCAAAAAGGTCACATTCCAGCTTGCATACTAGCAAAGTTTAAAGACCAAATAAATTTGGCTTATGATCTACAAAGGAAACTTTTATGTCACAGTCAAATTTGATACATAAACAGTTTCTGACTTCAAAGTAGTAGTAGTACTATCCTTTTCAAAACCTTGCCTTAAGGGTTTCAGAGTTTCTCTGAAGACAGACCAGTGCTATTATTAGATTGAGACCTGCTTGGGTTTTGCTGATGATATGAGTTGCTCTTAATTGCAGAACTGAGTAACACCTATATACTGCATTTAAACACATTCCTGGATTGGGGCATAGGGTGATAACAGCTGTGTTCCTTTTGAAAGCTATTGCTCTTCTAATTTTTGTTAAATATCACCATGCTTTTCAGGAATAATTTGAGGTGTACAAGCATATGTGTTAATTGTTAATATTTTCTACCAGAAACTGAATGATTCTTATTTTTTAAGCTTAATTTTAAGTTGTGGCAATGTTTAACAATAAGGCCGGATACTTTGAAAAACATCACAGTTATTTGTGGGCATCTTTAAACAATTTGCTTTGGCTATACTCATCCCCCCTTTGTTTTCTTTTTATGAATATTCTAGGTAAATGAGTTTTATGGCAGGAATGTTGGTGAAAACAGTGAATTATAAGTATATATTTGAAAATACTTGCAGATTTATAGATATTAATATTTGCAATTTAATTTGTTAATGTGGCAGTAGAAACCTGGTGCCTGAAACTGTGTAGGTCTTGTGAAGGAACAGAAACATGCCATGTGAATTGTGTACCAGGACAAAACAAGCTAACATAATAACTTTCAAATATTGAATAATAGTGATGACTTTCTGGGAAGAAGAGTCTAGAACAATAGTTAGTTATGGAAATTATTCACTGAATCCTTTCAAATAACAAATAATTTTGAGAAAATCAGCTATTTGCAGATAGTTCACAAGTAGAAAACCCACAGTTCAACACATTCATTATTTGCACAATTCTGTTTAAACAGATAATGGCAATTGCTTAAAAACAGTTGAGGATCCTGATAGTTTGACATGCTAAATTATCATTCCATGATGAGTCTCAGTAACTTCCTAGTTAAGTTGTTAAACACAAAACGGAAACAATATATATTTAGTATTGTATTAATATAAAGCTAATGTCAAATTCAGCTCAGTTACTCTTCTGTAATGCCATTACTGGGTCTTACATATGTATTTGAAAATAGAATTTGTTTGATTGTTTAGGGAAACATTGTTTATTATTAATTCTTCCCCATGGTCTTCCAGAATCAGGAGTTTATTCTGTATCTGTCTCTAGATATACCTACCATCTCTGAAAGTCAGTAGAATTTCCAGATACTGGGCTTGATCCTCTTAGTTTCTGAGCTCAATGACCCAGTGAAGCACTTTAGCATGTGTTTAACTTATATAAGTGACTTAGGTGCTTTGTTGGAGTAGTGTAGTTCTCAGTACCTAGAGAAAAAAGCTCCAATGAGCTGTGGGAGAGTAAAGTTTGTATTGTTTATAACATCTATTGTTATATTTATAGAACTAAGTCACTTCCTTTGGGCAGAACCCAAACTGTGGCTCAAAGAAGCGGAAATTTTGCCACAGTGTAGGTACAATGGGGAAAGTTGCTCAGGGTTGACCAGGAGAGCCTACAAAATGGGGATACAGAACACAGAAGATGAGCTGATTTCAGTGTGTTTCCCTGGTAAGCTGTATGAAGTCACATAAAAGTTCTCAAAGGAAACAAAGGAATTGTTTCTGTCTTCCCTGTCTCATGCTTTAGGGTGCAGAAGGCTTCCACTTTGTGGTCTGCTCTTGCCTAGCTTTCCATGAATTCTGGCATTTCCAGCATGCACAATAAACATACACCACTTCTGTATCTAGGGCCCAAAGTACCCAAAGAACGGCACAGGGTTTGATTATTGAAAATCAAATTTACTAGTGTCATGAAAATGCTAATATTTACTTCCAGCTGTCATGCATTTTATGTTTCTTTATTCTGGAAGACACCTAAGGAATAAGTGTTTGCTTGCAACACATTGAATTTTAATTAAGCTGATTTCAGTTGGAGAATCTTGTGTACTTTATATCAAGCATGGAAAAAACAAATAACTTCATTTATTTTTTTTAAGGAAATGTGAGAGTTCTGTAATGTTATAAACTGATATCTTATAGATTTAGTGGTCTATTAACCTGTCTTTTATCAGAGATCTTTGGATTTATTTTAACCTGCAATATTTTAGTCATACAAAATGGACATATTTCTGCTCCATCTACATCAATAGTGGTTTCATAATTGATTTAAATGGAGAAGCATCTAACCCTGAAACAGTAATTTGTGTACATTAATGTTGGGTGTCAAGTGTTTACCTGTCAATATGCTGCATATTGTAACATTGAGCAATTACCTGCTAAACATATATATTATTTACAGTGGAATTTAAAAAGTAACTCTAATCCTTTTTGTTACCCCATGCTGAGGATGTTTCAGAAGTTTGCTTATACAATGAACAGCTTGTTTGTCTTGTGTAATATTTCCTATATAATATTAATCTTCATTAATACCAGTGTTGTGAATCTAACACATGCCTATATTTGATTTCTATTTTTGCTCATAATTGTATTTCTGAGAACATTGTTGCTGGAACTGACAAAAACTCATCCAGCTGTCTTCAAAATTAATATAGAGAAAAATAAACTATTCTACAAAGTAACAGTTTTATACAACTAACTAAATAAATATTGTCAACACTGGGTCAAAAACACAAGCAAAATTACATCAAATTCACTTCATAAGATGGATTGTATGAATGCATTTCAGTTCCTCTCTCATCAGTCTCCTTTATGTTTTTAGACAGTCTTTATGTGAATACAATGACTCCAATATCAAACATTTTAAATGATGCTTGAAATATCAGTCACTTGACTTTGATGTCACACACAATTAAATTCAACCCATCTTCTCTCAGTTAATAACAGCAATCTCACCAAGTCTAGTGCCTAATTAATACAAGCTATTTGTCACATAGAGGTGACACATGTGTATCAGAAAGCTTGAAATATTGTTTTGTGCTGAAGTGTAGTTAGCCAGCCCTGCAACATAGAATCTGTCTTATGTATGATTGGCTTTAAACATTTCAAAAGGCCCCAGAGTTTAGTGTGTTCAAGCTGGGACTCGACAATGCATAGAAGGTGTTACTGATGCGTTGGTTTCCTTTAGGCTGCTACATAGTAAGGTATTCAGAAGGAAATGCAGCTAGAACTAAAGGGTTCATACTGGATAATTCATTTAGGTGATAGGCAGAACTAGGAATCCAGTGCCTATGGTACTTTGCTTAACCTGCAGTTTTTAAGCTGTGTGACAGAATACACAAGCATACATTTTTTTTATTGTTGCATGAGCATTTTTACTTCCATTTATACTCAGCATTTTTAACTATATGTAACAATGAGCATTGGTAGTTGTCAAACAGACGAGTTTATCTGTCCTTAAAGTTACTTATTGTTGTGTAATAAACAACCCAAGGAGGAGCCCAATCCTTTGATCCTTCTTACACAAAACTTCCATCTGTTTCAATGCCTGTTTTGCCTGTGTCAAGGCAGAAGTGGATCCAACCATTGTCTGTGCCATTAGTGACAGTAAATTGGGGAAAACTTGTTTTTAAACAGTTTTGATGTGTAATGCACAACAGAAGCTCCAACAGTGAAAAGAGGAGAGGAAACATTTGTTAATAACGTACATATAGGTTTATAGTGATATTGCAATCAGATAATTGTAGATTAAAATATATCATGTTTTTTCTGTATTGCAATTGTACGGTCTTTGGCTTTATTTAGATACAACTGGCTGAATATTTGTAAATGGCATGAACATCAGCTCTTCCTTAAGGCTCTTTGCACCCTACAACTGGCTCCACTCAGCACATGAATCACCTCTGGCCTTGCAAAGATGGCTTTCTCTATTATGAGAGTGAATGCCACCAAGAAGACAGACTTCTTGGCACCAGCCTCAAATGGATGCGACTGCCATATCCTTGGGCAGAAACTGTTTTTACATATGGCATATGATAACTTAGGAATGATGTTGGGGGAGACAGTGAACAGCCTAACAAGCTGCATTCTTCCCTGCTTAACTCACCCAAGCCAAAGAAGATGCTTAAAGCGGCTACACACTCAAAATGGTGCTTTCAGACAGAAAGATGGGTAGACTAATAGGCTGAAGATTTATTTGCCCCTATTAATCTATTGTCAGTAGCAGGACAACAGAGGCCAGCCTTGACTTGACCTGGAGAACTTTCTTCTCATTATATCAGTGGTATGGGAACCTACCATCCGCAGACTTGCATTTAGAGGCAGGAGTCCTCAAAGCACATGCTTGGCAAAGAGCAGGGATGGGAGAAGGCCCTAGATCTCATCAAAAGCTTTTATCTCTTTCAAGAATATGTTAACTGGCAATCACTTGGCCAGAAATAGGGTAACAGGAATTACCTAATGCTACTGCAGTTAGCCAACATTGTGCTCAGACATGATCCCCTTGAAATACGAAATCAGGTAATATCAAATGAAATATCGCATATAAGTTGGAGATAGTGTTCCAGTAAGCTATGCGGTGTTTAACAGTATGGGGGCAAATTTATCTGCATCCTAAATGCCGGGGAGTGCCAGAAATCACCGATCATTTCAGCAGTGAGGTGTTAGTTTTAATCAGGTTGACTATCAGAAGTTAAATTGATAAATTTTGTTTCTAATTACTAGCCAAGTAAACTGTCCAGGTCATACTTCTAGGATGGGAAATTATATCCTGGAAATGATGATTTTGAAAAGAACGTAAGAGGTCATGGTGGATAACTTACTGAACATGAGTTCCCACTGTAAAGCTGTTGCTAAGAGGATTAACATGGTGGTGATTGTTGTTGCTTATTTATTTACCATTGTATTATGCTAGCACCGAAGTGCCCCCAGTCAAGGATGAAGGCCACTTGTGTCATGAGAGAAAGTGTGAAGGTGCTTGTTCAAACAGGCAACAGATAGGTGATAAGGACTGACATCATCAGCATTGATAGGATATAAGAAATTATAGGGAAGGTATGTGAAGGCAATGAAAAGTCTTAAAAGCCAAACTGAGTTTATGTTTGTTTTGGTGGAAGAAAGGGAAGTCAGAGGAAGGGAGCAAAGAGAGTTAGCTTCCTAATGAGTTAGGAAAATGAATTTCAGAGCAGAGTTTTGAGTAGATAGGATTTCTCAAGGTCAGAGAGGATGAGGTTGCAATAGTTTGGAATTGAAATGACAAGAGTCTAGACAAGCATTTTAGATGTGTGGATGAAGATGAAAGACCAGATTTTAGAAATCTTATGTAGGAAGAAGCATCAAGATTTAGCCATAATTTGAATGTAAGGATCTAGAGTGTGAGCCAAGTTGAAGACAACACTCAGATTACTAGCCTAAGTAACAGTGATGGCGCTGTTGTCCCTGTTGATCTAGGAAACAAGGCAGGGCTAGGGGCTGGAGAATGCGATCAGGGGAATATCATGTTTGAGAATGAAAATGGTATTTCCTCTACTCTGTATGCAACATTAGTGAGACCAGTACTGGACTACTTAGTTCAGTTCTGGTGCCACCAAAAGATGATGGGGAAACTGGAAAAAGTTCAGAAAATAGCTACAAAAATGATTTGATATCTGGGGAAAAAATCTAACTTACAGTGAAGAACTTACCAAGATCAGTCTGTTTAATTTATCCAAGAGATGATGTGATAATATTCTGTAATTACCAGTACGGGGAAAAGAGTTCTGATCATAAAGGACACTTTAAACTATCAAAGAAAGGCATAATGGGATTCAAAGGCTGGAAACTGAAGCTAAACAAATTTAGATTACAAATAAAGAGCTAATTTTAATGGAAGTTAAGTAACCTCTGCAAGAATTTATTAAGGGTTGTGGTTGGTTTTCCATTGCTTGAATTGTTTACATCATGACTGAACCTCATCCTAAAAGGGATGCTCTTGTTAAGCAAGATGTTATAGGCTTGCTGCAGGAATCATTGAGTTAATACCTATGACTGGAAATGTGAGAATTCTGACTAAATGAGACTAATTGTTTCTTTAAGCCTGAAAATCTATGAGAACTAACCCTGATCTCTGAAGGTGAAGCTATGTTCTTTCTAGAACTGGTCAAAAAAAAATTTGGAAGTCCAAATCAGTTGTGAAATTCCATTGTTACCAAATTCTGCCTTTATGACACCATTGCAAGCCTATTGCCTTGAATGTTCTGGTGACAAAGAACAAGAATGGAGGAGATATATTGAATTAGTTGGGGTTTGTTTTTTTTTTTATTTATACACAGTCAGTTCAGAGTAGAACTGTACTTTGAGTGTTGAAAACATTTGGGAGGGTTCTGAATATTTTGTGGATATATGGTTTTACCCACTAAAATGAAAAGAACATTACTAACAGTCTTTAATGCTGTGTACACTGTACCCCAATTAAAAAAAGAAACAGAGTGGGATACACCTTTCATGTTACTGATAGACTCACCACATATCACAAGGTTACAGACCTCTCTTATGAACTGTATAAGCAATTTCCATATGGTTCTGTTGTAATACATGTTTATATGAGGTGAATTAAACAAAAGGAAGACAGCTTCTGACCATTTTTTAGTTGCTTGCATTAAACTATATTTGAATTACCTAATAAAGGAAGAGTGTTATTCCTATTTTATCTGTCAGCTATGTTCTATTACAAAGCCTCCATTGTCTGAAGTTTCAAATGCAAGGAACTGCTAGAGGCAGCCTACCAGACTGGAAGGAAAGTTGGCTGTTAACTCTGTGAGGAGAAATGTAATCCAGTCATTGGTTAATAAAGACTACCAAAGAGTGTACTAATGTGTTGTATTTGCATGTTCATCTGAGTCAGCTGAGTAATCTACAAAATCAAAGCTGTTATTGGCCACATTCCTATGGAGACTTGTGTGGTTTATCTCAGTCAGTGCATGTTTTATAAGGAATTAACAAAATATAGCACCCTCATTTTATGTGGTGTTTTGCAGATGCATAGAAAGCTGCATGTAGAGAAGCACCTGAAATTTGATCTCAGTATGTTGTTTACAGCCCAAATCACATTTTTTTAAAAATAAGAACCTATTCTTTGAGTTATCTTCAGGCACACACGAGGCATGTTTATCTACACAGGTGGGGTGATGGCAATAACTTCTTAAATCCTGGATTGTTCCACTTTTTTGTTGCTACACGGAGGTTAAAGAAAGAGTGACTGCAGTGAGGTTGAGCAAAGACCTTCCTTGTTAAAAGCAGATGGAAAGGTTTTCCTTCCCTTCTGGCTTGTGTGAGTGTAACTTCCCTTTATCCTTGGCTGGTGCAGTGAGAGCTCCCCTATTGTTTTCAGTGTACTTTGACCACAAGTGTTATGGACTCTTCTGAGTCAGAATTGGACCAATATATTCACCTAACCCATGAAGATTATAGAAATACCTACATTTTGCTAATTAAATTTTTGCTGACCCTCCTCTCTCTGTAAAGTGGTGTTGTATTTTTATGGGGTCTGACCATCCTCTCCCATATAAATCTGGAAAATCACAAGTAACTCCATCATTGTAAAATGAGTGTAAATAACACCAGAAATGGGCTTCGTGTATCATTACAATGCTTTTTAGGGTTAGTATGTCTATATTTATATATGTACATTAACATTTTAAATTAACACTGATTTTACTAAGAAGAGTTGATCTACTGTTCAGGAGAACCTAATTTTTTTTTCTTGCATTGATGTGGGATAGTGTGGTCTAGTCACAGAATATTAGACTGCATTTTTAAAGCATTTGAGAACTCTCATTCAGCTGTTCCTGAAAGGGTTAGTTTCTAACTGCTTGAGAAGTACGTGTGGGCTTACTAATTAATGCAATAATCAGGTGTTCATATACACCACAAGAAAAGGGTAAAGTGTTATGAGAGAGGTGTAATGAGAACTGTATATTTTTAACAAATTCATGCCATCTGTACTCCTTATACTCTTACTTACACATGATAGCAGATTTGGGTGATTTTTAGACTAATGATTTGTACCTAGGAGTCATTAGAATTTGAGGTGGCAAGGAGTAATGAAGTGTCTTGAAAATAAGATGTGGTAAAGCATGCTCACTATGAATGACAACAGTGAGCATGGTAAAAGTCATTATACAAATTTAATGTTTACCAACTGTTACCATATTTGGAACACAAAATTTCCTATTTTAACTAAAGGGGTGGGGCTATGGTAATTTCAAATACTATTGTGTGGTAATTGCTGGCAAATTCTGACTTTTTAGCAGTAACTAACTTTCATAGTTGGAAAACAAGTGAGGAGTTCTGTGGCGCTTAAAGACTAACACATTTATTTATTACATGAGCATTTGTGGGAGAAAATCCAACTTCATCACACACTTTGAAGATGGGGGAATATTTATATTCCATAGATGCAATATACAAGAAAACAAACTAGTGAATGCAGATTAACACAGAAGATACTCATAAAGTGTGGGGTTATTATGCTTTTCTGTTACATTTGTTGCATCTTGAACCAGATTTACATGGCAAGAAGGAGCACAGAATCTTCATACAACCGTATAACTTGGATAGCCACAGCTGCATGATCGTGGAAAGGTGGAGCAAAAGGGACCAGTATATACTGTGTGATTATACAAATCATTCCCTGAGCAAAATTCCAATATTTTCTCCCTGTCACCTGCACTTGTACCAGAAATACTCAGAGAATTGCTGCAATCAGAGGACTCAGGGGAAAAGAAGGCCTGGGATAAGGAGTCCCATGTGCAACACGCAAAGAGGTTTTACCGTGCTTGGTGAGGTATGAGGAGACATCTGAATGCCCAAAGTTATGTTTCAGAGCTGTGCAGGACCTGTCTCTCAAGCCAAGGATAAACCAATGCCTTCCCTGGTAGTGTACCTCAATGTCTGACTGTCATATATGGCAGAATGTGTTGTTGGGGATTGGAAACACAGCACCAAAATCTGTCATAGTGTAGGTGCATGTAATTCCATTGACTCTGACTAGTTTGATCTTTGTGGATGCAAACTACTGTATATAAATATTTTGATACACCCTCAGATGCAGGGTCTCTGGATCTGTTAAAATGCTTGAACAAGCCAGTTATGTTACTAGAGCTGTGATGTGTTCCTATATGAGCTAAAAGTATGAAGATGTCTCCAGAAACCGATCTATATGAGCATTTTAAAAGGTAACCAAGGCTTTCTCTCTTACACTGTTTCCACATATTAAGTTAGGAAACTAAACAAAAACGAAGTAGTGGGCATATGCTTTATCTTTGTCTACTTCCTCAAAGTGATGAACTAACGAAGCAAAATACCTAATGTCATTGTGTTATCTGTTTAGAACAATAGAAGATGTAGAAAACTATATACTTGTGAATAGTTTGTGGACTTCATTTTCTACAATGTTTCTGAATTAATCGTATTCTCTAATAAAAATCTTTTTGAGTAAAAGTAAAGGGATAGATTGTTTAAAAAATACTGACTTCTAGCAGGAGACTGCAAATATAATTTCCCTATTTTCTCTCAGCTTTTTTTCACTCCCAATTTTATAGTTTTTCTGTAAAGTACCAGTGCATTGTTTATTTTTTGAATTAAAATGTTATAACATCTGCAGCATTTTTGCATTTTATGAATATTTTATTGTATGATGAAAAAGAATGATTGTGCAAGCTTTAAAATGCATAATATTTCATGTAAATATTTTACAAGGAAAATCCTACTGCGATGTATCTTATTTTCATGGGTATCCCAGTGGGTATCAGAGAAGGGGTGTGTAAAATATATAGTTGGTTTAAAATTTCATAAAATACTATGTGAGAGACGGCTTTTTGAATAAAGCACTAACATTTAATATCAGGTTTAACAGTTTCCCCTTCTACCTGAAATTAAAAGGCTTACCTATTTAGCCAAGAAAAGGAGTCTACTTGTAAAATTATCCTGCTTTTATTGATTTCATTAGGTACACTATTGTAGGATTATTAAACACAGTGAAACCCACTATGACAATATAAAAACTGAATTGTGTTCCTATTAAAGCTAGTGCTGTGCTTCTATTACCATCATTTGGAGGAACATCTGGCCAAAAGTAGGCCCAAATCCATCAGGTTACTACAACTGAAGTCAGTTGAGCTCCAGGAGTGTGCATGCATGAGTCTATGAATGCAAGTTGCAGGATTGGGGCTTTAGTTTGGAAACTGAAGTATGCCCTTATCTTATCCATGTTATCTTCAGTATTTCAAGTCAGGATAATTTTTGTTTGCTGGGTGATACAACACAGCATGGATCTTTGATCCTTGGATCATAGTTATACAGGGCCTGATTCTGCATGCCTTGCACACTCTAAGGTCTTACTGACTTCACTGGGAATTTTATCTTTGACCAGCATACTGGATCAAGACCCTAATGATTAAAAATTAAATGTAATGCTGGAAGGCTCCTATATATATATACACACACACACACATAAAAAAATAATACCCACGGTCTACAGTACCTGCGGCACAGCCAGTGCATTGTAATGGAAATTTTAGTCCCAAGTGCCCTGCTAACTGCTGTACAGCACCTCTTTCAAACAGTCTTAGCGGTATGTTGCTGACTTTTTTCACAAAGAGTAATAATCCTGCAATGTGTCCACTAAAAGCTCAATAATGTATAAGTTAATTATAGCTCATTAATTTTGTGTGTATGAAGAATGTTGGTAACTACTTGTAAAGAAAAATTAAAAAAGAGAAATGTTTGTTTTAGCTCCCCACATAGAAGTCTTGGACTGTACTTTTGGTGTGACAAAAGAAGTTAAAACTTTCCAGACTTTGGAATCTCAGAATATTTACAAATAAATAGTAACCAGAGTGCTCTTGCTAATTCAGTTTGCAACAAGCAAAACATCAGGGCCAAATTTTGTGTGCACTTTTCTGCATATGTATTTGTGTGTACAGTTTTCTGTGTGCGATGTTTACAAATCTTGGTTTCATAAGAAGAAGAAATATAAGGGTGTAGTCCAGCCTTCTTGTGTTTTTGAACAAAAGTGGTGCATAGTAAGAGTGCAAAAATTTTGATATAAAACAATGAACACACAATTTTGGAGAGCAGGTTGAGAGACAACTTTGAAATATTGGTCCTTGACTCTTTAAAGTACATAAAGGTCAAGAGAAGTTTTGTATTTATTTTACCTTGCAACATGGTTTTAATTTTTCATGTAAACATATACAATAATGACAGGATAACAACTGAGATTTGATCCTGCCCTATTTTAGCCAAGGAGAATAGGATCAGGCTCTTGGAAAAGCACATAACGCAAAAGAAGATGATGTGGGCATTGTTCATGACTTTATTTTATCTTTTTGATCAGCCTGTTAGTTTTGTAACATAAATACTACATTATTGGAGTAAGTCAAACCTAACATATTTACAGAACCATAACAAAGCAGTTAAAGATAATGCTGGGTTAAATGCAAAACCTTTTGGAATAATAATAAAATGTCTGCCACATTTATGACATTCAAAAGTCTTTCTGTAGGTTACAGAACAAATGAAATCCTGTTGCCTCTTCTGATTTTGATGGTAGCAAAAGCAACGGTTTCAGCAATCAAAGAGGCTGCTTTCTTACCATAATTTTAGCATCATCTCAGCATGTGGTGCAGAAAGGTTCTTTTTCTGGAGTATATCACTAATCCTGCATTGTCTTTATTATCTTTATTTTCTGATGCTTGCCTAAGCTGATCATTCAGAAACTACAAAGATTAAAGATGGATCATATATAGAGCTGCAGGCCTTCAAATGCTGTTAATGCTATTAATTTTAGGATGCTCTAACAAAGGTTTCTGACAAAGTAACAATTGGATGACCAGCTCTCTCTCTCTCTCAAATGTTTTTATACCCATATCACGTGAGGCACTTTTCATAGTTTGTTGCTAATCAGAAAATTTAGAAGCTAAACTTCACCCCAGAATAATTTTTACAGCTAAATCTTTATAAAGTCTGATGTCAAAGGCCGTATTTTCTTTCCATGTGGGCAAAATCAGTGCCTGCAAAATTTGTGTCCACACTTTTGTGCCTGTAAAAATGAATCAGGCAGAAATTAAACTGTCTGATTGACAAGTGTAATGAGAAAAGCAAGTATGCAGATGTGTGCTAAATTAATTGGAGGGGTGGTTGCATAAAGTCAGTCATACAGTGACTGTGGGGAAAAAATTGCACCTGAAAACAGGGAAGGTATTTTTTTTTTTTTTTAAATCTGATCTTACTTATCTACCTGTAAAAAATTAACTCTGAAGTGAAATGCAACATACAAGTTGTCTGAATAGCAGCTAAGTTTAGAAAATTAGTATCTCATCTTAAAAATTACTATAAAAATATTGTGAACCCCATTACATCACCTTCACATTGATGAACAGATTACTCATGTGAGTATTCTTGTTTGAAGCCATCTGACTAACACCCAGGATTGTTGTCTAAATGATTTTGCAATTATTTTTAACAGTTAATAAGTGAGAAGTGCTTGCCAGTATGTTTAAGAACTGAAAAATTGGGCCCCTTGGGTTGTTAGATATTTTTAATTCTTTAAAGTTAGCAAGTGATTAATTCCACAATAGGGTCTGATTGCTTTTTTATTTTGAGAAAAATAAATTGCAAGAAAGAGCAAAATATTTTATTTTGAGTGCTGACTATGAGGCAAGTTGAGCACTTATGTTTTTTTCGGGATGTGTCACAATGATTTGTTACTAGGCATATTTGCTACACATGTGCAACATTGTATTCATGCGAAAATGCGTACTGTATTTGCATAATGGTTCATTGTCTGAAATCTATTTTTCTCAATGTATCTAAGACCCTGTTCACGTACAGTCATAGAATCCCTTCTGAAATTCTGCAGTGTATTATGTAAATAATGTGTATTATATTAAAAACAAAAATGTCTTAAATCCTGGCCTGTCATTCATTAAGATCAGTAGGAGCACAATTGAACCTTATAACATGAGGAGCAAATCCAGGGGCCAGTGTCCATGTCAAGGTAAGGTGCTAGCCAGTGATGTAGTGTGGGTGATGAATAGGAATCTACTTCCAAGACTGGAAGCAGGAGCTCTGTTATACCTCTGCAGCAAAGGGCTGGAATAGTCAGTGTAGGTAAGATGTGAGTCCATCTGTACAGCAGTAGATCCCTTTGCCCCAGCCTACCAATGTTATCTCCTCTCAGTGCCTCTTGTTTGGAGCATCCAGTAAGACCCATTCTATGTCGTGTATGGGATGTGTCCACCTTAATCTCTGCCTGTTCATTTTCACAGTGAAACAACACTGGTTTTGTCAGCATAGTATCCTCTGCTGCATTGAGGAAGAAGCAGGACTGACCCTAAATGAAGCTACTCTTGTGCATCTGATCAAATGTCACCTTTGGGAGTCCCAAATAAATGTATCTAAAGAATTAGTAAATCACGTCAGAACCATCACACCGTAAATGTCTTGTAAATAATGTTCACAAGCGGTCAAAACTGATAATGGCACAGTAGACTGTACAGCAACTCCTTTTGAGTCATACAGGTCTAAGGTTAAACTGCCTCATAAATGTACTCTGTACATCAGAGGCCCAGATCTGGCAAGTGTGAAAAAAGGACCCCTACAAGTGCAGCCCACGTAGTTTTGTTTTATGGGGTAGGAGTGAGGACACAGACCCTTCAATCCTGTGTGATGTGAAGGCTTCCTGTGCCCCAGTGCATTGCGGAGGAAAGAGGGCAGGCTAGTCCATGGTAGTAAAAGTGGAGAGGCATGGTGTCCTTTGTGGCATTCCTCCTCTCTCCTTCACTTCTGGGTTAAAGGATGGAACTGCAATAGGGACAGGGGCTTAATGCAGCCTTGCTGAGACGGAGGGAGGATTCTGTGGTTCCTTGGCTCACTGGGTAAAGATTTGCTGCATTTTATGCAGGATTGGGTAGCAGAGAAAAAGCATGCATGTGTAAACATATGGGGTGTGCTGTTCAACCTCTGTCATGTTCCACTGCGCATCCTTGAAGCTCTTGTCACACAGGACCAGAGGGGGAGCTTTAGGAGTATTTTGGTGTTTGTGGCAGCTGGTTTCTGCCTTGTGTTTCTAGTGTTCTCTGTGGGTTTACTGATGTATGATGGTGTACACTGACGACAAAAATATGGTCTACATTGTGAAGTCATGGACTTAGAAGTGCTCTTGTACAGCAACTTTTATTATAATTGTAATGGAAATTATATACAAACACTGAAAGGAGAATATATCTCACTGTTAGTACATACTATAATACTAGAGATGAAACAGAGATACTAAGAAACGCCCTCCCCCAACTCTGAATTTCTAGTGTTTTGTTCATTTAAGTCTTTGCTTAAAGTTTATTCTACGAAAGCATTCTGAAAAATATATGTGCTGTATCTGAATATAGACTTATAATTTCCTGGATACTCATCTTTAGCTTCAAGCAAAAAGGAAGTTAGTTTAAGACTTTTTTTTTTATAATGAACTACTACCAAATTGTTAGAATCAGTACAAGATTCAACACAAAATAGTCCTACTTTATAGCTTGACAGTAAAAAGAATGAGAGAGGGTCTGCATTTAAATTTGTCACTTTTCGAGTAAACGGTCTGGCTTGAGGAGAAGCCTATTTAAAAAATGAGGCTAGGAATGGGAAGGAAACTATTAGGCTTGTCATAATAACACTGTCTTTGCTATATATGTTAATAGCAAGAATATTGACAGTGCAGAGATTGAAATTAATCCTTGTCTCTTAGACCAGGGCCAGAAGTTGTTGCCTCAAACCATAACAATTGATTTCTCTAGTTCATTTGTCTAATGGCCCTGCAATGTTATAAACTGAGCAAAAACATAGTTAGCATATTTAGCCCTCCATAGAATGTGTACATTTAGGGTGTGATTCAGATGTTATTTGTAAGAGTGCTAAAACAAGGGTGATTCTGATCGAGGAAAAAAGTGAACTGGAATCAGAACCAGTCCTTTAGAATTTGACAGATTTTCAGCAGTGGGAGTAGCTTCCATTCATTTAAAAAAAAGATCTTTTGAAGGTTTTAAAAATTATTTTTAATGGTGAAGTTTATACATGAGTGCATCTCCACACAATTTAATGTGATTTTCTGTAGATTATTTTATTAGCATTAATCTATGATCAATAGTAGCTATCATTAATAGTTTTACCTGCATGTCAATTTCTTATTTATTTTAACAACCAAATGTTGAAAGGCATGGAAAAAATTATTTCATACTGAAGACTATAAATCTACATACTTTCAGTGGAGTTTGTAGATGCCAGTTGACTATAAACAAATAATGCCTGTGTATCAAGTTAACTTTTGGATAGACAAATTATTCTAAAAGCATTTTTCTATTTTGTTGTTGCTGGTGACTTTACTATTTAGAAGATAAACAATAAATTTAATTTACGTAATTAAAGTAATCTTTTAGATTTTAATGTAGTGTAGCATGTTTCAAGGATTGTAAATGAGATTTTACAAGTAAAACTCTTATTACTAGAATCAATATCATCTTCCCTTAGCAGAAATGAACAGTCTACATCTCTTATGTTCCTTTGTCTGGGACAAGAAAAACAGTAAAATACTGCCAGCATTTTTTGACAGTTGCTTTAAAAATTATAATAAAAATACAACTTCTGTGTGCAACGGTTGAAAATCTATCACTTTGCAGAAAAATAGATTGTGCTTCTAAGGACCTTCAACCACAAGGCCTCTTTTGTAAAGATGCCTGCCTTTAAAATGCAACTTTTTTGTTCGATGAACAGCCTAATGTTCCATGCACTGTACTAGTAGTAGCATTTTATGCAACATTGAAAGACTCAATTAATTTGCATAATTCCATGAGTATTACCATGATTTTAAGGTAGGTTAGTTTGCTCAGGAGTCTTGTCTGTCCATTATATATGTTTGCCATTTTGACAAATTAATCATTTGTAAAAACAATTAATTATACTTATGACAAACTGAACCTTATACCCATGGGTCTTAAATTTTTATAGCAGATATCTAATATTAATGTGTATAAGATCAGTGATTTAGTGAGTACCTTAACAGTCAACAATGCCTAAGGCTGAACAAAATTAATATTTTGTTTCCCATCTGGAGACTTCAGTAAAATTAATGAGGAAGGGTGCTTATTGTAATACATAATGGGAGTAAATGCACAATATTTAACCTGGGGATTCTATTGACATCAGCTTTCAGATATTTTTGTGTATTTTCCAGTGTAGTTGGTGAACCATACAGTCTGTTTTCTAACTATGACTATCAATATGGATAATACTGGCTGTAATGACACTCACTTCTATGCCTTTATTGGCATGGATAAAGAAATAGGATTCATGTTATCATTTAGCAACAGAAAACCCTGGTGCATGGCATTCCTATTATTAAGATAAAAATTGGTTTCTGCTGATGTATTATTCTTATATATAAAATATTGCATCTTTCCACAACTGACAAAAATATGACGACACCCACAATTAAAGCATAAGAAAACAGAGTGAAACTCTACTGGTAGAATATAAATTACATGAATAAGTGTGTGAACTTATCTGTATGAAAAGTAATTCTAATAATATAAAACACAAAGTGACAGGCAGTGAACTTTTTCTTAATATCCTTCAAGATGCTGGAAAATGCTCCACTGTACTGGGGAGAAATATAAACACTTGAGAGATTGTTTTATAACTTAGATCGTTTGTAAACATCCAAATAGACCCTCCATCTCCCTAATTGTGGGGCCTGACAGTTATTTTGACAGTGGGGGAGCAGTAATTGTACATTTTCCAGCTCTTCAACTGAGGTGCACCAACACAACCCAACACAGTAAGCAGTCCAGCGTGGCCGCTTTCTTTTGCCCCATCCTAAACTGCTTTTTTGGAAACTCATGTAGGGCCTGACTCAGCTGTCACTGAAGTCAGTGTCAAAACTCCTATTGATTTAGTTGGTGCAGGTCAAACTCCTGTATTTGAACATCTGCTTTAGGTCAGAGCTGGATGCTTTTTTTTCTCCACTCACAAATTTCTCATTTTAAATATTTTTGAGTACCTTGACAATAATTGTGACTGTTTGTAATGCATTCCATCTAAAACACTTTATGAAACACTTTTTTAATTATTTAAAAAATTGTGTAATAAATAGTCGATCTTTTTTTTACAATGTTGCATGAGTGTTTTACTTTATAATTAGGTTTCCTTTTTAAGAGGAATTTTAGCTGATTATTAAAAATAGCCACATAGAATGACTCAGTTTTCATTCAAATGGCACACCAGTCAACCAACCAGTGTTGCGATCCTACATTTTCTGCAAAAACCTTTAACACTGTAAATATTTCTTTTTACGAGAAAAGAAATGCTGTTAAGAGGAAATGTTGTATGCCACCTACTGTAGTTGAGACTAATCGCCTGT
>ML682006.1:12078688-12187781 GCA_007922195.1 Podocnemis expansa
TAAAATGCTTCAAACTGAAAAGTGACCAATGAGGCTGGAGGGAGTTTACTAGTGGAATTCCTCAAAGATCATTTTTAGGACCAGTTTTATTTAACATTTTTATTAATAATATTGGCATAAAATGTTAGTGTAATAAAATTTGCAGGAGACACAAAGGCGGGAGGTATTGCCAGTATGGACAAGGACTGGAATATCACATCTGTTGAAAGTGACAGAGGAGGAGGAAGATCTTTGATATATTGGTTGATTGAAGAATGCCTTTGAATTGTCAATGTGATGTGGCTGTGAAAAAGGCTAATGCAGTCCTACGGTGCATCAGGTGAGGTATTTCCAAGGATACGGAAGTGATAGGACCATTATACAAGGCACTGGTGAAACCCGAGACCTCATCTGGAATACTGTGTGCAATTCCGGTCTCCCACATTTAAGAAAAATGAATTCAGACTGGAACAGGTAAAGAGAACGACCATTAACATGATCAAAAGAATGAAAAAATCACCTTGAGAGGAGACTCAAGTAGTGGGACTGGAGGTCACAATTTTACAGGGATAGTTCATATATTTAGGGCTTTGTCCTGTAAGCAGTCGTTAGCCCTTACGCTCTGTCCTGATTTTTCACACTTGCTATCACTCTGAACTCGAAGAGCTTGGCTTGTTTAGTCTTATCAAATGAAGGCTGAGGGGAGAGACAATCGCTCTCGAGAAATATTTATTTCAAGGATAAATGCCAAGGAGGGACAAAAACTATTTAAGATAAGCACCAAGGATGACACAAAAACAAGTGGATATAAACTGGCCACCAACAAATTTAGGCTTGAAACTAGATGAAGGTTTCTAAAGAGAATTGTTTTCCCAGGTGTCGGGTATGGTGGCACACAACCTGTCTTTGGGGAGCCTGCTCCATGCTCCAAGCCCATCCTCCACATGTGCCGTGGGAAGAGTTGGCCCACCCCAGCAGCTGTTTCTGCGCATAGCAGACCCAGCTTGTGATAGGCCAGTGCAGCAGTTACCACCCTCCAGATCTGCACAGAACATAACATGGGGCTATGCACAGGTGAGGGAACAGGCTGCACCTCCGGAAAAGGGCAAAAAGGGCACCCAGCTTTATTGCCTGGTGATGTGAAACCCAGACCCACTCCATCTTGGCTACCTCCTCTGAGACGTCCCTCTCCCAAGAGGCACGAGTAGCAGGTAGGGGAGGGGCTGAGTTGGACTGGTGCCTGCTTGGACCCCTGCCCTGGAGGGATGCTGTGCCACCAGGCAGAGAGGATGGGCTGGCATGCTTCGCTTTCCAGGGAACCAGCCTGTGCCAGGCCCCATGCTGTGTTCCCTGCAGAGCTGGGTGGTGGTAGTTGCAGCACTGAGCTGAGTCTGCTGTGTGCAGAAGCTAGTGTTGGGGCAGATTGTAATGAGTCCTGCAATAGCATGGAGAGGCTGGGGCTGGAGCAGCAGAGGAGCTTCTGGCAGTGGCTGGTTACCTTCCTCTGCAGCCAGGGTCATGGGTAATTTGCAGGTTTGCAGTAGTACAAAAGGTGGATTCTCTGTGACTTGAAGTCTTTCACTCATGCTTTGAGAGCTTCAGTAACTCACCCCGAGGTTCTGGGTCTATTACAGGGGTGAATGGGTCAGATTCTCTAGGCTGTAATGTGCAGGATGCAAGACTAGATGATCATGATGGTCCTTTCTGGCCCTACAGTCTGAGTCTGCTCTTGTGGCTACCCAAGGCCTGCATTTTTGGCAGCTGGAGAATAGTATTGTCCTGCTTTCCTCAGTAAACCATAGAGTAAATTTGTTACTTAATTGGGATGAGGAGCATGGGTACTGCTTTGGCTTCCTTCTCATGGCTTCCTTCTCATGCCATGATTTACTGGAACTTATTCATGAAGTGGGCCTGATAGTGTCTCCAGAGAGTTATAAATCAGTGGCCGGCTACTGTGATTTAATGTGATCTGTTTGACTTGTTGCCTCACCCCAGCTGACAGACGTGCAGATGAAAGGAAGGCCTTTGCTTTTTCCTCCAGCTAAACAGAAGGTTTCTACAGGGAGGGGGCTTGTCCTGCTCCTATACATGAGCCAAAAGTACTGTTTACTGAGTAATTTCCTGCCTGTGGTTTTCCATTGGCATTGTTTGATGAGTATTGCTGTACTATGCGATCTGCCTCTTCAGCCCTTTGCTGATGCTAGTTCACTTATGCATGGTTCTGTGACACTGCACAAGTGTATTCCTCACTCTGACAGTTTGCTATACAGAAGGGTGGGTCCATAAAAAGATCCAAGGATCCCTCCTCAGCTGTTCATATTTTTTCAGTAAAGAGAATTAAACAGATGAAACAATTTTCAATGAAGAGGGAATTCCTTGCATGAGCAGGTCACAGCGCACACACCTAGAAAACCACAATATGTCCATGGTAGCCTCCTTGCTGGTTTTCTGCAGGGGAGAGTGTGCTGTCACTCAGGTTATAAAGCATTGGAGCAGATTTCCAGAATCCTGTGTAAAGAGACAAGAGTTTATACAGGCCTATTGCCAGGACAAAGGCGTTACACTCAGCAATGTCTGCTTGCCTCACTGATTTCAGGCTTATCAGATGATTGCATGTTTGCAAAACTGCTGGTATTTAACTTCCAACAGCACATTTCTGTCTCCTAGATGTGGCACAACATTCAACAAGCATTCTTTCGCATGCCAAACTTAGATTGGAAATGAGTCATTTCAGTTAAAATTCCTTTCAGAGTCTTCTGCTTTCCAGACTGCTGACAAAATGACATCTTTTGTGATACTGGAATTATGGAAGCTAAGCATTAAAGATTGCAACAAAATATTTTCATGCTGCTTCAGTACAGTTTTAACAATCAGATAAACATTCTTTTTAATCATGAAACAGTGGGTCAAATTCATTCCTGATGTAACTCTCTTGACTTCCATAGTTCAGTTTGACATGTTTTCTTTAAAAATTTATAGTATTGTTTTTTCATGAGATGGAGTAGGAATATATCCCCTCCCCATTTTTTTTTTTAAATAAAAGTGAGGCAATGGAAAACAATAAAAACAGCTCTTTAAAACTATTCATTATTTCTTCTGTTTTTCAAACCAATATTAGGTATAGATAGAAACTACCTTATTGTGATATATTTCAGGGCCTGAGCATATCTTCTTTGGAGTAAATGACAACACTGTTATTGACTTTAGTGGGACAGGATCCGGGCCAGTGTAGACAAATGTATTGCTATTGTAAGGAACAATGTCAGTTTTCAACATAGTGGTTGCAGCTGGCAGCAGGTGGCTGGAAAATGTCTCATTTTAATCAACAATATTCCCCCCCACCCATACACTTTGCAGTTTGCGCATGGTGAGAAATGCTTCTCACACTGTGAATTTAGAGAACACTGTGCAATGTAAAATGGGTGCAACATTTTACTCATGGAAAGTTGCATCAAATTTCAAGATGAAATTTTCAGAAGGGAAGCCTTTTTTAGTTTTGGAACCATGTTGTTGTCTTTGCATTTAAATGTAGGTTACTTTATGATACAAACTGAGGCCCTGATTCGCCAATAATCTCAGTAGGGTTGCCGGAGTCTGCCTGCATGGGATTCATTGCTGGATTTGAGGTTGTAAGGTCTGGCTTTGCTACCTCTACTCATGTTGGCCCTCATTTGCTAAACTATCGGTGTTTAGCAAAGGACCTAAGCACATAGTGCTTAACTCGAAGCATGCTTATGTACTTTGCTGAATTTGGGCCATTAAACAAAACTATTAATTCTCAAACAGCCCAATATCAGTGGGACTATTAGAGGTCATGTGCTACTTGATGTGAATAAACATTGCATAGCTGGTGCCTTAATAAATTATTACTTTTAAATAGGTCAGATGAATTAGGACTCATAAATATTACAAAATATCATCAAAAGGGGTAGCTGTGTTAGTCTAGTTCAGCAAAACAAACAATGAGTTTGGTGGCACTTTTAAAGAATGATCTATTTATTGTATGAGCTTTTCAAGATGGTTCCCCATCTTCAAGTGTCTAATGAAGTGGGATTTTCCCCCATGAAATCTCATGTGATAAATAAATTTATTATTCTTTAAAAGTGCCACTAGACTGTTTGTTTTGATAAAATAATATGATAGACTTCTATCATTAACAGGTCATTAAAATATTTAGTGGTTTTGACCTTAAATCTTCAAAAATTAGAAATAGCAGGAAATATTTTCAATTGCTTTTGCTTAATACTTTACAATTCAATCTTCATTAAAATCCTGTAAGATACACAGGCCAGGTCCTTCTACCTTTACTCTGCAAAATTCCCTTATATTGATTTCTGAGGCCCCGAACCTGCAAACTCCTATGCGTAGTCTTCATTTGGGACTCTACTACAACTTCCATTTGCAGAAAGTAAGCATATCATAAGGGGTTATCTGATCCAGATCTTAGTTTGCTAGTATTGATCTGTTTAGTGAAGTTGTATTATTTGTAGCTATATTCTGGATATACATTTTGCTATATTAACTTCTAGATCAGACTTGTACTGTAATCTCCCAGCAGGGTTAGACATGTTACCTGTAATCTTTCACATGAACACAGTTCATCATTAGTAAAACTCCCGCTTTCAGATCAGTCATATTTTAGGACTTACAATTGATATATCAGTCACAGCACAAAATGCTATCATTCCTGTAGACCAACTGTTTACCAGAGTATAACACAAACTCTCCTCCTGTGTCTCATTTCATCACACTGTTCCACAGAGTGATGTTTCAATGTGAAATGAAGTTTTTTCATGCTGTGCTTCTGAGTAGAAAAAAGACAGAAGAACATGTATGATAAATGGTGAGGGTTCCAAGAGAAACCTTGCAAAACAATACAATTTGGAAGCATTACATTTGCTTAAATAATTTAGTACATAAACATGGCTGTTAGTTTTATAACTAAATACTATTTATGTGACTGTGAGTGGAAAATCAGTTATATTTCCAGTAAATTAGGAAATATAATTAACTGTAAAGTTGCCGTTTTGAATATTTTTTTGAATCTGTATCATTAGCACAAAACCCCCCAAAACCTATTCTTTCAGTGATTCCTATATTTAGTTACAGGGATTTTTTTGTCATGGGAAAATTTCATTTTCATATTTCTAAAGTACAGGTCTCCTATTCTTTGTATTTTAGATTAAATTACACAATTTAAACACAAGTTAACTGAATGAGTAGGCTGTGTTCACACACAGGCATTATTTCGGTACAAGTTAACAGTTTGTTAATTCGAATTAAGGAAAAAAGCTCAAAGCAAAATAGCAGTTTCAGGCAACAGTTATTTCAAAACAAGTCACTGTTGTTTTGAAACAACATGCTCAGACGGCATTGTTTCGAAACAATTGTTTCGAAACAACATTGTTTCGTCCCCACATGGGGTTTAAGTTGTTTCGAAACAACCATGCGTCGTGTGAACCGGGTATTTCTTATTTCGAAACAACCCCTGTTGTTTCGAAATAAGAGTGCTGTGTCAGCACAGCCTAAAAGATTACCAGTAGGATTCTTCTCACTTTCGCAGTGCATGTTGACTTCTGTGGAGTTACTCTGATTTGCACTGTACCACAATCTCCTTATCAGTAACATCGGGATAATTATATTTACTTCCTTTAGGCAAAGGCAAATTAATTTATATTGAGACCCAGAATAGAAAACACTGGTGTGGCAGCAAGGATGTGTGCTGCTCCTTTGATTCTGTGGTCTAAGATCCTGACCCTGCAAAGGCTTCTGCACATGATCTAAAGCTAAGAAAATGCATAAATGTTTGCAGGAGCAGGAGTTAAAGGACAAAATGCCAGTTGATGAAAAAATCCTTGCACAGACCCACTGCTGTAGGGCTGCTTTGGTATTCAGTGATGTTGTCTTCAGCCAATTGAAACTTTCATGATTTTGCTTGTCATGGTCCCCCCACCACTCACATTTGACTGTGATGACCAGGACACTATATTTGACCTAATAGACTGAACCACATAAAAGCAGGTCCTGTTTCTCAATTGATCATTCAGAATTTCAGCTAACATGCAAGTAAATATAAAGTAGATGTAATCTGCAGTCTATCTAATTATTATGTATTCCCTCTCTCAGTAGGCAAAACCACTTTTTGTCCATCACATCTAGTAGGTTCCATACATGCTTTATGCTCAATAACTTTTTCTTGTGTTTCATGTTGCTATTTGATGTAGAGAAATGTTTGTTGAAGGGATATATTGTTGTAATACTCTTGGATAACAAGTAAATAGTTTTAGAAATCTTAACTGGGCATTTTTTTACAGTTCTCAATTAGCTTCCAAAATAAAAAGTAAAAGATGATTCAGTAAATGCTAGAGAAACTCACCACTGTCATGAATTTTCTTAATTAAAAACTTCTGATGTTTTTCTCTTCTGCTTCTCTCTCCTTAAAGCAATAATTCATGGTAGCTAAATAACAGCTGTGAAACACAATCTTCTGGTGACACTCAAAGATGTGAAATACTGTAAAATTAAGTTCTTTGTGGAAAAATATTTTATATGTTTTCATGCAAGATGATCTATACCTTTACCTTGGAAATAATCTTTTCTATACTTGTTATGGGAAAGTTAAAGATCCACCAAATAAATATTTGTTTCAATGAAACATGTAGCAATGCATCTATTAAACATTTTTCAGGAATGGAAATTACCAGCTAAAGAATGATAGTTAATGCTACTTTAAAATATATCTATATCTGAATCTGTATCTATATCTATATAAAAGGCAAATTAGAAGTAAAGTGGAGGATGATATGAGGTTTCCAAAAATGTTCATAAAAATAAAACAAAAGGAAATTTTGTTTATAAAGATACTGAGTCATAAGAAATCAGTCATTTTTGATGACATAAAAATGTAGCAAATTGCTTAATGCCTTTTCTTATGGGAGTCTTGTGCAGCACTGTGTTGAAGATTCTGAAAATCACAGTGCCACAGCGGTTTGGCATGACATTTAACTTCAACTATTTCTAGTGCAAAGGGCTGATTTATTATACCCCCACTCTCTCTGACACAAGGTAATAAACACTGATGTATTAATCATGTAATTTAATATTTATGGTATTTGCTAAAGAGTTCTATGATTAAAATTGTTGACATTTTAATAACGATGCCTAAGAAGTAAACAAAAGCCTTGCTATTAATGGACTCCGTACCAGAGCACTTGGCCTTTTGTCTTATCTATCATCTATAAAAATCTAAGCTCTTCTATTTTGCCTACTGCCCTGCACGACAACCATATACTGGCACTGCAAAATGTGTTAAGCTTTTCAGACTCTTACTGTATATTGACAGGATAATAAGTAAAAACTCTTGCTCTTTTTAATGAAATAAAATAAATTACTGTTCAGAGTTCAGGCAGGTCATATCACCAACTCTAGTATTAGAATTTAATATATTTTAGTAAATTTACATATTAGATTAGATTCTTGGTGTTTTCTTCAGGCCTGCTGATCTGTTGCACCCAGAAAAAAACATAGTTAGACTTTCAGATATTGTATTGTTCAATTGATTTTTTTTTTCATTCCAGCTTTTTTGCATCTGGATGGGGATTTCAAACTCAGAGGTGAGTACATTAATAGTTATATGAATAAAATGTACTTGGTACGCTATTTATATTTATTCAGCATTAATGACTTCCTACATGCTCTTTATGAAAATAAGATAGGGTAACACATGAATTTGTTTTCATTTCTCCCACATTGTCACAGGAAATTCAGATCTAGGAGGAAAACATATTGTTGAAAACATCAATTAAAGCTCAAAGTTTCTGTTTTTGAGTTTATTATATTCTATGACCAGTCATCCATTGGAACTGCAGCTAACTGCATGAAGATTGTTCCAAAATTACCAGGATATTTTAAATGATGCAGTCCAAACATCAGAAAATCAATATAAGCTGCCTTAGTTTCGAGCTAGAGAAGTAATAGTTGTTGACTGTGGGAAACAACCACCAGAGATGGCAGAGATTCATGAAATGTGTCTTCTAATTTGTTCACATTTGCAGTCTGATGATCACGTTGGATCCTAGCTGCTCGTATATGTTCAACTGGGAACAAAAACCGAGAGTATTTTATTCATGTGCTCTTGGCAATAAGGTCTTTCAAAAGCAGTCCTTGGCCCTCGCCACATATATCTATGACTATATCACTAAGATCCTGGATTATTGCAGAATGCATTTCTTGAGGTTACACATCAAAACCACTCATCTGTCTTTTTATGGGGTTTGTCAGGCAGTGGCCTCTGCTTAGTGAACTGTGCTACATTTAATTTGGTTTATGGTTGAAGTTTGAAGTATTACCCTATAAAACCCTAAGTAGCTGGGTTTTGGCTGGCTTAGAGACCACTTCTCTGTTCCTAAAATATCAGGCAATTGTGATTAGGTTTGGTGTACAAATTGGCAAACCTCTAATTTAAACAGTAAAAGGTTGGTGACAGAACATTTTCAATGGAGAGTCAACTCTGCAAGTATTTTCCCTCTTGTTGTGCCACAGTATGGTTTCTGATAAAATGTAAGTTAATAATATCATACTGAATACCTTGGCTAGGTTGTGATGAAGAACACTATCCTATATTAAATGCAACCTGTAGCTCTCAACAACCCAGTGATGTGATCTGGGTTCCTTATGTACTTACAAGAAAATGCGAGGCCTGGATTGGGTATGGGGGATAGTAGAGATATCATTTCTGATAGAGGAAGTGAGGTACATAGTTGTCCTTGATGAGAAGTCATCACAGGTAAGTTGCTCTGTGTTGAACCATCAGTAAGTTGAAGTTGATTTTCTGTGTTTTGCTAGTGTCATTTTGTTCTCAAGGTGACAAAGAAAGCATAGATCACTATGCACAAGTCTGCATCCAAGAGACAAGTGCATAGTCTCTTGACCAGCCAAAGATAAAAGGTGTTCCTGTTTACATCCTAACCCCTGATGGGCTGAAATCCCACTTTCACTCAAGTCAATGAAAGCTTTGCGATTTCAGTGGGGCCAACACATCATCAGTGGTCATTGAATGTTCGACAACATATTCAGCAAGTTAACAGATCTTATTTACGGTGTTCTGATTCAAGTAGATCTCAGTAGTCTAGTTATCCATTGATTCCAAATTAAGTGAGAGAACTGAAAGCTAATTATTTGATAGCAAATTGGTAACATTATATAATAAAGGCAGAAAGGAAATCACTCTTTAACTATGTTTAGACTGGATTACCTGGCAGTTGTCATCCACAAAATAAGCATCTTTACAAAAATATTCAATGTACCTTGCTAATCCTGCACAAAGTTGTGATGAATAACAACAAGAGTATGTCAGTACAGTGCCTAACATGATGATTGTGGTTCTGGTTCATGACTGGGTCTCCTAGGCCACACCAATACAAATAATTAGAGTCTGCAGAATCTTGAGCAACTTCTTAAAAACCATGAAAAATTACAGAGGCCTCAATAAAAACACTAAGCAGGTAGTTCTAAATGTCTTTAATGATGTCAACACCAGCCTTAGAATACTTATAAAATCCCTACGTCTGTACAAGATCAAAGAAAGTGGTAAGGGTCTTACTGAGAGCTGATCTCTTTCTGTAATGGTAGGGGTGGAATAAAACTTTGATGTTTTGTATGCTTAAAGCCCTAGATTAAAATATTTTAATGAAGGTGAAAATGAATTTTGAAGTAGCCAGCTTCAATAAAAGTTGATACCATGCACAGAATAGGGCTTGACTTGCTTACCATCAGGTAAATTGGAACTGTAATGTCCAAAGATCTGAAGTGTGGTGAGCAAGCAATTAATCAGGCCATAGGCCTTTGTTGATCCTCTGGGCTTTTATAACATCACAGCGGCACAGACAAAAAAGAAAACAACTTTTCTAAGATTCTGAGACTTTATGGATTTAGAAAATAAATGGAAAATTCATAGCTTTGGAAGTGGTAATTTTTTGTGCAGATAGGCTGAAGCTAACACAGGATAGGCTCTGGAGGAATTGCAGTTTCATCAAAACCTAAGACCAATGGAAATGTTCCTATGTTTAGGTGGGGAAAAAAAACTTCATAAAAAAATCTTTGCATTCCAAGCATTGCAGAATGAGCGAATCCATGAAAACCAGCAAATGAAACTGAATAGAAATTTTGTTTATAAACAATATAGCATTGATTCCTCTATTTTCATTGTCAAAAGTGAGATACTAAAAGTACAAAAATCCCTGTATACAGAAATTTAAGTACCCATTAAAGTTTAAAAACCAAATTGAATATTTTAGCTAAAATATGATAAACTGTAACTGTTTACAATTAAAGAGACACTGTGAGATTAAAACCATGGCTTAAATTTTCAAATGTAACTTCTGATTTTGGGTGCCTTCAGTTTTGACAATGTGGCTTTTTTCATAAAACACAATTAAGTCTCCCAAGGGCAGTAGTACAGGGTGAGAGTAGGATCAGATTTCATACTCATAAAAATTTGCCTGTAACATTTTTAATACAGTAATTTATTATTGAATAGTATTTGGTCTGGGCTTGCAATAGCAGTATGGCAGAACAGACCTGACTTTGAAAGGGAGCAGAATAATAGCTCCGCTCACCTAACAGGTTGAGATCAAGTTTATTGTATGAGTGGTTTGTTCCCATTCAAAGGGTAAGATTTTTTTTCATCCCCAAGCATTTTCTGTTGGCTATGTATGAAGTAACAATGTTGTTGTTATAGGCACCTCACCTGACGTTGTCAACTCTTCAGGGCAAGGACTCCATCTTCACTTATTTGTAGCACCTATTATGTCTGTGGCATTACATACAAAATAGTAACAATTGGAATTGTCAAAGTCAGTATTTAGGATGGTCATGAAAACAGTCCCAGCATGAAAGAGATGGGTCATGATTTTGTTATCCATTTTGTCACAAATTAAAAGGAAATGGCATTGCTAAACACAACAGCCACAGCACTTATTTTGGGGCATTAATCATGGCAATGTTAAATGTGAGCTGCCTCATCTCATTCTGCCTCAGAAAAATTTGATTGGTGAATTAATCAGATGAAAAGACTTTTTGTTCCTGTGAGCAGAAACTGAAGAAAATTTTGAAATGGCCCATGAAACTGTGATTTTTCTCCCATGGAAGCTCATACAATAAATAAATTTATTAGTCTTTAAGTGCCACAGGACTCCTTGCTTGTTTTGCTGAAAATCTAAGAGAGGTCAGTGAACAGAATTTACACATAAGTGATTTTCTTATAACGACTCTACTTTGGGATCCATTGCTCCCTTCCTCTACATCTATTTATGTATTAGTAACCTGGTCACCATCACAGATGAGGTCTATATATTGTGCTTGTAATGAAATCTGTATGTGTGGTGAGGTCTGGCAGCATGGACAAGACAGCAAATACTGCTCTAAAAGTACACAGTGGAGTAGAATCGTGACCCCACAAAACTTAATGGAAAATCCACTTTGAGTTCACTGGATCTGGTATTTCACCCCAGGTTCACATTATTTTCTTCCAGCATGAACTCAACCTCAGAGAATTCCAGCAGCAGCCCGTGGTCCACTGGAATCATTGAGTCGGTGGCGCAAAGTGACTACAGCTTCCTGCTGAACATGTGGGTGGTGCTGAGCACCCTACAGCAGGCTTACTTTAAGGAAAGTCTGTTTTTCAGTGTAAGCAACCACTTCGCCTGGCTGCCTGGGATGGCTCCCTCCATGTTTGCCTGTTTGGGGCTGGTACTGGATGTCTTTCCATCATGCACATAAAGTTCTCTTGAGTTGATGCTTTAACCTGAATTCCTGCATAGCCTCTCACAGCAGAGCTTAAGGCAAACAGAAATAATTTCCTTCATTACTTATGTATCTATACTACCTCACTTGAAACATGGGCAATAGTGCATATTAAAATTGGTAATGTTGCCCTATAAAAGTAATTATAATAAGTTATTTATTCTCAGAGCTGTGTATACATTTCTACCACAAAAATAATAATAGTCGTGGTCTAACCTATTCATCTTATCCATAACAACCCCAAAACACCCTGGAAAAAGCTGGGCTTTGCAGCCACTTAAGAAGATTAACAAATACAGGCTTTGTAGACTGGGGAGGAAATGAGGTCCAGTGCAGAGGGCCCATCCCAAAGAATTCCTTCCAGCTGCTCCAGCCCAACCATACAGAAGGGGCATCAGCTCTGCTTCTGAGTGTAAGTGTGCCCAATTTAGCCTCCTTTGGAAATTAAAGCACTTATTAATTAAGTGCACAGAAAAGACACAATCTAGGATGCAGTGAAATTATACATTCTTCCCTTTAAAGATACAGAAACAATGTAATTACCCACCTGGCAGTCTTTTTCATGGTCCAGGGACTAGGACCTTATCACCTGCCAAGAGCAGAATGGGATTGTTCTAACTATATATAGTTGCTTTTATTAATTTCCAAAAATATTTGCAGTGTTGTTTTAGCTGTGTTGGTCTCAGGATATGAGAGAGACAAGGTGAATGAGGAAATAATATCTTTTATTAGACCATCTTCTGGTGGGGGAACCAAAAAGCTTCTGAGCTGCACAGAGCTCTTCTTCAGGTCAGGACAAGGTAACCAGAATATTATAGGTAAATACAAGGCAGGACAGATTAAGCATAAGGGGTTAACTGCATGTTGCAAGAAACCACTTAAGATGAACTGTTAATTAAACACCTCTGCAGGCACAAAACAAAGAGGGTTAATAGGTTACAAATGGTTGTAACAGAGCTACAAAACCAGTGTCTCTTCTGAGACCATGATTTTTAGGGCTTTTCTACACTGGTGCTTATGCCAGGAAAACTTTTGTCACTAAGGCTGTGAAAAAAAAGTGCCTTTGAGTGACATAAGGTTTGCCAGCATAAGCGCTAGTGTAATGATTTTATGTTGGCGGAGGAGAGTTCTCTCGTCAATGTAATAAAACCACTTGACCAAGGGGCAAGAGAGCTTTTCCTCTGACACGGTGCTGTCTACACTAGTACTTATGCCAGTAAAACTTAAATTGCTCAATAGGGTGGTTTTTTTCACACCGCAAGTGACACATTTTGATGGCATAAGCCCCAGTGTAGACAAGCCCTTAAGCTATTCCTCCGAAAGTTAGTTCGAATTAGAACACATTTTTAGTTCGAGCTAACCACCTTAGTTTGAATTTAAGTTTGAACTAAGCTTTAGTTTGAGTCCTCATTGCACTTAGTTCAAACTAAATGCCAGTGCTGACTAGTTTGAACTAAGTGTTCCTTAGTTCCAACTATGAAATTTCTTAGTTCAAACTAGGGAAAGCCTAGTGTGTCTATGAGGTAAATTAGTCCAGATTAAGCCTCCTTAATCTGAACTAATTTGCCAGTTGTAGACATAGCATTAGCCCCAGTCTACACTCGGGCTGGTTTTTGGTGGCAGTTGACTGGCATTTATGCAAGGCATGTAAAATGCCTTGCATAAATGCTGGCAATTTTCTTAGCCACTGGGACACCCTCGAAAAAGCTGACCACAAATGCCTTGCAGCCAGCTTTCCTGTACACTTCCTTACAGAGCCATCTTCTGGGAATGCAGCAGCGAGTTCAGACTCACTGCTAAATACTCGCGGAATGCCAGGCTGAAGATGGTGATTTTGCCACTGTCAGAATAAACATACCCTGAGTGTCCCACAGAGTTATGACTTTTAATTCCCAGGCTCACTGTTTGAAAGAGTTGTTCAGGTTTCCTTTGAGGATGAGGACTGATATGTCATATACGGAGTGATCGCTTTGTGAAAAGTGTCACCAATGGTGATAGGGAGTGTTTTGTTTTTTATTATTTTTCTGAGTGAGCTTATTTCAGAGTGTAGTGATTATCAGGTTTCACCTGATTCGTGGTTGGGGCATTTGCTGCACTGAAAGAGGAACACCCTGCCTTGAATTAGCTGTGTGCCTGGATGGCCCCAAGTGGCTGAAATGGGTGAGGCTATAGAAGAGCCCTCAGCCACATTCTCTTTGCTCCAGTGACACATGCATTATTCCTGTCATGCCCCTATGCCTGCAGCAGCAACAGAAGAATAAATGGTGTGGGATTTGCTTCACTAGCTTCATGCCATTACACTTCCCATGGTCAATTTAATTTACATCTATCGCTAGATTTTTGCCACAACCCACAATCTGCCTATGTGTGTAGAAAATTATACATGTATACAATGTGTGTTATGGTTGCAAGGGACATGTATAACACCAATCATGGAGTCTTTATTTGGACAAAATTTCCATTAGCTTCTGTAGGAGTTTGCCTAATATAGTCAGTAGCTATTAGCTAGTCATTTGTCAGTTGTCGTTAAAACTGATCATCAAAGTGATATTTTTTTTCTTGTTCCAAAATTATTTCCTTATTTGCTTTTTTCCTTTTGATTACAAAAGACAAAGTTATTTCTGCTGCTGTTGCTATAGTTTAATTACTGGTACCCTTGAATTTGGCTTGGTTTTGAGAGAACAAATTTATCTCTTTTCCAGATGCAGGCTTCCTAGGGATAATACTCCGCTCATGTTGTAGGTGAAAGAGAGGCTGTTTTGCATGTTTCCACATTTTTCTTTGCATGGTTTATGGGCACGCAAGGGTAAATTTTCAAAGCACTGATCACTTCTGCACGCAAATCTGGTGATTTGTTAATGGGATTTGTGCTCAGAGCTCTGGTTCACCACTTTGAAAATGTGATTCAGGAAAGAAAACATCTCATTTATAAGAGGTGTTATATAGGTCCTTAAAAGGATGTAGGCACACCAGTGAAACACACAAACTTACATGGAGAAGTGAATTATATATCTGGACTTTTGTGTTCAGTTTTCTGCAGCTTGAAAATTAGAGTACTGTGTGTCTTATAACAGTTCAGACAGAGAACTCTTTGGCAAAAGATTGCAACATGACTTAGTACTGGAATAAGCATTTAAGCCTGGGAATGAAGGCTGCTATGAGAAGGCAGCAGAAGAGATCAGCAGGTATTCAGAGTTCATATCTGGCAGGAGATGAATGAACCAGGACAATAGTGAAACAGGGAGGGAAACATCCTGGAGGAAATGGAACGGGACACTGCAATGAGGACTGTGGGGGTGGGGAGGACTAGCTGTGCCCAGACTGAATGCCAGAGAATCACTGAAGGGGGCTGATATTGCATATATTTCTTCCTTTCCTCAGGAGGGTGGATTTTATCCATTTGTTCCACGGAAAAAACCTGGAGGGTCCGGTCCAGTCCATCCATCCTATGGATCTAGAGTGATCAGCTAGTAAGTGTGAAAAATCAGGTGGTGGGGGGGAAGGAGATGATAGGCCAAACTATCCCTCTAAATTCATGACATTTACAAACCCTATACAGATCCTTCAGCCTATGCATGCTTTCTGAGCCTTCTGTGGTTCTCCCTTGCAGGCATTAATAGCCCTGCTGTTAGGGGCTTCCTAAGCAGAACATGTACAGAAGTTCCTTTAGAAGTCCCCTCATCACAATGAGAGAGAACTTTTGTATTTTGTCTGTGTTGGGTTCTAGTGATAAAATATGTGCCACCTTGGTTAGTCTCATGCCTTATCCAAATCTACCCTACTTCTCATGTGCAGATACCTGGATTCCCCAGAGAGAGCTCTCAGGGTCAGGAGCAATGGGAGATGATGATGTTGAAGTGCCAAACTCTCCTCTTTTCACATGAGGAGGAGAAGGTCTGTACATGGATCCCATGGCTTGATCTAACCCTGGGGTATTCTAAATAGTAGGTCTACAATACCAGGGGAGCATGGGACCCTTTTCGTAACATATACACAAACTTTGAAACTGATTCTCTGCTTGGTTAGCTCAGGTTTCAGCCAGTCTTGCAGCCCATGGAAATACACTGACATAAAGCTATTGTGCCCAAGAAGATACCCTAGGCATTTAATAATCCTTGTTAAGGTTACCAGATATAGAATAATGTGATCAGAAATGTTATATCACCTTATTGGGGGGCAAGCCTTCTGCAGGTAACACTAATGGAGCTCTACTGCGTTGATTCATATTGGCTGAGGCTTTGGCTCTTTAGGACTGGTGAAGTGTTTATGCCACTGCCTTCCAGAAAGGGACAAACATAAGCAAAGGAGCCACATCGTTTAACTGGTTTGAAAATGCAGTCTCTCTCTGATCAACTTTAGAAGCAAAAAACAAACACAAAACCCCCTCTGTTTCTGCTCTGAGCATGTTGAGTAGGCTCGGCCAATGAGTAAATAAGAAATATCTTGTCTCTTCAACCTTTGGGTTTCCACCAAGTGACTGATTCATTATTAGAATCTTTGTCAGCCTTCTGCTGCTTGAAAATTCTTCCAGTTCAGACAGAGAACTCAAATATTCAATGACACCCAGAGAGTGTAAGAAACCCACTGAAAGTTTTGACAAGTGTAGAAACATTTCTAATAAACATTTTAAGTCCATGGAAGTAGCAAGAGGCTGACTGAGTGTTGAGTTGAAGATTTGACACATCTGTTCCCTACTTAAAATCTGTCATTGTCCTTCAATTTCTAAGCAAAAAATATGTTTTGTTCTGTTTTGCTATTAGTGTATATCTTGGACACTTTCCAGGTACATGAAGGATGGTATTTATCTGCATCCAAGGGTGCACGGGCAGAGGGTAGAGAAAATTGAATAATGTAGAACTGTGTCAGGTGTACAACAAACAAGGAATCCTGTGGCACTTTTCAAGACTAAAAAATTTATTGCACAGTTCAAAAGACATGAGCTTTTGTGGGAGAAAATCCCACTTCTTGCCCATTTTGTTGAACTCAACTAACATGGTTACCCTTTTGGAATGTATCTTATACAATCATTTCTTTCCAAAACTTTCTGAAGTCTTGGAAAAATTGGGTACATAATTTGAAACAGATCACAGAGACCTTTAATTTGCACAACAAGCACTTCCTCTGCAGATCACATTAAGGTGCACTGCTCTTGCCAGCATCTGAGGATCATGTTTAACAAAGATTAACTGGTCTGTAACATTTTCTTCCACAGATTAGGCATAAACAGAATTTTCTTTGGTATCAGGTACTTAAAGTGTCGTCTTTCCACTTCTGTTTTCAACAAATCTAAAAAATACAAGGAAAATCTCTCTTTTTTCATGCTTGAATTACACTCTAGTTTTATGCTTGAATTCTACTGCATTTATGGAATATCACTAGATATTGTTCCTGTTCCTTTAAAGCCATAAGAAGTTAGTAATTTCTCACTTTTCTCCAAAATAAGTTTGTTGCTGGTTGGCCTAGTGAGGAACTGAGAGGGCTTGACATATATATAATCCATCTCCCATGCATACATACAACAGATAATGGGGAGAAGCAGGGGCGTTGCTAGCACTGGGCACATGGGGCTCATGCCCCGAGCCCCAGCGCCAGTGCCCTGGGTCGACTGGAGACCTGGCTGCTGTCGGCCCAATGTGGCCTCCCTCTGGGACCCAGGGATCTGGGGCTTGGCTGCCAGCCCGATGCAGCCCTCACTGGGGCACGGCCATTCCTGCCTCATACAGTCCCTTATGGGGCCCACAGGATCCGGGGCTTGGCTGCCACCAGCCTGCCCAGGGGCGTCCCTTGGGGAGGGGCGGGGGGCCAGGGCCAATCAACCTATGTGGGCCAACCCCCCCCCCGGCCATCTGTCCCGGGGGTGGGGTGGAGCAGGCCAGGGCAGGCTGGCTTGTGGCTGGGGCCCTGCAGACATTAACCGGCTTTAATAAAAACATCGTGAATGAAATTCTGAGTTCACTGAAATAGGAGTTTTACCAATAGCTTTAAAGAGTCCAGCCATACGTAAATTGTGTTTTGACTATCCTTCTTCTCATTTACCATGAACTTAAGTCCTTACTTTGTACTTCTTTCGTGAGTACTGTTCCAAGTAGACTGTATATTATGCAATGACATTTGTGTCTATCTCTGTATGGTCCATGAAGGACGTCCTTTTTATATTTTATTTGTTTTATTGATCATATAGTCCCACTATGACAAACTGTTGTTGCTGGAGCCTATAACAATTTATAGAGAATTTGTGAAATGCTTTAATATAGTATTATGAAGAAACACAGAAGGACAGAGTTATAGTAATTTTACTAAAATGCTCACAAACAGTTAACTTAATTTTGGATAAATGCAACAAATAAATAGCATTTTTTATTTCTATAGCACCCTTTCATCTGAACATCTTAAAACATTTTAAAAGCTATGAATCAACATTTCCCAAAAATATGCTGGCAAGTTTGTATGCCA
Source organism: Podocnemis expansa (assembly GCA_007922195.1). Lineage (NCBI taxonomy): Eukaryota > Metazoa > Chordata > Testudines > Podocnemididae > Podocnemis > Podocnemis expansa. The sequence continues at coordinate 12,096,923 of ML682006.1, forward strand.
AAATGAAATGTGCCAACTAAATGTTTGTGATGTGAATATATAATCCTTGAGTAAAATTTGGCTGACTTAATTTGTTTGAAATGATCCTTAGAAATGGACCCAGTTCAGTACTTGTAACTCTGTCTGAATTTTAGAACTTTGCTTTTAAGAAGAGCATATTTTATATGTGCATATTCAGATATTAGGCACAGACTGTGCTGTGTTTTTTACAATTCACTAGAACACCATTGTGTAACTCATGTTGGCTGTTTGTAGATTTGGTAACATGCAATATACTAATGAAAACAACTGCAATCATATTTAGTAGCCTTATTCATCAAAGACAACACATCTATTGTGGTCCTCCCTACATGACTATTTGATCAAATAGATGAGATTATAAAGACATTCATTGAATTAACGTCATGGTAGTTAAAGAGTCAAATACTAAACCTAGAATGCAGACTAAATAAATAGATTATGCAGAGGGCAGTTCCACAGTGTGAGTGGATAAAATGATCCAAAGGGGTAGCTGTCAGGGGCGTTGCTGGGGCGGGGAGGGACCCGCGGCACGGGCCCAGTCCCTGCCCCCATCCAGCAGGCCCCACCCCCTGGCCAGGGATAGGGCCAGGTGGGGCCGTGCCGCTGTGGGTAGCTAGGCAGCAGTGGGGCCGGGCCAGAAGCAGCCGCAGGAGGCCAGGCCCGCAACCGTGGGTGGCCAGGGCCTCGATCCCCAGCCGGGGACAGGGCTGCCGTGGCTGCAGGTGGCCGGGTCCCGGATCCCCGGTGGGGGACGGGGCTGCTGTGGCTGCAGGCGGCCGGCCGAGCCCCGGATCCCCAGCCAGGGATCCGGGGGCCTGGCCGCCTGTGGCCGTGGTGACACAGGTCCCGGCCTCCTGTGGCTGCTTCTGGCCTGGCTCGGTTGTGGCCTAGCCGGCCGTGGCAGCGCGGCCCCACCTGGCCCTATCCCTGGCCAGGCCCCGGATCCCTGGCTGGGGATGGGGCCACTGTGGCTGTGGGTGGCTGGCCAGGCCCTGGATTCCCAGCCTGATTTGGCTGGAGATCCAGGGTACTGGTGCTGGGACTCAGGGCACGTGCCCCAGGGTGCCCAGCACCAGCGATGCCCCTTGTAGCTGTGTTAGTCTAGTTCAGTAAAACAAACAAATAAGGAGTCCTGTGGCACTTAGACTAACAAATTTATTTTTTGCATGAGCTTTCGTGGGAGAAAATCCAACTTTGTCATGAGTTTCCCCCCTGAATATTAAGAAAGGGTAACAAAGCCGCTTTTCAGGGTACTAGTAGAGCTTTAGGACAGGTGTAGCTGCTGCAGCTGCTTCACAAGGTTTTTTGGTGGGTTCATTTCCCCACTCACAGCCTTTGACCACCCTGTGACCTATAACCTTCCTGTGTATTAGGGTCCAGGGTGCTTCTATATATGGGGGTGAGGGCTGCCCTTACATGCTTCCCATTCTCTTCCTTTGGCTGTAAAAATGGTATTTTTGGTTCCAAGCTTATTGTGTCTTAGTGATTCAATATCTATCAAAACAAACAAGGAGTCTTGTGGCACTTTTAAAGACCAACACATTTATTTATTGTATGAACTTCTGTGGGAGAAAATCCCACTCTGTCAGACACTTGAAGATGGGGAACTTATTAGTCTATAAAAGGGCCACAAGACTCCTTGTTTGTTTATCAGCAACAGAGATTTTGGTGCAACTGGGATTTTGCTAATAGTTGCTGATGTGTGAGACAGAACAGAATGTAGCCCATTGTATCACAGTTTTTTGGTCTCTGAAGCACCAACAAATACGGAGCAGAAAGGTGTAATTGTCAGAATCAGCGAATGTGACAGTAAATATGCACAGGAACTTACCAATTTAGTAATAAAATGCCATTTTTCTGTTGTCCCTTTTCTGATCAATACTACACTTTAAGACCAAGTTTGTATTGTACATAGCATTTAATAGCTTGGTAGTTTCCAGTCACAATGAGGTAAAACATTGTATTGAAACCTACTCGTATCCTTATGTGAAAGTTTTCAAAACCAGCTGCTGATCTTTGAGATCTTTAAATTTAATAGCTTGAAAAAATAACTCAAATATAGTCAATAATACCTTATGGTCAAATTCCAGATTATCTAAATTTACAAAATGAAAACAAACAAAGAACTCCTACAATTTACTTGGCAAGTTAAGATTATTTTTCTAATGGTTTGTCTGGAGTTAGAATCTCATTGACTCCCTTTGACATCCATAGAACATGCCTGACTACGTCTCTTCAGGCTGCTTTGAAAATGTATTCTGTAGACTCTTAACTATTCGCAAACATCATGTTAGGGTGCTTATTGCCATGTCTTAGATGTAGCATATGCTCTAGCTAGAACACACCAGCTTTATCATATGCAAGGAATAATTTGGTCTCTCACTAAGCTGTAAACTGCACATGGACCATCAGTACTGATTCTAGTTGCTGGACTTGTTGAAGCTGAAGCCCAATAGAAGAAAGCAGCCCTGAAGTGATTGATCAGTGGTTTCTAATGGCATTTTTGTTACTATCCAGCTGATTTTCCTGTTGCTCTTTCTTACACATTTATTCTGTTCACAGTCTGGCAAAAATTTACAAAAAAGTATCCAAGTAATGGTTTCACAGCAGGTGCCGGATCAAACAGGTCTTGTTCTTTGCCCCCTTGGGAGGCCTGTATGAATCACAGGAATCCTACTACTGCCCTTCAGATGACCTGCAGTAAAACTGCGGAAGATATGCTCAGTTTCTTCCCATGAATAAACAAAGCATATATGAAATATCTGTGTAAGTTTGAATAGGAGGGTTTATTTTTCTATATATACTGCTTGCCTGTGTAGTTGATTGAAAATGGCATGAAGTAAATTTTGGCTAATAGATACTTACACATGAATTTTATTTAAATGCCCAACAGTTTAAATGTCAATATTTTTACCTTTATACCATTATGGATATACTGGATAGGGAAGAAAATATATTACAACAAAGTGGGCAAGCTTTTCCAGGAAAAATATACAATACTAATCAAAGGCAGTTTGAAAAGGTCTCAGTGAACTTCAGAGACTCAGACCAAAATGTAGCCTTCTCCATTGCTTTTAGCTTCAACCCGCATGTTGGAAGCTGAACCAGAATACAGATATATCTTTGTGGTGTTTATGCAATGCTAAATTATTATTCCTCAGATATGAGAATTCTTTTATAGTTGGATTCCAATAATTTCATTGCACAAACAAGGGGCTTGAGGTGTCCATTTCCAATTCTCATTTAAATTTGTTGTTACATGTCAGAAGAATCAGAAATATGGAGGTGGAATAGGAAAAAGAATGACCAAATAAAATGCAGCAGACTTAAAGGGGAAAAAAAAATCAAACTAGAACACATTACTGAAACTCACAGCATAAGAGAAATTAGCATTCTGACAGCACTCTCTGATTCTTGTGCCAAATATTGTAAAAAGATAAGAAGAAGGCAAAGTAATCCAGTCCCATGGTAAAAAGAAATTTATGAGAAGAATTAAAATAATACTGGAATGAGTCATCACCTTAAAATTATAAAGGCTAAATCACTTCTGCACATTTGCAACATGTATTTTGGATTTTTGCCCAGTTTCAAAATAAAGGTGATGCCAGACATTTCATTCAAAGCCACATGATAGACATATTTCCTGAAAAGTCTCTGTCCTTGCTTCTAGAATTTGGTTTGACACCATGGAGCCTACAAGATATATGGGGGAAAACCATGTACAGTTCTGAAAGAGTTTGGTAAAAGAAATAAAACTGGAGCAAAATTGATGAGACAGTCTATCTGGAATTGATTGAATGGTTTTGATTATTATTTGTAATGAATATTGATCTGAAGTGTTGCAGCTTAGTGCCATGTCTTTACACCTTTTCTTCTGCAAAAATCAAATTCTGTGTGTTTCAGTGTCCCATTATAGCATGGAAAAGGATGGATAGCAAAATTGATCGTAGGTGAAAGCTTACAATTGGGATTCAAGAGAGGAAGATTAGAAGAAGACCTATTTGACTGATATTTTGTGCATCTTCCATATTATGATTTAGCAGAAGTTTACCACAAAAAAAGTTTACCTTAGAGCTTTTTTCTGTGCAATTGCATGATATGGACCACTCAGTGCAGAAGTTAAAACTACTCTCCAGGCAGCTTTTAGTTATGTGACCCCCATATACTTAGAAAGTCATGACTGTCATTATATTCATCCCATTTGGATTAACTAGTCTAGAATGTTTTTATTAACAAGACTCTCTTCACTGTGAGTCATAACATGAATTATTGTCTCTCCCATCAGTTTTTTTCTTAGCGTATTTTCAGTAAGCCACAGGAGGCAAATTCCAGTCTCCATCATTGTCCGAGCTCCTCATTATCTATCTAATGTTTGCAGCACTATTTCAGCTAAAGGGACCAGAATTAGACAACTAATTTTTTATTTGACAAACTATGTCACTAGTGTATTCATTGTTTGGAGCTATAAGATTTACTTAGATTCACCCCAAAATTTGGCTGAATGGGTCAAATTCCAGGGTGCAGCTGATCTGCACAAAGCATGTTACACTTAATGCTTATCTTTGAGCTACCATGATACTAATGTTGCTGGCACAGTACAAATTCTCCCTGTACCAAGCTGGAATACATTCTGGACAGCTCTAGCTTATGCCTGCTGCAAACAATCCAAAAGGGGCAAAATGTACCTAATCATATGCTTGAGCAAATAAAGATGAACCATTTTGTGATGAAAAATCTTGAAAACTCATTTCCTTCACAGTTTTCTATATTTGTAATGGAGAATTGAAAACTTAAAACCACAGTTTTGGATTTTGGTTAAAAAGATTTCCTTGAAAAATTTGGAGCAGGGAAAAAGAGAAGAAAGTGGTGGAGGAGTAGCACTATATGTAAAAGAGCTTTATGACAGCGTGGAGCTCCACTATTACAGTGGAGATGAGCCTGTTGAAAGTCTGTGGGTTGTTTAGAGGAGAGTACAACCAGGGTGATGTTGGGCTGTCTGTCTTCTATAAACCACCAGACCAGAAGGAGAAGATGGATGAGGCATTCTATGGACAACTAGCAGAAGTTTCCAGATCATGGGCCCTGATTCTTATGGCAGACCTGACATCTGCTGGGAGGGGAATACAGCAGTGCACAGATAATCCATAAAGTTTTTGGAGAGCTTTGAGGACAACTTCCCTGTATAAATGCTAAAAGAACCAACTAGGGGCCTTGCACCTCTTGACCTGCTGCTCACAAATAGAGAAGAATTGATTGGAGAAGTAGAAGTGAATGGCAAGCTGGGCAGCAGTGACCATGAGATGGTAGAGTTCAGGATCCTGATCAGAGGAAGAAAGGAAAGAAGCAGAACACAGACCCTGGACTTCAGAAAAACAGATTTTGGTTCCATCAGGGAACTGATGGCAGGATCCCTTGGGAGGCTAATCAGAAAGGGAAAGTCACCCAGGAGAGCTGGCTCCATTTTAAAGAAACCCTAGTAAAGGCACAGGAAGATACCATTCCAATGTGCAGAAAGAACAGCGAATATGGAAGGTGCCCAGTGTGGCTTAGCAGAGAACTCTACAGTGAGCTGAAACACAAGAGGGAAACTTATAAGTTGGACAGATGACTGGGGAGGTATATAAAGATGTTGCTCAGGCCTGCAGGGATAAAATCAGAAAGGCCAAAGGGCAATTGTAGTTGCAGCTAGCAAGGGGTATGAAGGATAACAGGAAGGGGTTCTACAAGAATGACAGTAATAAGAAGAGGATCAGGGATGGTGTAGGTCCCTTACTGAATGGAGCAGGTATCTTCGTGACAGATGATGCTGAAAAGGCTGAAATACTCAATACTATTCGCACCTCAGTCTTCACAGGCAGGGTCAGTTCCCAGGCTACTACATTGGGTAACACAGAATGGAGAGAAGAGCATCCCTCACTGATGAAAGGTCAGGTTACAGACTACTTAGAGAAGTTGGATGTGTGCAAGTCTAAGGGGCTGAATAAACTGCATCCAAGGGTGCTGAAGGAGTTGGCCAATGTGATCAGAGCCACTAGTCATTATCTTTGAAAACACATGCCAAACAGCAGAGGTCCCAGATGATTGGAAAAAGGCAAATATGGTGCCTATCTTCAAGAAAGGGAAAAAGGAGGACCTGGGCAACTATAGACCAATCAGCCCTCACCTCAATCCCTAGAAAAATCATGGAGCAGGTCCTCAAAGAATCAATTCTGAAACACTTGGAGGAAAACAGAGTGATCAGAAACAGTCAGCATGGATTCTCCATGGGCAGATTTTGCCTGATCAACCTGATTGCCTTCTGTGATGAGATGACTGGATATATGGATGTGGGAATAGCCATTGATATGATATACCTTGACTTTAGCAAAGCTTTTGATATGGCTTTCCACAGCATTCTTGTCAGCAAGTTAAGGAAGTATGGTTTAGATAAATGGACCATAAGGTGGATAGCCAGCTGGCTAGATCATCTGGCTCAGAGGGTAGGGATCAATGGCTCAATGTCTAATTGGCAACCAGTAGCTAGTGGAGTGCCCCAGGGATCGGTCCTGGGGCCATGTCTGTTCAACATCTTCATTAATGGTCTGGAAGATGGGGTAGATTGCACACTCAGTAAATTCGCAGATGACACCAAGCTGGGGAGAATGGTAAACATGGTAGAGCGCAGGGATTAGATTCAGGGAGACCTAGATTAATTGGAGCTTTTGGGCCAAACGAAATCTCATGAGGTTCAACAAGGCCAAGTGCAAAGTCCTGCACTTAGGATGGAAAAATCCCATGTACTGCTACAGGCTGGGGACTGGGGATTAGAGGTTGGAGCTCATGATTTATAAGGAAATACTGAAGGAACTAGGCTTATTTAGTCTGCAGAAGGGAAGACTGTGGAAAGATTTGGTAGCAACCTTCAACTACTTGAAGGGCACTCCAAAAAGGAGGGAGCTAGGCTGCTCTCAGTAACAGAGGACAGAATAAGGAGTACTGGTTTCAAGCTGCAGCTGGGGAGGTTGAGGTTGGATATTAGGAAAAATGTTCTCATTGGAAGGTGGTGGAATCTCCATCTTTGGAAACATTTAAGGCCCTGTTAGACAAACACCTGGCTGGGATGATTTAGTGGAAGTAGTCCTGCTTTTAGCAGAAGGTTGGACCAGATGACCTCATAAGGTTCCTTCCAACCCTATTATTCTGTGAAAAGAAAATTTGATATTTTTCTAGAAAGTGTTCACAGTTAATGCCATTTTCTGACCATCTGCTGTGCAGAAACAATTCAGGTGATACATACTTTCTTTAGTCCATACTTCATTTTTCCTTCTACAGCAGTAGTAAGGATGAATAGTAGTGGAAAGCCTCTATGTTGGTGCTAATCACTGTAGGATCACTGTTTCACAGGGCTACCGTCCTTGGTTTAGGACCAGAGTTTGGTTGTTATAAGGTGCAAAGCAGTGGCACCAGATTGGAAAATCTGGCCTGTAGGCTTTGGTGGAGCTATGCATAGAAGAAAGATTAAGCATAATGAGTACTGCTTAAAAGAGTGCAGATTATTTCCACTGAATCAAGATTAAGAATTTTCTCAATATATTCTGTGAATATGGAAAAAAGTTAATGGGGGAGAGAGAGAGAACTAAAATACTTGCTTTAATTTGTTTGAATAGCTGAATAATGTTTCCTTCAGGCAGGAATTATTCTACTGAATTTAAGAAGTTATTTTCTGAACACTGGACAAGAATTTCACCAATGAAATAACAAAATCTAGCTCTGTGAACATCTTTTTAACCATCTGTAAACTAATTTTCAAAGAGAAAATCACATCAGTGGAGTATTTGACCCAGACAGCATCTTGCAGATGTTTTAGTATAACCTTTGGGATCTACCTCGTTTCAAGGTCTATATAGTAGAAACAATTTGTGCATTTACATAGTTAAAGGCTAACTGAATTCCCATATGATTGTTCAAAGGCTTTTCTGTTTGCCCAAGCACTGTGTTCTGCTACTTTGACAAAGAGGTATTAACAATGACTTGTTAATAGTAGTGGAACCATACCTTCACCATATGGGTTACAACACTTAGTGCTGTGTCATCTGACTGTATTTAAAGGCTCCACCTTAAAAAGATGATAAATGAGACCAGCTTGACCTGGTCTTAGACCAAGTCATGGATTAAACAATTTTTTTCAACTCGATTGGTGCCTTATTGAGGGAACATGCCAAGTAAAAGCCATTCCGTCACAGTGCTTAAGTATCAAAAGAGTGCATGGAATTCAAGAAACACTGCTAATGTGCCAACCAGATTTTGATTTATAAACATGACTAAGATGGGCTTCACAATCCTCATACAATAGTTAGCTTTTTTTAATTCACTGATTCTTGCACTATGTGGAATTGTTCATTTACACAAATGCTTGCAATGTTGAATGCTGCCCCAGAGCAAATAAATTCAGAGACAGTCTCCATACAAAAACAAAACATGTATTGACATTTTGATAACATGCTGCTATCTATGCCTTTGCCAATGCTAAATTTAAATATCCAGGAGGATATGTGTTATACAACCAAAAATACCAAATATAATATTCTGGTTGGAAATTGACACAAATGAAATGGAAGTTTCCTTGTTGCCTATATGAATTATGCTAGTATGAGCTTCTGTTTTATGATGACATAATGAAATAAAGTCATAGAAGCCTATGCACCACATCAGGGCAATGGTTCATCTAGTCTGGTATTCTGTTCTTGACAACAATCAGTATAAGAGGACTCAGGGGAAAGTATAATAAAACCCCACAGTGGATAGTTATGTATTACTGAGATGATGGGGAAGTTTCATCTTCATTCTATGCTTTCAGTATTTAGTTTTATCCTGAAAAATGAGGGTTTTCCCTTTCATTTTTATTCTAGTGATTGTAATTGTGGAAATTCTTATTATTAGCATAAATATCTAATAAGTTTTTGAATGCTCTTTTGCCTTAGTAATAGTCTGGGGTGGCTGTTGTGGTTTTTTCCATAAATGGTTACAATATGCTTTCACTCCATACAATTTTTGCTCCATATTCTTGGTTTTTCATATTAAGAGAATAACGAAAACAAGAAAGTACAGAGGTAAGATCTCTTTGAGAAGGTACAACAGTCTTTTCTGCAGCTGGCTGAATCTGAGCATCACTATAGCTATAACAATATCAGCTGAGCTAAAAAACAGAATGACTCTCTACTATGGGTCATAACCATAAAGATACATATATGAGAGAACTGTAACCTCAGGTGTTTGATTTCCAAATTTTAAAAAAATCAGCTTTGCTTTTTATATTACCTAAACCAGTAAAAAAAAATAATCACATTTTTCAACAAAAAAGGTGTTTTAAAAAACCTACTTCATAAAAAGTTGTTCATACTCAAAATGTTCCATATTTAGTGAAATTTTCAATGGTGATTTTTACCAACATTTTAATCAAAATTATCTATGAAATTATTAACAATGTTGGGTCATTGGTTAAAAAAAAACCTGAAAAAATGTTGGGGAAAATGTCATGATATACAGAAAACTCTGCATAATGGAAAAAACTTTTAATTTTCAGATTTTATTATGAATTTTTCCTCATCTTTGGCCAGTTGTCATTGTGATCCACTTTCACAATTATCAGTTATGTCATTATTTGAATAAAAAAATAATATAACCTTTTCTATATTCACAACACATTTTTGGAAATTACTGAACTAGAAACATCTTTATATTAGAAATGCCACATTCAGGGAACCTCTGCCAAGAAACACTTGAAGAATTCACACGGAGCTCCACCACCTACAGTGGCCCTACAGGGTATAGCTGTCTTGGAGGCTGGTAACTAGATAGTGGCCTCTAAAGAAGCCACAAGGAGATTGGGAGAACCTAATTGTCTTAAAATCTTAAACATTAGGACCTATACTTTGATCTGCTGTCAAATGGAAAGCCATTGGAGGATGCAGAACAGCACAGTGATGAATGTTTTGTCTTTGTCACTTAAAAGGTGATTTGATCCATATTGTACTCTAGCTTCCCTTTGGTACTCATTTTGTTTTCCACTAAAAGTGAGCTGAAATCTAAACTGGTAGTTATAGAAGTATAGACTAGCTCCTTATCTGACACTCTGTAGTATCAATGGGAGCTACTGGATGCCAGCACTGTTACAAATCTGACCATTTATTTAGGCCCTTAAATAAATGTTAACTAAATCTATTTAAAGTCTGTTATATCACAAATGCTATGTTTACTTTGAGTTGTTTTATAATAAACTGGGGGTTTGTTCATTTATATCAATTTATTGTCATTTAAGGAGATCAGAGTATAATAAACAAACCACCACCAAAAAAACCTCCTATTATTATATAGACCGTGTAGCTAATAGATTTGGTTAACATGTTGTTTAGACTACAGAATCCTGTTTACCTTTATAAACTGAAAATAAGAAGAACTAACCATTGACAAACAAAAAATCTGAAGAGAAGAAATACCATTTGTGGCCAGCACCCCATGGTTGTATAATAGAAATGCTGTGAAGGTGCTGGCAAATGATGGAATTAATTTCTCTTAAGTTATGACTGTTTCATTTGCTATGGTTAAATAAGTGTCCAAAAATATCTCATGTTGATCTAAATTCCATTAGAAAAAGGCATTCAAGGCAAAGCTCACTCTCAGATTCCTGCCTAGGAAAAAAATGAAGGAATGTCTCTTCCCATCTTTGTAAACAAGGTTTGAGTATTAGTAGTTTTGAATCCAACGTCCTCTTCAAAGTCACTTCAGTAAATACACGTTAGTCAGAAAATAAACGTAACATTTCACTTTACCTTTTTATTCTTCTTGGAGACAGCTGTTTGAAAGTGTATAATTATTCTTCTATCATCTCAAGTGTCTGCATTGTAGGATACTTCTTTTTTCTCCTACTTATGGGATGAACAAATTCCAAGGGGTCCTGGCTTTTAATGACTTCTGATGTGTCTCCATAAGTTCTGACCACCCTTAAAAGGAAGGGGGAAACGAAAAACCTGATTAAAAGCTACCTGTCTTTTTCCATGTCAAAAGGCATTTCTGTGATAGAAATTTATTCTCTCCTAGATGGGAACTGTAATTCCATTGCTATTGCCTCCAATTGTCTTTTTAATAATGCATGGTGCTGATATATTCTTGTCTGTTATTTAAACAATATACTTATAATTCCATGTAGGGTTTGTGTTCTGTTTTGAATGTAATGTGGATTTAATGAATTGAAGGGTCTTGTCCAGTTAAATATTCAAATACAGATTCAATTTTAAAATGTTGTGTAAAAAACCAAGCACCCCATGTACTTGGAAGCAGAAAGAGTGTTTTTTTTAAAATGACTTAATTCAAAATGATAATTGAAATCATTTGCTTACTGACCTAGATTATAAGGCTCATATGAGATATATTTTGCCTATAAGGCACATTTTAGTGATGTGGTATCCAAAATATATCACCACAGTTGAGTTCCTGAAGGTGGTATTGGAGGTTTTCAAACCACAGCTACCTTCTACACACTTTTTGCACCCATGTGAGGCTTCCACTAATGGTTCAGGCAGTGGCTCTTTGCTGCAGCCATTTTCTGGAGTTGTTTGGGAAGGGTATAATTGTGGTCCACTGAAACACCATGAATCTGGATCTGGAATTTGCCTGAAACTGTTACAGAATCTACAGTCTGATTCTCCGACAAAAGATCCACCTAGAGAAGTTAGATGAAGCTTTTCTAGGTTAAATGCAGCCTTGGTGATTAGTATGCCAGACAATCCTGTCTCTGGCAACTTCAGACAGTGTGTGATTTTGGGTTCAAATCTGGAACATTTGAACTTCTCAGTTGCAAAGTGCATGTCATAATGGGTTCTCTCTTTATTTCCTTTCTAATTCATTTTGTCATTCACTACTAATGTTATATACAAACATCTTCCAGGTCATGAGTGATCTAGGAAATCCTAGAATCTCAGGTGGCCCTCAGGCTTGGATAAACTACCCAGTTCAGATCTTGCGACTCTTACTCACAATCCTTACTCATGCTTTGAATAAGCCCATTGATTTTAGTTAGACTAACTCATGGAATACTCACCTGGAACAAGGATATTAGACTCTAGCCTCAAATTACCAGTCTCCTAGGGGTTATTTTTAAATTGTAGGGCCCTAAATATCTTTATGAGGGCTCAACCCTTTGGTTTGGACAGTTTGGAAGATTTAATACCAATAGTATCCAGAGAGGATTTTCTTGCAAAAACAAAACTGAGAGTATTCCTCAATGTTCCCAGGCATTTAAAATACAAACAACTCTCAAATTCTCTTGGAAGGGAATTATACCACTGAAAAAGCAATCATTTTCCATCTGTGCATTGCCACTTGGGTGTTTACTGTGGTTATGAGTAGAGCTGGTGAAATAAAAAAAAACTGTAAATAATTGATAGGAGGGGAAATAAAATTTTGAATTAACAAGTGGTGAGTTAGTAGACTAGAAGGAGCGAGGGAATTAGTGGGATAAATTACTCAGCAGTGTGTTGGAAAATTCAAAAGCAAGACACAAGGGAAGTGTCTGAAGATTCCCAAAAACTTCAAGGAGGGTATGATGTTAGTTCTGACCCCAGATCCCAGCAAGACCCATCTTGGAATGCTTTTAGGCACACTGGACATTATTCTATGGATGTTTGACAGCTTTTTGTTTTAATACCCTCATGATGCAACTCTTTTTCATACCCAGTCACTGCAAGGAAATGAGGACATGAAGCTACAAGTGTGCAAGGAGAGGGTGTAAAGCAGAGGGCTATATGTGGAACAGATAGAAACACATGAAGAGGTGGGACAGGAAGGGAAATAACTTTGTAAGGAGACAAGTGCCATTTTCACAACAGTCTTTTCACTTGTCTGCAGTATTTCTTTCTCTTATCTGATTTGCCCCTGCAAAACTTATGGACACGAATAGCTTTTCTCAGTTGAACTCTTTCATTAATCTGACTAGTACTTACTTATGTGAGTAGTTATTTAGACAATGCATCTCCTATTTTTGTGAGAAAAGATTATCTTTAGAGCTACAAGAATAGAAAAAGTCTTTTTCCAAATAGATTTGTTTGAGCTAAATAGCATGCCAGTCTTGTGCTCTACTAGTAAAGGCAGTTGTGAATGGTGACTTAGTCTGACTGCTTGTATAGTCATTAAAAAAAATCAATTTGTATATTTGATTATAAATTCACTATTTGCAGTCCATGTGGTCTTGGTTAGTTTACACAAGTCACTGGTCAGATTAGACTGTGACTAACACAACTGACATTTTGCTGTGTTGTTGATATATTAAAGTGGGAACTACAAACTACATGTTCACAATCCCCAGTGTAAATGATCTGCAGACCTAGAATTATTCGCTGAACCAGATTGTGAATAATTTTGTGAATAATGACTAAATTTAAGAATTTAATTTTTTTCCCATGGGCAATTTCTGGAGAAAGAGTGAAAAGTAAATTAATCAAATACATTATTCATTGTGAATTATTTGTTCAGCTCTAAGGTTTATGTACTTAGACAATATTTTCATTGGAGTGGACTCTGAAGTGCTCTTCAGGCTGCATATCTTAGCCATAGTTCATCAGTTATAGACTTTTGAGATTCTTGTTAAACAAAGATACAACCATTCTAACTTTTTCCCCTACTATAGATTGGGGCCTTCTAAGTAGATGCCACAACCACTTCTCTAAGCATTCCTTGGTGCAAGAGGGAATCTATAACATATTTGTCAAAAGACTGTGTCATCTCTTCATCAGAGGAATTTATTAAAGATACTATGACCTCCAGTAGCCTTGCTCCCCTACTATTTTTTGGGCACTCTGTAAACCCCTACTTCTAAGTGTTCTGGTTCATAAAGCAGGCTAGCAGAGGTGAGAGAATGCAAGTTCATCCACATGGAATCTCCCTGCATAGGATGTGCCATTCCTTACCTTATTGCAGCCAGCTACTAGCAAGCAGTTCACCTGCTGCTTGTTTAGCCACATAGTCTCAGCTCCTTCCTTCCCCCCAAAGGAAGCACACCAATGGGTAGTCTGAACATTTCTTCAGGCACAAGGATTACAAGCATGACATACCTTTGTGTACTCTGCCCTATACATCTGTCACAATCTGAGCTTTAGAGTTTGATGCTGAAACCTAGCAACCTTGGCAGATCCCACATTAACTTGAATTTTCATTCCCAAAAGAGCCCTAGGCTTGCAGACGGCTAACAGAAGCCACATATAGGTTCTAATCAGACAGCAGTATCACAGTGTCTTACAGTGGTAGTTGTTAGAAGTCTTTCTTCAGGTACCACACCCATTACCAGGATATCTGAATGTGTGTTGTAACAGGTCTTAAATCTGACTTTTAAAGGTGATTATTGTATCTTTTCAAATTACTGGGGAGCACATCCAATTGTATGACAAATTTGACAATAAAGCCTGGAAGTCTTTTCAGAAGGGGGGAACTCATTTTAATTGCTAAGAACATTTCTAGGATGGAAAAGGTAATATCTGATGCAAGGACTCATGGACAATTGCCTCCTTTAACTCAGGGATATTTTTCAAATGTCATCTTTGTGGGATTTTCAGGGCTAGATCTGTTTACCAGCCTTCAAGATCAGAAAAATGAAATTCTTCATGTGTAATGCATTTTCCATCATTTGGGCATGCTCCCAAATTATTTTTCATGTGTGTCAAATTACCATTGCCCCAGAAGATTTTGGGGGGGTAGAGGGCAGAAGGGCCAATAAAAAAGAACAATTCTGTACATTACTGAAAGATATATTGTGTACTTTGTTGAATGTATGGTTAATATCTCAGAATCATTTCAGAAGGAACAATTTCAGGAGTGGACCATCCAATTTTTGCTTCCAGGGTGGAAAAAGTCAGTCAATAAATCACAAGATAGGGTTTATAGAGACTTTAATTCATGAACAAAATCTTAGTAACATAGTAGATATCTCCCTTCAGAAGGTAAATTTTTAATCCTAGATTATATAGCCAGCAAGATGGTACACAATAAATATATTCCCATTATTAAGACTTATGTTTAGGCATTGGAATACCATCTTCTCCAAGGTAACTAAAATCAAGGAGTTTAGCATGTGAATCAGAGCTAGAAAAAACCGTTGAGCATAACTATTACTTCCTTTCAGACATGACTATTTCATAAAAATAGTTTGTGACAATTTTGATGGATTCTTTTGTGTGTCAAATGAGATCTCTTAAAATCCAGGGGCTGGATAAATATCTGAAAGGGTACACATTTTTCCAGCCTTGGACAACCAAAGCTCATATTGTATGCCTTCAGGTTTTTTTACCTGATAAGCAGGATCCCATATTCTATCATACTGAAAAATGTAATGAACAAGGGTTTTGTCAGTGAGAATAGGAAAAAAATAGACAGATCTCAAAACCACTGTAGATTAAAAATAAACTTCAGATTTTGTGGAGTCAGGGCCTGTGATCTTTTAATAGCACCTCGTCTATCAGAATAAAGAAACTGATTTTCTAGCTCACACCTAGAGGTGATGTATGTTCATAATCTTATAATCTTCACATCTATTTTCTCATTAAATTAGGGTTTAACTTAGAATGCCTTTTATTCATGCCAACAACAGAGAGAGTGTAAGACAGACCTACCATCAGTAGTTTAGTGAAAATAAAAACATTTCAGATGGCTAGTGTTTGAAATGGAATGGAATAATGGTATTTCACTTCTCATTCCCCTCTTCTATCTTGCAAAAGTGATAGTTTGCTCCACCTTTTCTAAAGCAGCTTGATGTAATGGATAAGCCCCTGGACTGGTAGAAGACTTTGGTTTTATTCCTGATTTTTCTGAAAACCAGACATTTGACCTTTCACAAGTCACTTCTCACTTCTGAACCTCTGTTTCCATCTCTTCATTGATTTTTAGATTATCTTTAGTAGAGGGGCTGCCTTTCACTATGTGTTTGCACAGTGCTTAATACAGTGGGGCTATAATTTTGAATCTTGGCTCTATGATGAGGTAATTAATAAACAAAAATCACCTGCAGCTAGATGTTAGTTATATGGTAAGCAGAAAAGCATAACCTGAGCACTGTAGACATCAGGATACCCTTCATAAAGATCAAACTTCAGTGCCTGGTGAACAGGCAATTTGATAATCCATAACATGTGTTATTTATGATAATACTAGAAGTAACAAAGCATTTAATAGTTCTGTACACTAATGAGCTATAGTGTAGATCCCTTTGTTTTGATTGCTTGTTTCACTTGTCAATAACCTAATTTTAACATTTATTGCCTTCATTGTAACTATAGATTCTCAAAACCACAGCTCCCACTGATTCCCTAAAAGAAAGGCCGTCTTTTCCCCTAAAAGAACCCTAGGACTTTATAATCAGAGCACCACACTATAAGTCTGATTCTTCTTATGCATGGACTGATGTAAATCTGGAGTTAAATCAGACTTCCCTGGGCCACTTTCTCATAGCTGCAATACCTCTTGGATCCTTGTATGAGGGCATGTACTCTGCTGGGTCCTTTCACTCATCCCCTGCTCTATCCTGGGTACTGACTTCCTTCTGCCTGTAGGACAGCCATCCTTCCTTCCCTGAGCTCCTGGGATTGACTCCTCGCTCTGCTTGAAAGCTCCCTTTTATACTGGGCTGGGCTCCCAGGCCCTGACTGAATATCCTGATGCTCCTTTCTATTGATTGATTCAGCAAGGGCCTTCTTAACCTCTTTCCAATCAGTGTGGAACAGATGCCCTACTATGGGACCATAGAAGTCAATATTAGTGCTGATCAAAAATATTTTTTTTCAAAATACTGTTTTATGACGTTATTTCCATTTCAGAATTCAAAATTGACCAGTCTTTTCTTTCTTTCTTCCTTTCTTTCTTTCTTTCTAGCTTCGTGAAATATTTCCAAGAGAAAAAAAAATCAAGAGCATGAATTCCATTTTTCTCTTTCCATAGCCTCTCTCTTTTTTAGTTTTTGAGTGAAATAGAAAGACTAATGTCCTTGATATAATTTTCTTTTTCCCCTTAAAAGCTTCTCTAATTTTCCAAAAGTTAAAAGACACAGAAGGGATAAAAAATGGAATACTGTTATGTTGATGCTCTAATTTTTCAAAACTTCCTCAACTCCTGAAAAGCTACAAGAGTTTAATTTGGAATTTTCCCACTGAATTGTCATTTTTACACCCAGAGGCAAGGTCGGTAAGGTGATATCTTTTAATAAACCAATTTTGGTTGTTGAGAGAGACATGCTTTCAAGCCAGACAGAGCTCTTGTTGTTCTTGAAAGTTTGTGTCTATCACCCACAGAAGATGGTTCGATAAAGGATATTACGTCACCTACCTTCTCTTGCTAATACGCTGGGACTGACATGAATACTGATATACTGCATATTTTTCCTCCCATAATGAAAGAGGACTATTGGTACATATCTAAATTATTGTTTTAAAATAATATCACTACCACATTATGGAGGGGTAACTTCCCATAAGACTAATACATGGCAAACATCTACTTCAGTTTGTAGACATTGTGCATGCCCACTTTACTCTCTCTTCTTCACTGAGACAGTATCACAGCATGACATCTGAAAAAAAAATACAAGCAAAAGATAACATGACATGGTTCAAATTAGATCAGGTTAATTAAAAATAATGTATCCATAAATAGTTTAGGCTCTAATTTTTGTGCACCATATAGCAGAGGACTTATGTTTTAGAATGGGGCTTTATTCTTGTTTCCTGCATGTCAGTTACTATAAATGACCTAGGGGAACCAAAACTAGCCAACACTTCTATCATCTGCACAAATACAGTTGTACTTCTGAGTATCTCTTCATTGAGAAGGAGCATCCACAAAGTATGATTTGTGTGACTATAAGTATGCAACAAGTACAGAGCCATGGAAAGCAAGGAATAGTGACACTGGAGACTAAGATCTCAGAATTTTATACAGTGAAACCAATCTGAAAATAAGGAACAATTAATACCTTCCTTTTCCTCCTTCTCTTTTCATCATAGCATAAACAAGCATGTCTAAAGGCAACTGAAGCTCAGGTGCAGGAAGGTAGCAGAGGACCTCACCTGTGATTCCTGTTGTGTTGAGATTGCTGGGCATTAGTCAAACTGGTAACTATGACTTCTGACCTGGTAATCTTTTGCTCTGTAAGTACTTCCCTGCAATACCATCATTGGTTGTCATCTACAGGTGATCCTGGGCACAGTATGTCACAGCTGCTCCTTGAATGCTGGGAGAAACATTGCTGACAATGGACAGAAGGATTCAGCTGGATGGCTGATGCTTGATATAAGAAGCTCTTGAGGCTGTTTTTTATTATTTTGGCTTTCTGTGGTAGTAGCTTTCTGATAATGACTGGTACAGAAGACTGAAAATAGTAGGAAATGCATATGTGTCTGTTGCAGTGCTTCTATACAGCTGTTTTGCAGTTTCACACAAAAAGCTCTTACTCAGATTATTCCTCTTTGATCTAAACACAAAAAGCCCAGACAGGATATTTTTGTACCATCTTTAACTCAGCTCTAAGGTACTGGAAGGCTAAATGGAATAAGATTATGTAGGCTGAAAAGCAAAAAGAACATTTTCACTTGCTTGATGCTGCAAAATGTGAAGAGCAATCATCTTATATTTTGGCACAGTGTCAGTCACTGCTAATTCCTACGAGTTTAACAAGTTGGAAAATTCCCTTTAACTGTAGCTTAAATAGTGCACTATTCCTGCTAATTGTTTCAACAGAAAATCTGTTTTCCAAATGTAAAAAGAGACCTTGTTTTAAACAGCTCAGGGTCTGATCCAAAGCCCACTGAGGTCAGCAAAGAGATTGCCCACTGAAATAAAAGGCAATGGATCTGGCTCTTAGCCCTCAGTGGACAGCATGTTGAGCGAATGTGGAGGTCAAAGCGAGGCGTAGACTCCTCTATGCAGGCCATGGAGCAGCTATGGAGCCATCCTATGGGGAGTACTACAGTCCAGTAGATGAAATGCCCTTATGGCATATCCAACCCTTCCTTTGCCTTACTCATGCATGACGTGGAGCGGGATGCATGCCATGTAACGTGTACACCTTCTTTTGTGCTTTTCACTTGATATCCCCTTGCTGTTTTGCAATGTTGTATTTAGCAGCCACTCATGATGAACAGAACTTCACCTATCCTGTTGTCAAGAGACTGCGGCTCGAGAAGACGCTGCTGGATTTGCCAATTAGCAAGTGATTGTGAGTGACTCAGTTTCACGAAGTACACTTGATTCCCAGTATGCAAATACTGAATATAATTTTTACCCAGTTGGGAGATGTTCCCTCTTATTCTTGGAGGGAAATTTCAACTGCATCAGGATGTGAACCAAACATTACCTGTCTAAAATATCAAGGGTACTTCTGGTTCTGATCACCACATAGTGTGCAGCATGCTATGTAGGTTTGAAATTTTACTTTATCAGCACTAATTTTTGTCTTAAATTATATCCAAGTTGCTGTGATGCCACCAAAACTTTGAAGAGTCTGTTGCATGTGTGTGTGTTCCCAGTGATATTGCTTAGTCAGATGTTTGCTATCACTGGATTGTGAGGTGCTGCTTTGGGATCTCAATGCAAAAGCGGAATATTTTGATTTTAATATTTTGGCAACTCACTGAATTATCTAGTGGAAGAAAAGAGCTTTTTTGTTATCAAATGGATCATTTAGAAAAGATCTGATATTGCACAGTGGAATTCACTTCAGCCTTTTGAATTTTAAATCATAAGCAATGAAGTCCTTCTCGCCTTTGAAGTTTTAAATCAAAACAGAAAATGGCCAAAAGTTGTTTGTCAAAGACTCGGGGAAAAAGACAACAGAAATACATTTTTAAACCTACCTTGGGAAATTAATATTGAGGTAATTTTCAGACTAGGGTTGGAAACATAATACTTTGTCATTTTAGAATAAACACCCAAACCAGATGCCACAATCTCATAAAATAAACATGCAGTGAAAGGGTAACACACACATTAAGAGCAAACTGAGTCAGTAGCCAATGCAGTATGATAAGAAAGAATGCTCAGTGTGGTGTGATGTGCAACAGAAGCCATTAGCCATATGGTACTGTTGGAAGAGGGCCTCTGTGGCTGAGTAACAGTTGTATGTTATGTGGTTTATAAAATAATTACGCAATAGCAAGCAGCTCTTTTATAATTATTGACTGTTTTAAAATATTTCTCTTAATCTAGAAGCATTTACTGGGATGAATGATATAGATTGCCTTTGCTGACTGTATCTGCTGTGTACGTCAGATAGAAGTGAGCTTCCATACTGAAAACTATGGCCAATTTAGACTATATTACATCAGTGTATGTGTGTGGGTGGGCATAAGTTTAAACACATAAGGAAGTATATGTTTTGTGCTGGAATTGCCACCTGTCAGAAAGCCGTGAATTTTTATCTCCACTCTTTATTCATCATCAGATGGATGCAAAAGTGAGAGTATACCATTGTAAAATCCTTGGTGCTGTTGCATGGCATAAGCTTCTAGGAGGTTACACCAGCTGGGGAAGGGAAATGAAGTTTTAGGCATTAGTATATTAAAGCCTTTTCTGCGGGCTTTGTTTTATTCTACAAAAAACATTCAGCAAATCAACTGAAAGACAGCAGACAAAAATTCCTCAGAGGCTTTCCATGTTTTAACCAGCCAAGGGAGAAGAGGACACACCATTTCCTGTTCATTTGGCTTCTCCTGCCTTTAGACTCTACCCCAAGCAGAGTACCATTTGCACACTGCCCTACCCTTACCTTCTAATGCATGGACAGGAAATAATATGACCCAACTGACGTTAGCCTATGTTATCATCTCCAAAAATCTACCAATTATCAAATTACTCAAAGGCATGCTTTCCATAAATAAGATAGATGGATTTTTTAGTTATTAAAATATAGTAGTTTGCATAATGATTATAATAGATTGGCAAGTCACTGTGAAATACATAACTAACACATAAGTCCAGGTTCTGGTTTCATTTGATAGATTTACATCAGTGTGACTGAGATCAGAATCTTGTTCATAACATGGGCATTTGTTAAAGATGAAGAAATATAGGTACAATTTGGAACTGCACTATCACATTTAAGTTAGTGAAATTCCTTTTGTATGATTGTATCCCTGCCATATCATTGTTGTATAACTGCGTGCTAGTCATATAAAGATATATACAGACGAGTAAAACATTAAACAAGTAAATACTTTAGTTTGAATAATCTAGGATGGTTTCATGGACTATAATGGGTTGTTTTATTCTGCCTTTTTCTTTAAAAAAATACACAATTCATCTCTGATGCAGCTGCATTGTGTTCCTCACACCTAAGCAAGAAGGCTCATGATAGTTCATTTTGTATCTCTATTCAGTCCTTAACCTCCCTCATGAGGTTACCAGTATCTGCTGGGTATGGTGTTTGTTTATGTGATATGGACACTTTCCACAAGAAAAGAGATAGAAAGCACTAATTCATTTCATATAACAGATTACCAAAACAGAAGGCTTAGATTTTTTATTAGCAGCCAAGACTGGATTTGAATCTCTAGTGGTGAGTGAATCAATTGAACTAATACCTTGGGTATTGTAACTTTGCTTTGGAAAAAGGACTGTAGTTTGCATGTGTACTTTCACATGTATAAATCGAGGAAGGCTTGCTTTACTTTATTTTTTCCCTAGTTATTTAGAATTTTTAGCCACTCCTAGGGCAAATTCATGCCTCCTAAGAGATGGCAGAATGCTGAACAGGTGGAGAAGGTATGAATTGCTCTAATTGTATTATCCTTCTCCTGACTCTAAGAAAAATACATGGGGAAAAACTGCTCTTACTACCTGTTTTAAAATGGGCAGTGAATGCTCCCAATGGCACCATTCCACTAGGGTGAGAAAAGAGGTTAAGTATGGCCCCATCCCTCTCTAGACCTGCCTCACTATGTCCTACAGTCCTCAAATTCCCACAACAAAATTATGCCTGGCCCCTTCATGAGTGTGCTAAGTTGACTTTTGAACTTTCTAGCACAGCCATAATGCGGCCCTAGAAATATTACAAGTAAAACATGTTTTTTATTATATGCATAAGATGTATATTTCTTAGTTGTCTAGTATAGCACACACTTCATTTTAGTATTTGAACTGAAATATCATCCCCTAGAATTGATTTTTCTTTTTGGAAAGGCTATTTGTTTGTTCGTTCTCCATTACAGGCAATTCCAGCAGATGTGCTAAGCTCTTTATTCTGATCTCTGAAATTTCCATGGTTTGAAAGTGTGATATTTTCATTCATTGTGCTTAACAGAAAAAGTAAACACCTTAGAATTCACCTTTAATTCATGAAAGAATAATACTCCCAAAATAATGACATGCATTATTAAAAAGTACTAGAGTTTCATATTTGTTCATTGCAAAGGTGGCAGCATAACTTAAACTTTAAAAATTTTATTGGTCAAGGAGATTTTTATTAAATACTTTAGTGCACTGAACTGCAATTTTATTCTGTATATAAGTAACCCAAATTCCATAAAGCACATTGCTATGAGATGGTTACCCTTTGGTATGACCACAATACAAAAGAATTGCTTGATGCATATTTTTTAAATAGTCTGATTTTTAAATTATTTTTTACCTCCTCATCCTGTAAGTCTACAAAATAGGAAATAATAATACAGAAAACATGTATTTATATATGGGATATAATAATTTATGGGAATAATATCCTATTAAGCGAGCTAATGTCTGGTGTGTTTTACTACTCTTGGGAAAGGACTGTAGTTTTCATACATATAAAGCGTCTGATGAAGTGGGATCTTCTCCCACAAAAGCTTAAGTGATAAATAAATTTGTTAGTCTTTAAGTGCCACAGAACTCCACGTATATATAGTTTCAAATCTTGCCATATGCAAGGTGTATCAGTTAAAATACTACCAATTATTTAAGTTTGTTTTTTCTTTCAAGAAAATAAAGGTGATTGTTCATTGATGAAAGCAGCTGGTATAGACTGCTGAACTAGTTATTTTATTTTACCCAGTCTTGCTAGGAAAGATACCACTTTCATTTTTGTAAGTATTTGTAGTGTAAATGAGGAGCAACCTATCGTAAAATGATGCTACTGAGATCAAAGGAAGCAATCCCTACTACCAAGCTAAAATCATTCTGGGGAAATGTTTTTGATTATGGTTAATGATGTAATCAAGCCAGAAAACAGCCTAGAAGTTGGAGTTGCAGCAGGATTACAGTTTGCCCATTACAAAACACCTTATGGACAAAAATATGGCCAAGAAAAAATAAAATAAAATGTAGAAGTATAAACACATGATGCTAGTTAAATGTTTACTTTTAATAGCACAGGAGACTGAACAGTTTTGATTAGAATACATATGCATACCTTCCTAGAAGGACATTCGTGAATAGCTAAGGATTTAGTTAAAAAAAACAACAACAAAAGAGGTAAAGTTACAGAGGAAAGGATCAAAAGGGTCATTTTTAACATCTTTGATTTCATTCTTTAAAGACCAATTACTTTTCTGTCCCCTGTGGGAGAAAAAACATTCTTCTTCTTAATGGCAGAATCATTCTAAGACTTCTCTGATTCATTTTATATTTAGCAGATTACAGTTTTGGAGTCATCAGTAGGAGAGAACCTAGCAAACTGACAGACCTGAAATCATGTCCTTTGATTGTAATTGACAGGAAAAGCGTTTAAGGTAAAGGAAAAAAATATTTTATTCATCTTTGATTACACTGTGATGTGATTTGGTGACATAATACAGCTGTGAACTGAGGCAAGAAAGGCAATAATTCCTACTTGAGGCTTTGACATGATGTAGCCCTTTAGTCTTCTTCAAACCAATGCCTCCAGCTACAATAGTCGCCTTGATGGAGTCTAGACAAATAGATATACAGACTGTTACAATTTAAAAGGCAAACAGCTTTAAAATAACATTTCTCAGGGCCATGTATTTCAGTACTAAGTGGCTAGGCTGCTGCACATTTTTCTTTTCTAAAATTAAATATAATTTTTTAAAAAAAATACATATTAGGTAAAAATATTTCACTTCAAAAGGCCCTTAAAAGTAATAGGAAAATAAATTATTTTTCAAATATAAAAAGAAATTTAACAAGTGGAGTTTTCTTCTAGTGGAACTTAAAATATTTTTAACTAATTCACATGCAGCAGTATTTATTTTAAATATTTTATTTGTCTAGTGTGATCTGACAACTTTTGTAATGTTTTTCTTTGTATCATCTTGTTCTTAAAATGTGACCTTTCTATTGGCAATAATTTATAGCTTGGGATTTTCAAAAGCACACAGGTGTTCTTGGGGTCCTAAGTTTCTGGGGTTATGTTGAAAATCCTAATATTTTCTTTAAATGATGGAGTACTTATGCAAAGAGAATGCCAAGTTATTGTCATGTTATTCTGAAGATATCCACAAAGTGATAGCTCTGTTTTCCATGCCAGTAAGTTTAGTACGCTTTACCTCATTAACGAAATACTTTAATTCAGCAGTGTATCTTGAGCAATAACTATCAGATCATATGGTTAATAATTATCAGGTTTGTTAATGCTCTCCCTTTACTTCCATTCCATTGAGAAAGTGTCCTGGTGTAATCATAGATCTCTTGCGTAAGTGGAGTGTTAACACACAGATTTGATAGGCTTCGGCACCTCGCCTAATAAATAAAACATATTTTATGCGATACTGTCAAGATTTCAGAAGCTGTGTTAAAGAAATTAAAAAAAACAACAAATGATCAGTTGATCTTCAAATTTATCTTCAGAGGCAGCTGCAAATTCTGTGGTTCTAACACGATCTAAGAATTCACACTGAAAAACATTATTTTTCTAAAAATATAGGACATTGGAAGGTCCTTGGTGTTATCTGCCCTAAGCTATTTTATGGGGTTAACAAAGTAAGGCAGTCTAAAACATTTATATGCTGTAGTGAATTATTATTTCCTAAGGAGAATAAAATGATATCAGTCAGCATCTTAACTGACTAAACATGAATTGATTTGTGTCAGTGCTCTTTTGTTTACTGTATTTAGTGCTTGTAAAAAGAGCAGGAGTAGCAGCCCTGTTGACTGTGCACAGAACTGGTTCATGATGAACAGCAGCAGTGGAGCATGCTTCCCCACTCCTTCCTTTCAATGTACCTCATTATGCTTGGACTAATGTAACCATTTCTAGGAATAAGAGAGTAGCTCAGCCTTTCAGTCCTTGCCTTCTGCTGAGATTGCCAGAAGTGTAGCAAATTAAGGCTAACAGCAGTGGTGGGACGCAATGGGCGCCACCATCTCAATTTGCTTAGTTCCTCAAAGTGGCATTAGCGGTATGAAAGCTTGTGGTTGGATTTGAACCTAGAGGTTAAAGACTCCATAGTGCATCATCCAGTCGCCTTAGCTTATCACTTGTGGTCGGTAACAAAACCTGTCTCTCCTCCAGTGATGCCATTAGAATCTGGCTGTTGCTTTGTAATAATATGAATTCAGAACTGCATATACATGATACTACCAGGGCATTTATCACAAACATCACTCGCAACAACATAAGTATTTAACCAAGAAATATTCCCTTCTGAATAAATCTACCTAAACTAAAAAGATATAATCATTCACAATGCATTGACCAAACTGTCTGCAATGAGGGGAGGTTCTTTAACCTACGCCAACTGCCTCCCAGGCCTAAGCCAGAAAAGTGTACCTTCACCAGACAGCAATCTGTAAAAATTACAACCCCCCCACAACCCTCCTAAAACAAGTGGCATTAGTCCTGTGGTAAACTGAGGAATAAATAATAGATGATGTGATGAGGTTAAGACAAGGAAATTTTATATCATAATTCTTGGGAATGAGATGTGTGGAGCCATAAATATGGAGAAAAAATATGGAGCAGTTAAATTGGATAAAATACTAGAAAAAGTAGTGACAATCCTCCTTTGGAAGGGAGATAGCCTGGATGATCTCACACATCTTTTCTAACTCCGTTCTACAACTAACATGCATACTACTTATGGTACAGTATAAATGATTACTATTATTAACAACATTGTGATTCTCTAAATAATAATTAGCTCTGATAATTCTGTGGAGCAAAATTTCAAACAGATGTCTGTGGAGAACTGGGAAATATCTATCCTATTGGTTATGAATATAATGCATACCTCTGTGTTTGGGTATGAATAGTTAGTTACTATGGAGTTTTGTCAAAAAGGATTGTTAAAAGAACTGAAGAGGAAAGACAAAACAATGACACAGATAAGTAAGTGTTCTAGAGGAAACTGTGAGGATCCTCTTTATTGTGAAAATCCTTCCTACTCTAGCTCCATCCAAGCTAAGAATGCTTTACTCCTCCCAAGTGTAAGCCTGTGGTCAATGGAGGATGCTAAATCATTACAAGACCTTGAAACTAGAGCAGGTTTTAAGTGAGCTAAGGGATGCTGCATAGGGAGTGTCAGTGAAATCTGAAAGACAAAAGAAATGTTGCAAGCAGGACAGTGCTTCTCCCAGCCAGTTAGTTGGGCTGAGTGGAATTTACTATGTTTGCAAGATAAACATGCAAGGTAAAGGAAAATATATTTGTGGAACTCTGTTACTTACACCCTTTACTCTGTATGCTATGTACCTAGGGTGAAAAAATAAATAAAACTGTTTTAAAAAGGTTATTTTTGAATCACTAATCAACCACTGTTGCGTGCTCCCAGAGGAAAAGGCTTACAGATGCCAAACTTAGTTGATTTCAAAAGGATAGCCATGTTAGTCTAGTCCAGTAAAAAAAAAAAAACAACAAGGAGTTGTGTGGCACTTTAAGACTAACAGATTTATTTTTTGCATGAGCTTTCGTGGGAGAAGATCCCACTTCCTCAGATGCTTCGAAGATGGGTGAACTTAAGGAAAGGAATGAAACTAAATGCAAGGGGGTGTAAAACATAGAATCAGGTCATACAGTAACAGCAAATAAGAGCAGTTGTTAGGTTCAAACCCTGGGAAGCCTGAAGTCAAATTACCTTTTGTAATGGGAAAAGAACCCATAGTCTCGATTAAGTCCTGCTTTCACAGAATTTAGCTTGCATGTTAATTCGAGTTCAGCTGTTTCTCTTTGAAGTCTTGATGTCCCAGCTACATCTCTAACGACAGTCGTTAACAAATCAGTCATCGAGTGATTAGGAAGATGGAAGGGCTCAGCAACTAGTTTCTTTGTTCTTTGTTTTCTGATATCAGCTCTGTGCTCATTCAGCCCCTTATGCAGCAATCTTCCTGTTTGTCCAATATATAAGGTGTTGGGGCATTTCTGGCACATGATGGCCTAGACCACATTAGTAGATGAGCAGGTAAATGAGCCTTTGATGGAGTAGCAGGCTTGATTAGGACCTATGATGGTGTCTGTTTGTGCAGATATGTGGGCAGACTTGGCAGCGTGGTTTGTTGCAGGGGTGTGTGCCTGGTTCATTGTTTCTGTTGTTAGATCTGTAGTTGCTGGTGAGAATCTGTTTAAGATTAGGGGGCTGCCTATAAGCAAGGAGGGGTCTGTCTCCCAGTGCTTGAGAGAGAGAGTGATCATCTTTTAGAATAGGCTGTAGGTCCTTAATGATCCGTTGCAGAGGTCTGACTTGGGGGTTGTATGTGGTGACTAGTGGTGTTCTGTTGTTTTCTTTCTTGGGTCTCTCCTGTAGTAGATGACTTCAGGGAACCCGTCTAGCTCTGTCAATTTGTTTCTTACTTCCCCAGGTGGGTACTGGCATTTCAAGAATGCTTGATAGAGATCCTCAAGATGTTTGTCTCTGTCTGAGGGATCAGAGCAAATGCGGTTATATCTTAGGGCTTGGCTGTAGACAATGGATCATGTGGTGTGTTTAAGATGGAAGCTCGAAGGATGTAGGTAACTATACCGAGCAGTAGGTTTTCGGTATAGGGTGGTGGTGATGCGTCTATCCCTGATTTGTACTGTAGTGTCCAGAAAGTGGATCTCCTGTGTGGAGTATTCCAGGCTCAATTTGATAGTGTCATGGAAATTATTGAAATCTCAGTGAAAATCTTCAAGAGCATCCCTGCCATGTGTCCAGATGATAAAGATGTCATCAATGTGGCGCAGGTAAAGAAGAGGTGTTTTGGGATGAGACTTGAGGAAATGATGTTCTAAGTCGCCCATAAAGATGTTGGCATATTGTGGGGCCATGCGGGTGCCCATAGCAGTGCCACTGATTTGGAGATATAAATGATCCTCAAGTCTGAAGTGGTTGTGGGTGAGTACAAAGTTGCGAAGTTCAGTCACAAGCTGCGCTGTGGCATCATCTGGGATGGTTCTTCTAATAGCTTGTAATCCATCCTTGTGTGGGATGTTGGTGTAAAGAGCTTCTACATCCATAGTGGCCAGAATGGTGTTTTCAGGAAGTTCTCCAATGGACTGTATTTTCCTCAGGAAGTCCGTGGTGTCTTGAAGGTAGCTGGGGATGTTGATAACATAGGGTCTGAGGAGGGAATCCACATAGCCAGATAGGCCGGCAGTAAGAGTGCCAATGCCTGAGATGATGGGGTGTCCAGGGTTTCCTTTTTTATGGATTTTTAGGTTAACATGCTTGGTGAACGGGGTGGGGTGGGGGGCTGCAGCTCAGAAATCCTGTCTAAGGGGGGGAGGGTTGAACTCCCCCTGAGGATAAATGCAGGAAAACAAGTTTGAGGGATTCACCTGAGTGGGACAATAGTGATCTAAACCTCAGCCTTCCTGGTAACCGAGTACAGTCTAAAACTGGCCCCAAAATTTTGCACTTTCACTAGCTTTTGCATGCAAGCCCTCTAGTGGCTTGTTCAAATGAATACTTTGATGTGTGATTATCTGTGTGCACATATATGAAATATATACATGCATGTATATATGAGTTTTGTATACAGAAACAAGAGTATATCCTAAATCTGTGAGAGAAGTTTTTTAGGGCCCTTTTCTAAATAAGTACTGTAAAATAAAACATTACCAAATCAAATAAATAAAAGTTAAACCAAACTATTGTTTATGAATTGAGCCTGATGATAACATAAACCACAACTGCAGTATCATACAATGTTAAAAATATTTTTATGTATTCATTTTAAATCTCAAATGTATATGCCACATTTGTGAATGAAGTATTAATTATTAGATTGAAAAATGTGGGAAAATAAGAATTGCGTCTAAATAATGAATATGTATTTACTGGTATCTGGTTTGCTGTTCATTCAGGTCTAGAGTCCAATAACCATATTCATGTTGCTCTGTACCTTCTGCAGTGGGTAGACCCCTGCTTTCAATTTATTTAAAGAATAAGATGCTACTCAATGTGAGTGAAAGTGGCACAAGCTATCCCTAATATCCTATCATATAGTCCACAAGGTTAGTCGTGTTCATGAGTTAACTTCCTTTCTAAAACTGTGAACTTGGCTTATTATTTCATCTTGTGTTGTAGTAATATTGTGTTTACTTATGATAACCAAGTAATATTTGATTAAAATATAATAGCATATTTTCTAGTTATTGCACTTTTAACAGTCAGTTTTGTTTCCATTATCTGTACAGTGTCAAAGAGAAAAAAAGATTAAAAATACATTTCAGGAAATGAAAGGTAACATTCTAGTTACAAAAATATTATCTCTAAAATTACCATTTGAATGATAAGCAATTTTGGGCATAATTATAGTGCACACTCTACATTCAATGCATTCTGATATATGGATAATTACTCCTGGTAATATGCGTTAGTTAGATTTTATAACCACAATAACAATTTATTGCAAAATTAATTCCTTGGCACAATTTAACATTTATTGATGTGAAGTCAAAGTGAACTGATTTTATTGCAGACCACTTGTGATACACTTTCCCTATGCTCATGCCCTAATTGGTTATTATAGGTCATTTTGGTATTTAGTTTCAAAAATAAATTAATTTGATTCCAAGGCTCATTTAGGAAAAATGGCAAGATATTTACAGCTCGTGTGGTTTTATTTAAATAAAAAAATGGTAAGGTAATGCAATCATCTTTGGTTAGAAAGTGATGGATGAATTGAAAACATTTTTGAATCAGGTCAATGGAAGTGATGATTAGTGCATTGTTAATCAAGTTGCTGAGATTGCTATCAAAAGCTTTATCTCTTTCACTCAGACTGGTGAGAGGATCATGAATATTAAAGAGATTCAAATGGATCTGCACTCATGGAATATGGAGCACTACAAATGAAAAGGCTAAATGAACCCAGACTGTGACTTTATGTACTGATATATCTTTTAACTAAAGAGCAATGCCTAATCAATTTCTATGCTTGTATTAGACTACACATGTCAGAAACACACAGATAAAGTTTTTTCATATATCATATGTATCTTATGGATACCATATGTAGCTTATGAATTAAATGTTTGTTTACAGCTCTATCAACATAATAAAAAATAACTAAGAGAAACGGCTCCTTTAAGATAGATATCAGTAGGTACTGTAGGCCAGATTTTAATCTCTGTTATACCAGGGCAAATGCAAAGTAATTTTCTTGAAATCAAGGGCTCCACCTAGGTGAAGTTACTGCAATTCGACGTACGTGTGTGTGTGTGGGGGGGGGGGTGCGCGCGCCAACTAGACATTTTGGAGGCGGTATGATAAATCATGTATATACCCCTATGTATAAAATAATAGGCCTATATGTTATGTCTACCAGTTTGACAGCTTAACAATTAAAACATTACATTCTGTCTTGATACTGCAGCCTTGGCAGTGCTAACAGAGTAAAAGTTGAAACTTATTTTTTCACTAACATCAGCCGATCTGATTCTGACCACACATGAGAATTGTTGAGTGAGAAGATATGGGAAGTAACATCTCTAGCCGGGCAGGGACCTTGTTCCCCACACTGCTCTGTTAGTACACCCCTGTCTTTGCAGATAATACTTCTAGTTCTTGGATAATATGGACAAAATTTTCAAAACCATCTTAGATGCTCCAGTCACATTTTTTAAAGTGACCTAGGTGCTTTAGAGCTAAGTCTCCCTCTGTGACAGTCTAAAGAAGATATGGAGATGTAGGTCAAACTGTGACAGCTCATGATTTTTACCTCTGTAGGTCTCTGGTTCGATCGCTGGTGTATTGGCTAACATGATGGCTGCACCATAAGTGGGGGCTTGTACGCAAAGGTAACAGTATGTTAAACACTGCAGTAGTGGACTTCTATATTGTCTGTGTGTCTATACATGACAAAACTGTATAGAATTAGACCAGGGGTCTCAAACACACGGCCTGTGGGCTGTATGCAGCCCCTAAAGCTATTTCCTGTGGCCTGCAACGACACTAGTTTTACTGATATTTCCAATATTGTTGTATGAAAAGGTTTTAGTGGTGCGGCCCTTGGGCTAACATACTAGCCCTCATGCAGCCCTTCAGAAGTCCTCATGCAGCCCTCGTGGTGATTTGAGTTTGAGATTAATATTTTTATATTAAGGAACAGTATCATCATCCATAGTCTCCTTTATACATAGTCATGGCTGTCCTCATATGGCATCAGAAATAGAACACATAGCACAGAAAACAAGAAATAAAACGACAGCCTTTGACTACAAACCAGAGGCTCCTACTTGATGAGGGACAAAAAAAATGAAGTAATAAATTTAAAGGCACTGCTGCAAATATGCACAGGTTGGTGCTGTACATAACATACTGTACATACATACTGACAAATTCATTTGCCCTTGTGGTTAAATTACAGTGATACCTAATCCTGCTGATTGAAAAATGTTATTCTAGCCTCCCCTAAACTCTGAAACATGCCAATAACAATCTCTCTGCCTGCCAAGGTATTTCTGCCACACTTCTCGCAGTGATCTCTGAGCACATTCCAGATTCTAAAAGTAAACACATTAACCATCCCTGTAGCTTTCTCATCACCCTCCAGTTAGCAAGTTTTGTGGTTTTTATCTTTTTTCCTGAGGGAAGGCAATGGTGAATGATTGGGGTTTGCCTGTTCAGCTGAAGGCATTGGGGCTCTTGGCAATGCTGATTTCTTTAGGGACCAGGGAGTGAATTTTCCAGTTTTTGGCCAGCTGACAAGAAGGCACTGTCTCTCCTGTGCCCATGAGTCTCACTCTTGAGCTTCAGTCTGGAGGCCCCAGTGGAATGCAGCTGTCATGGGAGATCATGATCTTGAAGAATGATGTGGTCCCTCAAGTAGTTTGGGCCAATCTGATGGATGGCTTTGAAGATGAGGATTGAAACCTTGATTGTAACTGTGTATTCAGAGTAGAGCTGGTGCAGAAATGAGAGCACGGGAGTGCCACAGTGGTCTGTGCTATTGAGTGAGTTGGTTACTGTGTTTTAGAGCTTTTTTCAATAACCACATGATTGTCCACATGCAGATACAACTCCATAGACTGTTGTGAAGTTCACTTATGTACAACAGGATTGAATTAAGCCTGAAGTACCTAAATATTTCTTCCTGCATCAATTAAAGTTCCAGACCTGTTGAAATGCTGACCTCCTCCAGGGAGGACCTGAGCATTCTCATCTCCTACTCAATACCTTGCAGATTCAGCCAACAGGTTCCAAATTTGTGGAATGAGCAATAGCAAAAGGCAAAAAATAATTTAAAAGAGTTCTATTGTTAATCACAGAACAAAAAGAAAGGCAGTAGAATTCATGATCCATTCTGTGTGTGATGTTTTTTAAGGTGCATGGGTTTAGGAAAAGGGAGCGTTTAACTTTCTTTCATTGGAAATGAAATTAGGGCCCAAATTTTCTCATCTGCCACATTGGATTTATACCTGAGCAGCCCCATTGACTTGAATGCATTTACACATGGGTGTAATGGAGAGTAAACTCATGCTTGAGTTTTAAAGGTTTTTGGATCAATCAGTTCATTCTTTTGGTTATCAGTTTGGACAACACTGGAGTCCCTGAAAGTGCCAGAAGTGGGAGGCTGTGGGAGGGAGCAGTGCGAGGAAAATAGGGGTAGTGTGGGAACTGGGGTTGTCCCAGGGTTGCAGGGAGCGATTCCCTACAGAGCTTGTCCTGTCTTTTCATCCCTGCTACCTGTGCCTGGATCCTTCTCCACACAGCGTCTGCTCTCTCTGTACAACTCTGCTACCTGTTTCCTGGCATTGCCCAGCTTTGTCTTCATCTCTGCCCCAGTCAGTGGTTCCAGCCCCCATGCTGCCTTGCCTGGACCCAGCTGCACTGTGTCCAACTCCCTCTGTGCTGACCTGCCTCTGAGACCCCTCAGCCTAGGCCTGGCTTCAGCATCCCTGGCTTCCTCTGCATGGGCCTGCTTCTGAGCAACCCTTGCCTGGGCTCCACACTTGCACCTGTCATCTCAGAGGTTGCTCTCCAGTCACACTGAGAAAGGAACTGCCAGCCCGAGGACTAGAATGCAGCTCCTAGAAAAGAAAGATGTGTCAGAAAAGTGTTCTGATGCATTCCAGCATAACTTGAATAGTGGTTTGGGAAAGGACACTATAAGCTTTAAGATCCAAAGGGGTAGCTGTGTTAGTCTGGTTCAGCAAAACAAACAAGGAGTCCTGTAGCACTTTTAAAGACTAACAGATTTTCTCCGACAAAAGCTCATGCGATAAATAAATCTGTTAGTCTTTAAAAGTGCCACAGGACTCCTTGTTTGTATAAGCTTTAGGGACTTCTTTACAATGGTAGTAGCAATGACAGCAGATATCAAATAGATGGAAACAAGTATGTCAATTTACTTTAAAGAAATACATCAGAAAACCAATTTGTTACTGGAAACTTTAAAAAAAAAATCACATCACCTCCTCATAAGGAAATATCCTGGACTTAACTCTCTTCCCAATCTGTTTGACACTAGTGTAACTCCAGTAATTTCAGTGGTATTACTCCTGATTTACATTGACATAATAGGATGCAAAATCCAGTCCAGCGTATCCCACAAGTACTGAAATGAAAAATGGTTGTTAATCATTTTATGCACATGCTTTATGTCAAAGTTAATAATAATAATAATATGAAGTTATGGTCCTATTTTAAGGTGCTGTAAATTGGTGTAGCATAATTAACTTCAATGGATTTAATATTAGTGGAGCTGCCACCAATCTGTACCAGCTGATAATTTGGTCCTAAATTTATTAGGAATCTTTAATTTATTGGATTGTTGTAGGAACCTTAAATAATCAAACAGTAAGCGTTATTGTACCAAAAGATAAAATCATAAAGTTTAAGGGGAGAAGGGACCATGAGATTATTTAGTCTGACCTCTAGTATGTCACAGATCATCAACACTACTCTGCACTTGCAGTTCATTGACGTATACCTAGATAATCATGGCAAGTGACTAATGCCCACATGCTGCTGTGGAAGGTGAAAAAGCCCCAGCATCACTCCCAACGTGGAGGAAAATTCCCTCCTAACTCCACATATAGCTATCAGTTAGACCAAGAGCCTGTGTGGAAGAATCACCTAACCAAGCACCAGAAGGAGAATGGTTGGTGCCAGCTCAGAGTCCTGGTCCATCCCATCCAGTGTCCCATCTGCAGTCATAGCAATCCCTGATGCTTCAGAGGAAGGAGATAACCCCCCTGCAAATCAGCCCTGAATGCATTAGTTCAGGTGGTAGGGAGAGCCACTTCCCGACCCTGCCAGGTGGCTGGCTGACATCCTGAAGCATGACTTAAGAACACAAAACATAAATCAGAAGTGAGCCCCAGGGCTGCTGAGCCCTGCCACAAGCAACTCGGTCGTGCAGTCACACTCACAGATTTGTCCCACTCTCTTATAGTTAATATTAAAGCTCTTTCACCTGTAATTCCTAATGGGAACCTGATCTAGCATCTGACTCCTCTGATGATTAGGAACCTTGTAATTTCCAGCCTGAATTTGCTCACGGCCAGTTTATTGTCAGGGGCCAGCCCAGCTAGGAGCAGCTGCTGGCCTGCTCCCTGACCGACTGTGCTGCCTAGGCAACCAGCGAGAGCAGCTGCGTTGCCGTAGAACTCACAGAATGGCCACAGTCCTCACCGGCTGCTGCTTTAGCAGTTCTGCTGCTATGTCGGGCCCCAAAAGCACTTCAGTGACTGCTCAGGTCATATCACGTCCCAGCTGTGCTTGCCCTTGCTCCAGACCCTGCTGCCCTCTGGCTTCAGGCTTCTGGATTTGACCCTAGTATTGCCTCCGGATCAACAACTCCAATTGCTCTCTGCATCTAACGTTTGGCTTTTGCCTCTCTGGTATTGAGCCCTGCCTCTGGTTTTACTCCTCTGGTTCTGGCATGTGGCTCCTGCCCCTCCAGTATTGACCTTGGCTTGTTTTGTGGGCTCTACCCACCCCAGACCCTGCTTTAACCAGTAGGCTGAACTCTCACTTTCTACCCACAGCCCCATTAGCAACATTTATATACATTTGTTCTTGACCCAATATTGTCATTTATCTACACCATTCTTGGAATTTACCCCCTAATGTATTTATAAAGAGTCTGCCTCACCAGCCTTCTTTTTCTTAAGCTAAACAAGTTAAACTTTCCAATCTCCTCTCAGTAGATAGGCCCTCCATTCCCCTGATCATATTAGTAGCTCTTCATCTGTTCCAATTTAAATCAATCTTTCTTGAACAGGGATGACCAGACCTGTGCACAATATTACAGTGGAGATCTTACCGGTGCCTCGTACGATGGCATTTAATACTTAGCTCTCTTCTGGACATGACTCTTCCACAGGACTCCTTGTTTGTTCTACTGAACTAGACTAACACAGCTGCCCCTTTGGAACTTGGTAACATACAAGGCACTGCAGAGAGCCGTTTGAAGTGGAAATCCATCAACTTTATGAAACAACCTGCACAGATTCAGACAGACATCATCTTCCTTTCCAAATGCAAACCATTGGATATTATTCCTAACAAATTGAAGGTAAAAAAAAATCCTTTACAATCATCATATTACATGGACTAAGGTGGGAGATATGCCAGACACTCTCACAGAAACTGAGAAACTGCCTGATCAGTGTCTTGTGCAACAAACAGAAGAAAATTAAAAATGTACTCTCAACACTGGCATTTCTTATTCAAAACCAACCTACAACTCATTCCTCCACATGGCTGGACTTCACAAAAAAAGAAAAGCCATCTACAACATGCACTTTACTTTTCTACAGAAGAAGAAAGACACCAAACTGTCTACATTACTATGCACCACAAAGGACAACAAGAGCTACTCCTTCAACCTACCCAATAACATTGTTCATCTTTTGTGCTACGTGCTTACTCCAGCAGAGGAATCTGAGCTATCTCAGGGAATTTGCTTCTGCCCCACACCTCCCACATGTAAGATAAAATTCTGCGGTGACCTGGAGGACTATTTCTGCTGTCTCAGACTCAAGGAATATTTTCACCACACCAATGATCTGTGCAGAGACCTAGAGGTACCTTCCTCCCAACACTCCAGGAAGAAATATTCTTCATGGACTTCTCCTGACAGTCGGAACAACAGACTAGACTTCTACATTGATTGTTTCTGCCACCATGCAAAGGCTGAAATCGTTGACAAACAACATCCCTTACACCATAACCTTAGTCTTGCAGAATACAATGCCATCCACGAACTCAGAAACAACTCTGACATTATTAGTAATGTGGTCATTATGAATAAATCAGATTATGATCAGGAGGCTTATAAACAACTCTCCAGTACAACATTCTACAAACCAGTTTTCTCTCACCCCACTGAGGAATAGCAAAAGGAACTACACCACCTACTTCAGAAACTCCCCAAGGCAGCACAGGAACAAATAAAACCTGACACACCACCAGAACCCCCACCTGGGATAGTCTGTCTACTGCCTAAAATCCACAAAAAAGGAAGCCCTGGGTCCCCTATCATCTCATGTGTTGGCACTCTTACAGCAAGTTTATCTGGCTATGTGGATGCCCTCCTCAGACCCCATGCTATCAACACTCCTAGCTATCTTCAAAACACCACAGACTTCCTGAGAAAAATCCAAATCATTGGTGAGCTTCCAGGAAATACCACCCTGGCCACTACAGATATAGAAGCTTTTTACACCAACATCCCATATAAGGATGGATTACAGGCTTTTAGAAGAACCATCCCAGATGATGTCACAGCACACCTCATGGCTGAACTTTGTGACTCTATTCACCCACAGCCATTTCAGATTTGAGGACAAATTATATCTTCAAGTCAGCGGCACTGCTATGGGTTCCCACATGACCCCATAATATTCCAACATTTTTATGGCCGACTTAGAACATTTTCTCAAGTCTCATCCCAAAGGACATGCTACATTGATGACATCTTTCTCATCTTGACCCATGGTAGGAATGCTGTTGAAGATTTTCACAGAGATTTCAATAATTTCTACTCCACTATTACACTTAGCCTGGAAGACTCCACACAGAAGACCACTTTCTGGATGTTATAGTACAGATTAGGGATGGACACATAAGCACCACCCTATACCTCAAGCTTTCATTCAAAACACACCACATGATCCATTGTCTACAGCTGAGCCCTAAGATATAACCACATTTGCTCTGATCCTTCAGATAGAGACAGACACCTTCAGGATCTCTATCAAGCATTCTTAATCTACAGTGCCCAGCTGTGAAAGTGAAGAAACAGATTGACAGAGCCAGGCAGATTCCCTGAAGTCAACTACTAAAAAAAAAGCCTGAGAAAGAAAACAACAGAATTCCTCTAGTCATCACCTAAACCGCTAAGTCAGACCTCCACAGCACATCCTCAGGGATCTTCAGCCTATTCTACAAGACGATCTCTCACTCTCTCAGGCCTTGGGAGACAGACTCCTCCTTGCTTACAGACAGCCCCCAACCTTGAATAGATACTTACCAGCAACTACAGCCCTAACAAATTAGCTACTCCATCAAGGGCTCATTCGCCTACTTATCCACTAGTGTGATTTATGTTATCGTGCCAGAAATGCTCCCACCACATATCCCTCCAACAAACCATACTGCCAACTTTGTCCACATATCTGCACAGAAGACACTACTACAGGACTAAGTATATCAGCTACTTCATCAAAGGCTCATTCACCTACTCGTCCACCAATATGATTTATGGCATCATGTGCCAGAAACACCCCTCTGCCTTATATATCGGACAAACCAGACAGTTTCTGTGGAGAGAAAAAAAAAAAAAAAACCAAAAAAAAAGCATGAATCCAACATCAGAAATCTCAAAATTCTAAAACCAGTGGGTCAGCATTTTAATCTTTCTGTTCACTCCATTAATGATTTGCTAATTGCTTTGCTCAGACAGATGAATATTGGATCAAGGCTTCAAAGAGAAGTTGCTGCGATTGAATTTATTTGCAAATTTGATTGCATTGCTTCAGAACTTAATAGGGACATTGGCTTTTTCTCTCATTACAATAGGTGATTTGACCTCATCTCCTTCTGTATGCTGTTCCCCAGAGTTTGACTCTTTACAACTTTTTTGATTTGCTGTTACAGTGTGATCTCATGAATTACACTACCCTGCATTTATTTCCTTCCAGTCTGTAAGTTCCCCCATCTTCAAAGCACCTGACAAAATGGGATTTTCTCCCATGAAAGCTCATGCAATAAATAAATTTGTTAGTCTTTAAGTGCCAAAGGACTCCTTGTATTGTTTTACTGAACTAGACTAACATAGCTGCCCCTTTGGAACCTGATACAATTGATATTGTTCACAGCTGTGCAGCCTGACTTCTGCTACAAGGTGAGACTGCCTAAATCCCAATTCATAACTTTACCTTTAGAAAACATAAGTTGCATTACATCCCCTTTACCATTTAGATGCATGAATGTCATTATTCTTTCTTTCCCAGTTTGTTCTAAAGCCTTGTATACTATGAAGGCCAAAGCAATCAGTTTGTAATTGCCTGGATTACTTTTTTCCTTTTTGTTAATATGGTCAAAACTGTAGATATTTTCTAGTAATACGATATTACCCCAACCAGGAAGATTTATTTTAAAAAATCTTTGTGATGGGATGAACAATTTTGTGTGCCTAATCTTTCAGTTATCTCAGATGGAAATTACTTGGTCATCCCAAACTGACCATATTAAGCTCTTCAAATTTTCTTCAGTGTCAGATGTGGTAATTTCCATTTCTAGATACTCATCTCCATCAGCTATAATACTTTCATGCACATGTGCCACATTAGCATCCTTACTGAAAACTGAGGCAAAGTGTTAATTTAGTTTCTGGGACATACCAACACCCAAAATTTGTTGGGGGGGGGACTTCAATCTCCTTCCCATCCACACATCACACTGCCACAGTCTCATCCTTCTGTTTCTCTTTCTATTTATATAACTAAAAAGATCTCTTACTGTTAATTTCTGTGGTAAGGGCTAATTCAGTTTGACTTTTAGCAATTCTCACTTCATTCCTACATTTTCTAAATTACATGATGTAGCTTTTTTTGCTGATCAACACCCTTTTTAATACTCTTTATATATTCTGCATATTCCTAATAAGCTTTCTGAGATCTTTATTCATCAGACTGGGTCTGGAGCTGTTCCCTACAAATTTTTTCCCCTTGCTTGGGATGAAAATTTTAGATAGCTTTTGTATATTTAATTTGAAGAAGTTCCCGGTCTTCTCCACATTTGTCCTTGAGCTCTTCAGTCCAGCTGATTTCCTTAATGACTTCCCTTGATTTCCCAAAGTCTGTTCTTTTGAAATAAAAACCATAGCTGGTGACCTGCTTTTGATTATTCTTCCATTTACTTTAAATGGAATCACCTCATGATGATTTGATCCAAGATTACTGCCTTCAACCAGCATTTCTGTGAATATCATCACTGCTTACGC
The DNA here is from genome assembly GCA_007922195.1 of Podocnemis expansa. Lineage (NCBI taxonomy): Eukaryota > Metazoa > Chordata > Testudines > Podocnemididae > Podocnemis > Podocnemis expansa. The sequence goes on from ML682006.1 coordinate 12,136,763, forward strand.
ACCCCACCCCCTCAAAAACAAACAAACAAACAAACAAACAAACAAACAAACAAAAAGAGCCTCAAAAGAAAAATGTTAAGATTGGATAACATACCTGTCCATGCTCTGGACATTGCCACACTTTTAACATGCATGATGCTGTACAGACTCATGGTGGTGACTATCAGTTTTTTGGAATCTCCTAATACAGGCTGTCTGTTTCTTTTGGTCATTAGCACAGTAGACAAATTAATTAATTGTTACTTTTTAAGAGTAATGCATCTTCATAAGCAGGTTTGGTGTTCAGCACAATGAGAGACTGATACACACCAGCGTAAATCAGGGGGGGAAAAATCTGTGAAATGTAAAGTTACACTGGGAAACACTTATGTAATTAAGAGAAAAATCAGACGTGTACTGTCAGGGTGAATAAGGTAGTAATCATTTTCTGTTTTCAACACTATGGGCCCTGCACTCCACTGAGGTCAGTAGATCTAGGTCTAATTTTTCACCCTATTTTAGCTTTATCTAAGAAAATTCTCAAGAGTTTTAACACCATTAAGGGAGATGAATTAGAACTGTGCTACAATATATACAAGATAGGATGTTCCATCGGGGGGTGGAGGGGGTGGGCATTGCCTGGTTTGTACTGACCACTAAGGGCTTAGTCCTGGTGTAAATTACACCAGCATAAAGCAAGAGGAACTTCACTAATGTCAGTAGAAGTATAGCAGGGTAAAACTTGTGTAAAGTGAGTGGAGGGTTGGAGTCTTAAGTCTGGAATAAGCCAAATTAATGTTTGTGACCTATTCTGTCTGAAAAATGCTTCTGGCTATTATGTTCTAGAGTATTTGAGGTTTTAATAATTATGTTGCAGAGGAAGAGACATCTTACATTTGCATAATCAGTATGGGAATAATTAGTTAATATGAAAGTATTAGTGGTTGTTGGAGAGGAAAGACTCATCTGATAATTACTTAAAGCAGCAGTCATTTTTTTTTAAACTAAAGATACATCTTATATATCAATTAGTTTAAATCTACATTGTTCTTTTACAGGGAAAATATACTGGGGAAAATATTAAACATCTCTATATCTTGGAGAGATGTGCCTTAGTAACACAAAGAACACCATGTCCTAGGTGAAAGAAATACTCTGATGGAGGAAGAAGGACAATATGTAGATGAGAAAAGGTTAATAAAGGCAGTTGAGGTATAGCCCAGCAGACAAACCAGGAAGACTTTGAAAGCTAAAATCAATGTGTTGCTATAAAAAGCAAAGGCTGGCAAGAGCAGGTTGATTCACTTTTATTATGTTAGTCACTGGATAATACATGAATAATTGAATATAATGTGTACCAATGAAATTCTCATATTTAATCCACAGCTCAGGGTTCACTTTGGGAAAAGTGGTGATGGCTCTTACCTTCCTGAGTGTGCCTTCCTGCTCCCAAAAAAACACACAGAATGCTGCAATAATGTTCTTTTGAAGATTTATTTTTTTTATTTCCACTGACTGTTGAAAGTGGGGCTATGGCTTGATCTCCTAAAAATTCCACAACCACCCCTACACTAGCTCCACATTTTACAAACTGTTACATAATCCAGGCCTATCATTAATTATCTTTGGGCTGGATCCTAAACTGCTGTAAAGTGACAAAGCTCCACAGAAGCCAATGGACTCAACAATATAAATGTATAAAATTTCCAGCATTCATCTTCTCAAATTCATTATTACATAAAATATTTAGGTAAAGTATGGCATGGATTACAAAAGTAGATTCTCTGTTTGCTTAAGAAGCTCCTGCTATTTATTCACTACGACCAGATAGTGCCTGACTTGTTCTTGGTTTGTGCAGCATGAACGAGGTGCAAAGAGCCATCCAAACCTCCTCCCGCCAGTCTGTATACGGGCCAGACACATTTGATGTCATTGGGTTTGAGTATTGCTCCTTCTCTAGTCTTTTGGGAGTAGTTCCCCAAAAGGGGTGGAGAAAGGATGGGGCTATGACTCAATTGCTGAAATGCAGGTCTAGTGCAGTGGACAAAGTTAGTTGTCTTCTCTGACAGGGGTATGGTGAGTATACTGCTCTTGTGTGCCATGCATCTTAGGGAAGAATCTACCTCACTAAAGCAGGGTTAATTGTATCTAAAAGGTACTACTGAACCTCAGTCTCATGACAGAACATTATTTTACAGGTAACTATTCTGGCATCCAGAAATACAGTGTTCTGCCACAAAACTGGGGCTTGTCTGGGAAGAGGTTAGCACAGTCAGATGGACTGTTGAGCAGATATTCACTTTTCATGAAAATAGCTTTATAACAAAAGAACATGAAACAACAAAACTCAGAAGCCACCTCATATACAAATATGATTATTTCAAAGTAACATACTATTCAGTTTTCCATGATGCTTCTACTTTTTATGGCTCCCCATTGTTTTTTATGGACTGGCCTTTAATAAACTCAGGGGCTTTTGTTAATGGCTTTAATAAGATTTGTACAAGTTGGTTTCTCCCTCAGAAAATTAACATTACTTTTCTCTCACTAAATGTTGATGCTCTCCTAATCCCAGCAAAAGGAATTGAATTTTAAATTTTCTTAAATTTAACAGAGTGATTTTACTATTACTGAATATTCATTTAAGTAATCTCAAGCACAACATGGCATCAGGGACTGGGTAAGCATAATATTTTATTTGACCTATAATTCAAATGACTAAAGGGTTGCAGAAGGGGTATTCAGCTCCACAAGACAGGTAAATCTAGGTCTTCTGTTTCTGTGTTACATGAGTCCTCACAGCTAATGTACATGCTCTGAATGCACCTGTAAAAAAATTCCTTTGACTTGATTTTAGCACAACATTTACATCATCTTATCTCACATTTTTGTACATGTATCACAATTTATTTCTCTGTCCTTTTCGACTAGTGCAAGTAGATTCTCATTGTTGGTTCATATTGATCCTTGGTTTTGATTCATCTTTCTTTAGGTGTGTACACATCTTTTCTCTGTGTGGCTGAGAAAATTTCAATTTGTGGCTCTATTTTGTTCCATCAGAGGTCTAAAATACTCAGACATATGGAAAATGCCACTCCAGACTTCTTGGAACGTCATGTAGGAAATATCAGTGATTCTGTAAGGTCCATGAAGTGTTACTTACAGAAGAGATGATTGATTTTGGTTCTCCCTCTCTCTCATCTTTAACCCTAAGAGTGGGTCTTTAAACCAACTTGGTGTAAATACACTTTATAATAGAAGGTTTCCCTACTGAGGTGGTCACATGGTATTCTTAAATACAGCTTTGGAATCTGATTCTGATCTCACTTACATGAGGAGTACTTCCCAGGAAGTGATAGAATAAGTGGAATTTCATCTTTCAATTCTGAGCTGACACAGGCTCAATGCCAAGGAACTTTCTAGAGATCCATTCTTTTCAGCAACTGTTTTCAGGCTCAGTCACAGTCACTCATAAGACTGTTTCTTTATTAACTTGTATTTCCAGAATAATAAATTTAGGGCACATCCTGCATTCATCTGGCACCCTGACTGTCCACTGAAGTTGACAGGAAGGCAGGTTTCAGTCTCTGAACTTTCCAGTGACTCCAAGGAGAGTTTGAGGTGTGCTAGGAATGCAGAACTGCCTCCTGTGCTGTAAACATCTGCTTGTTAACTAATGCCACTGTAAAGTCTGCAACAATCAATTATGAGCAACAAAAGTGTGATTAAGCTTTTATATATTTGAATTTTTTCCCAAAATGACATTTTCTTTAACGTCTCATACTTATTTTTATTTTAAAAATATTCTACTGGTTAGGTCCCGCTTTTTTGTTACCTCCTGGGGGCATGATGCTGACAATGTCTGAAAGCCAAAGAAATGAGCACCCTACACTTCCACTGAGTTAAGGATACACAGCCTCTGGAAGAAGGTACTCAGAACCTCACAGGATTTATTCCTATATTTGTGTTTTCTTTCTTTTTAATACAAATAATTTCTTTGACAAAGTGAGCCTCCTATTTAGCTGCATAGTGTGACCTTTTGTGAGTCTTTAGGCTTCATTTTTTGTTCTTGAACTATCTTATTGATAGCCATTTAATTTTCTCTGCTGCTTCCTTTTGTTTTCTAATCTCTGTTAAATAAAAAACATCACTTTACATATTTTTATTTATTTAATGATTATACCAAAAAAATCCCACTCTCCTGCAAGGGAAAGACATCATATTTCATAAGAGTAATCAGATGTGGTATTCCATGGTTGAGGTATTGTAGCACTGGAATATAACAATTTCTTTTTTTTTTTTTTTTTTTTTTTAAGAGCTGCACAAAAATGTCAGATCAAGCTCATAGACTTTCCCCTCAGTACTCTATCATTTGTATTGATGGGCAGATGACTCATAATGAATGGAAATAACATTGAAATATAGTGTAATATACCTGCAGCCCTGATTCTGTAAGCAGCCCTGGACCAACTGACATTTTTATTAGCATCCAATGGCCTGTTTTCTAGTGGACCTTGCAAGATTGGACCTAACTATATAACCAAGCATTCTCGTAGAGAGCTAGGGTTCTCACTTCTTGAACACTCTAGCTGACGTGAAGTCACACCGAGACCATACTGTGGCTTATATCGTTCCTTCAGTTGTATTGGGGCAACAGACTGAGAAGGGAATCTTAAAAAGTCCATCACTTTAAAAATTCTTACAGACTAATTTTTTAAAATGCTATAAAACAATATTTTTGTAAGGATAAAGAAAAACAATTATCTTCTACTTCCTAAATCAAACACAGGAAAGCTCTGAATGGGCCAGCAAGGCCTGAACTGTAGGATCAGGCATCTCATAGTTAAAAAAACAATACTGTATCCATTTCAACCTTAACTACACTGAAGTCAAATTATCAATCAAATAACAGAGAAAGTGTTAAAGAGATTTTTTTTTTCTTTGTTACAGGCATGGAAACTTGGATGAGTTTCTCACTCAACTGTCAGCCTTTTATTTCCTTTGAATAGGAAAGACAGTCCTATTAAGAAGATCTGGCACACTAGTCATGAAGGTCTGTTTTGCCGGCAGTGGTCAATCTTCATTTTGGCAAGTGACCCAAGCTTGCTTTTGCAAGACACAGTAATACATAATCTCTGTGAAGCTGCACTGCTAGTGATACATTGTGGTTGACAAAAATACTAACATCTGCTTATGTAATAGACATAGGTTCACTAAATCAGGTAACAGTGAATTACTCACTGGGAATCCTAGTCCAAGACAGTTCAGTGGAATCACCGGTCCTAAATTAATTGCCCAGTGTTCCCAACCTACCAAGGACTGTTCAGTTCAAATACCAGAATCTCCCCCTCCCCGTAGTTTCAATTTGGGGGAACCTGAAAGCTCTGATTGTAAGAGCCATCCCATGTCTGATTAAATACTTCATTTCCTAGTTTTTTTAACTTTAAGTATATATGTTGGCTGAAGAGGGGGAAAGACAGGTGCATGTGGTTAAGATGTGTATGCACAACAGAGATTTCTTTATTTGTAACATTGGATGTGCTTTAAAATGTTTAAGCTATCCAGTCAGAAGCCTTAAAAATCAAGGCTTTAGAGCTGTGTTGATTTTTTTGGCTACACCTTAAAGCGTCATAGTTTTCGCTATGACACTGCAATAGCAGCTTTTATGTTTGAGAATGTTGACTATGTGGCATACATAATTCATCTGCTTTAATTTTCCATTTTTATTAAGTGTTCCAGTCACAAAGACAAATGTGAAGAAAAGTCATATGAAAAGGAAACAAAGACCAATAAACTGGAGGGAAAAAAAATAACATGCCTTATCTCTGTATCACACAGTCTTTTTCCATGGAATAAGGACAAATTTACCCTGATATTTATAATCTGATTATTCACAACAAGCAAAACAGGTGCACTGCAGCAAGCCATTGGGCCACATCATTCTTGTATTTGTGAAGACATGGCATATTATGAAGGCTGCACAGTCAGATCCTGAGGAAGAAAGATTGCTTCCTATTAGTCTCAGGATTAGCAAGGAATCCAGAATCTACCAGGAGCTGTTGGGGCCTTAGCGGTATAGGGATCTTCTATGTCTGCAAATATCAGCAGAAGTTCACAAATAAACAGTCACAAACCTAGGTTAAAGCTGTTCAAACAAAACTATTTCCACCCCATTTGGATCTTCAGTTGTCATTGTGTGGCCACTCTACATCCGAACAGTCACCTGTTGCCCTTGCCCCCGAGTCATTTTGATATTTGTGCAAAAGAGCAGTAATAACCCACAATCCTTAGCTGAGATAGTCAGGGAAGGTCCAAGGAACCACCAAATAATTATTTACTACTATTTAATTAATCCATGTTTCAAGAGTTGCCCTTTCACTGCTTTCTTAACCTATCCCTGAAAAGGAAAGCTAGAAACCAACCAGTGGTTATTACAACATTCAACTCAGGAGAAGGAATAGAAAAAACAGGGGCTTCTGTTCTCCCTGTCTCATCATTTAAGATCAAGGGGGCATTTAATGTAAGGGAAGATATCAAATACAAAATTGAGGAAGGGAAATACTAGTTCCAGAGTGTGTAAGTAAACAGTGGAACTCACGGTCACAGGATGTCACTGAGGCCAAGGATTCAGCATGAATTAAACAGGGATTGGACATCTTTGTGGATAACAAGAATATCCAGAGTTGTTATAGTTAATGCTTAAAACAGGGAAGGAATGCATCTCTCTTGGGAGTAGGGGCCCCAACACTGGCCTTCACCAATTGGACGGGGTCTAGATACATCCTGCTGGCCTTACATGTAAGTCCATTAAATACTTCCTGATTCTCATCAAGAACTACAACTTGAAATTGAATAGTTTGGATGTTTGACTCACTGTGCTGAGACACAGATACAGCGAGCCTCTTTTAAATCAACTGACCTTGCCAAAAAAAAAAAGATGTGAGAAAAAAGTAATTATAAACAACTGCTGAATGTCTTCTGCTGCAAATATTCTTCATTGACCTAAACCCTGTTGAATGGCTCTCTACCCAACAGCAACAACTTCCATGTATTACCATCTCTTGCTGGTTCTGAGACAGCTTTGTTTTCAGAATTTTGCCATTGCATAACTGGAACAATGCAAAAAGGTCCAGGATCAGGGCCAGAGGGCAAGGGGGACTTTTACAATGTGATTGGGAGGAGTGAGGACTGGGAATAATCTATTAAAGGGATAGTAGATACAAGTGTTCTTATTGAAATATACAGTTACAGACTTGATATTATTCTGCAAGGAATTAATGAGTCATCTATAGAACAGAGACTAGAGGAGATCAGGAGAATGCAACCCTTTAGACTGAGAAGCTAATAGCATGATGAGAGCCACCACAGCTCAGCTGTTTGACAAGGCAATGGTGATGGCCATAATTCTATGCAGATTATGTGATCAGATAAGTTAATTTAAATAATGCTCTTTAAACAATTGCTTGCATTATTTACTCTTTTATAGCACTTGTTAGCTAATGGTAAGATGACATGTAGGTGGGGTGGAGAGCAGAAAATTAACGTCCATAGATCTACTTTGGGAGGTAATAAGTTAGTGTTGTGCTTTGATGGGGCATCTCATGCTCAATATCTCTGCCAAAGCTAGAATTCTGTTTGATTAACTGTGTCTGTGGCTAGTGATTCTTCTCTGATGCATCCTACGAGGAACGTCCAGATAGAATCAGGTTCTCTTCTGTTTTGATAGAGCTTTTATCACAATCAGAGGAATTCATAAAAATCTATTCATTGTTTTTAAAATACATTTGATGTGTGTGGCTGTTTTTGGGTGTGACTCTCATTGTTTCATTTAGCCTTTTAGACAGCTGTTGCTTACCTTGTAGGGGGCATTTTTAATCCCTCCAATTTGCTTGTGCTACTGACAAATTGGAATCCATAGATTATGGAACTTCGCTTTTATGCTTCATTTATACATCATTTTAAAAATTCCAGGAAAAGTTAAATATTTCTGGGGGGTAAAAGGCTTATGGGACACATCTTGCTTGTCCTGTGTCAGTGGCAAAACTCTGTCCCTGCAATGGGAGCAGAATCAGGAACCACAAGACTGTGGATTTGCAGGGTTGGACACTCTCAGCTGTTTGCTCAGCAAGTCATTACAGTGATGACTCATTTAAAAACATTTTTCTTATTTTATTTTTGATCCATCTGTTTTCTTCAGGGTTTATTTATCTGGATGTGCATTTTCTGTCTACACAATTACTCTTTCATGCCCTCTAATGGCAGCCTTCTGAAACTCACAATAAAATATTAAGTAATGTTATGAAAAATAAAGTGATTATATTTCATTTAAATGACTTTTTCATTTGGATCTGTATGTGAATGTGTGGTTCATAAATTGCTTGCTTCATCCTTATGGAAAAAATACATGCTTGAAACATATTGGATTGTTTCTGTGGATCTCTTCCCTAGACACTGTTTTTAGTGCATTTTCTTATCTTTGCAGTTCCTAAAACATATGTTTTAATGATTCCCTCTTACCCCTACCCTCAACTGATGCTATGTGAGGTAGATTCAGCCTGGCCTTTACTCCCATCTCTCTTGCCTCCCTGCAAAGACTGCATAAAAGAAGGGGAAAGCAACTTAGGAGAGCAGAGAGGTTGCTTTGTCCATTAGGATAGAGAGGAGACCGAGTGTTGACATATGTATCAAGACAGATACTCATGGGGAAGGATAAGTTGTACCTCACGAAGGGATGTAGGATAAGTATGTCCGTCTACTTACTGGAGAAGTTCAGAGAAGATTTCTGGTGCTCCCCCCAAGGAGCGAGGCACTTTCTCATACCATGTCTTATTCTGGGCTGTGCCTAACACTCATGACCTTGACCCAAGTTCTTCAGTCACAGCAAGATGGATGGTTTCCTCACTCACAAACTACACACTCAGTGAATTATAAAGGATTTTGTGTATTTTGTCCTCAAGTCACAAGCTTGTCAGTCACATCAGGGGAAAGCAGTGGCAGTCATACTTTTAAAACACAGAATTTATAGGTTTTTTTTTTTTAAATTGGAAATTAGTGCATAACCAGATTTTGAGAGGAAAAAGAAAGTGAGGTTTCTGACTTGCTGCATATCCAGTTAGAGCTGTGTCCCCCAGTCTAGTCACTAGTTCAAGAGGAGTAGTCATGTTAGTCCACTTCAGCAAACAAAAAACAAACAATGAATCCTGTGGCACTTTTAAAGATCAACAAATTTATTTATTACATATGTTTTCATGGACAAAATCCCACCTAAACAGACTCATGAAATGGGCAATTGAGCATGTTAGCTGTTTGCAGATATTCAGCTAATGTTCTCCATTCTCCATTTCATGCATCTGATGAGGTGGGATTGTGCCCACAAGGGCTTATGTGATAAATTTGTTGTTTTTTAAAAGTGCTACAGGACTTTCTTATTTTAGTGTAGTAACTGGGTCCAGTACTCTCAAAGTGTGGTAAAAATCCATAGATCACATATCCTCACACATAATTATGATAAAATTCATGAATAAAAATATGCATGATAAAATCAGGGCACTATCTATTGCTTAGAGTGAGCATGGCCCTAGCTAACAGCACTGCTACCATAACTTGAATCCAATTAATTAAATGTTTGTTAAAATGTTAAGGACTAGATTTTCATTTGTCCACAATTCTGCTGAGGATATGGTGATGAGGAAAAAGAGACTAATTCCCAAGGCAAACTTATCACCTCCTAGATGCTAGGGAAGCTCTGGGGCTGCTCTAACTTGTGCCAACCTGTGATTATGAACCTAGAGATAATTATATTGGCAAGAATCACAATATGTTCTGGCTATAATCCTACAAATCACCTTCAACAGGATCCAGTTTGTGGCAATGAGTCACTGTGGGCATAGGAACCCTCAACAGCCCTTTTAGGCATGAAGGTGCCATAGAGCAAACATATGCTCACTGAGTTAATGAGCTGTTTTTTGGAAATGACATATGATTACAATCATTTAAAGATGCTTGAATCTGAGAATGTTTGAGATAATGCTTCCCATAATAATTTTATTTTCTGTGGCTTGCTCTGAGGGACTGAATGTGTTTTGTTTACTATCTTTAGTCAGAGTTCCCTTTTACACTGGAAATAGTGGAGATGTTTTTTGATTAAGAGAGGGAGATCAAGGTCACTTTTCTTCTCCTGCACTCACAGGAAGCAGATGCTTTTCTAAGATTCCTGATTCTAAGAATTTAAAGCATCTTTCTGATCTTACTCTGGTACATCTAATAAGTTTTCTGAAGTATGTATTCAGCTGAGTAAACAAGTTATCTATAGCTTAGCCTTTTCTTCATTGCTATCATGGCCACTCTTCTGAAGCCCCTAAGTTTCATTGTCACATCATTTATTTTTAAATATAGAAATAAGAATATTTAGCGGTCATGTTATGAGATATTTACAAAGAGCAATATAGAAACATTTCATTTATGGTAGCTTCAAATTCCAGTTGTGTATCTGAACCTAGTATGATTTGCCCAACATATTTCATGATTTTTTTTAAAGATATATATTATTTTTTTCCCTTTATTTGGCTGTTCAGTCCCTTTAAAGTTATTCCATTTTCTAATGTAATGCCTCATCCCCTCCGTTCCCAGCTATGTCTCCCAGCATTACACTAACTCCTTTGCAAGATCACCCCCTCTGTGTAAAAATGCACATGCACAAGTGGGTACCACCTTTCTGAAGATGTTGCCCAAGTTTTTCTACACACATGCACATATGTTCTATGGTCCTTTTCAAAAGACAATTGAGGTCAGTGGAAAGTCTTACTTGGCACAGAAAGCTTTGGATCAAGCCTAAAAGGACATGTTCATTAGTTAAAAAATAAAGTGGTTAACAAGGCCTTGTACAACCCACTTATGGCTTTGCTGTAGGCTCCAGGTGCATTCCCAAACTTCCAGAGATTTTTCATCTTATTGAATGATGGCAGTAGAGATAGAACAGAAGACTATCAATATTTACATTCTATGAAAATGTGAGGTCCATTTCCTCTGTTACCACCTCTCCCCTCACTTTTTGATGAAGATTTTCTAAGAAATAAATTAATATTTTGACATGCAATAAGTACTTCAATTATACTGTGACAGAATCAATTGTTATTCTTTGGAGTAATAAAAACAGGATTTCTATTTGAAATGCCTGATAAGGACGTGAAAGGCAGCATTTGAGCTTCTTTCCTAAGAGCTTTATTTTAGGAAACAATAAAATCAAAGTCTATCTTTTCTTTCAAATCCACTGAGGTTAAAATTAGATTAGTATTCACATAGTTCTCATTGAAATCAGAAAGCTAAATACACTCTTTCAAATAGCAGGGGAAAAATGAAGAACACACAATTTAATTACAGTGGCAGTGATAGCCCCAGCCTATTTTGGGATGCAATAAGAGTTTCTGCTGGGATTGTCTGGATTCAGACATGTATAACTGGCTGTTAGAATTCTCTTTATGCTGAACCATAGGTAGGAAGGGAAGTATTTTTCTAAACCTGGAAATTTGAGAACCATAAGTAAACACAAGAAAGATAAACAAAAATAGTTTCACTGCAAGTGGTTCAGATTTTTAAATTAATATTTGATTTCTCTAATAATAGCACTTTAAAATTTTATGTAGCTATTGGGATTTCAATTGGTCTCATCACTTACCAGTTGGGGTAAATTGGCCTAGCTCCATTGAAATTGATGGACATATAGGGCTTAACAAATAGGGAATCTGGTTTTATGAACACTATGATTTCAGAATAATAATTTTCAAAAAGCTCTGAAAGCAATTTACATTTAGCCAAATCTCACATTAGCCTGTATGACATATTTCCATTTAATATCAGGGTAAACCAAGGAACAAAAATGTTTACAGTCCTGATTTTCAGAGGTATTGAGTACCCATAGTTTTAACTGATGTCAACTGACTGTCATCAAAGTCATGACTTTGCAACATTGGTCATAATGGTTAGTCAACAGCAGAAAAGGAACTGAGTCTAGGAATTTAAATGGCTGTTCCCTGCTCTCTCCACTAGAAAAATCTACTCTTTAATTTAAGGATTTGTATATCATTTTGGAGCAGCAGCAGCTACTCAATAATTAAAGCAACATCAAAGGGCACTGAAGGATGCAGATTGGTATCTAGACCTAGATCTTAAAAAGTATTAGGTGCCTAACTACTATTAATTTCAATGGAAAATAGGAACCTAAATATGATTAGATCTCATCCCTAGGGAGATTTTCACCTAACCTGTACAGGTGCTTTTGAAAATCCTGCTTGGTTTATATTTTTAGGTGCCTAAATACTCTTACAAATTGGACCAAAATAGTTGCCTACATCAGTATTTAACTTCAAATTAATTGATTGCCAATTAATTCAAGGCAGTTCATTTGTTTGCAGAGAATGATGCTCTCCACATAGCTGTGTTATTTTGGAGCACACATTTTTACAGTGTCCCGGCTAGCATTCACAAATACACTGAAAGCCTTGAGATAAAAGTGTGTAGTGCAGGCAAGCACTTAGTTTCCATTTTAATGCCAAATAAAATTATATAATCCAAATAATAGATACTGGCATTAAAATTACAGGTTAGCTCTGTGGCAAAGGTAGAATGCTTTCTAAAAATGTTAAGATAATTTTGACAAAGTTGTTTCATGAACAAAGGGACCAAAAAAGTAAGAGACTTTCAATGGAATTCAACTTTTTTTAATAATTGTCATTTTCTAGCAACTCCTATCCTCAACAAAATAAAGAATCCAAAGAAGCAGTGAACTAATTTGTGGTTCCTAGATATATGTAGCTTAGCTATAGTGCCCAGAAATAAAGATTAAGTGACTAGATTCTTATTGCATTAGTGACATTGCAAATATTTAACAGTTGCATGCATTATCTGGAATTGATGAACTAATTCTAGCTCACTGGCAGCTACAGAACTAGTGTCCAGAAGCACAAGGAGCAAGTTAAAAGGAAAATCTGTCTTCTCTTCATGTTTACTGAGTAGAGAATGGGGAGCTAAAGGAATGAAAAGGTAACCATGGCCTCATCACTCTATTACACCTCTTACATCCCCATCCTACCTTTCATAGTCCCCTTCTACACTCCACTCCACTCCACTCCACTCTACCTCTTAAGGTTCAAAGGCCTGCAGAAGGTCAATAGAGAATTGGAGGCATTAACCTCCATGCACTTCCAGAGGTTTGCAGGAGCACAAACCCCCCAGCAAGCTTTAGAAAACTTGCATTCTCCATGAAGATTTAGGAGAGCAATCAAGGAATGCACCCTTTCTCACATGAGATTTAATAGGCTTGCCAATCCCTAACAAGCCTACTTAGGCTTGTCAGAGGCTGAGCAGCCATCTTCTGGTTCTGTGAAAGTAGAGAAAGCTGTGTATTTGGTGCTGGGAAAATTAATGTAGAAGAAAGTAGTGGACAATTGCTATGTATACCATCCTGACTTCCCAGGGGGGTGAGGGATCTAGAGCTATCCTAAGGCTGGAGAGTGAAATTGGGAGGGCCCTGATAAATTTTCTATAACCCAGTCAGATGCCCTTCTCCCCCTACAGGAGTATCCTAAGACTCACTTTATGCCTTTGCTCCATGTTAGGGGTCGTCCAAAAAAAAAAAAAAAAAGCCTGACCCTCATGATGGTCTCAGGGAAAGAAACAAAAGAAAAAAACCTCTGTTATGGTGCATTTCAGGTTGAGAGTAAATTAGGAATGCCTTGCAGGGATACTGTAGTCACATTACCCCCCCCCACTTTTTTTTTAAATAAAGATGGGGAGAGAAATAGTCTAAATATCATTTGCAATGAGTGATGCCATGAACAAATCAGAAGCTCACCATATCTTATACATGTCTAAAAACAAATCCATTTTATTAGCAACCACAAAAACTGGAATGTGCTGCTGTTATGGTCATGGAATGGTTTTGTTTGCCTTTTATTGTTATTAGTCTTCTACCACAGAGAAAAGCTTTGGCAAATATCCATGCAAATATTAATATTAAATACACATAAAAAAAGAGACCACATGAAACAGTCTGATTAAGACTGTGTAGCATTTGAAAATCAAAGTGAACTGATTGTGTTAAGCACAGTTTATTGCATTCCCACTAGCCATGATGAGTTAGCTTGAGAACCGCTGTGTCTGCGCTAGTACCCTTAAAAGCTATTCTAGTTGTAGTGAGTTCTGTGGTACAACTCTGAAATAGCATATACTGGAAGATGATAAGAGTCCATGAATGTATTGTGGGATAATAGTAGGATGATTAATTGAATTCTTTTAGCTTGCTGGTATTCAAGCTAGCACCTAGCAAGTTTATAGTGAAAACAGTTGAGTCTGAACTGATTCTTAAACATGTTGCAAACCCAGTCTACTCCAAACAATTCTTATATTTGTAAATTGGGTGAAGTTTTGTGAATGTGGCCATGAAACATTTTTTTTGCAAATCTTTTAAACCAGTTCTCAGAGTGGCTTAAACCAATTTGCAGAGTTATATGCTTATCTAGTACAGACAAGGCTTAGGAATCTTCCTCTTTCAATCTCTCAGTTTTCAGTCTATTAATTCTTGTGATGTGATCATGTCACTAGTTGACAGTAGCGGCAAAATCTTATGGGCAAAACCTGAGTTCTGTATGCAAAGAACAAGCAGGGGTGTGGGGTTTTTTTGTGTTTTAACATAATATCACCACATCCTCTAGGCTTCTTTGTACAACATAAGGAAAAAAAGGGCACCATTTTATTTCTCCCTGTTTGCAAGACACCTTTAAATAGCATGACTAGGAAACACTACATGGAAAATGACAGGACATACAAAACAAAGACTGACAATCTGATTTCTGTGTACATCATATTCCATTGTATCTTTCTATTTTTAAAAGTAGTAGAAGTCTTAGATGTCAAGGCATTTTTTATTGTAAGACTTGGCATCATTTAAATACATATATTTTATCAAGTCATTCATAAGTGAGACAGCACATCATATATGGACAATGTATGTGCAAACCCTTATATTTCAGCTTCTCACTAGTTATTATATATTTTGGAGCTTTTTTTTTTCTTTTAACCATTCCTGGTTGTTTTCATTCTAAGCTAAATTGCACGCACAAACTCTTTACTTGATGCTGATGTCCTTGAACAGATTCATTTAAACAGGAAGAAATCCATAAGCATAAAAAACCAGAATTACTTCATGAGTAATAATGCCACTGTGCTGGTGTTATTGCATCATTTCTGCTGGAATTGTTTCTCCTAATGCACAAGTTAACAGAGTGCATTTTAGATGAATGCTGTTGCTTGCAACTTTAACCCTTTGCCAGTACATTTTTTCACTTAAAGCTATATCAACAGATTTTACAGGTTGTTGGAGAATGCTATTTCTATGCATTTTTCCATTTCCCCATGCTGTTAGATTTTATAATTATTGCATATATTTTGCGTCTTTCCTCCTAACTGTATACATTGAATGAAAGTGTGCATATATGATTAATAAGTAATCATATAGAAATCACTATTATCTTGAATTTCAAATAATTCTGCACATTAACTTTCCATGAAGAGTACAACGCTTGCAGAAAGAATATAATGAGTGTGTTAAACTACACAATACAATATTTAAAAAATACAAATATTTAGGTGTGGTATTAAGCTTTTGCATAATGGAAATGATCCTTTTCCCCCTGTGCATTATATCTAAAATGACAAATAGTTTGTTGAATATGTCACAACTTCAATAGAAATTTTTTTTGTCATAGAAAGTTTAACTAGAATGGAACTATTTCTGCCATCCAAAAAAAAATTCTACTTTTAGCATTAATAATATATTTCTTATCTTTATTTATTTTTATTAGATTGATATTTACATATATTATTGCTGAAAATTTGGTAATTTCAGTTCAAGATGAATAAAGGATAATTTTAAGAGATTCCTTTTCTGAACTTTGAGATCAAGGTTTAGAATGATCAGTTTAGAATAATTTTGTGCTGCTCTATGATCTAGTGATGCAGAGATCCTATAATTAAGAACTCAGTAGTTTGAAGATGGCCTATGATATGAAAATTGTCCATCTTTTTGAAATTATAGAATGCATCACCACAAAGCCAGAATTCAATGTGCTATCAGTTTATACCATCTTTCTGCAACAGAAAAAGTCTGAAATCCATCCTGAAACTAGGAGTTAAATGAAGGTTTATCTTGGTTTCATGAGCCCAATGCAATTAGGTAGCATGTGAATGTGTGCCATATGCATTTATTGCTCCTCTTAGCATGTGTTACTTTGATGTGTTAGGTTAGAAAGCTAACTCTTTTTGTTGGGCAGCCTTCCTCCTGAGTCTTTATACTGCTTAGCAGTTGAGTACAGACTTTGAAACACAGCCTAATTTAGAGGCGGATGCTGCAGCTGCTGCTGTCATTTCAGCTGATTTTTTTTTTTTGCTTTGATGTCAGCTTAGAATGTTGGTTGTTGCATCAGTACAGCAGCCTCCATGATTCACAAAACAGAAACCGCATAGTTCTAAACATTTGTCTTTGCCTTGAAATCTAATTTGGGCAGACAGACTAATTCACGATTTGTTTAATGCAATGTTGCATTCTCATTTAATTTAACCTTCTTAATGAGAAAGAAGAAGTGCATTAAAGAGAAAAAGAGAGAGAGAAAAATCTCTTTGAATTGTTACATTGAATGGCTGGTGAATGACTGTTAACATGATAAGACAGAACATTTTTTGAGTGCAAAAGGCTATGATGCCACTCCAATCCTTCCCTCATCCTTTGAGTTAGAAGTTGTATCCTACAATATCAACTTTTCCCTCCAAGTAATCATTCTACTTCTTTTTGAAATGTTATATTGATCATTCTTCTAGCTGTTCTCAGTCATTCATTTTGTACATTAAGTATGGAGTGTACAAAGAAATTCCACCTAAATTCCTCTTGTGCTTGGTCTTTGCTTTGCTTTGGTTTCTGCTCTCTCTTTCTACTGTTTGACACCAGCTTAGTGATCCTGGTAGCATTGATCCTTTCTGTCCCTTTTACAATTTGGTATATCTCAGTGAGGTTCCCTCTCTTAGGCCAAATGTCCTCAGATGTGCATGCCATTTTTCCATTGATTTCAATGAGAGTCACATACATCTGAGGCCAACATATGGCCTTTAATCTTCTCTATTTTAAAGAATATAGACTTACAGTAGTTTCTCTGACCCTTTTTTAATAACTAAGATTCTCGCTCCTCCTTATTGTTTCCTGGTACATTCTATATTACAGGCTGGACAAGGTATTCCACAATGCTAGAATAATTCCTTCCAACTCATGTTTCTCTTCATATATTTTCCCTTTTTATTGCCACTGCACAAAGGATTTGAGAATTGTTTCTTCTATTAATCACAGTTATTCAATAAGGCAGAAATATCAAGGCTGTGATTCCTTTATGTGTCTGTCTTGTTAGACTGAGTATCTTAAATTTCTTTATGCTGAATATGCTAGGCTACTTTTATGACTATGCATTTTAGTGTATTCCTTTTCTCTGTAATAATGGAGATGGGTGTTTTCTTAGGTTTCAGGACATCAGATAATGTCACAGCTTCAGAAAACTAGAATAAAATAGCTTTTGAGGAGCAAAACATTTAATTTTTCAAAGTAAAAGATTATTGAAAATTTAAATTTAAACATCAAGTATTTTTAACAGCACAACAAAATAAAAATAAACACAAGACAGCAACCAGATAAAGATGATAACATCACTGTGTTTTGTAATAGAATGACATCTCCTATGTCAGTGAATACAGTACTAGCAAATGAAATGGCAGATAATTGGGAAGTTATTTCTAACATTCCAGCATTCTGAAACAAACAAAACCCATTTCTTTTGGCCTGATCCTACTGTTACTCATGAGTAACTCTGTGCATTTCAGTAGTCTATGGAACTCATTGGGATTATTCCTGTGTATGTTTGCCAGATAGGATGCATAGTTTGTTGCTCTATCTATTTAGGAAGTGTGAGTGGGGGGTGTCCATGTCCTTTCTGGCCTGTCAATAGTTCTTCATCCAACGCTATTTTTAAAAATTGTGGAATGGCAGAAATCCTTATTAGTCGCTTTTCCTGGTCAAAATTCACTTTGAATGGGGAGGGTTGTTTGATTTCTGTTGGAATGCAGCAGATATATTCTAATATTTATTTGAGAATCTGTTTATAGAATCATGGAATCATAGGATTTGAAGGGCCCTCAGGAGGCCATCTAATCCAGAACCTGGCACTTATGGTGGTACTAAGTGTTCTCTAGACCATCCCTGACAGGTGTTCATCTAACCTGCATTTGAAAATCTCCAATAATGGAGATTCTACAATTTCCCCAGGCAATTTATTTCAGTTTTTAGCTACCCTGACAATTAGAAAGTTTTTCCTAAAGTTCAGTCTAAACTTCCCCAGCTGCAATTTAAGCCCATTGCTTCTTGCCCTATCCTCAGAAGTTAAGAACAAATTTTCTCCTTCCTCCTTAGAACAACCTTTTACATACTTGAAAATTGTTGCCATGTCCCTTCTCAGTCTTTTCCACTCTAAACAAACTGATTTTTTTCAGTCTTCCCTCATGAGTCATGTTTTCTAGAACTTTAATCATTTTTGTTTTCTTTCTATGGACTTTCTCCAGTTTGTCCATATCTTTCCTGAAATGAAGCAGCCAGAACTGGACACAATACGGTTATTGAGGCCTATCAGCATGGAGCAAAGCAGAATAATTACTTCCTGCATCTTACTTGTAATACTATTGGTAACACATCCCAGAAAGATGTCTGCATTCTTTTGCAACAGTGTTGCTATGTTGATTCATATTTAACTTGTGATCCACTATGACTGCTAGATCCCTTTCTGCAGTACATTGTCCTAGGGAGTCGTTTCCTCCTTTGAGTATGTGCACCTGATTGCTTCTTCCTAAGCAGAGTACTTTACTTTTGTCTTTATTAAATTTCATCCTATGTATTTAATTTCTCCAGTTTGTCCACAAAACTTTGAATTTTAAGCACTTGTAACCCCTCACAGACTGGTATCATACACAAACTTTATAAGTGTATGTCATTATCTAAATCACTGATGAAAATACTGAACAGAACCAGATCCAGAACTAATCCTTGCAAGACCCTACTCAGTATGCCCCTCCACCTTGACTGTGAACCACTTATAACTACTGTCTAGGAATGGTTTTCCAGCCAGTTATGCACCCACCTTAAGTAGCTCCAACTAGGTTGCATTTTCCTAGTTCATTTATGGGAAGGCATCAAAAGCCTTACTAAAATTAAAACACACCACATGTACCACTTCCCTCCATCCACACAGCTTGTTACCTTGTCAAAAAAAAGCTATCAGATTGGTTTGACATGAGTTGTTCTTGACAAATCCCTACTGCCTGTATCATCTTCTTATCTTCTAGGTATTTGCAAATTGATTGCTTAAATAATTGGTGCCTGTGTATTTTCAAAACTTCCCCAACCTTGGGATGAAATAACAGCATTCCTCACTAGGCTTTTGTCCTCTGCAGCTGAAAAGGAAGATATGGACAGTGTAGCAAAAGGGCGGCCATATGGCTCCCTATAAAGAGCCATCTCATGGCTGGTTGGCTTTTACCATTGCCTCAACCTTGTACCTGCTTCATTCATCCTTTGACAAAGGAATTGTGATCTGCCTTTAAAATGTCTATGGAATGCTTCATGTAGTAGAGATGTTTGTGACAGTATCAAAAATTTACCTAGTCTTTCTGTTCTGCCAACTCTCTCTCCAATATCCCTTTGTGTCCTGTGTGTCTATGATTAACTA
The DNA here is from genome assembly GCA_007922195.1 of Podocnemis expansa. Lineage (NCBI taxonomy): Eukaryota > Metazoa > Chordata > Testudines > Podocnemididae > Podocnemis > Podocnemis expansa. The sequence continues at coordinate 12,156,550 of ML682006.1, forward strand.
GCAGTATTCCTTAGCACTAGGGCTGAGTTTTCTGCACCATGTAGGTGCTGCCAGCGTACATGTAAAGCAGTGGTTTTCAAATGTTTAAATAGTGTAGTCTACTGCATTCCTCTGCCTGAGATAGGATCATAACATACCTATGCAAAAAGAAAAAAATAGTCTGTAAGGGATAAGTCTGTCATTACAGGATTTTTCTCACATACATCCTTATGAGAGCTCATATTGCCCCAGTTTGAAACCTACTGCTGTAGAATATCTGAGTGTAGCTCAGGAAGCATACATGTACACTCCACATCCCATAAGAACTTGCAAATTCAATCAGAGAGAGAAGAGGAGGAGTATGGTAGGCGTTAAAGAACAAAATGTGGTGCATACATCCTAAAGAAAAGGGTATAACTTCCCATACTGATGAATGAGAAAAGAGGAATTGCTGCTGGTGGGGGAATATTCAGTATATTGATTAAAAAAAAAGTCCCACAATTTTAGAATATAACTGCAGCAGAGCTCCAGAAATGAACATCTGATGTTTTTTGTAGCGACAGAGTTTTACTGGTGGTCTGGATTGACAGTTAGTATGATCACAGGTAAAACTTTCACCCTATTACACAGTCTGTTGCAACCAGACAGACCAAGAACAAAAATATATGCAGAGATTGTGCAAGAACTTCATTCACTTTTTGCTTGAAAGCAGCTGGTGAGCTGTGAAATATTCCAGCTGAATAAGAGACCAAGAAGTAGAAATGGTTTGACGGTCTGTGGTTTGCTGAACATTTTGAATTCAAAGGTAGATTAAATTAGACTGTAAAACAAACTGGTTTGTGAGGCTACATACCATATGCCAACAACATACACTATTTGAGCCAGAAGGCTGTGGAAGTTAGGTTTACATTGGTACATTAAGAAATTAAGTTGCTGCAAAAGAGAAAACCGTGAATGTGTCCAGCAGAGTATTAGGTTATCAGGGACATTTCAGGTGGCAAAATGATGCACCTGCAAAAGTGCTCCAAAGGTTTTGAACTTGCCTGTAGGCAGAAAAGCATGGGTGCAAGAGTGGTGCTTGTATAGGAAATCAAAAGAATGAATTATCGCTGAGTAGGCGCTTCAGAAAAACTTAGATAGACTCATACTATTTTTGAATGTGCTGTCAAAATTGGAACAGTTTTCAAAGTTGGGTTGCTTTCACAGGAATTTCCTTTGAAGGAAAACAAGGGGGGAGAAAATAACAGTTCTAAGAATTTTGAAATGCCCTGATTCTGCATTTTCAGAATGAAATGTTATGATTTTTCATTCAGAAATGACTCTTCTTTTGTATTCTACAATGTAATGTAACACAAACTTTTAAAATGTCAAAATTCAAACAAACTATTTTGATCAACCTTAATCTTTTTTTTCCCTAGAAAAAAATTTCTCTGTGGAGAATTTCAAAAATTTCAGGTTTTGTTTTCATTTAAAATGAAGCCAAAATTTGATCTCTTGACAGATCTAAATATGAAACTGCTCTAGTGAAAGGGAAAAGAAATTGCATTCTGTGAATCCAGACCAGAAAAAATTATGAAGAGCTGGTATCGCAAAAGTGCTGAGTGTTTTGAGTTGGCACTGATGTCTCAGGATCCACTCAGTACCTTACAGGGCTTAGAAGAAAGAACACCTCATATGACAAAATGATCGTGCACATTCTTATCATGGTTGTGTGTGGTGGTAGGGTAGCTGTGTTGGTCCCAGGATATTGGGAACAAGACAGGTGAGTTAATATCCTTTTTTTGGATGAATTTCTGTTGGTGAAAGAAACACGCTTTTGAGCTACACAGAACTTCAGTATGTCAGGGATTCACAACCAGGCAACAATCGAGCCTGGCTTGACTTCAGCTGTAAATCTTATCTCTCAAGCTAAAACCCTTGCCTTTGAACCAAGGGAAAAAGCCAAGAATGCTAACAGAGGGACCAGCGACAGGGCAGCAGAATAAGCAGATTTTTCTGGGTGGCAAGTACTAGAGCTTGAACTCCTTATTCCAACTATGCTACACAATCTAGTTTCCAGGAAGCAGAAGCCCTTTTTAATCAGCTTTTTGTAGGGATGATCCAGTGCATGTAAAAAATGGTCGGCATTGCCAGGCATTCAGAATGCTCCTCAAATGAATAAGGCAACATATAACTCTGCTGATGCAGAAGCCATGTCCCAGTAATTGTGATTTTAATGAATAATAGCCATAGTCAGATTCTAAGTGACATGAACTTCACTGTGTATCTTCCTAATGATGGATCCCACAGCTTAATAGTTACACAGGCAAGGTTACAGCACATTTTCAATTGTCTAGCCTTCTTTGAGGTTCTGAGGGAAAGGTAATCCATAAAATAGAAACTGATGAAAGGTAATGTAAATAATGATATTTTAGCCAAGTGTTATACATGGGGGAAAAAATCACCATAGCAATTGTAGTTATTGTTATACAGGAAGCTTATTGTTTAGTTTCTGTGCTTCCCTTACATTTTTGCTGCCTGACTTTTGTTAGAAAAGGTCAGATTTTGAGTAATTGTTTGATGCTATAATTAAACCTAATTAACAAGTAATTTAAGGAAGAAGGCTGCATTATCATAAGAAATTATTTTTGTGATGATAAACTATTGAACAAAGTTAGAATGCTGTGTGCATATTAGGTAGCTAGAATATCTCCCATATGAAAATCTTTGCATTTAAGTTTTTTCATTTCTGTAGATATGTCATTTGTTCCTGGACTTCTTTGTGATATTCTTGTAGCTACTTCATTCGCTCTTCACTGTAAATCAAAACCTAACACATTAAGGAAAGAGGTGATAAATAAACAACATAAATGCTTTAAAGAGAATTAAAATGTACTGTAGGGAAAAATCATAAAAGTCCAATGGAAGAAGAAAAAAATAATCAACATTACCAAAATTTTCATATTTTTACAAAAAATGTGTGCTTCAATTTTACTGCATCAAAATGTGAACAAAATAGTTACAAAACCATTCATTTTCTTTGACCAAAAACTGGTTTTTCATAAACGAATAAAATTGAAATGTTACATTTTCAATGATATCAATGTTGGGGTTAGGGGGTAGAAGATAATTGAAAAATATATTGCATAAAATGAAATATAGGTTCATTTCCAATATTTTGAAATTTCAAAATCAGTCATAAAATTATATTAATTTTTTTTCTTCACCAAGTATTTCTTACTTTGCTTCTTTATATTAAAGGTGGAGTACTCTCTTCTTTCTCACTGCTCATTTCTAAGGCTCTGGGGACAACTTTACATGTAAGAATGAATGTCCTTCTCTTTGTGAAGTTAAAAATGTGCCTTGTTTTTAGATCAGAAATCTGAACAAAGTAGCAAAGTTTATGCTACGCATGTGCCTTCATTTACTTTGCAATAGGGTGCCCTTTGAGTATGGTTAAGAAACAGCAAGATCATCACTTAAAAGTGCCTTCACATTTCATAAATTGTTCTTTCTGCAGCAAGCAAATGGAGGGATGAGTTGGTAAAAACCAGTAACCTTATGATTCATCTTCTATGTGTCATCCACGAGAGATCTTAGGGTAGCACATGGACTTTCTATAGATAACAGTAGTTTGAGGATATAAATGATGCTCCTTTCTCCCATCAACCTTTTGCACTGCTGAAAAGTCTTTTATGGATCAACTTTATATAAAGAATATTGCAAATACAAAAAGGATGGAATTTCACTTGACAGCTGCTATTTTGCTGGTGTTGGGAAAAGTTATTTTGCATACCTAGTTCTTGCTAGGTGTGATGGAATTTACAGGATTGGCTGAAGATATGTTCATCTTGGTCAGAAGCGTTTGACATTCTTGTGCTTGCTTAAGCCACTAAGAACAACTAAATAAAGCCCAGACTATAGAAAGTTACAGATTTCTTTGTCCTTAATGGCACATATCACATTTGCTCTCATTGACCCCAAACCTGCAAAGACACACATGTGCTTAATTTTGGACACTGTGAATACCTTCACTGAGGTCAAGGAGACTACTTGCCGTGTGTAAAATTGAGCACATCTTTAAGTATTTGTAGAATCAGAACTATTATGAAGAGGGGTAAATTCACTGGAAGGAAATCAAACAGGAAACTCTTTGACCTAAGGCAGAGTTTCTAGTATATCACTGAAATTTATTATTTCTTTTCACAGATTTCACTTGCTGACTAATTGTGGTTAATGAACAGGAATCTGGCTGCCTCTTACTAAATATAAGAGTTACTGACTTCAGGTTATTTCTCACAAAAACACCCTTTTTCCCATCCAGAGGGAGAACATTTTTTTTGTTTTCTCAAATCCATAAAATAGTGTTTTTTTGTGAAAGTGCCAACATTTTTCTACAGCTTGTTATGTCATTTTGACAAGAAGTGATGTCCAACTTTGCTTATATTTTCCCTTCTGTTACCACCTTTTCCCTGCTGCACTAGTGGTGGTCTTGCTGCATGTTACACAGATGTTTCTTCCACTCAACTCCATGGTTGTTCAAGTGGCTTCTCAGAGCAAATGTTTCCATGTGTGTACACTCCTCCTTTCTGTTAACCTTTTCTTTCTATACAAAAAAAATATGCTGCCTTCTTTCACATCTAGAGATATAATGTCCCCTTCCACAGATGCTGGTTTCCTTTTTGGTTCCTTGGCACTGGTGCACATGGTCATCGGGCAATATTTCCCTTCAGTCTGTTCCTCATGACCAACAGTGTTAATGGTTTTTTTTTCTTTCAATAGTATTTCCCCCTTTTACCATTAATCAGGCTGCTTTTTTTCCCTGTTTCCTGTAAAGCTCAACTTTCTTTGTATTAGTGACTCAGCTGGGATGTCTTTTCTCATTACAGCTTCAAAGAAGAAAAATTTTATCCAAATTTTCAGAAACTTGTCATGAGTTCACTTTCTTTGGGGACAGAAAACATCTTGGCAGTTTTTTGTTTTTTGTTTTGATTTTTTTTTTGGTGGTGGTGGGGGTCAATTAAAGCAATTAATTTCACTTTCTGCAGCACTACCACCATTGTTTTTTTGTGTGGTTCCACTCAGTGTGGCAGATTTCTGGATTATTCAGAAGAGATGACCAAAAGTCAGAAGCAAGTGATAAATGAGATGATCCCTTTTTTTAGTTCTTGTGTGTGGTAATAGATATAATTAAGATTGCCTAAGGATTTCCATTCAAAATTATACTTTTCTTTTGCTTGTAATGTTGTCAAATCTTTCAGTTTTAGAGCTGCAATGCTGCAGATGTAGCCACTGTCAAAAGGTAAATTCCTCTGAAATTTTAGCCAGATTTGGTTTAACAACTTTTGAGCATGAAGGCAGTGAAAACAAAACACTTAGCAAGCATGATACATTTTTGCAACTTTTTATGAATAGTTCTAGTGCATTATTCATCGTACACCATTCAACATGGACATGAAGCCTAAATTGTTCTTGGTTGTTTCCCGTATCTTCCTTTCCTCCAGCTACCAAAGATCAGCCACGGAGAATCTCTCAATGACTGTGTTGGATGATGAATAAGGAAAGGATATATATAGAATGACATGGGATTTCTATAGTGCCTGCCTTACTTTGGGCCAGATCTATTTGAAATTACCACAATGTAAACATGGGGTATATCCATTGACTATCCCACTGAATGAGTCAGTTGTTTCTCAGGAAAAATATCATGTGATTATATAATTAAAGACTGTTTAGTAACACAGATTCGCAAGAGTTAAAGTAAGGGGCCTGAAACACTCCAGCTTATCACAGCACTACAAAAGTGTCCAGGGGAAATTACTGGAGAGTTCTGCAATGTTTTATTTTATATGAGGAATGAAAGGTTATATCAAGATTAATGTATTTTTTCTTTATTTTGATAGAAGTGTAAGTGTACTTTGCAAGGTGATAGATAAGTTATTTAAGCTACCATATTTTTCAGTAAATTTGGGTTTGAACCTAGAAATATTTACAGTATCTGACAGTTTACTTTGTAAATATGGAATGGCACTCATTATCCTAAAGTTTTGAACAGAGCTGCATGAGTACTTCTAAATATACTCATAAATTCACTTTTTGAACCAAATTTATTTACTTTCCAGGAATACTTGGAGGGACAAATTTTAACCCCAAAGTGTTCTTAATTCTCTTTGTGGATGTGGGGAATGGAAACCATATATGCGATTTATGTAAACAATCACTTAGTGAAAAGAGTGAACTATAGCTATACACAATATCCGTTCTTCACTCCAAGAGGTAAGGGATAAATCAAGACCAAATGAACCTAACAGCAGGACCACATCTTACAATTTGATAATGTTTATGCAGGTCTTTTACAGATTCATGCTATAGTACTGTTTAGGATTCCTGCATGTTTTCTCATATTCATCAGGTGCTATGATCATTGTGTGACTATAAACAACAATCACTAGCACACAGAGAACGCCAGAAAAGTGCAAGAGTTATAGTTCCATTATGTCTTTCTTTGGAGATAGGATTGGGGCAGTAAACATACCATAGAACTTGTTAACATTTGATGTTAAAAAAAATAGAATAATTAGTTATATCGAAAAATATAGGGTCTTCCAGATTTTTCTTAAAGTAAAGGAATTGTATACCTATGGCACCTGGAAAAATGTTCTCCTTAAATATGCAATATTTGTGCTTTATATAGTGTGCTAGTAATATCTCCATAAAAAGTCATTATCTCAAAGACTCCCTGTCCTTTAGGGATTACGTTTTGTTAGCAGTGGGCCCTGTCCTTGACCAGAGAGGAGGATAGTGGATACAGAATGCTAGTGGTGGCATGGACTTTTTTTGGTGTCATTTTTAAGACATGTATAATGTATAAACTACATTATATAGGATTTCTAACATTGACATAGGACATGTTCTCAAAAGCTCAGCACACCAAATCTGAATTTGATACTCAGTCGTTTCCATCTAAAATCACACACATATGATAATAAATAGCCCATGAACATACACATTTATATCATCATCATCATTAATTATTATGGTAGCTCCTAGGATCCCCAGAAAAGGATCGGGCTCCAAGTGTTTTATACAGAAAAAAATAGAAAAGCCGACCCACCTCTTCCCTAAAGAGTTTGTAGTCTAGGGCAAAATCAATGGCAAAACTCCCACTGATTTCCATGGGGTGAGGAGATCACCTAACTGTTAGACAGGGAGATAGACAAATAAAGTGATAAAACAGACAAATAAAGATCAGATAACAATAAAATGAACAAAGTTTTAGCATGATAAGCAGTGAAGCAAAAATGGCAGCTTGTTATTTGCCCAACCAAGCATATTGACATCATTATATAAAATATGTAGATGTGTAATATAGTGCACATAGATGGACATTTTTTGTTATAAAGAATATAAGCCCTTCTGCTTCATTTTGTAGCACTATAAAACAATGAATAGTGAATACAACCATGTGAGCTTGAGGAAAAAATTCCTTGGCAGTATTGAAATGCCAGTACTCATCATCATCATAACCCACACAAAAACAAGATTTTACTCTTTTTACAGTGGAATTGGTTTTACAGCAAATGCATATTTTTGTACTAGAATCTTCCAAATAAAAAATGATGTTAGGAAACATATGCACATTTGTATTTTTATGGTTAATATAGTTTTCCTAATAACCTTTTCAAGGGAAAGATTCTGCCTGACTTACAGAAAATGGAGTCTCTGTAAATTTGATTAGGCATCTAAGCACATCAGTCCATCTAGCTGTTATGTAGCTGATTACACACAGGTATGGTGTATGAAGGCAGTTTAGCTTGGATCATATCATGGCTCTAGCCAAAGTGGATTTAGAGATAATGAGCTTGCATCTTAGAATACTTGGGATTGCAGCTTGCCCTCTAAACTGATGATGCAGCAGCTTCATAATGCAACAATGTAATTTATTCATGTAATATGTACAATATTGCTGTAATAAAAAGCCCATTGGTGGTTCCTCTAATTCTTTATCCGAACATCCTGTTATTAGTAGCTGTGTAAGTCAGTATTTCACCATTTCAATTTCTGGCTATTTGCAAGTCCAAGCTATAATATTTTAAAAGATAAAGCATCTTATACAGTGTGAGCTGTACTTTGAATCTGCCTGTACTGAGCTTAGTTCTTTAGCTTGTGAACAATACATTTTGTATTGATTTCAGAAAATCTGCAAATTTCATGAAGAAAAATGCTAAATAAGACTAGATAGGTTCTGGACTTGGTACAAAATACAGAATGTGGTAATGAATAATTTTTTTTCTTTTTTTCAAAAAAAGGAGGTTTAGACAAAATACAAGTGTCACAAGACTTCTTGCTCTTTTTATTTCAGAAAGATATGCCTGGTTTACATGAGAGTATACATGAGACTATCTATGACTACATTGAACTGTGTGCTGGCTTGCATTAAATAGGTTTGGGTTTTTGTTTTTTGTTTTTTTTGCTTATAAATATAGCAATGTTTATATTAAAGGTAGATTTCTTCAGAAGTAAATTTTAATAGTCATATATTAATTTTCAACAGTAAAGAGAGTGATGAAGAGCATTGCAGCAGAATACTTGGAAATTAATCTGCCAGTTTGACCCAGTAACCGACATGCATACTAAAACACTGATGTGAATTGAAAATAAAATAACCACGCTTGACAGATATAATAGTTTAAGTGATTTCAAATTAACCACATCCCACTGACCGCAAGTGAAGAATGTGTTCATTCTCCCGCAATGAAACATGCTCTAGGGACTCATTATATAGAATAGAGTAAGTAAAACCAGAGTGGAGTAATTGATGCTGAGGAGGAAGGAAGAATGACAGCTATTTAATGATTCTCAAACTTATACATAAAGATACCACAAGCACTTAATATATTATTTTTTTCTCTCCAATCTAGAAATATTATAGGCTTAAATCTATATTGCGTAGTAATTGCAGCATTTGATATAGCTGTTAGGAATAATGAGTCATGGCAAAGATGTATCAGTCAGTACACGGTATGAGTGAATAACAAACAACCCTGCACCATTATGTGCATATGCATTATTTTGAAGTGGGGAGAGGAAGCAAGGGTATGAAATCTATTTGTCATCACAACTGGTTTTTATATATTAACGGCTCCCTAAACTGGTTTTGAATTATCTCAAGAATATTAAACACTTGATTTCATTTACAATACTTAGATTATGTTTTGCATGTACTAAAATCTTTAAAGGCAAGTTACCAAAGCAAAATAAACTGATTAATTGGTACACAATGATGAACCGATACAGCTAGTCAGCTGAGGCCAGCAAGACTAAGTCCTACCAACAAAGTCATTACTGTGTTACGTAGCTGATGTATCACAAGGCCTTTACATCACCTACAAAAACAGAGGACCCCTGGTGTTGCTGCAGCCACTAGTGGCTGAAGACCACCTGGATGCCACTTGGTACTTTCAGATCTTGAAACATGAAGATCTCAGACAGCAAAGAGAGGGGACACAGAGCAGAGAATATAGGTTTCTTTGGGGCTATTTCAGTTCAGCCCCAGAGTCAGTGTATAGGACTGATTCACAGCAACCTATGCTTCTGCTTGTTACTCATAGCCCCACCACTTGTTTTTGCTGCCTTTTGCTACCGGCTATGAGTTGCACAAAGTGTTTACAAAAGATGGGATGATCTATGATCTTTTAAGCAAATTTAGTGTTTGTGAAAGATGCTGGTTTATGAGCATCCTTCATCTGGCCACAGAAAAGATGCCAACAGCACAGGGAGCAGGAGTTTTCTCACAACTGTCCTGATGCATCTCAGCCCACTTCTGGAAAGATCATCTTTAAGAGGGAGAATAGGTCATCCTCCATGTACATTCTCTGTTTGGTATCACAGATAAGATTGCCAGGAAGGGATGTTGATTAGTGCCTATTGTGATGAAGGTTTTATAAAATAGATACACTTCCACTAACATGAAATCACCACCAATTTTTACAACTGGATGCCAAAAGCCATCAGTTGACAATGATTTGGCCCTTACTAAGGAAATACGTTTGAAACCAAAAATGCAGAATAAAATAATGGAGGAGTCATGGAAATTTTCATTAAAATCACTCAGCAAAATCCTGGTCACATGAGAGTTTTGCCATTGAATTCACTGGGACCACAATTTCATTCCCTGAATTTTCACCAGTGGTTTTATACATCAAAATATTTGCCATTCCCACTCATTTATTATGATGTAGTATGGACAGTTCAAGGAAATGTTCACAGTGAACTTCCAGACTGTGTATAGAAGGGATCGATTTCCCTTACATGGACATGACATTTCCCCTCTTGCCTGTTTACTCATATCATCCAAAGACAGCATGTTCCTAATTGTATACACACCCAATGTCCAGCATTCCTTCAGCGTTGTCTCACAGGGAAGAGTGCTAAGTCCTCTGGCCTTGTCTTTACGCTAAAGGGTTCACTGGTGTAGCTATCACAGCAAGCCTTCCCAATGGAGATGCAGCATATACATATTGAAATAACCTCCTCCAAGTCAGGAGATAGTCCAGTTTTCTAAATAGACTAAGTTATGCCAGTAAAAGGACTTCTGTTTTTGTTAGCATGGCTACATCAGCTTTTGCTGGCATAACTATGTTGATTAGGGATGTGATTTTTTTCCCCACTACTAACTGGCATAGTCATGCCATCAAAACTTTTAAGCATAGACCAGGCCTCAGTCACCAACAACTGTTAACTGCAATGTCTAGATGTTGCTGGGAGGTCTCCAATCAATACACTAATAAGGATGAACCCAACTTATCTTGAGATAAGTGACAAAATAACATCACAAAATGGATTTACAATAATCTAAGAGTCTTCATTATTAACGTGTTCCTTTATGCATGTGTAGCATCTAAACAAAGTAATAGTCTTTCTAGGAGCAGTTTCCCCATCCATCAGAGAGCACCACACTAACTAAGGAAGGGTTTTTATTTCATTTTATTCCTGAAAAGTTGTCAGGAAGTTGCCACTTTAGAACTTTTTACCTAATTGAGTTGACAAGGCCACGTCCACAGTAGGTGTTTATCTAAGCAGGCACAAGATGTCCCTTGCTCCCCGGTATGGATTAACTGCTTTTAACCCATTGGGGCATAATGTAAGCCTTCTTGCTCTTAGGTATGCCTACACTGCAGTTTAAAACCTGTGGCTAGCCCTTGCCTTTTCCAGCTGATTCAAGTTTATGGGCCGCAGTCTAGTAGTGGTTCCCAATCTTTTGCTTCATGCAGGCCACTAGCTTGTCATCGGAAGTTTTTGCGGATCAGCATGTAAGCAAACCATTTTTAACATAGCCTATGGCTGATGGGAGTCAACCTTATACATCAAAGGGTATTAAAAACACAGCTATTTCTAATAATTCCTCTCATTACAGTACATTTACCTGCAGGATAAAATATCTTCTCTGAACAATGTTTTCATAAATGAACTTTAAAAATATAACCTAGTCAAAGCAAGGAGCCACGCCCCTTCTACAGCTATGGGCTCACTATAGAGAGGCACTGAGCTTGCCTCCGGATCAGGCCCTGCAGCGAGATGCAAAATTAGATAAACTGAACAGAACTCAGTAAGTGAAAATATGTTTGGGCATCTATGTGACACTGCAAATGAACCTGTATATTATAGCAGAACCATCTGTGCCACTATCTCCTGGTAAAGCAAATTCAATTATGAAATAGAAAAAAAGTAAAACTCCTCAGTTAGTAAAAGGACTGTGCTGTTTTTCTCCTCTTTCTTATTCCACCAGCAATGCACACCTTAAGGCCAGACATGAGTTGTGATAGGCTGTCATGTGGTTCACATATTATAGATGAAATCCTTCTAGGAGAAGCATCTGGCTTGCTTTGTGAGCTCTGCAGTCATTTATGGTGATGGGGTTACATGTGCTCTAGGCTTTGTCAGATGGCTCGGCTTCTCTTCCTCTAGGGTTCACTTTTTAAAAAAAAATAATCTTTGATTGTGAGGAATTCATGCTCTACAATACATGCTTAACTTACCATTATTTTGCGTTTTTTTTTTTTTAAAGACTTTTCTTGTATGAATAAGGCAGTTTGAAAGCTGGCCATTTATATGCTGGGTTTCAATGTAGTTTTCTTAGGGCCTTTGCAAATGCAGAATAAACTCTTCTATGTCTTTCTTTATAATACTCTACTTCTGTACCTGAGTTGTTTGGCATAGAGTCATGGGAATGAGCAATGAAAATGACCTGCAACTACCTAATCCCTCTACCTCTGCTAATGCAGGTTGAGTCCCAATTGACCAGAGGGATCTTTAATATATTTTCACACATTTTGTTCAATTTAGTTTTAAACAATTTAAGTAATGAGGCTTTTACCATTTCTCTCTGGAAAATCATAATTCAGTAGTGTTCATTCTTAGACATTTTCCTGATATCCTCTGTAAACTGTTCTTTAAACTATATCAGCTTTTATCCCACTTAATTCCTTTAGACAGCTCTAACCGCCTTCTTTCCGTGTTTAAAGGGACTCCACTTCCTTCAGCGGAGCTACACTGAGGATTTGACCCCATGTGTTTAGATTCTTGAAACACTTGTTTCATCAGCATATCTAACTTTACTGTCAGTTTACCAGATCAAATTCATTTAGTTCCTTTAAAGAATTTACAGTCCAAGCACCACCTTTGCTTACATTAAGCAGTGCTTTATGCAATGAGTCATTCTACTAAATGGCATTGTATGGAAAAGAAGATACTATTCAGTGTGGATAAAGGCATCAGAATCTGATCCACAGTGAACAACATAGAAACAAAACATGAACCAAGGAAATGTGAGGAAGGGTGGAGAGGCAATTTTCAGGAAAGCTGATGAAGTGTGTAGTATAAAATTGAGGGTGAAGGAGTCAGCATACCTAGTGGAGTTGGTTGAGTGATACACTATTCAGCATAAGAGCTCCTTAGTTCTATTTTAAAGTAATTAAAATATTTATAGGTAATAGAGAAAAGCTGTTTTGAAGGACTGTGTGGAAGCTGAGGTGAATGAAGCTTCACAGCTTTCAGGATAGAGTGACTGAATTGATATATTAGTGTCCAGAGAGTTGATTGTGATCTAGTCATGGCTAAATACAGCAAAAATGGACTCATAAAAGTTGGTCAAATTCATAGATGTGTCCTCGGTTTGACCATGATTTTCTCCCTTCTATTCACTGTTCCTAAATATTTGTTACAACAGGAATTGATGGGGCTTTTTGTTTTTATTTTTGCTGGTGTGCAAGGAATGGGTGTTCTTCATATATGTACTAGGGTTTTTGTTATTTGCAATTGATCGGTCATCATACTACCGTTTTTCTGGCATCCAATCAGGTAGCAGGATGAATATGATGGAACTTAGATCATACGCAGCAAAATATAAATAGTGACTAAACGAAGATAGAAATCTGATGACAACCTATAACCTGAAATTTGTTCACCTAAACTTTTCATGGGCAATACTGAGTTAACAAATTTGTAAATAACAAAGTTCTTTTTAGAACAATTTTTGTACCAAGAAAAGGTATATAATACCTTTAGGTATATACATTCAAAATGAATAATTTAACCAGCTTTATAGTGAACAAAAGTAATTAGTCTGTAAGACTTGCACTGTGTGACTATTTTCTCTATGTGCTTTCTTCACAGGCCACACCCACAAGAAGAGGCTCTTTCAGAAGTCAGCTTAGACATAGGAAGAGCTATGGATTGGTTTTTCATGTGTATGATGTGAGATCAGTAAAGTTTTCATTTTGCCTGCCTCCTTTTCATCCTTTGGCTACTATAAAATGCCTCTGCTTTTGGGGTTGGGGCATTTGTTGAAGACCTTCACATTCTTTGCCTTTTCTGATGTAGAAAATAATGACTTTTTTCTCTGTATACTTGTAGTGCAAAGTGGTTAATCAATCACCTGAATGGCAAATGGATCTACAGGGCACAGCTTGTGAGCAAACTGTAGTCTCAAATACGTTTGCATGAACAGCTTGTCAAACAATTTTAAATAATAAACTAATTGGTAAATATCAAAGTCTTTGTTAATAATTTTCAAACAGAAATTGGGCCAGATTCTTTGAATAAACTGTTTACTACAAGTAGTTTGCCCAGATACAGTCCTCATCCACATCTGTTGACCACTGGTTAAAATATAATTTGACAGCCCCCATCCTGTATTGTCCAGGCCCCCTTCATGCATGTTGTGGGCCCCAGCCTGGGTAGGTATTTTTGAGCCCCACCAGCTGTTTCCTCACAAATGAAGAACAGCCTCAAATCTACAACATCACCCCAACCTTGTCCACTAGTGCCCACATCACACCCCTCTTTCCCCATGTCCTCCTCAGCCCCTGTCCTCTCTCCCTAAGTTCCCTGCCCCCAAGTCCCCACTCCAGCCCTCCTAACCCCCCACCATGCCAGTCTTCACTCCCTGCCCTTCAGCCCCCCAACCCCTTCCACACCTCCCCAGCCCACTTCAGTCCCATTGTCCCCATTCCCCCACTACACCCCCCCTCAGCCTCCCAACCTCCTCCACACCTACCTAGCGTCCTCCATCCTCTTCTAGCCCCTCACCCAGTCCCCACTCCAGCCCTTCATAGTCCCCTCCACCCCACCCAGCCCCAGTTGGGACATAGCTCCTAGAATCCTGCTGTGGAGTGGTTCGGAGCCTGACTGTGACTTGGGTCCAAGCCCTATCATTTTGCAGTGTGTATGAACATCAAACGCTCCCATATGGTGAGATGTGCTTGTGGCCGGAATGAATTCTCACTGTTGCTGGTAGAGGGAGTCGTGCGCCACATCCTGCAGGGTCTACATCAATCAATCAATCAATCAATCAAATCATAGGGCTGGAAGGGACCTCATGAGATCATCGAGTCCAACCCCCTGGGAATTGGACCTTCTGCATGTTAAGCAGAGGTGCATGAAAGATGGTCTGAGCCAGGAGCCAAGGTAATCAAGGGTCAGTGACAGCTGCAGGTAGACCTTGTCCTCCAAGTTCAGACAGTCTGGCCCCAGGTAGCATCATGGGAAGAAGTGTTTCCTTCCCCCCTGATTCTCCCCTGCTCCCTCCCGTCCTGGTGCAGCCACTCGGGATTCCTCCTCCCCACTCACCTTTTCATGCCTCAGCAGGAGTGCCGCTGGCCCAGGAAAAGACCTGGGGCTCGTTACACTGGGACTCAGGCACTAGGACTTGGGGATAAAGATCCATAAGCCCAGTGCCAGTGATGCCCCTGTGTCCCAGACCTTGGGCTCTGCCTTTCTTCTCTGGGACTAGAGCACAGTTCCACCTGGGTGCGGGGAGAACAGAGCTGTTGCTTCAACTCAGGAAAGCATGAGTGGTGGTCAGGCTGGGGCCGCGATGGGGGCTCTGCAGCTGGCCCAGTTTGGAGACTGGCTGCTCTACTGTGGGGTCAAAGTCTTCATGCTGCTAGTAGCCTTCACCTTCCACTGCTGCTGCACAGGCTCAGGAAGTGGCAAGAGCTGAGGCTGATTCCGGGGGTCAGCCCCTGTTACCCTCTGCTGGGAAACATTCTGCTCTTTGAGTGCACAGGGGAAAGTAACCACATTTGGGAGGGACCCATCACCACTTGCTGGCCCCTGCCGGGCTGAGCTCACTCACCGCCTGTCCCCCCAGGCCTCTTATCTGGCTGCCGGAGTTGACCACCTCACAGGCTGCTCCTCCTGCCCTGATATTCAGAGCATGTTCAGGGTGGGAATTTTAAAAAACTTCTAGCCCGGGGAAGCTCCCTCCTGGCAGTAAGACTGTGTCTTCCAGTCGGTTAGGGGCCACAGCTGCCGGCCATGCATGGCCAGTGTCTACACAGGAGCAGTAAGGGGGAGCACATGAAAATGCTGGTCCCTAAAAATTGTGGGCCCCAGAATGGTGATCTAGTGCATTCCCCCTTATTTTAACCCCTGCTGTTGACTATTACAACTATTTTCTCCATGGCTTCCTCAGCTAGAGGTTTTGAGGTTTAAATGCAGGCACAATGTTTTTGCCTGTCATCTCAGATGGATATGCGTGCACATAAACATTAGGCCAAGTTCATCTCTGCTGCAACTTCATTGGCATCAATGTAGTTACAACACACTAAAAAAGAGACCTTCATCTCGATCTTCAAATTCTCCTGGCATTTCTGCTCTAGAATACCTCATCCAGTTGGGGAGTCCTCCTTCTCCTGTTTACTCTGCCACTGCACATGATCTCACTGGTGCAAAACTCTCTTTTATATCACTTCTGTAATCTGAAACAGCTTTCCGAGGTCTCTTTGGATCCTCAGTGGCCCATTCCACCCCAATTCATTTTAAGGTATATCTTTTCTCTCACACATATGCCTCTGAATTTCCTGTACTTTCATCGCCCTCATGAAATGGTTTAATGTATTCACCTTATATTATCTTTAGACACTGCTCACAGCAAACATTCTATTGTATTATTTAACCATACCAAATGGTTTTTGAGGCACAATCTGTTTAAAATATTAAAAAATACAGTACCATTGCACTATATTATTGGTCACTGTTGTTTTTTTCCTGCCTATCAACAGTCTTTCAGTTCTGTATTTTAAAGGATTGTTGACTTAATAAAAGGAATACAGGTGGAATGAATGCATGGTTTGTGAGCCTAGGTTCTTTGGCTTTTGCAGATAGCTCTGATTTTCTCCTCAATACACCCTCTTATATTCCCACTGTCCACCCCTCTGCCTTCTCATACTCTCAACCCCTGATCCCAAAAGCTTTTCTTTTAGCAATTTTAAGTTTGGAGTTCCAAAAATTGTTGTCTGGTGTTGCCCACATGTTTACTGCCATTTTTAGATACAAATGCATTATTTGTACATAAAAATGGCCATTTATTAATTAAACTATTTATCCATTCCTTCACAATCATAGAAACTCGAAACATACTGGGTATGTCCACAAACAGCTTTTAAATCGAAATAATGATGGTTGTTTCGATTTTTAAAAAGTGTAGGTCCACACGACTTTTTCTTGAATAGACATGACGAACTCCATCATTTTGAAACAAGGAAAGTTGGAGATTCAATAAAACCTTGTTTTAAATCGCATTGAGGCTTAGATTGAAACTGTTATATCAAAATAACACCATGCAGACATGTTATTTTGATTTAACAGTTGTTTTGAATTAACAGTTTTGCCCTTCTCCTTCCCAGGGTACCTTTCTCTATTCATATATTGAGTGAGATGTGGCCCTTCTAGGGGGCCATCTTACCACACCTCCCATGGTGTCCCTCTCCTAAATCGAACTAGCAAGTCCTGTCCCTGGACATGCTAGTTTGATTTGACTTTCTAGTGTGGACCTGTTACATTGATGTAGCTTAAATTGATTTAATGATTTTATGGTGATTTTTATTAAATCAATTTAACTGTCTGTGTGTGGACACAACCACTGAGTTTTTAAAGTAGACCCTTTTTAACTAAAGTAATAAGCAGTTTCCATGAAATGATAACTGAATTTATTGAAGAGGGGCAAATGTGAAGGAGGACAGCAGTGAAGTAAGAATGAAAGAGGAAATGAGAGGGCATAGGACCACTATTGTAGGGTATTGTTCATTGGCTTGAAAAAGTTCATTGGCAGGAAAAGACAAGAGGGGAGTAGTAAAAGGGATGAAAGAAAGAGTAAAAAGTAGAGAAGAATTGATGATAATTGGTTTCATAAGAATAGGTTAAACAGTACAAACTGGCAAGAAGAAACCTAGACATTTCACTAAAAATTCTCTTCCGTAAAGCAAACAATGGAGAATACTGGTAGATCTGGATGGTATAGTAGGAGATCTATTTGACCTATTCTCATAGAGACAGAAAAACCTAATTAAGAATTGAGGCCATTTCCTGAATATAGAGAATAATTTGGAGGTAGCTCTAGAGAAAAGTGAATTGGGCCTATAGTTGTTCAGGAGTTTTTTTGAGTAATTGGTTTTTCATGGAAAAATGCAAGTTAATCAAAACCAAAACTATTCATGAAGAAGGCTTTGATGAATTTCCTGACTTGAAAAAAAGCATCAAGAGAAGAAGTTGCTAAATCACCAAAATATTTTGTTTTGACATTTTCTAACCAAAAATTCCAGCTTTCTAGTTAAAAATTCCTGTAAAATAATACCTTTTTAAATCTAATTAATAAAAAAGGTCAAAACCAAAATGAAACATTCAGGAATTGTTGAAACAAAATGAGTCAGTTGACCTGACCTCACAAAAATCATTTTTTTATTTGCAATTATACGAGATTTCAACTTTTTGTCCTGATCTGCAGGAGAATATTTTGTACTCTCAAAAATACTGTGGCATTGAAAAACTGTTTCTTACCCAGCACTTACTGGGAGATTATTCCCCTATCTTAGAGACAGTCTCCTGGTGAGCTCAATTTGGTTAATGTATCAATGGCAAGGGAAGAGGGTGGGAGCATGTGAATGTTTAAACCTTCTTGTCTTTTTCTTTTCATCATAGTTTTGTGTAACACTCTGCCTCCTAGAAAAAGCACAGTTTCATTTGGGATCTATATTTATGATCAAACTAGTAGTTTGAAGACTTCTAATCCCTGTCTTGTATAACCTTTCCATTGCTGGCTATGTTTTCCTCAAAATTCTCCCCACAAAAGTATTCAGTATGGGTTTATCTGGAGGCTGGAGGTAACTCCCCTTGTCACCAAACCTATGCTGGTTCAGAGTTTAAAAGCAAGCAAGGTTGGCTCCTGACATTGTTTGTTATGACCATGCTGTCAGAAAAGAAAATAGAAAAACAATTTTCTCGGGTGAATTCCTCAGCTGGAACTAAGACAATTTATACCCCAACTGTGGATCTGGTCCTTTGATCAGTATTTGATTAGTGACTCATACAAGAAAACATATTTTACTGATGAGCTCTTGAGCAAAATATTATTTAATATAACATATGTAGTACCTTTAGTTTACTTTTTTCTCTCTTATATACAGTACCTTTCCTTTAGCTCAAAAAATTTGAATGGTTTGTATTTTCCGTGAGTATCAAGGATTTCACTTACTTGCTGTGTGACGCTTGAGTGTCTTGTCTTTTGCCAGAACTTGCTGGTTGGTTTTCCAAGTGGAATCAGATTTCTTCCAGAGTGATGTACAGATATTCAGGATTTCTAGTAATACCCCAATTAAACACGCATCATTGGTACTGATTTTCCACATGATTATCTCAAATAGCCGTGGAAAGGCACAGAGCTGTCAATCATTGCACAATGGATACAGGTCTGTACAACAGTGTTCGCTGAAGAATGGAAGACAGAGCTGACTTTCCTTTGCTTTTAAAGTGCTTTGCAAGATATGTAATCATCACTTTGTTAGATTCATTTTTCAGTGAGAATAGTGTGTAGCTCAGGACACAGTAGCACAAGATACAGAGAAATATACAGGAGCAGGCCATGACCATTCTTTACATTTTTAAATTGATTTCTGTGATTGTTTTTGGTGGAGTGATACTGCAGTGAGGAATTTTCATTCAGCAGTTAAGCAGCATACTTTTTCTTTCTTATGTTAGTGCAATGGGAGTGGCGGTTGGAGATAGTTATTGTGCAACTGTAACGTAACAATAGTGGTGAAGAGAAATCACTAAACCTGATTCTGATCTGTGCCTTTCAAAAAGAGCAAGGGCAGTGATGAGAAGGTAAAAGTGCCTTTCTGCTTTCTTTGGGATTCTGGGGTGCCAGGAGGGAGTTCAGCCTTCAGATAAATCTATAGTACACCATGGGGCCCCTCTAACAGTGTGTCTATCTTGCCAATTGGACGTGTTCTTCCTAATTAGAGAAAACATACCTGTGCTAGCTTTGATTTAGCTAATGTGTGGTGGCTACACCCTCAGCTTGAAGTGTAGACATACTCTAAGATACGTGTGGGTTCCAATGGTCAGCAAAGGACATTCTGATAGTTAAAAATGGTTGGAACAAGGAGCTCATGGGCCACATTCTCTGCCTTTCTTAACAGGCCACACCAGTGTCACTCCAGTGTGTCCCTTTGCTGGAGTTTCTACAGGGGAAACCTAGGGCTGTTATGCCAGTACCACAGCATCTGGGGAGCTCTCTGTAGACCCAGGCCTCTGTCACAAGTCTACCTATGACAAGAGAACTCCCTGGTGGTGAGATCTGGTTACCTTGCAGAGGCTGTATAAAGAGAGCTACAAGTCAATCCAGATTCAGGCTTTGGATGTTTTGCTTATTTATACTGTTGTGTACCACCATTGATTACAAGTACAATACAGCTAAAAAAGAACACAAACAACCCAGGAAACAGAAAGAAATCTTAAACATAACCAAACTAATATGTCTTGGATTGGTGGTGGTCAGGTGTGAAATTCCACAGTAAATGTGTTCCAGAGTATCTAAGGGAAATATTAACTTTACAAGACAATTGTCTGTGTCTGTGAGGAAAGGCAATCACCCTAATGCAGTTTTGTAGACTTGTCAGTTTCAGGATATTGGCGAGACAAGGTGGGTAGGTTAATATCTTTCATTGGACCAAAATCTGTTGGTGAGAGAGACAGGCTTTTAAGCTTACATAGAGCTGTCCTTCATGTCTGAAAAATTTACAAAAGTAGTTCTGCTAAATAATCTATTCCTTCCTGGAATTCATTATTACACCCTGAGTAGTTACTCAGACCAGAAGAAGAGCTCTGTGTAATCTTGAAAGCTTCTCTCTGTCTCCAGCAGAAGCCCATAAAGATATTACCTCACCCTCCATGTCTCTATAATACAGAATAGTAATTCTTCCATAAAGCAAACTTCATTGACCTTTGAAACTTTAGAATGAACCAAGGCATTGTCTTCCTGTGTACAACAAGCTGTATCTCTGAGTCAGCTGGGTACACTAAAATACCATACTAAACTATTAGCTGAACAAATCCTGGGATAGTTTGGGTTTTGCCAGAGCTTATTGTTTGGTTTTTGCAAAACTATGAACTATGAGTGATTTGGATCTGGGTCCATTAATACAGCTCCTCCAAACTGTGGAGGTATTAACTAGATGACCCAGTTTGGTCAATTTGTCATGTTACCATGTGTCACAGTCAAACACAAAAAGAATGATAGGGAATACTTTTACACAGTGACAGAGGTGTTGTGTCAGAACTTCCACAACTGGAGCTCATCTATGCCATTCAGTCTCTTGTTTTCTCTTTCATGATATTTTTGATATTCTCATCTATTCAGGTTTTTATACTGTGCTTAATCACAACAGTATGTGAACATCTTTTAGTGATGCATTATGAACTCTATCAGTAGTGATAGGTTCTTAAAACTAACAAGGAGTCCTGTGGCACTTCAAGGCTAACAAATATATTTATTGCATGAGCTTTCATGGGAGAAAATCCCACTTCATCAAAAGCATCTGACTAACTAGGATTTTCTCCCATGAAGGCTCATGCAATAAATAAATTTGTTAGTCTTTAAGTGCCAGAGGACTCCTTGTTTGTTTTACTGAACTAGACTAACATGGCTGCCCCTTTGAAACTTGGTAAGTAGTTGGTTCTATGGTCTTCTCTTTCCAGAGGGAGAAGAGTATGCAATGGACTGTCTTGTTTTGGTAGGGTTTTTTGTCAGTTGTATTTTAATTTGTTTTTAACACTATATTTGGGCAGTGCCTTTAGACTTTATAATATAGAAACAGAACTATATCTGATTTTCCTCTGAAAATAAATATTCCAGAATTAAACTCATTTCACCAGCTGCATATTTTAGACCAGGGGCCTCAAACACATGGCCCGAGGGCCGCATGCAGCCCGCAATGACACAGTCATTACTGATATTTGCAATATCATTGTATGGAAAGGTTTCAGTGGTTCAGCCCTCGGGCTACTGTACGAATCCTCATACAGCCCTCTACTAGCCCTCATGTGGCCCTCATGGTGATTTGAGTTTGAGAACCCTGTTTTAGACTGCATGGATGGAGGATGGGGAGCTGAAATTCATACACAGATCACCCTGGGAACCAACGTGAGCCCAAAGCCATCTAATTTATTGAATGCAGGGTATTTCTGTTTGTAAAACAAGAACATGAATAAGTGGCAACATGTTGATGTCTTAATGAATTTCATGAATCTTGAAACTCCCTTCAAGTGATGCAGAGAACTGGGTCATTTTGGGATCTCCAGAGCATTTTCATGCAAATTGTACAACTAAACACTGAGCTTGTACATTGGGTGCACACAGGTACAAAGGTTTGTCTGCACAGAACCAGTTGCAGAATGAGAGTCCTGATTATCAACCACATGTCAGTAATAGAATTTACGCAACAGAAACAAAGTTGGCCCAAGAAAAGGAAGGAGTCTTGTGGCACTTAAAGACTAACAGATGAGCGATGCACTAAATAAATCTGTTAGTCTTTAAGTGCCACAAGACTCCTTGCTTTTTTGCTTTACAAGACTAACTCGGCTGGCCCCTTGAAAGTTGGCCCAGTCTCCCAGCTAGTGTAAATCACCAATTTACACCAGCTTACAATTTGGCCCATTTTGTTCTCTAGTAATAATATGGTATATGGCTTATTGTGGGTCACATTTTTCCCTGTGCTGATATGTTTAAGAAGGTTTTGGGTTTGGTTTGTAGTTCAGAAGATGAGGAGAATGATACTGTTGTTTAGAAGCTGAGTCAACTTGCATAGGCAGGTAGTCCCAGAATTTAGATATCAGATGTAGAAAGCCTTTTTTACTTTTCATAAAAAAGTTTAACACAAACATCCTTAAAGATCAAAAGAGAAGACAGAAAGTCGATTGCTGTATTGCTGAAAACAAAAAGTAGATTGCTAAAACTAGATTGCTGATCCTTTGTTGCATTGAACATTCATATGTTGCTGCAGCTACTTCTGTTCAAGAGAAAGTTATAGCTCTTTATCTTTTAAGCACTAGTGATGCACTGAAATGAAATAGCCCAAGGGCAGATTCTGATGATGTGCTAGAAAACCTCATTCTAGTAGACAAGAAGTAGGAAAGATTTTGGGGACAGCAAAACGCATAGGATTTGATTAAGTTCTATCCCATATCACCAAATACTGGATTCAGTCCTATAGTCCCTTGCTCAATTATTACTCAGGCAAAACACTCACTGGCCTATTAAATTCAGGGTTTGTCCAAGGTGAAAAGAGTGAAAACTGAATAAAGTTTTAAGATTTGGCCCACTGCCAATTGCAATGGTTGGGGTGGGTGCAGTTCAAGAGGAAATTCTACTAAGGAGAGCAAACTATAGAATAAGATTTTGACACTTCTGTCAGGATACTGAAATAGAGATCTAGAGTGGGCATGGTGGTAGCTCTAATTTTGAGATTATCAAGCAACAGTCAAACTGTACAAAAACAATAGTCAAAGAAATTGATTGTTTTCTGATTTAGTGACACACAGGGCTCAAGTGTCTCTCTTAGCATCCATGAGCATTCATCCTTTAGATTTTCTGCTGAAGCTGCCAATAACCATATCACGTAGAGCTATTTATGGGGGCGTTCTTAAGATGTAGACACATGTCCATTTGGAATTTGGCTAAAACCATAATATAGAAAGATACAAAGGAATAGAAGGAACAGGAATCATCCTACAACATAATGAATTGTGTAAATTGCAAGTATTTGAACCTCTGTCCGTGGAAAACCTGATAATGTACCTTATGATGCCAACACTACAGGAATTTCCTAATTTTAACTGTTGTTATCAATATTCCCTTACTGTCACCCTGATCACAATTTGATTGTTCAGTCTTGAAAGAGCCTTACTGAGGCTCTCTCTTCACTGCTGGTTCGGAGGTGACGAGCTGAGTGGAACTGATTGAGCAGGAAATTGAGACCTATCCCACTGACCTCAAATGGGCTCTCTAGCTGATACGAGCTATCCACCTCCCCAAAAAGAATCAGGCTGCATCATCATTATGTAGCTTGCATATCTCTCATCAACTGCCAGTGGCAGTGTAAACCAAGCCTCAGTATTCATGAAAAACAAACAAGCAGTCCTGTGGCTCTTAAAGACTACCAAATTTATTTATTGCATGAGCTTTCATGGGAGAAAATCCCACTCTGTCAGATGTTTTGAAGATGAGGGAATTTACAGACTGGGAGGAAATAAATGCAGGGAAGTATAAGTCATGGGATCAGGTGACACTAACAGCAAATCAGTCATTGTTAAGATT
Organism: Podocnemis expansa; assembly: GCA_007922195.1. Classification (NCBI taxonomy): domain Eukaryota; kingdom Metazoa; phylum Chordata; order Testudines; family Podocnemididae; genus Podocnemis; species Podocnemis expansa. The sequence goes on from ML682006.1 coordinate 12,180,662, forward strand.
CAAACATTGAGGAACAGCATGTAGGGCAAGATGAGGTCAAATCACCTGTTGTGATGAGAGAAAAATCTGAAGTCCCTATTATGCACTGAAGCAATACAATCAAATTTGCAAATAAATCTGATCTCTGCAGCTTCTCTTTGAAGCCTTGATCTCGGATTCATCTCTCTGAGCACCACAATTAGTAAAATGTCAATGGAGTGATCAGGAAGATTGAAATGCTCATCCATGGGTTTTAGCATGTTGTAATTTCTGATGTTAGATCTGTGCCCATTTATTCTTTTGCGCAGAGACCAGCTACTCCCTCAAAGGCTCATTCACTTGCTCATCTACCAATATGATTTATGCCACCATGTGCTAGAAATGCCCCACTGCCAAATGTATTAGACAAACAGGACAGTCTCTGCACAAAAAAAAAATAAATGGGCACAAGCCTAACATCCGAAATTACAACATTCTAAAACCAGTGGGTGAGCTTTTCAATCTTTCTGATCAGTCCATTGATGATTTACTAATTGTGGTTCTCAGACAGATGAATACCAGAGAAGCTGTGGAGATCAAATTTATTTTGCAAATTTGATTGCATTGCTTTAGGGCATAATAGAGACTTTGGATTTTTCTCTCATTACAACTGGTGATTTGAGCTCATCTTCTTTTATATGCTGTTCCTCAGTGTTTGAATCTTTACAATGACTTTGATTTGCTGTTACAGTGTCACCTGATCCCATGACTTATACTTCCCTGCATTTATTTCCTCCCTCTTTGTAAGTTTCCTCATCTTCAAAGCATCTGATGAAGTGGGATTTTCTCCCATGAAAACTCATGCAATAAAATATTTGTTAGTCTTTAAGTGCCACAAGACTCCTTTGTTCTAGTGAACTAGACTAACATGGCTGTCCCTTTGCAACTTGGTAACATGCAAGTATCCATGAAGTTTTCAAGTCTCATTTTTCTTTAGTTGAACTAAATTTTAGTGAAATTTTATGTATTATATTTGGAAAAAAGAAATTCATATTGTTACCTGTGGTCAGCATTTCATTATGCTGGTCAGATGCAAATGCTGGGCATCAAGAAAAACAGCAAGCTATCCTTTCTTTGAAGTCTACTAAGTAGAAAAATAGCATTTATAGTTAGAATACATCAACTATAAACATTCTGCATACCCACAGGCAATTACTGTACATACTGGCAGTATAGCAATCTGTATTATTAAGTAACCTTCTGAAAACCTAATTTACAGGAAAGCTTTATGTGAAAGGGAGAATAAAATTAGAATAAGACTGCTTGATTTGACTCCAATGGCTGTGGCTTTCAATATCTATTAATATCTAGACAGGTGTCTTTCACCCACACATACATACCAGTGAACGACACAACTAATGTACACAAAATCACAATGATCACGGCACTACACTGAGCCTACTGGGATCTTAATTTGATCCCTAGTATAACCTTCATTATAAAGCAAACTGTAATAAGTACACCTCTGATAGGAAGCTACTGCACTTAGGTTCTCTTCTCATTTGAAGCTCAATGTGACCAGCTTAACAACATCCATTGATCTAATGAACAGAATACAAATTACAAAGATCTGAAAACTAGTTCTACAGAGTGACTTCATTGTCTCTATGCCAGAAGAAAGACAAGAGGCCATGGATGTGGTTCAATTAGGCCACAACTTTATTCACTTAAAATATCTGGGAGTACCTGGCAATGAATAGAAGTCCCAAACCCTGTTCTTCAGCTTCCATAAGTGATGCTTTACTTCAGATCCTGATAACAGTGTTCCTTCCATTGGTATGCCTGGTACCTGTACTGCACATCCTCCAAAAGTTTTCCATATTTAGTACTGACATAATGACCTGAACTCTTCCCCTATATATATATATATATATATACACACACACACACACACACACATACACACACACACACACACACACTTCACCCCACAAGGTCCCAGACCAGCTGTGGGGAAGGTAAAGCAGTGAGTTGGCCATTCTGATGATGAGGGAAAAATACCTGCCCAAATCTCCAAGAAAAGAACAATGAGTGGATCAGAAGAGAACCTAGTTGCTTTGCCAGATTAAGAGTGGGTGGGAGCTGCTGATCAGATTCTAGTAAAGAGAGCCCCATAAGGACTAAGTAATATGTACATATGGTCCCCCTTCCAGTCAGCAGGAGAATCAATGCAGTGACCTTCTCTTTCTCTGACCCCCAACTGCTTCCTGTCTGTCCACCCCTGTATATGTTCCCTCTTTATCCCACTTGCTGTTAGGAACCCTTTAAAGGAGCAATGTCCCTCTGCTTTCAGCTAGATGGACAAAATGTCATTAACATGAAGGTTGTACTGAGACCATTGTTATTTCTATTCTGGGGAAACTGTTTTGGTAAGCACTTTTAACAATTCTGAAGTAAGTACCAACTTAAAGTGAATTTTTTCATGCAGATATCTACTAGAGATTATTTAAGCAATCCCTTAGCACTATTGTTTATTCACTCAAAATAAATGTGCACGATAAATAAGATCAGAGGAAGAGAAGGGTTGATGATTTAAAACTTGAAACAGGAAAACTTCAAGATAGATACTTGTTTTTTTCTTTTAAAAAAGTCTTAATGATCCAATTATTAAGATAATTTACCAGGGAAATTGCGAAGGTATCAACATATGAGTTATCAATGAATAAATTGGATAGACTGTTTGGGTATGATATTACATGGTTACTGCATTTATGTCAGGAGCTGGATTTATTATATCTGAAGTTTTCTTAGGTCCCTAAATCTATGACTGACTTGGAATGGTCTGCCAAGAGGATAGATGGAAAACTTAGCTGCTCATCACTTCTTTAGCCTGAGAAGTTTAAAGATGTGACCATCACTGTATTTTTACTTTACATATGTACATGCACATGAAAAAAAATCACATAATATAGATTCCAAGCAAATTAATAACACATAATGTAGTAGAAGAGGGTTTTTTGCCCCCTCTGTCTTTGACTGTGGGTAAAGTTATCTTATGCATTCTTCCCTGTCCTGGATACAAAAAAAATAAATTCTGTATTACCCAACTTAGGTAACCCTTAAGATAATTTTTTAAGCAGCAGGAAACTGGGCTATCTGGCTGAGTAGATAATGATATCAGCTGCTTCCTTCCAAAACAACAGGTGCTTTGGCATAAAAATGTATATCATCATACTGAGATGATGACATCAGTTCATACTTCAGCTTAATTATAAACCACCTCCATTAATCCTCAAATAATTAAACATTTTGTGTGTGCTGCAAGGTGAAACAAAAAAACAAACCCTCCCAAAACCAAAAGGTGTTTAGCTCATCAAAACAGGTAAAATGCCAGTGTTAGTTTCTATACAATTTGTACCTTTGTACTCTTGTTCAAATGCAAGCTTCAAGCTGATTTTAAACATTTGTTTATATTTTATTATACCAATCACAAAGTGGATAGTAATAAATATGATTAAATTAAATGAAAGCTTGGTATATTCATTAATATTAATAGGAGGAAATTATTGGGTGTGGGTGTGTGAAGGAAGACTATGAGCATGGGAGTGCAGGATTAGGCCTTATGCGTGTATATAACTGGGAAGGAACAAATGGGTGCAAAGGGTTGAAGAGCAATCTGGCCTATAATGGAAATAGGACTATTGGAACCAGCAAATCAATATCTAGGGTTTGTAGAATATTTTTTTTTTTTACAAAAACACACTCATAACAATGTACGTTTGAATAAAACAGACTCGGTGAAGGAGCTTCATCTGTCAGCAGATGGGATCCTCTTATTTATGATAGATCAAATAATCAGTGTCTTTAGTAGTAACACTTGTAATACAGCAATAAATGTAAACGAAACTAAATATTTTTTTTAAAATTTAGTGTACATAAAATGCATCCTCCCAAAGCCTGTGGATTTTATTTCATATAATTAATGATAGTACAATCAGTATATATAACTTTTGTTGTTTCAAACTGAAGAGTAGATTGCACAATGCAGAATTTGGTATAATTATCAAGAGACTGCTGCCTGAGAATTAAACAAGTTCATAGACTAAAGGAACAGAGAAACATTGCAAATAAAAGATTATGTTCCTCTCTCTTTAACTTTAAAATATAAAATGTTTCTTCTTTAAAAGAGATGCTACCTGCATGACCCAGATGTGTCTCTAAGCAAATTAGTTGTAAGAAACACATCCAAGGACATAGCCGTTTAAGAATCAATAAATTATGCATTTGTCATTTGTTGTTGTGTTAGACTTATGCTGACATCTTTGACATGAGAGAGTGTCTGTCCGCAGTAATAGCATTAACAATTTAACAGAGGTGGTTTTATAGATAAAGGGAAGAGGTTTGAAGAATTACTGTTTATCACCACATACACATACACAACTTAATTATTCATTGCATGTCCATTTAACAACCCACCCGCCTTTATTAAATACAAAAAGGTAGATCTTGGGCAAGGGTTAGATATTTCTGTCATCTCCATTCAGTGTAAAAAGAAAATAATAAAGTGGGTATGACACAGATTTGTAGAGATCCAATCAATAATGCTTTGTTTATTGGTGGGTGTTTTATGATAAATTCATACAAGAAGAGTTTTATTTCTATAAGCGAAAGCCATAGTGGCATTTTTAGTGGGGTTAGTGGAAACATTTGGATGACCATATGGAACTCTTAGTGGAGCCATGGGACCATGCAGCTATGAAATCTGATCACTATTTCCCTAATGACAGCTGGAGCCTTTACACCATCAGAAAATTTTCAGACTTCTAATTTGTCATAACTACCTCCTGTGGAACAGAAATATGTTATGTAGTTAGACACAAGAGTCTGAGGCTACAGAACTACACATCCAGGCTCCCTTAGCTTTTAAGCTTCATATTAATTCCTCAGCTGCATTTTGTAACTCGTTGATGCAAGAAATAAAATATATGTATGAACTACTACCAAAAAACCAGGGGGCCTAATAAAATCACAGTCATTATCCCAAGATATTTTAAAGGATCGCTTATTTTGAAAATCTTGCTTGTCTAATCATCACTGATCCATGTAGTTCAAAGTCTGAAAATATCTGAATCACTTCTTTAGTCTTGCTCACAGTTTTTGAGATGACAAGAAAAGGAGTTTCATGCCTGTTTTTTAAACAGTAGTATATCACTGTAGAGCTCCTTTGTTTTTCATTTTAACAAGTGAACTTTTTGTCCACCACAGAAGGTGTGGAAGGATCCAGAGGACCCAGAATCTCTGCATGGCAGGGCAGGGTATAGTGAGGGCAAGCGGGGGATTTTGTCTGCCCCCTGTGAAATTTGGAATAAAGTTCTGAAAGACTGCATCAGGAGAGTGGGTATGTAGCAAATCTGTGTCAAGGGTGGTGTTATTATTAATCATAAATACTTTTGTATCATGGTAGCAAAATCAGGATGATGGGTCACCATGCTAATCATTACACAAATCCATGATCACATGGTTCCTGCCACAAAGAGCTTACAATCTAATGGCCAAGAGTTTCAAAAGAGATGAAGTGCTTTTGGGAGCCCAACTTGGAAAATATTGAAGAAACACAGGTTTCACCTCGCAAATGCTCGGCACCTTCTGAAAATCAGGCCAGGGTGCTGGAAGAATTCTTATAGCAGGGCACTGAGAGCCATTCCACCAAACTGTAAACCCTAAATGTGATGGAGACCAATTCAAGCCAGGAGGTGCCACAGCGCCCCTTAGTTCCAGCATCTATGAAATCAGGCCTTTTAAATGTGTCCCCAGTTGTGCTGCAATACCCCAAAATCATCAGTCACTTTTGAAAATCCAAGCCTAATCCATCTGTAGATGCAGGATGATATAAGGAAAGATAAATTTGTGTTGAAGATATAGATCTGGGAGTCAGGAGACATGGCATCATATCACTTTCTCTGTGACCTTACCACAATCTTGCTGTACTTTTACAGAAGTTTTGAGAAGCTGAACTCAGAGTTTATAAAGTGATTTGGGATTCTGAGCTGCAAGCAATTATGTAAGTGAAAAATACTATTTAGATGGTCATCTATGTTACTGAGGGTCAAAAGCTGCTCTCAAACTCAGCATGCAGATCCCACTGATATCAATACATGTTTTTGATTTGCTTAGATTTTAAGGTATGAGGAAGGTATGAACAACTAGATAGTAAGAAAAGATCTGCCAAATTAAGCAGCCCAAGTATGAGAACATTTTGTGAGTCACTTCTCCTTATGCCCATACATCAGCAGAGAAACTGATGATTTTCCTTTGCTATAGCATGTGGTAATCTGGCACAAGTGAATAACATCAGAGTATGAGAAGAGTTACATGATGCTGTCTTTTATGAAGACCATTATCAAAGCAGGTAGTGTAAGTCATTTAACTTCATATAATGACCAACTGATGTTGCACTACATCTTGTTTTACCTCACAGCACCCCTTTGAAGTTTTCCCACTTTACATATAGGCTATGTCTACACGGCACTTTTATTTCGAAATAACACTCGTTATTTCGAAATAAAAGAAATTAGGTCTACATGACGTTTTCTTATTTCGAAAGGACAGATCCTGTCCTTTAGAAATAAGAATCGTCCTTTCGAAACAGTTAAACCTGGATTTTTTCAAAATGGCTGTTATTTCGAAATGGTCATTTCGAAATAATGCCATTTGGACCTGTTGTTTCGGAATAAATGGATTCCGAAACAACAGGATTTGAACTTCGGAATGACTTATTTCAAAATAAAACCTTGTGTGTAGACATAGCCATAGGAACTGAGGGGGAAAGAAATCAAGTGAATTACCCAAAGTCACATAGGAGGTCCATATCCAGAAACTGAAGGGGTATGTCCACACACACTCCTTATTTTGAAACAACAGAGGTTGTTTTGAAATAAGGAGTGCCATGGCCACACGACGCACGGCCATTTTGAAAGAAGCAAACCGCTTCTTTCGAAATGGCCGTGGTCTTTGCGAAACAACTTAAACCTCGTTTCCTGTCGAAACAGAGTTGTTTCGAAACAGAGGTTTCGAAACAGCTCTTTTCGGACATGTTGTTTCGGAACAAAGTGTTCTGAGACAACATGTGCCCCTCCTCCCAGGGTGCTTAGCACCCTGGGAG
>ML682006.1:12188181-12213994 GCA_007922195.1 Podocnemis expansa
GGAGCAGCGCTGTGCAGCGCTGAACCCCGCCAGTGCCTGCAGCCCCCAGAGGAAGCGAAATAGCAGGTTCACAGTGTGAACCTGCTATTTCGTTTCCGGCTTTCTCTCTTATTTCGAAATAACATTTTGCTAATTCGAAGAATGTTGTTTCGAAATAGTGTGTAATTTCAAAACAAGTTGTTTCGACACAACTTGTTTCGAAATAACCCTGTGTGTGTGAACACAGGCTACAAGACAAATCTTTCTTTTCAACTCCAGAATTAAGAAGGTTTGTCAAAGCCCTCTTGGCTGGAAAACATGGACAATTCATTGCTGAGTAGAACTGGTCAAAAAAAGTGATTTGTTGAAATCTTCATGTTTCATGGGAACATGTCAATTTCAATGAAATGTTTGAAGGAAAAGTTGCAAAACAATTCATTTTTACTTTATCATTTTGTTTCAATAATATTTTGTTTTGACTGCCTTTTTAAATTTTTGTTTCAGCTAATTACAATGATCTTGTATAAATGTGTTGACATTATCAGAATAAAAGGTTTATTTCAATGGTTCCAGAACAAAGTATTTTGACTAACTGTCCTCATTCAGGACTAAAGGAAATTTTGAAACATGAGAATTTAACATTGGATTGAAATGCCGTTTTTCAACCAGTTTGTTGTTGTCTACTTCTAATGCTATAAGTTAGTATAGAAAAGTTAAACGATATTTGGAACTTGTAGCAGAAAAGCTTACTGAGGTTTCTTTGTAGGCTTCTAACTAAGGCTGGGGAAACTTTCCATTCAGAAAAGCCTTTTGAAGTCTACTCATGAACATATGGAAAAAAACACACAACTTCTTATGCCATCTCAACAAGAACACAGACCTTAGAATTAAACCTACTGAAAATATAGATCTACCCTATGTAACATCACTGCCAGGCCTCAGCAACCTCAGCCACCAGACAAATAGAACAAACAACCTCACCGTACATCATTAGGAAATTAGACTGTAACTTATTACAACAATGTATAAAATACTGGGAACAACAGATCAGAAACAGAATGTTAGACTAACTCAGCCTTGCTATATTCCTACAGAGAACTTGTGAACTAGCAGTCTTCATCCTGACTGAAAAGTGGAAAACTAAGGGAGCCTCTTACCAACTGCACTATAAATTATAAGGACCTAGAGTTGGGAACTGGGAGACACAAAGCACAATCCAAATACAGAGATGAATGATTGTGCAACCCATGTAACAAAAAGAAACTGAAAGATCCAAACTATAAGAGAGTGTTAGAACGATATTTGCTCACATTACCAGAAATGATAGAAGACTTTGCATTAAAAAGCGATGAGGAAAAACTATGCATAACCCTAGGAGAAAGGAAAGAGACGGCAGGAACAGCATCATGCTAAGTAGCAACCTGCCACCAAATCAGAAATGGACAATAATGACAAATGGACACGGGATAAAACCCCAAACACACTGTGAAGTGTTATCCTGGGCAGATGCTTGATATATTGTATCTAGCACTGACAGATATCCAAGGCTTCTGTTTTTTTACACTTTGACAGCATTCGGGTAGCTTGGTGTGCCAGTAAAATGGTCTGATTTCAAGTTTGTTTTTCCTTAGGAGTTTGGAGGCAAATTAGAGCATGCAGGATAATTTGGAGGCTCAAACTCAATGAAATCTGGTCCTTCCATATTCAGTAGCTATTCCCTGTTTTCCAGGGGCAAAGCATCTCTTTACCATTAGTGCCACCTACAACAATCCAGGAATTCCAAAACATGCCTTGTTTGCCACACACAGACATCTCAGCTACCAAGAGTGAATTACCAGGCTTCATAGGGAAGATGAAAAACTGTGGGGTGGGGGCAGGGAGAAGAGGGTGCCAACTAGCATTAGGGTGAGTAGTTAGCAAATGTGAAAAATTAGTCTGGGAGTGGCAGAGATAATAGGTGCTCATATAAGAAAAATCATTGACTATCAGGACTAGCCCTGTAAAATCAGGACATCTGTTCAACCTAGCTAGCATAATTCTGTCTGCAAGGCTATGAGAACAACTTTAACCAGTGTTTGCCAAAAAATCACAGACAGGGATTAGTTTGAATGAGTTTCAGGTTTACATTGCACTTATTACATAACTATTATAGCTTGTCTCAAAAACCCAGGTTTTCTTTGTCCCAGACTGTGCATAGATTACAGCTCAGTTCTTTCTCCTGGAACCAGTTTTGTCCTTCATTCTGATTTAGTGTTAGCCCCTGTTTGGTCATCTAAGAAACAAAGGTATAGGTGTCTGACAGCATCTCCATCTGTGTACCCTTCGTTTATCAATAACCAGCTGAGAATTTCACAGGTTGAAATCAAGTGTAGTTTATGTCTAATGGGGTTTCTGATGGGTAATATAACTTACTTACTTGTATGACAATCCAAGAACGCTGTGGACAGCATGAAGTATATAAGTCTTCCCACATAAATCCATTAGTGCCTCTGAACCTGGATCTGCATTGTCCCCCCATATTCTATGCCAGGATGATTTCTGGGTGAGATAAATAATACTGAAAAATTTCTCCAGGTAATATGTTGATTTCTCACTGTGGACAAATATCAAAAACGGTCTAGATTGAAACCATTTATTCCCCACACAGACTTCTTTAGAGTCTTCAGTATAGCACACATTTTGCACATTTATCTTTTTATTTCCTTTTCATATTTAAATTTATACTTTATTCATATTTGCATCTGTTGGGCCAGGTTCTAAGGTGCTGTAAATTGGCATCATTCCAAGGAGTTGATTGAGCTATTTTGAGTTACACCAGCTAAAAAATCCTGCCTCTTTCTCCTTCACCCAACTTTGGCTTTTGGGAACATGAAAACCAATTCTTTTGGGTGCTCCAGTTGCATGACAAACCAAACTTTAAAACAGGACTCCAGCCTCTGGTAGTCTTTCAGTGCACTGATCAAGGTAGAAGGGGAAGGAACCATTGAAGAACTCTAAAGGCTATGTATGATCTGTTGTGTCCGTCTGTAAGGAATATTTGTTCAGACCCTAAACTGATTTAGATTGATGTAGTTCTGTTGACTTTAGTGGACCCACACTGATTTACAAGAGCTAAGGACATTGCTTCCTTTTAAAACAATATGTGCCATTGTCCAGATTTGCTGAGCCCAATGACTGTCTTTCTGTCAACAGATATGAACAAATGGTTTAAGAGGACACTTTCAACTGAGTATGACTGTTCCGCATCATAGGTTCTTCATTTGGTAACAACATAAGACATTGGATATGGAATTATAGGCTTTTTTGTTTAATATTGAGCAAGAGATTTCTGGGCAAAAAATAAAATCCATGTACTGATCCTGTTCCCCCGAAGTAACTAGGATGGATCTTTTACAGTATTTAATTAATGAGGTATTAAGTGATGATATGATTTTAGCTCTTCAGTTACTATGGACAGTTGTTAGGATTTTATTTGGCAGTAGGGAGGAGGTGCGAACCAGTGAATTTTGATGCAGTGAGGTGGCTTTTGTAGTATATTGACACCTGATGCTTAAACTATGGATTAATTGTGGGTTTGTGCAGAAATTCCACATCTTTCTATTTCCCCTGTTATATTTTTTGCCTTTCGCAAAGGTCACAGGAATGCAAGTTGCATTGATTAGTTTTTTGGCTCAGGACTGTGTGTATTTAAACTTTATTGGATTGTTTGGGTCTGCTACAGGTTAATTTGTAGTAGGTGGTATTTTCTTCCTTTTTATGAGAAATAATGAGCAAATATTTGTCGAGTCTTGGGACTTGAAACATTCTCCTTATGTCCCATATGGCCTCAAGAGACTCTCTGAAGGTCCCACCATGGGCTAGTGAAAGAGCACCCATCTCCTTAACACAAACAATGAGAGTCCTGTGGCACCTTACAGATTAACAGATTTCTTCGGGCATAAGCTTTTGTGGGCTCCAACCCACTTCAGCAAATGCATCTGATGAAGTGGGTTGGAGCCCAAGAAAGCTGATGCCCAAGGAAATCTGTTAGTCTATACGGTGCCACAGACTCTTGTTGTTTTTGCTGTACACAGATTAACATGGCTACTCCTCTGGATAAATCTGGTTATCAGTACCTGCAGGCAACCACTGGGCATGCATTAACCACAGCTGGCTTTATTCTAACAAATAAGTAATAGAGTTTTTTGATACATAGTTGAGCAGTGACTTCCTGGTAGCTGTTTTCGGTCAGACAGCTCTCAAGGAAGTTTATCTAGATGATCAGATAACTGCAAGCCATATCAGCTATAAGGTGGCACTTGGAGAAACATGAGATTTGCCACAAAAATTCTGAGTTGTTTTCATATCTTGTGGGTAAGGTCTGTAAGGCCTTCTAGTTTGGGTACCACATAGCTTTATATCCTGGAAAAGGATTTGCAAAAGTTTCATCTTATTAAGATATGGCCACTGAACCAAAACCTTGAAAACAAATATATTTATTAACTTCCCCACATAGCTCTCCTAAGCCTGATTAATTACTGTGCATACAGCAGAAGAAATGTATATTTTTAAAAAATCTGGTCCAGTCACTAAGATAAGTCTTTCTTTTTTCTTGTTTTCTCTCCAGATTTTGCTAACGTACCAGCCCCTCCCCCCCCCAAATCCTGAGCAATGAAATAAATCAAAACAAAAAAATTAAATATTTGAATACACCACTTGTCTGTTGCTCTTGTACTATTGTCTATTCCTGCATTGTTAAAAATAAAGCCTTTGTTAATAAATAGAAAAAGAAATCTGATATAAATATAGGTGTATAGATGTATATTGTGATGAATTTTAAAATGTGTTAATTCTGCTGAAACTTTACCAGTCTCTGTGTCTCTTTTTCCTCCTGAGAAGCTCAATTTTCATCTGCTGTCTGAATTTGTTTTTTTCCCATTTCTTTCTCTTCATAATTTGCCAACTCAGATTTACTTATTACTCTGCCTTCTTTGCTCATATCCTGTGACATGTTGTCACTTCGTGCCCTGGTTTGTTAGACAGGAGCATGAGAAAATAGTTTCTACTAAACTGCTAAATGTGTCTCTGGTTATTCAGCTGGTGGGAGAGGGAGAAGAAAGAATAAGGTTTAGCAAAGTACCCTTTGTAACCACAAGATTGTTTTCACTTTACTAGCAGAATATGATGAGACTGGAAGCTTTTGTTTGCTTTTTGCATGTGGCTAGATTGTAACTGAATTTTCTTGCTTGATTTTTTTTAAAACTACAAATAGAAGGAAAAAAGTTTAAATGTTTTACTTTGACAGCCAAAAAATCATTTTAAAGTCATGAAAGCCGACACATTTGTAGAAGACTTAGACCCAAGTGAAGAGTTTTAAAGATAAAGTAAAATGAGATTTTCAGTTATCAATTTTAAGAAAAAAGCAACCCACCCAAAACTTTTCAATTGGCGAGTCTCCCTCATTTCACTGGTGTCAAACCAACTTGCTCAAATAAAACTGCTTTGTTCAAAGTGAAAAAAATCATTATTATGTTGGTATGAACCTAGACCAAAACTTTGGATCTGAATACCACCAGATACCAGGAAGGTTTGGACACAAACCTGAACTTTGTAATTTGGCCCTTCTCTACTTACATTGAAAAAACCCAAAATTTAAACACCAGTTCAAGAAAGCATGTATGTAGATACGTAAATCTCTGGTTTCTCAGGAGAGAACTTACATGTCTGCTTAATTAATAGCAACGTTGGATACTTTATAACATCATTTACAAAAAACCAAGCACTTAAAAGTAAATAAATTAATAGGTAAGGATATTATAAGCCTTACAATGTCTGCATAGTAAGCAAAACACTATATTCTTATCAGAGAAACTCTGAATTTTCCCTCGAAATGAATTCATTGAGTTGAAGTTACAAGACAGGACTAAAACAGCGCTAACTAAGGAAGGTTGATTGTCATCTTAATATGGCTGAGAGAGTTAGAGCAAAAGAATGAATACAATTTTTTCAAAATTATTATTTTAAAAACTAATATTTGTTATTAAAAGAGCAATGTGGAAATAGGAAATGCACTGGCAACAAAACAGTAGGAAGCACAGAAGTGGAAACTAAGGCTGTTGTGCATTTATTGTAGATTTAATACTATTAACGCTTGAAAGATCATCCCACACACATCCCATCGGAATGAAACTGGCCTGAACTGGCTCTGTCCATGAAGTATCTCGTCCTCCACTCAAAGTGTGCACATGGGGTCAGACAATTACACCCAACTATATGACTCAAAAGTTATTACAATTACAGTTTATGGCACAAAGTAAGACTATGGAAGAATGTGGCAGCACCCAGAGCATGAGATCATAACTTAAAATATTATTTGCAGGGTAAGGAGATCTGGATAGCCAGCTCTAATGTATTTCTTCATTGTCCATGTTTTGGAGCATAGAATGTAGAGATGAGGATGTATTGTTGGGTAGTTCTGATATCCAAACACACACCTTTTCTACACCTCCTGAAATAAAAACCTTACCCGTTTCTAGCACTATCTGAATGTGTCTCCAATCTTAAAAAAAAAAGAAAGACAGATTAAGTGTTAACAGGAGTCACAAAGCCAGATTTTCTGCACTACTAAAAGGTGCAAAGGAGCTGGAGTCTGGTTGCAGCTTCCCAACTGAGAATTTCTCCTGTGGCAGAGAAATCTCAGCTGGTATAAACTGACAGAGCTAAAGTTTATATCAACCAAACATCTACCCCCCAGCATAAATGACATGTTGGGGGCAGAGCACATCTCCACCCCTGCCAATTCACAGCTGGTATTTAGTTCTTTAGAGACCATTGGCAGCTGTCAAACTAATGCAGCCCCTAGGCTGTTGTAACTTATGTTGCAGATGGGGTAGCTTGAGATTTGAGCTATGTAAAACCACTAGTATTAACTTTGCAAGAGCTGCTTGACAAAAATCTGATTTTTTTTAATGACCAAAGAAAGGGCATATTTTTCTTAAAATTTTCCATAAAATATTCCTATTTTTCAACAAGTTCAAGTATTTATTCATTCAGGATAACACCTGCCTATTTCTAAGAAAAATGTGAAGTGAAAATGAAATCTTTTGCTTTCTTTTGAAAAGCTCAATTACCTCTCCTGTATTTTCATTGTTGGTGAGAATTTTTCATTCAGTTTCCTACACTTTATTTATCTTGGACCCATGGCATCAGCCACTGGTGTTTTCTTCAGAATGTAAGAAGTGGATTAAGTACAAAACAATCATACATTCCAGAGAGGTTACTAGCTAATCAAGATTCAGAGTAACATGGCACTGGTATTGATCATCTTCCTTAATGCAAAATGGATTGTTCTTAAGCCACAATCTCAAACTCAAATCACCATGAGGGCCGCATGAGGACTAGTAGAGGTCTGCATGAACATTAGTGCGTTAGCCTGAGGGCTGCACCACTGAATCCTTTTCATACAATGATATTGCAAATATCGGCAACAATAGTGTTGTTGTGTGCCATAGGAAATAGCTTTAGGGGCTGCATGTGGCCCATGGGCCTCATATTTGAGACCCCTGTTCTTGAGGAAAGGGGAAATCTGCTTTGAGCCATTTCTCAGGAGGCTTGTAGATTATGGGGAGGTAGGTTGCTGATATCAAATGGCACCTTTATAGCTTTAATGGTGAACAGTAGTTTCTCTCAATACATAGAGTGGGATGTGTGGTGATGTTATTGGTTTACCACTTGCAATTATCTTGCTTTATATTCATTTGTCTGGCATCTGACAATTACTTCATTTTCTCTTTAACAGAGGCTACAATTCTGGCACAAGATCAAAAGTGAAATTCTGGCCATACTGAAGATGATAGGAGTTTGTATTCAACGTGGTCAACATTTCATCCATACTCTTGGCCCTTTTGGTTCAAATTTTGCCTGGCCTGACTCCTAAGCAACCCCATTGAAATTTACTGGGATGTATGGGATATAAAACAGATCAGAATTCATCATGTGAAGTTGGATAGCCCAATCTAATGTAATAGTAGTATTATCAGAGTGCTTAGACATCCAGGCCTCAGTGTCTCACTGAGTTAAAGTCAGTGTAGGCACACCTGGCCAGTTACCGCAGTTTTTATTTAAGGCTGTATTGTTTACTGGTCTTGCTACCTTCTTCTTGAACAAAATAAATAATATTTTAAAAGATAAGTCTAAAAACTAAGAATATATGAATAAAGGTAAAGAAAAGGTGTGATACATTGCACCCCACATACACCTTTATGGTGTGATCTGTGTGTCATTCATGTTCACTTGTACAGAGTAACTGTGTATTGCAGGGGTGGCCAAACTTATGGAATGCAAGAGCCACACAAGTTGATTATTAAACCTTCAAGAGCCGCACTGAGGCATATAGTCATATACTTTTACCTACTAAATTGATTTGCGGGTGTTCTTCCACAAGCCGAACCTTTTCATTCAAGAGCCACATGCAGCTCCCAAGCTGCAGTTTGGCCATGCCTGGTGTATTGCCTGATGCAAAGCATGTCAGGTACGGTGTTTTTGGAATGCTCATGACATCCTGAACATTACTGTTATGGTAGCATGTTTCCTGAAATGTCACACATGTATAGATCTGAAACTCTGCCATGTCATGCCCCAAATGTGTGTCTCACGAGGCTTGAATAGAGGCATACAAACATGAAGCTGTGTTTCCACATCCGGTGGAGGCATACCTACTGGAACAATGGATACTTACGTATCTGTGAGCCCTTGGAGTCAAGTGGAAGGAAGCACACCCATTGCTGGGTGAGGCCAATCTCCTGACCCTAGAAGGGATTGAGGAAACTTATCAAAAGAAAGAGGCACCCTTGCCTCGGGGAGTCTCCCCTGGAATCCATCTTCTAAAAACTTCAAGGACTAGCACCTACCCACACAGGGAGAATTTGATTGCAAGACATATTGTAGCTAACCTGTGTGGTAAGCTGAAACACATATGAGAACAGTGATCTTAGTTTAGAATATGAGTTATCTTTTTTTTATTTGTGACTAATTCCTTAATAGTGATTTAATAATCTTTGGATTTATATTACTTTGACTTAGAACCACTTAAAATCTTACCAGTCAGTAAATTTATTTGTTCTATCTAACGTATTGCATGTTGATCGAGTTTGTGCAGACACATCACTTGGAATGACAGAGCTGTTGCATTTCAATTTCATTGAAAAATTGATGGACAAGTGTAAATGAACTTGCAGGGTGCATTGGGCAGCACTGAATGCTGCAAGAATTGGTGGTATTTGCTGGGGTCTAGACCCTGAGTGGTTAGTTCCTCCACTGGGTGAGGGACTGATTATATGCAGGAGGCTGGTCATTAAATGATCCAGGAATACAGGCTCACACAACAAAGTGGGGCCCAGGAGTAGTGAATTGGGGTGACAAAGCTGAAGACCAGCCCAGATTTGAGGAGGTGAATGCCACAAAGTGAAAGGGGAAAATCATTGGGAACAAGTTTAGAACTGGTGTACGAAGGCATAACTTTGTTGGTGTTAGTGGAATTGCACCTGTTGACACCAGAATTGGCCTTTATATATAGGCATATTTTCAGGACTAATTATGTTCCTACTTCTCTTATGTATAGATAGGTAGCAGGTTTGATAAATTAAGAAAGTGTGACAAAATATAGCACATTAACAAACTAAGTTCAATGTAGATGGAGATAAATCTACTTTGCTATACTCACTGCAGTAATTTCCTTGCCACTGAAGGATAGCTTGCCTCAGCTAACAAGCAATTAAAATAGTTTGCATTATCTTTAAGGAAGGATAATCTTTTTGTTAGTGGATAAATGACATAAAATTATAAGACACATGCTACACTTTATAGTACTTCAGCCTCTGTTGATCTTGAATCAAACCACAGCATGGGGGCATTGAACAGATAAATGTTGAGCTACTGTACAAATTATTAGGTGGCTTCTATTTTGTATAGAAAGACATCTTTAGGCCAACCTGTTTGGGTGGAAAAGTCTATTGGGATACTGTGGAGATCAGTGTTAGGACTCCATGTTTTATAATCTCTGTATTAATGATCTGGAAGAATGAACTATCAGCATGGTAATGAAATTTACAAATGATACTAAATTGGGAGGAGCTGTGAACTCACGTTAAGACAGAAAAAATTGTGTCAAGGAACCCAGAGATATTGGAAACATGGGCAGAAAAGAACATGAGATTTTTCCTGGGAAAAATGAAAGCTAATGTATCAGAGGAAGAGTAATCCAAACCATGTAAAAGGCAACTCAATAAGAAGAAAAATCCTGAGGAGGAGTAATTCTGAAAAAGATTTGTGATAATGGATAGAAAATTAGATGTTAGTTTGAGTATGATACGGCATCAGAGAAGCCATTTCAGTATCTTGCAGTTGCTGGGCACAGGAACTGTCCTGATACAACCTAATGCCGAGGTGTCATAAAGTTGTTATACTGCCTCAAAGCCACCTAGGATTTTGTGTTACAGAACAGGAGTGCTCAAGGAGGTAAGTAAAATGGATTTACAACTTATTTGCTCCACTTACATAGATTCCAGAATCACGCTATGGTAATTAGACCATGTCTATTAGTCATATATAAGTTCAGGCCACTCCTTGTCTTACAATATATAAAATACAAAGGCAAACCTTGTTCAGGATTTTCAAAGCAAATCAATGCATGCATAAATCGAACAGCTATAAATTCCAGATAATAACAAATAGTACTGCAAGCAGTGATGAGGCTGTGACTAACAAAATTTGCCAGTTGAAACTTCCTTGTACTGCATTAAATCAGAGATATTATCCCACAAGGAAAACTGGCAAAGACAAAATAAGTATAAATGAAGACTTTTTAAAAAGATCTCCTAGAACAAGGGAGTTAGGTAAGAGGATAGAATGAAATCTTTATGACAATTGAATTAATTTTTAAACTGAAGAAGCACACTAGAGACTTCTAGTTATAACTTGCTTTATTTCATCAACTGTTACAGACTAACTTTTTAGTTTGCCAATATTACAAGTTAGCTGCAAAAAAGCATTTAAAAATTTAAGCTGAAGTGTTATGAAACTTAGGGGGATGAGATGGCACAATTTTATAGTAACAGTCCTGATATTCAGGGCTTTTTTTCATATAAATATATAGTAGCCAACGGCATCTATCCAGATTTTACACACTTGCTATCTGGTCACCCTAGTGAATCTTGACAATTCAAAATCATGAATCAGCCCTTCCACTGCAAGATCACAGGACTGGCTTAAAAATCACATGATTTTAAAAATAATTGTATCTCTTTTCTGCCAGAGTATTTGGGAATTCAATTTTTCAAAAGAATGATGACTTTCTTCTGTAATCATGGTTCCAGGAACTGGGGCATTAAAAGAAAACACCAAATATCAAAAGACTCACAATGTCATCATGACAGTTAACAATGCTGCCTCTCTAGTGACAACAATCTATTTCAGCTATCAACTAAATCCATCATTTGTCTGCCTCTTTATTTCATTTGTAAGAAGCTCACCAAGAAAGACAAATAAATTCCTTCATCCCCATATTATTTCATCTAGCAACAAAGAAAGCCATAGGACCCTAAAAAGCAGAGCTTCTACCTGAAACATGAGACAATGCAGTCCGCCATCATGCAACTGAACGTATTTTACTAATTGTGATTTTTAGGCTGGAGCAGAATAAATTTGAGATTCAAAAACTGTTTTGGGTTAGATCACGCTTGTTAGGAACCACCCACAGGAAGGCATGAGGTAGAACCATACCACCTGGGAAATGTGGGGGTCACCAGCAGGCAGATTTCCTCTCTGAACTCCACAGGGCACAGGAATAATGCCCATGCTGATTTTATTTGGAGAGATCCAGTGCTATCACTGAAAATAAGTGAAGTCCCTTCCTGCATTGTTAGCAGAGTGAAAAAAACAATGGACCCTAATCTTCATTGGATTATACCAGTGAAGTCAATGCAAAATTACTATTATACAACTGCTCTAAAGAAGCGGAGAACAAGGCATGCTATTTTTATAACTACCATGGATCTACATAGCCTTTATTAGTCTTTATACTCCAAAAATGACATCCAAAATTATCTTCAAATAATACTTACATAAGAAAGTCAAAATAATTTAACAGGATATAAATATGCTGAAACTTTTCTATTCCCTCCAATATCTAATAGCGAAAGCAAACCCCCA
This sequence comes from Podocnemis expansa, assembly GCA_007922195.1. Classification (NCBI taxonomy): domain Eukaryota; kingdom Metazoa; phylum Chordata; order Testudines; family Podocnemididae; genus Podocnemis; species Podocnemis expansa. Next base: position 12,200,347 of record ML682006.1, read on the forward strand.
TTTTATAAAATGATTAGAGTTACTTGGACCCACCTGCCACCATGACTCAATAGTAATTCATTCAAACCTTAATGCAGAGGTTTCATACCTGAGTGTTAGATTATATCAGAATTGGCCATGGTTCACATGCTGCCTATCATCCTTTTCCACTGAGTACCATGTGAGCAAGGATTAGAGTCAGAGTGGATAATTCTCAGAGGTGAACCTACGAGGCTGAGTATAATCAAAAACAAATATATTCAAAAACCTGCTAATACTTTGAGTATTTTGTCTAACTATGCTCCTAATGAAAATAATAAGTTTGGGCCATTCCTGGAAGTATACCTCTTGAAAATAATACTTCAGTGAATGACGTTGCTGTTTCAAAACACTTGGATAAGTATATCCTAGTAGCCGAGAAGCATAGGAATAAGAAATTGTCACACTAGATCAGAACCCTGGCTCATCGACTCCAATATCTTATCTTCAAAAGTGGCCAATAAGTGCTTCAGAGGCAGATATCTTGCAGTAGATAGTTATGGGATAATCTGATGCCAGGGAAAATTTCCTCTAACCTCTCTCATAAAGAATGGATCAGAATAACATTAAAAAACAAGGGAAGTGCACAGTTCAGGAATAAGTAAGGTATCTGAAAGAGAACAATATAAATAATAGAAATTATATATGAGGTGTCCACTCACTGGTTTTCTCCTTTTAGCTTATTTTTGCTATTTTTATTTTTTTTATTTTTTTTTGGCAAAGTTAAAAGAGGAACTCAAGCACCTAGAGTAAGAAAGAAGGAAAGAAAGACCTAATGGGTTCATTTAATGAAGTATAATACAACTGACAGTAAAGCTTAATCATAATGTGTTTGCTGGTCACTAACTAGCACCTAAAAATCAACTCATCTCCACACTGGAAGATATTGCAAGTCAAGAGGTTTGCACCTGTGAATGATACTGCAAATGTCTCAAGTGGGTAGGATGACTTAGGCTGTGTTCACAGGACCATGTTCACAGGACACACAGTTGTTTTGAAACAATGGGAACCCGTTGTTTTGAAACAACAGTGTTGTTTCGAAACAAGTTAAACCTGGTTTCTAGGCAAAACAACGTTGTTTCGCAACCATTGTTTTGAAACAACACAGTGTGAACATGTTGTTTCAGAACAAAGTGTTCCAAAACAACATTGGATCCTCAGCACCCTGGCCAGGGAACCCTCGGGACCCTGGCCAGGGTGCTGAGGGCTGTCCCTCAGCCCCCAGTGGGGGGGGGGGGCCTCCTGGCCGGCCGGGAACACCCCCCCCCCCGCGGCACCCCCCCGACCCTGCCAGTGGGTCGGGGGCACTGGGCTCAGCCCGCAGCCCGGGCTGCTCCCCCAGACCTGCTGGCAGTGTCGGGGGGCAGCTCTGGCAGGGGGCTGAGCCACCCCACAGTGGCTCATCCCCCTGCCAGTGGCTGCAGCCCCCTTTCTGGGCTGCAGGGTGGGCCACAGCAGCGGCTCACCCCCAGCAGGTAATGAAATAGCATGTTCACAGTGTGAACATGCTATTTCGTTTTCCACTTTTTTCCCTATTTCAAAATGACTTTTTGCTACTTCGATGTAAGTCATTTCGAAATAAGGCATTGTTTCGAAACAACTTGTCTCGAAACAACCATCTGTGTGTGAACACAGCCTTAGAAAGTGTTGAAAAGCACATTAACAAGAAAGACCTTTTATGGGACAGTGGGGAAACAATGTTACTGCTCCATGCACCTCCACTACCCTCCATTCTCCTGCTTTCTGTCTTCATTTCTAGATAAGTTTTTGGGAAGGTGAGAAAGGTATTATAGCAGGCTTAAATTTTCTTACTTGAATTTTATTTCTGCTGGCCTTTATTAACCCAAAGTTTACAAAATTTGTGATTATAATTTTTTTTTTTAAAAACCTGGCACTTACTCACCAGTCAAGTATTCTCATAACTCTATTTGAAATCCCATTATTACTGTCTTGAATATTGTTTGCTTCAATATTGTTTGCTGCTGTGGCCCATTTAAGTAATTTATCCCATATCTCTATTTTCCTCTGTGCAAAGTACAATTATTTTAATGCCTTTATTTGTTTTTCATTTCCTACATTATATGTTTTTTATTTCCCTGTTTTCCTGAGACTACTTTTCATCTTAGATCACTGAGTGGAAGAGGATTTTTCTGAATCTTTAATTTACTATAGCAGTTCTAAGTTAATATTATACAAAATACAATAAAGAAATAATTGTTTATTTTTATGTCATCCTAAATTTGTAAGTAAACTGTATGTTGGGGTTTCCTCAGTTTTTGAGTACTCAGCTGAGGCACCCAAATTTAGTGGCCTTTTTTTTGAAAAATATTAGGTCATAAATAGTCTTCAAAGCATCTGATGAAGTGGAACTTTCTCCCATGAAAGCTTATTCAACAGATAAATTTGTTAGTCTTTAAGTGCCACAGGACTCCTTGCTTGTTTTATTGAACTAGACTAACACAGCTGCCCCTGTGGAACTTGGCAGATTATTATGTAACAGAAAGGCTATTTTTTTCATTCTGTTTTCTGTGAACTATAACTTCAAATGTATAGAAGTCTCCCCGTCTAACACTGGGACCACTGTTATGTGATTCGGTTAGGATGGTGAATGAGTCATAAGCAACTTTTTCTCTTTGTTTCTCATAGTGGATATATATTTTGCTTAATCTGAAATAAAAACAAGTTAAAACAAATTGATTATTAAGCATGGGAAAGAATAAAGAATTCTGGCAACAAGGATGAAGCCATGAAACAGCAGAGAACATAGAGAAACTGAAATACTACTGAAGAGGTTTCTAGCTAAAAGAGAATAAAAATAAAAAAGGTATACTCACTTATGGAAATATGAAAAAATTCAACTTTAATGAAAAGAAGGAAAAATTTGATGCATATGATTCGTTCAAAGGCTTGAGCAACATTTATATAAAACTACTACAGAAGACAACATGTTTTTCTTCTAGTACTTGTGAGAGAAATGTTACTGGCAATGTGCTGAGCTTTATGTTTTGCACAGGAATCAGATGAAATGGAATGCAATTTAACAAAGAAGCTTGAAAATTATGTATCAAAATTACAATCACTAGTCAAAAGATATGTTTCCTATGAGTAAATAAATGTAAAGAGAAATGACTCTATTCTTCTAAGCTATCTAAAAAAGCTTTCCATTACCTACCATTTTGATAACCTTCTATTAGAGGTCCTTTGGGGTTATTTTTTAGGGAGAAGGTACATTAAATTAAGGCAGAGGCTGCTGAGCATTATTTATACAATGGAATTGACCACAAAAGAAAATGTGGATAAAGATGTATTGCCTTTGTCAATAAAGAAAATGCTCTGCAGGTTAGAAAATACCTCTGCCAACTTGCCATGTGTGGAAAAAAAAAAGCCCAATCCACAGGTAAATAAGATGACACAATTCATCATACCCTAAGAGACATGAACACTGATAAACCCATATTGCAGTCGCTTAGGGACATTGCATTGATCAGAGCAATATTTTGTCTACAAGTCATAGAAACTAATAAATGGGCATATGCCTACCATTGACCATGAAAGTGCTAACAAAAAAATCCAATGAAAGGAATCCATTGTTCCTTGAGGGTCAAGTTGGAACAGTATCAGACAATCCAATCTAGTTACAATAAAAATAGAGATTGTTGGATGGTCATTAGCTACGCTCTAACTGGAATGCACTATGGAACAGGTAACTTTTCTGAGGTAGAAGTGGAAAACAGCTTTACACATTTAAATTAGGATGCCGTTCCAGGCATAAAGAAATGCAAAGAGCAAGGTCTGTTCTCATCAAGAAAAACATCATACTAGTAAAAAGAAAAAATGTCCTTACTAGAAATAAAAAAAAAAATCTTTTAATAAGGCTATTTGTTTTCCTTCCCTATAACTCATGCTGTGTTATTCTACACAGACAACTGATATAAAATACATTCTTTGATTGCATTACTTTTTATATGAACCTGAGTTCATATTTATCAAATTTCTTCAGAAATTCGGTCTGTATCGTGCCCAAAGAAAACCTCTAGTGTACCATGCCCATCACATAGTCAAAGAATGCCAACAAGACATACACAATCTCCTCTTCCTGAAACCATGATGGCTATCATTAACCAAAGTCTACTTTTCTACTCCCACTGTTGACCTCTTTGAAACAGTTATAAAACTTTATCCTGAGAGTTAAAAACAACCTAAACCACTTGTATGTAATGTGCTGGTATATTTCTAAGTCTGAATCCTGCCCAAGCTCACAGCATAAACAAGGTTTTCTAAACTTTTAAAATAATAAAGTTATGTTCCAGTCCTCAAGGACATCTCATGAACTCAAAAACCCAAAAAAACTCTTATAAAATTTCTGTGAATTCAGTCCCAAAGTCATTTAGCACAGCTGGAGATCTCTTAGCTAGCCAGGGGGTCTTTTTAGTTTAAAGACCCTTTTTAATAAATATTTTCCACAGATGTTATACACTTAATTGATTAGTTATGAATAACTGGGGAGGGGCACTCCCTTAGGATGCTGCTCATGCGTTTTCAATGTAGACATTTGAGAATGTGTACTCATATAAAGGCCAAATCAGGCCATACTTCCTCAGTCTGTTCTCACTCAAAACTCCCAATGAGCTGACCTATAGAACAAAAATATAAAGGAAACAACCAAATTTATATAAGAGAAAAGGGAAGAAAATTTCAAGAAGCAGTTACTCAAGAATAATTGTTAACAGCCCATTGCAAAATCTTCAAACTGCAACTGTGCGGTTTGAAAAAAGTGTTAATGTTTTGTTTTTTTCTTGTTCACTACTTTAATTTGTGCTTTTTCTGTCCTAAGGGCTGGTCTACAGACAATTTTTGTACTGCTCTGATTATGTTGGTTTAGAAATAGGTAACACAGTAAAAACCTCTTGTTTGGACACAGTTATACTGATATAGAGCTGTTTTTATTAGTAGAGCTTACTCTTGTAAATTTACACTACAGAGAGTTTTTGTATTATCTTCTCTTCTTCACTTAAATGCTCCCCCACCCGTAACGCATTAGATGGTCCAGCGATCTCTAAAGAACCTCAGTTTCATTGCAACTTTTCCCCCACTAAAAAAGATGCAAAGCTGTCAGGTGCAGTGCTTTCCTTCAGCCTTGTAATCTTGTGGTGTAGTTCTTTCAGACAGGAAAGATTTCTTCTTAGTTTCACAGTTAATTGTTATGCTTTTGCAGCTGTTGCTGCCCCAGGCTGTATTTATACAGCAGCTCTTTACCACAACAACATTCATGTTCTCCCAGAACTAGACTTCGCTTCTGGTCCTGACCGGTAATGAGGTTCTGTCACAATAGAGAAGTTATCTCAACCAACTGAGGTGACAGAAAGATATTATAACACTGTGGCACTATGGGGAGCAGCAGCTCTTCCTTGCATCCTTGTCTTTCTCTTTCCAACAACAGCAGCACAGTTTGCGTAAACTTTCTTTTCTTATAAAAATCTACTTCAGCTATCACTACAGATCCATGGCCACCTAGCACATCACGGTCATGGCTATGCTTAGCATGATGGCTACTCAGAACCTCATGACAAAAAGCAGGAAGAAAGCCCAGGTCTAACTACTTAAAAAGCACAAGTTGCTTCTATCATATTAATAACATTTATAAGGGATAAATAATTAAAGTAGAATGAAGGGTGTAGGTGAATTTAATAGATAAGGCTAGATCCTCAGCTGTAAAAGGTCAGTGGAGCTTCTTTGAATTCAATGAAGTTTCACCAATTTCTACCAGCTGAGAATCTGGCCCTTATGTACTCCTTTATGGCTAAAGTCTTTAGATTTGCTTTAGAGGAATGAGGATCACCTTGATAGACTCTGTTCCATATTCAGAGAGGATCTGATCCAGCTCTCACTGACATCATGGAGGTCTTTGCATGGATTTTAATGGGAGCTGGTTTAGTCCCAGAATCAGGTAAAGCCCAAGTTTGAATGTCTGCAGCTCACTTGATGTCAAAAATTTTTTTTCAGTCATGATTCTTTATATGTAACATTTTGTAATGTGGGAAACCAATGGACATTTCTAAGGCAGAATGTAAAAGCAGATCATTAGGGACATTATTTGTACAAACATAGCCATCAAGGGAATTTATAAGCTATTTACATTTTAATAAGTTTCTTAAGAAAGAGGTTCATCAAATAAAAATTATGAATGATAGAATTAAAGATCCACTGAACATTGCTAATCTGTTTAATCATCTCAACATCTATATTTATACATGACAAATTTGAGTGAGATGGTGCCAGTTTGGTCTCTGAAGTAACACTGGGTTGCTTATCACGATTCTCAGCAAAAGAAAACAGAGTGCCACATCAGCATGTGTACAGGAAGCAAGATTCTGGGGTTGGACAAATTTGTGCATGGGCACTCAATAAATACTTTCCAATCCATATATTCAGCTGGTCAACTAGTAAGAGCTTAGGATGTGTGAATCAAAGAGAAAAATAATGAGGACTCTGTTATATATAAAATAAAGAGTACACAAGGGAAAGCTGCAGGAGATAACAACCCTGATAACTTTCACTGACCCCAGAACATTAGGTCAAAACGCTGTCCATTAGGATAGCCACTTAGCTGCACCCACTTACAGCTGCCTACTGTCTCTATATTACTTATACTCCCATATTGAAGAGTAATAAGAAAGCTGCACTTTTTATAGCTATAAATCTGATTTGCCAGGACATGTAACTCCATAATACTTGTGTTTATTCATCATACACCCTTTTTTAACTCCCTTTAATTAGGCTTTGAAACAGATATCCTAAAACTTTTGAGAAGACAAAATACAAATAAAAATACATAAATGCTTCCACATTCAAAAGACTGAAAAAAACATTAAGAAAACTAAGATATAACACCCCAGAACATTGTACTGGCTGGAGCTTCAAAAAAACAGCCAAAACCTTGGAGCTGTAACCTGCAATTTGATATGTTTTTTTTTCAGTCCAGAATGAAGGAAAAAACATTTGCACACACACTGGTTACCAGCTCTTCTTATTTGATTTTTTATGGCCCAGTTATGCAAGGCACTGAGTACATCTGTCCTAATACAGAAAAAACACTTAAGCACATTAAGAACATGAGTGTTTGCATTCAAGGCAACGCAACTACTCACATACTTAAAGTTGAGCATGTTTAAGGGCATTGTTAGATAAGGGCCACAGTGCTCAGCATTGAACCCAAAATCCCTACTGCAAAGGAAGTAACAAAACACACATAGAGCTCCTGCTAGGGTGGAGAAGAGCGCCATTCAATCCTGTGCAGTGAAATCTGGAATATAATCTGAACTAAGAATTTCTTCCTGAGAATTAATAGTAATGAAGGAGTGGATGGTTGCTTTGTCAGTTTCATACCCATAAACAGAAGAGACCATAAATATAACATAGGAAGTCAGGCATGACATTTTATGTAGTAGCTCTTTTTCAGGAACGTCCTTAAAATTAAAATGGGTCTCTGTGGCCCTGTGAGCATGAGAAGTGTAATTATATATATCATAGATCCACACCTGTTGATAGGAATTTATTAGCTCTTGTGGAAAGGAAAAAGAGGAGCTTAAGGTATTGACCCTCATTATTAATATTGCCTTAATATTCTTTTGCACCACCTGTTACAGCATTGGGTGATCAGTCTTTTGGTATTAGCTATGTACCAGATGTTTCCAATCTGCCTTAATCCCTCCAGTCTGTAAATCAGAGGATCCTTTAGAGAGCAGTAACAAACAACATTACTTTTTTCTTTCTACCCTGGCAAACACTGAGAAAGAGAGAGCTCACAGATGACAACTGCCTTGTCTCATTGAGGAAGAAAAATTGCTTGAGCGGATCTGAAAAATCTTTTTTTGGATGTGACTCTTCATGTACCAGAGTCATTTGACAGTAGTCAATAACATGATACACTTATGATTGAAAGACTCAACCTAGGAGATTCATAGATGGAAGCACGGTGGGCAAAATTTCTCTTCTCAGTTACAAAAGAAACATGACATTGGCACAGACTCTGCAATAAGAAAGACAAAGCACTAGGAATGTGGTTTAACTAGGTTGCAACTTCAACATCCTTGGGACATTATCTCGCTGGAACATGTCCAGTGCAATTCAACCTTCTTGCCATTATCTGTATCCCCTGAGGAAAAGCTGCCCAAAACAGCCCCTATCAATCCTTTTCCATGGTCCCAAACCCTCTCTGTGACATCATGGGCCTCTCTCCCATAGGAGATTCGGGGATATAAGAAAAGGTGGAGGGAGTACTTCTTTATTAATTCAATTTTTAGAGAGTCTAGAGAAGTACAATCATGAAACATCTAAAGTTTAGATGGTTCTGTGTCAAACTTATGGCCCACAGGCAATGTTCTCTCTAAGAGCCTCAGGCAGCTGAGCAACTCATGTTGCTTGCTGCATGGCACTCCCCCATGTGGGCCCAATCCTGCCGGCCCTCCCCCTTCCCCCACGGCCCGATCCTCCCTCCCCCCCACAGGCCCTATCCCCTGGTAAGCCCCCAGCCTGCCCAACCCCTCCCTTTAATCCTACACTGCCGCTGGAGCGGCATGGCCCAGCCATAGCTCCTGGGGCCAGAGAAGCACTAACGGAGCATGCTCAGACATTCTGGGCATGCTCCGTTAGAGCTTCTTGGGGCAGGAGCTTTAATAACTCCCTGCTCCGGAGGAGCTCTGAGCTGGGACTCTGGCTGCCAGCCCTGTGCAGCCGGCAGCATTCCCTGCATTGGGCAGCTGTGGTGGGCTGCGTGGCTGCTTGCCCATGCAGCTTAGAGAAAACATTGCCCACAGGCCGGATCAGGATCAATGTTTTTTGGTTATGATCAGAAAATAGATTGCAATATGACATTTTCTTGCTCTGAACATGGAGGAGGAAAGGGTTGGGGAAGCCGTGTGGCCACATGGCCTACAACAGGTGTCCTGATTTCCAGTGTGGCCATCCCCATATTGAATGAGTTTGACATCCTTGGCAGTGGTTTAATAAATAAGCAAATTGCAATGGATGATGTTTATTACTCCATGTGTTTTTAAATAAAAATAAATCAATTTCTTTCTTTCCAAACATCAACTGAACTAGAAAAGAACACATTGTCCAAGGCAATATTTTCAGTGATTTACAAATCCATTGATATTTCACTGTTTTACATGTTTCTACTGAGATTATCTTCTTTCTCATATCAGTCAGTTTCAAGAGGGGCATTCAGTTTGGAGCAACATTTTTTAAGTGAAAACCTATATATAAAACCAAATGTATTTGGCAGCTGTCTTTTAGTAATTTCCCTTACAATCGTTTCAGATGTTGTTTGACTAATAGCCTTTTTCCTCTGCTTGATTTTGCAGTAATGTCACAAAGGACATTTGTGACATCATAAATTATAGTCATGGAAATTTTATTACATTTTCTCTAGCCTGAAAATTCTTTATTAGGATCTAATCCAAAATCCACTGAAGTGATTGAAAAGATCCCATTGGCTTCAGTGGGCACTGAACTAAACACAAATATGAAAGAACTGTTTTTAAAAAAGAACAGTAAGTGCTGTGTTTAGCTAGAGCTGGATAAACAGTCCACAACAAATAATTCCTTTGCTATTTGACTCAATATTCATGTCTGAGATATGACACATGACTTCATCTCTAATTTCTGACTGAATGATATAAAGTTTATACCTTTCTCTTCCACTTGAAACAACATTTGTTATGCAGAACAAATTTAGTTGTTGGAGAAATCTGAGCTTGAAATTTGTTTTTCATTAAAAAAAACTTCACTCCAACAAAATTCTGGAGAAGTTAATAAAAAGAGATTCAAAGACAATCAAAGGGAAATGCGATGTAGAAGTTGTTCTGTCCTTATCTCCATTCACTATTTATCCTTTCTGCTGTGAGAGATGATGCCAAGTAAAAAAATAAGTAAGATGAAATTATCCTTCTCTTGTAAAACTAGAGAGAGAATTTTAAAGACACTAAGCTTTTTCTTCAGCATATTTAACAACTTATGTAACACTTCTAAACTTGTTTCCATCCTTTTCATTTAAGACAAAAGGAAACATGTCTGATTAAGAATTTACTTGGAGCTGACATGTACTGACAAACTTACAAAACAGAATATTTGAAAAGACTTGGGTATGCTAAATTATATATATTCACTTAGGGAATTATTCAAGAAAATAGTAATAGTATAAGCCCATAGGTATTATGGTAAGTACATCCATCATATTCAAACAGTTGTAGTTAAAAAAAACTTTATTCCCAACTAGAAAGAGCTTTTAAGGTATTTTCTGCTTCAATAATTGTTTTGTTTTGTGAGTTTTAAAGATTCAGTTATAGTTTAGGGAATTCAAAACTGATGTTAAAACCAAAACTGTGAAATATTGCATAAAATATTTAAGTCTGAGCGATCAGTGTTACATGGAGACATGTAGTAATACTTCTTTCATGGGACTGAACATAACTGTGTTGGCACTACAATATACTTAAAATGAAGACTATTTAGGAACAAATCTGTAAGTGAAATCTGAGTAATACAACTATATTACCCTATATGAAGGTACTAATTTGACAATCCCTAAATCGAGGGATGTTACTGGATGCAATATGCAGCATGTATCATCAGTACGAACATATGGTTTGTCAGTTCTGTGTTTCGGGTGTCAAAAATCAAACCAATGTCATGTATTTAAAGGAAACTAATATTATAAAGGATAATCTAACATAGTTCACATTAATGAATGAGATGCAATGACTCTTTCCCATTATGGCCAAGGTATATAGTAACCAAAAGGTTACTAGATTTTCTGTAGATTCTTTATATAACACTCATTACCCTTGTATATAAGGTAATTATATGCAGACAACTATTTTTTGAATACAGATGACAAATTCCCATTTAAAAAGGAATTTCAGGTACTAAATATTGAACTAAGAAGCTTTCCTGGTTAGCCATTACAAACCACGGTAAGTTGACACCTTGAAGAAAAGGATAAGGTTTTGCTAAAATATTAATTTAGTTAATTTAGTACTATTTTACTATATCAATAAATGGAACTCTGTCAGAAATGGTCATAGCTTGAAAAAGCCTGTAAAATTTTTATCTGGTCATTAATTTACCACCTTGTCCATTAGATAAACTCTCTGTACCAATAGCATATGGGTTTGCTCCATGGACTGAGAGATCTTGGAATTTATCTGCACAATTCTCGACTATTTAAAATTGCTGGCATTCTGTATGCCATAGGCCTTGCTGAAGCTGTAGGCATAACTAACAATGAACTAGAGGCAAGTGAACTAAAGCAGATCTTGTTAGAATAGTAACATCTAGGAATCAGCTAACCAAGTAAGCACATTTCCGATCAGAGAGGATTGTATAGAAACACACAGACTTCTGGAGTAACCACAGGAACACATTCCTGAGTGGTACAGGAACACACAGATCCCTCATTAGAGTGGGAGGCAATGACAGGATAATGGATGAAAAAGGTATAAAGAAGTAACTAACAACATCTGGATAGTCATCTATAACTTGATCATAACAACATAGAAGGGAGAAGTCAAATGAGTGGCAATTTTGCATTAGCCCTCGGGACAGCAATTATGCTGAATGTGCTGATAGGTTGTTACAGGCATACGTGGATTGGCTTGGTATATGGGACACTGCTATTGTCCTTTGTCGACAATAAACCTGGCCAAGTGCCTTCACGATTGTACTGAGCCTGTAGTCTTTCTGTGGGAGAAATAATAAGTTGTGCTGAATCAATAAAGGCAAACTGCACTGGTGCAGATAACACCAGCGCATTACAAACAGCAGCACTAGCAATGTTAACAACATATGTCATTCAGAATTTTAGAGTACTTTTGTAGGAGGAGATGTATGCTAATAATTGATTTATTTTATTTTTAATTTTGGTAGCCAAACTGAAAAATTAGTAATACCCCTTCCCCCCTCAAAAAAACCCTGTCACACACATATTTTGAGTCAAAGGCTGTCGGGGGTTTTGTTTGTCTGAGCTTTTTAAAAGCTTTCTCAAATAAAGTTGAGGTTAAATTCAAAACAGGAGGCTTTTTTGGAATTGAAATATTGATATTTTAACCAAAAAACCTCTCAGCATACTAGATAAGAATTTGTGAAATGTTTCCATCTGCATTTCTGGAAAACAAAGTGTAATCCAAAAAATTGTCTGGCTCTAGTTAGACATAACGTGAACAGTTTTAATTCTGTAAATGAAGAAGACTTTTAAAAATAGGATTGAACTTTCCATAAGAATTCCTTTGTCTCTGCCCATCTTACATTGCTAACAGCATAACACTTGACCTATGTTTAAACATTCACACTTAGACATAGTACATTAGTGTTATGAATAGCTAGAACACTATAAGAGACTGAAAGCATAAGCAAATAATGAAACCAAGAGAAGTAACAAACAATATTTCTAGAAAGTTATCTATTTTTAAAATACCTACTACTGGAAAAAATAATTAAAAACATTTTTAAATATTTATTTTCAGATTCTATGCGAGGTTTCGTAATCTAAATTTTTAAACAGAAAATGCAGAACTCTTATCTTGGTTTACTCTATCTTACAATATAAAGACAGCAGTATTATGTGAAGAAAGTATGACAACCTAAATAAGAGTCCAAGTCTTAGCAGATATAAACTGGAATGCAATAGAACTACACTAGTTTACATCAGCTGAAGATCTGGCCCCATAACTTAGTACAATATCTGATTTAGGGACCCAAAAAAACATTGGAACAAGTAATAGCATTCTCACAGGCCACAACTTCAGTCTTTATTCCTCCGAGTCCCACACTCTGTCTGACTGGTAACCAGCTCAGCTCACTCACAAATCAACCTCACATACACTAACCCTTCCATGCCACATTGCCTTCCTGATGTTACCAAGTTCCATTATGTTCCAAACTGTTAAATAAACATGCACATTTTAACACGCACTCTGTTGCCAGTGTTTTTATACAACAACACAAGAAACCAACAAAAAGAAAGAAAGGTTCCTGTGACTTTTGGAAGGTACTTGTAACAAAGTAGCTTGCCTTGTGCTTGCCGAAGGAGCCCCACCGGTTGGGAATCAGGCACATTCTCCATAAAGGGCCAAAGGTGCCTTCAGTAATTAGAAAGAGAACGTAGACTTAAGATCTGATAAAAACCAGTTGGGAGAAAGGGCTGGAAAGAACACTAGGTAGAAAACTCAGAAAATAGGGAAAGCTCTCCAGGTAGCGAGACCTAGGAGCAACCTTGATAAAGCAGAGAAAGAGACAGAGCAGCCAGAGGAGAAATGAAGAGGCCAAGTAGGAAGTGGTCTAAGGAAAACTGCAGTACAGGTAAAGGAAGAGTGTTGCAGGGCACTCTCTTGCAGGGCACTAAGGCTATGTTCACACATAGAGGGCTTGTTTCGAAACAAGATGTTTCAAAACAAGCTGTTTTGAAATAGCCCTTTATTTTGAAACAAAATATTTTGAAACAAATAGCCCTTTATTTTGAAACAAAAACAGTGTCCTCGAAATAAGGGAGCGAAATAGCATGTCCACAGTGTGAACATGCTATTTCGCTTCGGGAGGGGACTGCAGGCACCCACAGGGTGCAGTGCAAAGA
>ML682006.1:12214394-12280695 GCA_007922195.1 Podocnemis expansa
GTTTCAAAACCACTGGTTTTGAAACAACCCTGTTTCGAAAAAAAAAAAGTGGTTTAAGCCATTTCGGAAGAACGGCTGCCATTTCAAAACAAGCAGTTTGCTTGTTTCGAAATGGCTGTGTGTCGTGTGTCCATGGCATTTCTTATTTTGAAACAACCTCGTTGTTTCAAAGTAAGAATCCTGTGTGAACACACCCTAAGACAGCACCCAGGGCATAAAGTGGTATTAAATTCCTCTACCAACTCCAAAGAAGGGGTAACACAAGCCCACCCTATGAGTAACTGAGTCTAGTAAGACTGGGGTCAAGACAGGCTGAGGGAGAGCCCCAGAGAGGGGAAGGGTTTTTTTTTCTCCCCCCCTTTAAAAAAAATATTCTGGAAACTTTCAGTTGGATAACTGCCACCCTGAAAGGGGTAGAATTAAGATTGTGACTTAGCTGGAGGGCTGAGTCTGTGGAGGAAGAAGAACCTGGGGGAGTGATCCATCAGCAAGGGTGTGAGCCCAAAGAGACAGCAACTATGCTGTTCTGTTCAACAAGGGGGTGCCTAGTGGTGAGTAAGCTCATTTACAATACTGCTTGGATTAGAGAATAACACTTCTATAGAAATATTATTCTGCTCATGACCACTCATAGTTTAACAATGTTTATTTATGGAAAGAGAATGGACTGTCTTTTTGGTGGAAAAGATCTTTTGCTTGGAAAGATGCATGCACATAATGTAGGAAAGAATTAAACTGAGCATGTGCTACAAAAGAAGTTCCTGTCTAATGTCATGCTATCTCTGAACTTTTAAGAAGGTCACAGTGTTTTATTGGTAATATATTCTCCATGTCTACACCTGAGTAAATAGTAGCTTTTGTGCTTCTCTGTAAAAGGTAGTAATATTGAATTGTTGTCCACAACTGAAAATGATTGCCACAAACTACCAGGAGCTAGTCGATGATATTGATATTGATCTACTTTTTCAGCAAATAAAAAACATTATAATATCTGACTTAATAATAGCAAATACAGTCTCTCTGCATTTTTAAGGCATTCTGCTGTAAGTCCCTTCTTTAATTCCCATTGAGAGATCTAGCACACTGTGCTTTCAAAAATGAATGTTTTTTACTGCATATAAGTTAAATGAACAAAATTACTCAGTTCTCCAAGAAAAACCACAGTGCCAAATATATCTGCTGCAGTTTTTATCAGCAGCTTGTAGACATTGTTGGCCTATATGGCTATGTTCACACTCAGGGGGTTATTTTAATACAAGTTGTTTTGATACAAGTTGTATCGAAATAACACCTTATTTTGAAATAAGTTAATTCGAATTAACAGTTTGTTAATTCAAATTAAGGAAAATAGCAGGAATCAAAATAGCATGTTCAGACAACAGTTATTTTGAAATGAGTCACCGTTGTTTTGAAACAACGTGTTCAGATGGCATTGTTTTGAAACAATCGTTTGGCAACAATGTTTTTTCATCCCCATGGGGTGTGTTCACACAGCAGTCTTATTTCGAAACAACAGAGGTTGTTTTGAAATAAGAAACGCCATGTTCACATGATGTACTGTTGTTTCAAAACAACTTAAACCCCATTTGGTGATGAAACAACGTTGTTTTGAAACGATTGTTTCAAAACAATCCCATCTGAACATGTTATTTTGAAACAATGGTGACTCGTTTAGAAATAACTGTTGTCCGAACATGCTATGTCACTTTGAGCTTTTTTCCTTAATTCAAATTAACATTTTCTTAATTCAAATTAACTTATTTTGAAATAATGCCTTATTTCGATACAAGTTGTTTTGAAACAACTTGTATCGAAATAACCTCCTGTGTGTGAACATAGCCCACATGGGGTTTAAGTTGTTTCAAAACAACGGTGCGTCATGTGAACATGGCCTTTCTTATTTTGAAACAACCTCTGTTGTTTCGAAATAAGACTGCTGTGTGAACACACCCTAAGTGAACAGCTCTTTTACCTACATGTGTAAATTAGAGATAAGGTGTCTTTGTTAGAGCTTCATACAAAGCCTTACCCCCTACCCCTCCCTGATCCTATATATCTGTTAAATATAAGGGAAGTAATAACCAAATGGCATCTAGGTTTGAACTTTCCCTGAAAATATAATGTTAATCTAAGCAGGTGCTAAAGACATCTAGTTTAACATAAATAGCTGGTCCATGTTCTAAGGGACTATTCCTAGTGCACTATACCTTTTAGTCAATATTAGAATGCTGGGTCTTTGAGTATATGTCAGCATAGTTCCCACTATTAGTACACATGTGCAAGGCTGTATTTTTTAGTAGTAGTGCCCATTGGAGTTACTCTTACACCACATGCCACCTCTTGTTCCCATATGATGGCAGAAAGGACAGGATGGCTGTGTCCCTTTCTCAGTTCCTTTTTTATTGCTGGTGGCAGTGAGATAGAATGCAGTAAGGTTTCATTCAGTAGTCTGTTAGGAGATCCTAAACCAGTTCTTTTTCAGCCTATTTGATGAAGAAATCTTATTGCCATACTTCTCTCATAATGGACATTACTTAAAATAAGTAATTCATTTCTTGACCAACTCTTCCCCAGACCTGGACACCCCTTTGTACAACAATGTTTTGTGTCATCCTTCATGCTGCATGGCTGAATCCAAACCCTCAGAAGTCAGATTCTGAAACAGACTGATCCCCATCAAGTACGTACACAGCAGAATAACTCTTCTGCTAAGGAGAAAGTTGCACTGACAGTAAATCATCTTCCACCAGGGCCTGAAAGTCCTAGAAATGCTTGACTCAATCTACATCTACTTGAGAAGTTCATGTAGGCCACTTTGAACCAAGAAGAGATGGTATGACCTCAATGGATGAAAACCTAGAGTGGCCAGAGCTTCCTTGACCACTCTTCCTTCTTTCCACTGCCTGACCCCAAAGCATCCAAAAAGGATAGAAATATCATTGACAATGTTAATCACCTCAACCATTGGGAAGTCCCAGGCCTGAAAGACCTCATAATCAACTGTTATGGCACCAATCACCTTTGCATGGGTAGCCATGGCTTTAATGATTGTCCCAACAATACAGGTAGTAAATTCAACATCTGCACACACTTGCAATTAGTTCAAGCATAAACGTATCTCCAAGACAAAAGGGGACTCCCGGACAGAGAATGAGACCTTACTCTTCCAATGACAGAGGTCCAGATTGTCAAAGATAGGCACCTGAGTACATAGGCCTCATTGATTAGAAGGATGTGGGCCAAAGTCCATGAGCAACCTTGACAGCATGGGAAACCCAGCACCATTGCAGGTACTGATGCTGTAATAGAGCTGATCTCAGATATCTTACAAATATAAACCTGAGAGAAGACAGAAGATTCTTTCTCTCTTTGTCTTGACTGTTGGAATGTCAAAAACTGATGACAATCCCAGGGCACCAAGAGATGCCCATTTTCTATCTCCTTAGATAACCTGGCTCTTGGTTAGAGGCTGCAGATTTGACAGAAGTATTTTCATGACAAACCCAGTCGGAAGCTCACATTTACCATTTGGGAATTGCCTATTCCACTGTGCTTTTGGAGGGGCAGGGGGCAATGATGGTCAACCATATAACATTAGACATTATTTTCCTGGGCTCTCCTAAACAAATACAACTATAATCCCCTACATCAGGGGTACTCAAATGGCGGCCCACGGTCCACAATCCGGACCGCAAAGAGGTTTCCGGTGGACCGCGACAGTGGCCTATTTGCCTGTTTGAGTACCCCTGCTCTAAGGGCAGCTGAGCAACTTCTGTTGCTCGCTGCGCTCCCCCTCTCCCCCATGGAGCCTGCTGCGCAGCCGCTGCCCCGCTCCCGGCGGCACCTCCCCCTCCCGGCATTGCCGCCTCCCCACTTCTGGCATTGCCGCCCCCCCCACTCGCCCCCCCACGCTCCTGGCATCGCCGCCCCCCACTCCCACTCGCCCCCCCACGCTCCTGGCATCGCCGCCCCCCACTCCCACTTGCCCCCCCCATGCTCCTGGCATCGCCGCCCCCCCACTCCCACTCGTCCCCCCACGCTCCTGGCATCGCCACCCCCTGCTCCCACTCGCCCCCCCCCTGCTCCCGGCATTGCCACCCCCCCACTCCTGACATCACCCCCCCCACTCCCACTCACCCCCCACCCCCACCCTAGTTGTCTGTGGACCCTGGTCAATGGTGGAAGGCTGAATGTGGACCGGCTCGCAAAAAGTTTGAGTACCCCTGCCCTACATGTTCCCTCTTCCCCATCACTTTTCAGGGACCTTTTTCATGAGCTTATTACAAATGACAGTAGCTTTGTTGCTTGTTTGGAAGCCACAGAAGAAATTTTATGGGACCACAGAAGAAAGGGATATTCTTTTTGGTGAAGTGTATTTCCATACAGTCATCCACTGAGCCCACAGGATATTCTGAAAATTCAAAGGGAGGGGTTCAACCATTACTGACATAAAGTACTGCTATTTGGACTTGCCATGATGCTGAGTTTTCACAAACTACCTTGTAGTTGTAGCAGTACACCTCAAAAAACAAACCTGTTTATCCTTAGCTGGATGTCTGGCTGACTGAGACAGAGGATGGAAGCTTTACCACACACAATAAAACTCCTTACCTATTCTCTCATCCGGGCCTTTACTAAGCTGTGCAAAACTGCCTTATCCATCATCTATAAGAGTTAGACACTCATTAGGCAAGAGCATACCTCCCTAAAAACATTTGTGTTCTAATCACTATTGTTTCAGGGGTTGTTAAGTCACATGTTGGTGTGCAATTATGTGACTTCACTTGCTAGACTTCATCTACAACCGTTTCAGCTCTGGGCTAGGTTGACCACTTCCCCATCAAAACAAAAATTCCACTTCATATTGTTCCAGAACTCTGCAGATACAAGAAACACTGAGTTTCCATTCTCCACCTGCTTCTCATAAATACTTGAAGAGGCTTCAGGTACAGTCTGGGAAACCCACAGCCAGGCCACCCACAAATATGAAGTACTTGTAGAGCCTGATGTGCACTAAAGGACATCAATGTATCGCCTTCCTAACCATTCTTCAAAACTCAGTGGTGCAAATTATGATAGCCAGCACCTCTCCATGCACTACATAAACAGACAAGGAAACACACACCCATCTCCCCTCTATTTGGCTGCTATCAAGCTCAGGACATGATGTCACTAGCACAGGATAACCCTGAGGGCTCTTCACCTCCTAGAAGTCCAGGTTGTTGTTAACTTCCTAACCAGACAGGTGGTAACCATTCATGAGCAGTCGTTACAGAAGTCCACCAGAGAGCTGATATTCCTCTAATGATGTTGATGATAAACTTGGTTGTCGTTTACTTCAGTGCCAAATGTCAGAACTTTGTTCTAGAGGGATATGACTGCCAGGTCATTTTCAGAGGCTTTCTACAGTGGTACCAAGGCCTGTCCATTGTTTCCTTCTGCTTCCTAGGGCAACTTACAAAATCAAAGAAGACAAAACCATTATTCTTATAACTCTGTGTTCTGGCTTAGCCACATTGTTCTGACACTTTTGCTACAAATAGCCATTCAGGTCTCCTAGTACACAGACCTGCTGTCCTTATTAACAGTCTTGCCAAAGAGAGCCAGTATTGTGTCAAGTGGTATTCTGAGGGTGATGAGGTTCAACCTGCTCCATGGATGGGGATGCAAAAGTGGATTATTGTGCAGAGACCATGTACTGTTATACCAATTCTGATGGTGGATGAACAAGTTTCATTCTCCAGGGCTATTGCTTTAGTACTTTTCAAAAGCAGTAAACTTAGGAAAATAACACACATCAAAAGGGTTCTAAAATAGAAATGCTTCATATCACTATGTTAACACAAGTGTTTATTGGAGGATATTTAACTTGCATTCCTTTTCATTATGGGTTTTTTATTATGGCCCTGTAAATCATGTTCAAGAGAACTGGACAATTCATGTTCAGCCTTTTCATTTATGATGTGAAGTTTTGTTTATGTAATTCTACTTATCTTCTTGTGCAGCTTTGGTAGCATCGCTTGGGGTGCGTGGATTTTTTTGGTTTGGTTTTTTTATGTTGGAAAACAAGAAGCACCTAATCCAATTCCCCTCTACCCACAATAATTCTGCCTGAATCCATCTCTTCTGTCAATACTAAAGACGGATGGATTTAAGCTGAAGCTATGCTTCAAGTTTAGGGTGTCTCTTTACCACTAAGGCTACAGGAAAGTTACACCTGCATGGAGGACAAGAATGTACAATATTTTCTTTATATAGCTCAATTATGGGAGACAGGGCAAGACTTCTTTCCCTCTGCTCCCTTCAATTCTCCTTGGTATGGGCTCATGGCACTCAGATTCCTTGTGAATTGTGACAGCCCAGGGGCCTCAAATCTGCCTCATGGGCCTGCCTAACTCTCTCTCTTGCTATGGTAGCATAGCTCTAATACAGCCATGCTCCCATAAGGTTCCTCCTCTGTCTGCTAATCCCAGAACTTCAGTGCTGCAGCCCTCTGAATGATCTGGAAACCATTTAATTTAATGAAGTCCTAGGATCTGTTCAAATGTTCATTGGCATCACTGGAACTCATCACTGACTGCCCTGAACTCAAGTTGATAACCAGCACTAAATTCTGTAAGTGGGGATCTAATCTTTTATTAATTCTACATTAAAATGCAAATCTAGTTGATTGTTATATCCTAGAAACACATGAAAACCCATCTATAAATGGATTCTGTAGTCTCATGTGTAAAACACTTAGAGTGATTCTACTAGGACCTCAGATCAGTGCTTCAGGGGACCTTTACGTTATATTCACAGCTTTCCCTGTGAAAACAGACAATATCTACAGGGCTACCAAAATAATACTGAGGTTGGGGGAAGAGAAGACAAGTTACCTCTAACCATCTAATACTATCATGTAGGAAGGCATTAAAGCATCATCCACAAATAGCCTTCACAAATGGGCCTGCAAATTATTTGCTAGTTTACTGTATAGATTTCTGTTACATTAAAAAAGCTCATGCCATAGACTTACAGAAATTTCCTGTATTGTATCACCTAACAAGGAATTTGGAAGACACAGTGATGGAGTGTGAAGTATCTTTTTTTTAAATTACATTTTTAAGCAGTTTTTTTTACATCTTATGGTATTAAGTTAATATGCTTTATGGAGGGCTTTTCACATTGGAACTAATATTGAGGAAAACCAAAATCTTTTGCGCAATGCTGTCTACAGAACTCTCCCTGTGCAATAATGTACTTATGGTATAAGGACAGTCTCTACTGGTGCATCCTGTGCAAGTCTTTGATACCATTTCTCTCATTATCCTAGAGATTTCAGTGGTCCTACAGATATTAAGTGCTTTCTGGCATGTGTCACACTAGGCACTTCACGGAATAGATGGTAAAGACAGATTTCTATAGGTGCCTCAAGGAGCTGATGGTCCAAAGGCTGATGACTGAACTATTGTTTTGATGAGACAGGACATAATGCACACTAGGAAGGGGGAGGCTTTGAGACGTCCGTGATTACAAAAATAAGACTACTTATTTATTCATTTTGGCTGTGTCTACACTAGAAAATGTTAAGTTGAATTTGTTAATTTGAACTAATAAGTTTGACTTTAATTCAAACTAAACTCAACCTTAAGTTGAATTAACAAAGTGGACTAAGTCAAATTAAAGTTAAATTGACTTAGTCCACTTTGTTAATTCAACCTTAATAAAGTTGAATTAACGGTTAATCCATGTTTACACAACCCTTAGCTTGAACTAAGGAGTCAAATTAAGGCATAGTTCAAACTAACAGGTGGTTCTTATTAATCTGAATTAAGTTTTCATTAAGTCAAATTAAGAAATTTCTTAATTTGACTTAATGGCAGTCGAGTGTAGACAGGGACTAATTTAGTTCAAAATGAAGCCTCCTTAATTCAGCCTAAATTGCCAGTGTGCACATAGCCTTTGGGCCTACTTTTCAGCTTGTGTGAGTTGGTTTAGTGTTGACTTAGTGCAGCTGAAAAGTGGTACACTTGTATTTTGTATTTAACTAAAAAGACACATGCACGCACTCCTTTGTAGGTGATGTGACATAATGAACACAAGCATATTGTCAAAGGCTACTGTAATACGATGGACCAGACAGTATGAGCTGCAGAATAGTCATAGCCATCAGGTGATATGTGTTCCTGAAATTCCTGGGAGAGGGGGTGACTAATGCAAAATCCCAAGGATCGCTTTGTCTTTTAGCAAGAAATTAGAGAGCAGGGGGGCTGGATCTTGTGATATTTCCAGCAGGTATGACAATAAAGAGTTAGAAGTTGATGCTTATAATCCTCATCCAGATGAAAGTGGGACATAGGTCCCTATCCAGATGTTAGTGAAGATGACAGTTCTGATGCTTCAGCAGTTATTTCTGGAGTAAAGCAGGGAGGAAGTTAAAGGTACAGTTACCCTTGAAAGTGTGACAGGTGACCCTGCAGAAGTGAAGGGTTTTGAAAGGGTCTTGAACGAGGTAAGGCTGAATTGGTCTTGGATGGCCTTCATACAGAAGGGGTGATGTGAGAGATAAGAAATACCAGACAGTGGATGCGAAAGGAAAAAGTTAGAGATGTAGTAGGACTGCTTGGTGTCAGATCTTGAAAGCAAGGTCATGGCTATAGTTGACATGCAATGGAGTGACTCAGGAGTTGCTGTGGTCAAAACTATGAATGAGAAGGATAATTTTGGCAATGGGAATTCATTTGAGACTAATTTGGAACCACTGAAATACAAGAGGCATTTACTATATTTAATCTGAGCTACAGCAGGCACATCATCTTTGGTATCGAGACATTTTGCAGGCAGGGGAGGTAATTTTGTATATGCTGATAGCTCTTTTTCAGAGTTTGAGAGAATAACTTCTAAGATTCACAACCTACTCTTTTTCTTAATCAGTAAGCAAAATTTCCCAATAAAATTGTATATCAGAGTATTAGCATAAAATACTAGGGCTCAATATGATGTTTTAGGACCTTAAACTGAGTTCTTATACTTTTTTCTCTCATACATACTATAGTTTTAAAAATATACTGAAGATGGTTAAAAATATTTAAACAAACTGATTTTGTGACTGAAAACTGGGTTTTCGACTAAATGAAAATATTTGCTTTCCAAGGAAAATCTTGGCAACTGTTGTTCTTGAAAACCCAAATATCCAAACGCTGAAAAGAACTTAGGGTAGAGATATGCAAAATTTATCAATTTTTTCAGCAAACGTTTGGCCAAAAATCTTCAGATTTCAGGTTTTTAAAATCAGTTCTAAAAGAAAAAATAATACTAATTAATAATCTCCCAGTCAACTCTCATATGTCTTTATACCAATTTTGACAAGACACTCAAATAAAATCCTACTGAACTGAAAATTTTTCATGGAATCCCTGCTGCATTCAGGAGCTTTTGCAATTAATATTTTGATCCCAGAGAATTTCTGGTAAAGAATCTTAGCTATTGCACCAAATGCCAGAAAGAGGAAGAAGAAGAAAAAAATCCATAAAATGTAAGTATAATTTTAGGCCCTGACCCAAAAAAGTCTTGACCACCCAAAAAATTCAACTTGTTCATTGTGATTTGTGGATGCTCAGCATTAATCAGAATCTGACCCTTACTTTTTGGTTGATTGTCAGGTTATTTAAAGGAGCTGCAGATGCTTCTAACTAAACAAATTTAAAAAAAATGTGTTTTAAAAAGTCTTTCCATTGGTGTCTCTAGATTTACAGTAGTACAGCAGTGATGCACAGCAATGCTACATTCCATTTGTATTGCCTTCCTATCTAAACCTAGACCTTAATCATTTTAGGAGAAGTAAGGTTTCCTACTCCCCAGAGTCTAAGTCATTTTTAGATTAAATGGAGTAGTTAGTTTTTCTTGTAAGCAGTGTCACTTCACACTCAGCTTAATTATGGCTTGTTTGGGCAAGCTTCTGTGTAATGTCAAGTTTTCCCAAATGGCCCTAGAAGGTCAGCATAGGTCTGCTGTTAACACTTTGCATAACAGAAGGGTTTTCCTTATTTAAACAACAGTCAGAGGAGACCACAATTAGATACAATTACCTAATTCTTCTTTCAGTACCTAATAATTGCTGTCAAAAATTGAGAATAATAAAAGTCAGTTTCAGAAAGAGGTTTATATATGCATTACTCTCTGAAGAAACTAGTCAAGATGCCTTGCTGTCTTATGTACTAGTAAGCAGGCTTTTTTGTTGTTGTTGTTATCACTATGAAAAGATAGTGGTATTACTTTAGAAATTCCAAAAATAAAAAAAAAAAACTTTTCAAAGGCATGTAGAAATTGCCATACTGGAAGACATAAATGGGTACGTCTACACTGTATGTTTAAGTTGACTTAAGGGTTCTTAAGTCAACTTAAACAAAGCTCTGTCTACATTGCAGGGCAATAAAGTCAACTTTAGCATCAGGTGAAGTCGACTTTATTACTTCCGCTTCTAAAGTCGACTTTACAATTAAGTCAACTTTATTAAGTTGACTTAAGGCAATGCGGAATTACTAAGTTGACTTAATAAAGTCGACTTAGTGCAGTGGGGCCACTAAGTCAACTTTATAAAGTTGAATTAAGCCAGGGCACCCATTTAAAGTCGACTTTATAAAGTCGATTTAATGTAGTGTAGCCTTACTAAGTTGACTTAATAAGGTCTACTTAAAGTCTACTTTAAGTAGACTTTATTAAGTCAACTTAATAAAGTCGACTTGTCTTTTATAGT
Source organism: Podocnemis expansa (assembly GCA_007922195.1). Lineage (NCBI taxonomy): Eukaryota > Metazoa > Chordata > Testudines > Podocnemididae > Podocnemis > Podocnemis expansa. Next base: position 12,225,133 of record ML682006.1, read on the forward strand.
GTAGACATACCCAATTTGTCTTTTCTAGTATCCTATCTATGGAAGTTCAAGAAACCCTCCACACAGGAACAAACAAATTGAATTTTTGGATACTGGGCTCAGACCCTTTCATCCATCTAGTCCAATACCCCATCTCTGACAGTGGCTGCTACTAAGTGTTTCAGAGGAAAGATCATGGAACTTTCTTAATCCTTATTAGTTAGATTGCTTCAGGATCCAAACCAATGAAGTTTAATTTCTTCCACAATTTCTTAGCATTAACTATTATAACTCTGAACATTCTTATTATTGATCTAATGTTCAATCTACTGAACTATGCTGAGTGTTCTCACCTCAGTGATATACATTATGATAATGAGATCCACAGGTCAATGACATTGTAGAAAAAGTACCACCTCTCTTCAGTTTTGACTTGCCATCTTTCAATGTTGTTGGTTCTTCCCTTGTCTCATAATTCAAGAATAGAGTGAATGGAGTGATCTACCTTCTCTAAGGTGTTTATTATTTGAATGTTTATCATGTCACCTCTTACTTGTCTCCTTTCTAAGGTGAACAATGCCAATCTTCTCAATCTCTTTATGAGAGAGCTGCCCATAGTTGTTGCCTTTCTTGGAACCTTATCATGAACAATTACATAACTTTTTCATGGGGGAAACTTCTCCTGTAGGTGTTTTCATTACCTATAGCTATTAAACATTTTAGGAATCCTACTGATAACTTGTCTGACTTTTTCTGACAGTGAGATCACAAGTTAAAAATTTTTTTAAGGGTATTCCTTTCATAGGGGCTATTTTTTATTTAGTTGCCTTTTAGTTTCACCTGAGTATCCCCTTGCATCTTGTGTTAGGAGACATGGTAAATATGAGTGATGCAAAGATAGCAAATCTTTATATTATAAACCACCTATTGTATCTGCCTAGTTTAAAGAAAACATCTTTTCAATCTGTCGTCATAAGGAAGTCTTTTCAGGCCTCTTAGAATTTTCATTACACATCTTTGGTTCCTTTTTGTTTCAAAAATGGACATAGCAGAAAGAGTGAACAGAACTGACCTCAGCATGCTGGTGAGGACATAATTATTTACACAGCGACATTATAATAACTTAAGTACTTTCAGTCCTGTTCTTTTCTTTTTTGATTTTGTTAACTTTTTAAAATCTGTGTCGTAATTGATTTAAGCTTCATTTCTGCCACAGCTCTGAATGGAATGACAGTGAAATGAGATCACCAAGCACACTTTTCTTCACCTCCCCAGAGCTGCCTGGTATAGACAAGAGGATGCAAAGTGCTACTCCTTGTGTTGCTCACCAAGAGGGAAAGAAGGGAATTCCTGCAGTTTTGCCTTCTCTCTGCCCTTCCTGCCTTTTTAGAAGCCATCTTGTTTCCCATAGCAAGCAGGTTAATAGTAACCCCCTCAACTCCTTGTCCAACCCTTTTGCCAGCCATGGAAAGCTCCTTACTCCATTCCCCACTGTAAGAATCTGCCACAATATATCACTTAATTTGTATTGTATTCATTTGTGTCTTTCTGTTTAATTTTTCAGCAATTCATAATATTTAAATATTTGCTATCCTAGTACATTAATTTTGTCAATTGCAAAATGCTTTAGTGCTTGTGAAACATGCCTGCTGGTGGCAATGAAAACTGAAGGACTTATTTAACCATAGAACAGTCACCAAAGAGGTTTCAAAAGACTCAATCTTCCCCATGTTGGACTGTCTAAGTACTTCATCCCATGGGTAACCATATGGCCCCTTTTTTGGCTTGAACAGTTCCTTTTCGAAGCCCTGTCCTGGCAGTCCTGACTCTCCTGGCAAAACTGGGCATTTGTTCTGCTTGCTCTTGCAAACTGCTCAACTGTGTGTGGGGAGAGGGCAGGGGGGATCAACCAGGGCTTGGGCAAGCCATGATTCCAGCCCATGTGATGTCTCATTTTGCCTCCATGAACTACGGCCATCCTAAGAGTGACAATGTAATTCAATCTCTGGGTCCAGGCAATTCCAGACCCCTTTCCTGAGACTACCAAGAAAAGTGCTAATTATATTGTATTTTTTCTGCAATGTGTATACCTGACTTTTAGGAACAAGGCTGAACCCATAAACTCATTTTATATAGGCCCCCAAACAGCTCTCAAATGGCAATTTTAATTCACTGTCAATTTACAGATCTAAGGCAAATGTCCCTTTGGGTCACTAGTTGATATAGTTTCATATCCTGTTCCAGTCTCTTGAGCTGTCCATTCTTTGGTAGTTTCCCTGCTTTTTCTCAACAGGTTTACATCTGTTAAACAAAGCAAAATGAAAACTACTGTGTGACTGTCACTCTTTAATACACTTCTCACAGCCTTTACTATTGAAACTTAAAAGGAAAAAGGACAGGTTGTTCTGTAACATTGCTAAAGTGAGCGGTATGACAATTTGGAGTCACTCACTCTAGAAATCCATGCTGTCTGATGCTGCACCAGACCAATGACCTTTATAAGCAATAGGCAGCAACTTGAGATTTTTGGGAAGGGAAACTTGTGGGGTTTTAGTACTGAAAAGGATTTATAAATATTGTAAGAGTAAAGTATTCCTTCCTGCTGCTCCCTCTGTGCAAGTGACATCTTCCTTCATGTTCTGCACCACAACCCATTAAAAGAATGATTTGCAAGTTAACATTTGTCTCATAACAGAAAGATCATTTTCTTTTCCTACTGGGCTTGCAATGCATGAAATTCTACAACTTTTTGTTTTGTTTTGTTTTGTTTTGTTTAAATTTCACCTTTAAAACAAACAGAATCTGACAGGACTTACCCATTGCTAAGGTTAAGTCACTTTAAAATATTGCACCTTGTATTTGTGTTTGTATAAAGTACAAATAAATGTATTGGAGATATACAGCCATTCTAAATAGTGCAATCAGCAACAATAGTGGTGAGAGTACAGGGCATCTCATGAAAATCTATAGAGAAAATTAAAACTACTTTGCATGCACAACTCAAATGCATCAAATGTTTTGGGCAGCTGCCAGTATGATCAGAAAGGAAACCAAGGTTCATACTAGCTTAGTGCACTTGTGTGGATTTCATAAGAATAAACTTCTCAGTGAAAACTGCTTTCTGCTAGAGAAAGGAAAGCATTTATATCCCTGCCCAGGAGAAGGGAACTGAAGCACTGAAGGAGAACATCAGATTTCACCTAGGGCTTTCTCTAAATCTTACATGCAAGAAAAGAAATTCTGCACCATCTTGTGTCTGATCTGTGCCCACTTTGTATCTTGTTTAATCATTTACCTGTATGCAAAGTGAATTTAAGTGGAGGTCACCATGCTATTTCCAGGGTGATTGAATGGAAAATATTGAACAGTAACTTTTTACTCCTATGTTTAAACAACTATCAAGAACTGCATAAAGTGTAAAACAGCAGAAAATAAGTCCCCTGATATGCTGTGTTGTGTGTGCAGATACTGAAATTTGAAGAATGTGGGAGCCCAGACTAAAACTGCCAAGAAGGTCAACATGTACTAACAGTTGCAGATATGTCAGAAAACAGATTCTTTTTCCTATCTGTAAATAGCATTCCTCTAAAGGACAGTGTCAGTATTGAACTATTCCTATTTAACTGCTACTGTCTTTAACGTTAGTAATATAGACTTTCTGTTATGCTGGCCTACATTTGAAAGTCTTCTGTGTGAGAATAATCTTTGACTGAAAGTGCAAAGTATAAAATCTAGGTAAAAACAAGCCTTATTTCTCAATGAATTTAATTCCATCTAAGTGTCCTTTACCTCTCAGGTACCAAATAGCTACTAAGGCATTCCACTGCTAGAAAACTTAAAAAATAGCTCCAAACAACCTTCACTGACTTTCAACACTCCTGAAATCTCATTGGACACTATGTCTGTCCAAGTACGCTGTAAACAAACTATCTAGTAAAAACCTGACCTTGTGATTTGAAAAAATGTCCTTATATGTTGCATGCCTAACAGGCAACCTTTGAAACATGCTTCTTCCAACAACGACTATACAGCACAGCCAATGCTGTGCTGTTATGTCATACATGGAAAGAAATTACCAGCACATACAGATTAAAGCATCTGTTTAGTGTTTGTAGGTGAAAACATCTATATCATTCTTGAATATCTCTTATTCCTCTTTGTTATTCAAGATGCTCTTGGGAGACAGGTCTTATTTCCACAGTGTAGGGGACAAAAAGTATATTAACAAGCTGCCAGATACAATGGGCTGGGCTCTAAAGAGTATTTCCAGACAAAGCAAAATGCTGAATACACAGTCTATTAAAAGCAACACAAAGGAGAGTGCATGGATAAACATGAGTTATGTTTCTTTCTACTTGCTTCCACATGTGGACTTTCAGATGTAAATACAATAAAGGGAAAAAAAAGTCTGAACAGAACAAAGTTGTCTATCACCATGACTTCTGTGACAGATTTTCTTGCTGTTCAACAATGATTCTAATTCAATTGCTGGCTGCTGTGAAGGAGATGAGATGCCAGAAGCACTGCAAACCAAAACACAAAATAATTACTATTAGAGATGTGCTGAAAACAATCCCCTTGAAAATAGTTGCATCATTCTTTATGTGTCTCCTGAAACTCTTTCCTAATCACTGCCACTGAAACAGAACTCTTTCTGTGAAGCAATGATCATGATGATGACATAAGCAGTGTTCAGGCCATTGCAGATCCTGATTCCATTATGGTTGGGAACTTTGCAAACGTATTTTAATTAATAACCCACCTTGAATAAACAGGCTTTTTAAAAAGAAAGGATGAGGGGAGGAAAAGGAGGTTATTTGCATATATATATTTTTTGGTTTCTGCCATTTAATCAAAGTGTTGTGGAGGAACTTGTTTTGCTGGTAATGGCCAATGGCACACATTGAATTATGCCAAGCTATGTTACAATAACAAATATATACCATGGAACACTCTAGCTGGGTTTAGGAAGTCTGACACACAGCACCAACAGACATGGCTTTCCCCTTGATTTGGACCCAGCATTTATAAACACGAATTTAATGCTAAAGAAGTCTTGAAGGAGCTACCCTATATGCATATGGAAAAAGATGAAATTCTTAGGCTTGATGCTAATATGGTATTAGTTTTAAGTTATTGCACATTGTTGTGAATGGTTAAATCAGGGGCAGTTCCGGAGATATGGGCAGCAATACCATCTACTCTTGATAGGGAAAAGTGACTTCAGAAGATGCAAGGTAGTGGCAAACCAGGCTCTAACCCTTCTCTGCATGGGAACTGTTCTTTGTGTGATTGACTAAGCAGGCTGCCAGAAAACCGCCAATTCACCAGCTCACTGGCAGCATTTATTCTCACCAGCTTTCCTGACTGGAGTGGCAGATGGGGGAGTGAGTTTCAGGGGTAGGTGGAGGGGTAATCCAGTTCTCTTCACAGTTGCACTATAGTAATAAGCAACATTAGTACTGATTTATATTATAACTGCAAGTGTTGGAATAAGACATAATGGCATCTGCAAAGCTAGTGGTAAATCAAAAGAATATAAAATTTAGCTCCATGTCTGGGGCCATTCCAACTATCGGATTACATTTCGTGTACTCAAATGCAGCTATGAGAGATCAGAAATTTATGATGGAACATTTGATTTTTATTGCTAAATTTTCTCTGCAGCTGGTCTAGAGAAAGCTGCAATAAAATACACCACTTGCATACCTCGGTACCACACAGGTTTCATGCATACAGAATAACACAAAATGCAGTCTTCTGAAAACTTACAGTGAAACAATTTTTTAAAAAAAGCTTTTCTCCCATCTTTAATAATGCCAACATTGGGTGCAAAAAAGGAATTGCATATGCAATATTTTGGAACCCTTAAATATTTATTTCTGCAAAACTTGAGGCACAAATAAAGGAGACTCAGTTGAGGATCAGATTAAAAAAACTAGTACATGTATTTAAATAGGCATATCCAAGAGCAGAATATGACTTGTATACCTTCAATACAATTGTCACATAGACTAGATTTTACTTCCAAACAATTCAATGAATCACTTGGATCTTCTGATGAAGAAAAAATCAAATAAACATTTTGGGTTTGAATAATCTGAATTTGAACTCAGTGTAATGTTAGTGTGTTGGGCACCAATATAAAATATCCAGAGGCTTCCTCTAATGGTATTTGCCCAAGTCTCAATAATATAGACCAAGGGTGTCAAACATCCATCCCACAGGCTGGATGCAGCTGGCAAACTTCTTTTCATCTAGCCTGTGACTGCACTCCATGGGACCACTCTCTCTCCCTAACAGTGAAAGAGAAAGAAAGAGAGTGGTTTTGCATACCCAGTGCTTGATAATCAATATCATGGAGCACTGGCTATGCGAGTATGGCTCCATAAGGCCATACTCTCTTCCTAACAGAGAGAGAGAGAGTGGTCTCATGGAGTGCAGGCTTGCATACACAGCATTCTGTGATGCCAAGAGAGTGCCAGAGTATTTCAATTTATGGTATGTACAGCCCACTTGAAGTACATTAAATCAAATTTGGCTCACCATATTAAATGACTTTTACACTCCTGCTACAGACTGTCAATAACTTGACAGCAGTCTGATATGTTTTATAAGTATCAGCAAAAAAACCAAGGAGTCGTGTGGCACTTAAAGACTAACAGATTTATTTTTCGCATGAGCTTTCGTGGGAGAAAATCCCACTACATTGGATGCTTTAAAGATGGGTGAACTTACAGAATGGAATGAAAATAAATGCAAGGGGGTGTAAAACATAGAATCAGGTTATACAGTAACAGCAAATCAGAGCAGTTGTTAGGTTCAAACCCTGGGAAGCCAGAAGTCAAATTACCTTTTGTAATGAGAAAAGAACCCATAGTCTCAATTCAATCCTGCTTTCACAGAATTTAATTTGCATATTAAGTCGAGTTCAGCTGTTTCTCTTTGAAGTCTTGATGTCCCAGTCACATCTCTGATGACGGTCGTTAACAAATCATTTATCGAGTGATTAGAAAGATGGAAGTGCTCAGCAACTGATTTTTTGTTTTGTGATTTCTGATATCAGCTCTGTGTTCATTTATTCTTCTGTGCTGGAATCGTTCTGTTTGTCCAATGTATAAGGTGTTGGGGCATTTCTGGCACATGATGGTATAGATCATGCTAGATGAGCAGGCAAATGAGCCTTTGATGGAGTAGCAGGTGTCAAGGCTGTTTCCCCACTCTGGCACTCTGAGTGCAGAAGGTGGGGGACTACAACAGGCCTTAAAAGCCCTTGGCCTTAAAGCCCGATCTTAAAAATCTCCAAGGCCTCTAATTCCTGGCCTTGGAGTGGTATTGCTGCCACCACCCAAACGCAAAAAAAAAAAAAAAAAAAAAACCTCTTGAAACCCAGGAAGGTGCACTTGGGAATTCCTTCCTGTGAGGTAACCACAAACACTTTTATTCCACTCTCAGGAGAGTGACTAGCCCCAGCTGGAATATCAGCTGGAAGTGGAACAGAATTCCCTCTAGTAGCTGGCTGTGCAGTCTGAGGCACATGCACACAAACCTCTTGCCTTTCAGGACACACAACCAGAGCTTAGTTGAAATTAAATTAGTTTAACTAAAAAGAACAGATAAAAATACAGAGAGTTGCTTCTCTGGGAATTAACTTAGGTAGTTACAGGGTAGTCAGAGCGGGTACATGTGCTCAGCACAGAGAAATCCAAAAACAAAGAAAATACCCTGACCGCATCTAAATAAACATTCCCTGTTCTACTCACTCCTAGTCAGTAACAAACTTAACTTATCTTTGGTAAGGATGTTGCTGGATTCTTCCTCAGGCCCCTCTGGCCTCCTCCTGATCCTTCCAGGAGCTCTGCTGCATCCAGACAGGAACAGGTAAAGCTGCTTTCCAGTTCAAAAACCTGCACTTCGTTTCTGTTGGCTGTCCTGGGACTCACTGACTGGACTGTTAACCCCTTCCTCCTCAAGGGGTAGTACAGCAGGCTTGATTAGGACCTATGATGGTATCTACTGTGCAGATATGTGGGCAGACTTGGCAGCGTGGTTTGTTGCAGGGTGTGCATGCCTGCTTTAATGTTTCTGTTGTTAGATCTGTAGTTGCTGGTGAGTATCTTGTTTAAGATTGGGTGGCTATCTGTAGGCAAGGAGAGGTCTGTCTCCCAAGGCTTGAGAGAGAGAGGGATCATCTTTTAGAATAGGCTGTAGGTCCTTAATGATCTGTTGCAGAGGTCTGACTTGAGGGTTGTATGTGGTGACTAGTGGTGTCCTGTTGTTTTCTTTCTTGGGCCTCTCCTGTAGTAGATGACAAATTGACAGAGCTAGACGGGTTCCATTCTCTATGGTCCCCATCTTCAAACATCTGAGGAAGTTGGATTTTCTCCCGCAAAAGCTCATGTGATAAATAAATAGTTTGGTCTTTAAAAATGCCAGTGCTGGATTTCCCATTAGGCACTGTAGGTACAATGCCTACGGCCTATGAAATTTTTAGGGCCCCCAAAGGAAGGAAAAATTAAAAAAGCAGGAAAAATAAGGAAAAACCATGTAGTTTAGCATTAGAATAGTTTAAAGTGCATCATGTCAATCGATGTAATTCAATTGGCATTTACCCCTCTTTCTGCACATTTTGGAGTGAAAGTGCCGAGGGCCTACGAACACCAAAATCCAGCCCTGAAAAGTGCCACCAGACTCCTCGTTTGCTTTGCTGACTACACTAAGCCCTAATCTATACTTGCCATGTTTTTCAGCAGCAGTCAATGGGAGATGCGCAAGGTACATAAAATACCTTGTGTATCTCCCACCAGATATCTAACTCGCTCCTACACATTAGGGTAAGCTAACCAAAAAGGCCTTGCAGTCGGCATACAGCAACTCCAGTTCCGGGGCTGGAGTTCCTATTGCGATTTCTGGAGCAATTCAGCAGGTTTATACTCACCACTGAATCGCACCCGGAAGATAGTGCTTATGGCAGCAATTTTGCCACTGTCAGTATGGACTTACCTTAACATGGCTACCCCTTTGGAATATGAGAGCTTGCTTTTTCACTGCTTTATTTTGCTTATACCTTTATTTCCCAAATTCTGCTTTCAATTTCTCTATTGATTTCAGTGAATTACTCTAAATTTACACTGCTTTCAAAGCAGAATTTGACCCAAAGTATAGAGCATCGAGATTTGAACACTAAAACTGAAACGCTAGAACTTCTATTTTAATACAAAAATAACATGGTAGATTATACTTCCAGCTATTGCATCACACATTTATCATCAGAAAACAACAAAGGAGCTACCTTTAAAAAAAAAAGTCAGTTTTGTTTCATGTGCTGTTCTCTGTGCTAAATAGCTCTGGAAGAAATCCAAATAGAAACTCAGTTAAATAATGTTCTGCAATTCAAAGAGTCTGAGATGAGAAAATTGCATGAATTTATGAAATACTGCCGAAGTTTAACAAGTGCAACTCAGGGACCAGATGTTCTAGGGGTGGTGGTGAGGAAGCTTTCATAAAAAGATGAATAGTCGGTGTTTGTATTGTGAACTCCATTACATGGAAAGCTTTCTATAAATTCTGGAAGAGCATAGCTATCGTGCAGTCTTGGGATTAGTCCCCCTGCTGATACCAACTGCAATACTCTCCCCACCCAGTATTAGCAGAACTTCTGCCCCCAAAGGAACGTTATGTTGGGAAAAGATAACTTATTTTTCCACCACTGCTTCCTCCAAGGAAAGCAGCTTTTATATTGATATAGAAGATATGTCAAGAGGCTGCCTAGAGGATGTGTACAGTCAGTGCAGCTCCTGGCTTCTTAGCCATAACCTCCTCTGTCCTGCACTGCCCTTCTCTGGAGCAGTAATGGCCAGCTGCCTACCCTACCAAGGAACATAGCCGGGAGGTGTCCTGTGCTGCTGTAACAAACCTAAATGGACTTTCTGCCACCAGAGCCCATGCACCTGGGAGTGACTCAAACTTCAGGCTAGTGTGGACTTGAACTACTTAGTTAGTTTTGAAGCTTCCTGATTTATTGCTTTGGGTTTTGTTTTAGACCAGAGATTTTTGGCTTAAATTTTCAAAAGTGACAAGAGAGACTGGGTGCCTCAATTGCTGCCAAACTCAAGTTGCCTTCAAGAGGCCTGATTTTCAGAAACCATTGAACACCCACACTTAGAAAACCAGGCCATTTTAAGGTGTCTGAAGTTGGGCACCGGTATCCTTGGCAGTGGTCTGAATATTTTAAGGCCAAAGTGAGCATGCTAAAAATCTTTTAGCTTTTTCTTTACATTTTACTAAACATGTTTTGGTTTTGCTGAAAACCAGCTTGGGGTAGTATTTGAGAAGCATGTGGCAAGTAGCATTCCTTTCAGCAGTGCTTCCTGCATGTTAAAGTCCTGACCCTGCTTGTATGGTTTTCAGTGAGTACAGTCAGTCCAAAATGCTTTAAGTAGATTACCTGTTTATTTGGGTTTGGTTTTTAGTACATTCTGATGCCTGTAGATAAAATATTTTGACTGCAGATATCTGTTTTAACATATGAAAATACATAAAAAATTAAAGCCAACTGTGTTCCTCGCAATTTCTGTGAGCATACGTCTAGTAGTTTGCTACGTTAATGCTCCTAGCATGCACCAAACAGAATGACTTCTGCACTGTGGTGACTTTGTGCTGCATACAGGCTATAGCACATGTACTCCACATCTTCCATGATCGTTAGGAAGATTTGCACCAATAATACAGTCCATAGACTAGGCACCAACAAGAACGACTGCTGGAGGAACTGGGGGTAAGTATCATGTTCTCCTTTCTCTGCTGTCACCCCACAAACCAGAGCTGGATGTTGATGAAAACCTCAGATCCAGATGAAGTTCACAGTTCAGATAAAACAGTCTCTATCATGGGTCAATGAAAGCAAAGTGGCTGGTGCAAGAAGAGGGGGTCAGGGAAGTCCATGTAGACGGCCCAGTTTTCCATGGTATAGATTACTGTATAGGTCAAGCCCTGAGGGATCAGTCCCAGTAACACAGGACAGGGTTAGAACAGGTAACAAGTACAGGTGACTGACTAGTGGTTTGGCAGGTACGTCCCCAGTGTTTTCAGAGTGGTAGCTGTGTTAATCTGTGTACACCAAAAACAAGAGTCCTGTGGCACCTTATGGACTAACAGATTTCTTTGGGCATAAGCTTTCATGGGCTCCAACCCACTTTGCATCTCATGAAGTGGGTTGGAGTCCACAAAAGTTTATGCCTGAAGAAATTGGTTAGTCTATAAGGTACCACAGGACTCCTGTTGTTTTTCCACAGTGTTTGTGTAACTGATTTTTCAATAAGGCAATAACTACGCCAGAACAGCACATCTGTTTATGCAGTAAATCTTTTGCAAGTTTCAGTGTGAACCTATTTGCTTTAATATAAAATACCCTCACCTTCAAAACTAGCAGAGTCACAAACATAAAGGATGGCAGGAATATATTTCTGGACCTTTCAAAGATGGAAAATTATGTCAGGGATACAGAAGTAGAACTGAATTCCTCTGCCAACACTTGTAATTAAAATGTAGACACTCAGTACATTATGATACTTTGCATTCCCACAAAAGGTGAAATTAACAACCATTGACTTGTATTTTTGTGTCTATATTAAGGTTACAGATAATCTTTTTTAAATCTATGCATGCATTAGCAGCTACTTTACAAGATTTAGAAGGAGTTAGGGCTGCTTACCTGGTTTTTGCTTTCTGTCCTTTAGAAAATACTTTGGTCACATTTAAATAGCAAGAAAATAAACAATTTTGTTATAATTTTAAGTTCATGCCAACATCTGATAAATGCAATTCTTAGTCTGCATCATATAATGTTTGCTCTCATTTCTACAAGCTAACCAAATAACACTGGTGAAATTATCAATGTAAAACATGATGCTAGAAGGAGCTACTGTGAGCTCAATCTGGGAGCATTCTAGTTTCCCAATCACTGTATTTTCATGTGTGTGCTCTCAGGATAGGAGATACAACAGGGGGAAATAGCTAGGCATTATTTTATCTGTTGTTGAAAAGCTGAGCTTGGTTGCCACCAATTCAACTCTACTTTAACACAGTAAGAAAGACAAGTGGGCCACACCTCATGAAACATTCCTTCAATGATACATCTGGAAAGGATGCCACAAGAGCATCTTTGAGCCCTTTCTCCACTCTTTCCTGAGCCATTTGTATCACTAGCACTGCCAAATGGTACAGCTCAACTAGCTAATGGTTTTGTAATAGCACACCTGAAACAGAAGAAATTTATACTCCCCGTCAAAATGTCTGGAGTGGTTCAGGAGCATGGATACTGATGGCAGACTCTGAAAAAGCAGAGCACAAACCCAGACACAAAAATGGCCACACTGGGTTACACCAGTGGTCTATATGGCCCGCTATTCTGTCTTCTAACAGTGGCTGGTTTTCAGTGTTTAAGACGGAATCAATGGAACATGACAATTTGAGTGACCCACCTTTTGTAGTCCATTCCCTGTTTTTAACAATCAGCAGTGCAGGGACTCCCTAAATCTGGGGTGACATTGATATTCATCTTGGCTAATAGCCTGTCTTCCATGAACTTATCTAATGCCTTTTGAACCCAGCTAGACTTTCAGCCTTCACAACATCCCCACTAATAAGTTTGACAGGTTGACTGTGCATTATATGATGAAGTACTTCCTTGTGTTTTGTTTTTAAACTTGTTACATCTTAATTTTGTTAAGTGACTCCCCTAGTACTTGGATTATATGAAGGGACAAATAACACTTTTTCTTCCTCCACACCATTCATGATTTTACAGACCTCTATCACATATCCTTATTCATCTATTCATTATTCATTATAGAACAGTCAGCTTAACCTCTATACCTGGAAAAATAATGGAGCAAATAATTAAACAATCCATTAGCAAGCATCTAGAAGACAATAAGGTGCTAAGTGATAGTCAGCATGGATTTGCAAAGAACAAATCATATCAAAACAACCAGATAGCTTGGGTAACAAGCCTTGTGGATAGAGGGGAAGCGATAGATGTGGTGTATGAAGACTTTAGTAAGGCTTTTGATATGCCTCTCACCACCTTCTCATTAACAAACTAGGGAATTACAGCCTGGATGAAGCTACTGTAAAATGGGTGAAAAATTGGTTAGATATCCACTCCCAGAGAGTAGTTATCAATGATACACAATCATGCTGGATGGGCATAACAAGTGGGGTACCACAGGGATTGCTTCTAGGTCCGGTTCTGTTCAATGTTTTCATCGATGATTTAGATGATGGCATAAAGAGTACACTTATAAATTTTGCTGATGATATCAAGCTGGGAGAGTTTGCAAGTGCTTTGGACAAACTGGTGAAATGGTCTGATGTAAGCACAATGAAATTCAATAAAGAGTAGTGCAAAGTTAAGCCACTTAGGGAAGAACAATCTGTTATACATACACAAAATGAACAATGCCTCAGAAGGAGTAGTGAGGAAAGGGATCTGGGTGTCTTAGTGGACCACAAGATAAATATGAGTCAACAGTGTACTGAACTTGCAAACAAAGCAAACATGATTCTGGGATGTATTAACAGTATTGTAAGTAAGACATGAGAAGTAATTCTTCTGCTTTACTCTGCCCTGATTAGGCCTGAACTGGAAAAATTGTCCAGTTTTGGGCACCTCATTTCAGGAAAGATATGGACAAAGTGGAGAAAGTCCAGAGAAGAGCAACACAAATGGTTAGAGGCCTGGATCATTGTCTTATGCTGGAAGATTGAAAGAGCTGGGTTTGTTTTGTCTGAAAAAGAGATGATTGAGAGGGGACGTGATCACAGTTTTCAAGTACCTGAGAGGTTGTCACGAGAAGGGAGAAAAATTGCTCTCCTTAACTGCTGATGATAGGCAAAGAAGCAATGGACTTAAATTATAGCAAGGGAGGTTTAGCTTGGATATTACGAAAAAATTCCCAAAGGTCAGGGTGATTAGCCACTGGAATAAATTGCATAGGCAGGTTATGGAATCTCCATCATTGGAAGTTTCTATGAGCAGGTTAGACAAGTACCTGTCAGGGATGGTTTAAGATGGTATTTAGTCCTGCCATGAGTGCAAGGGGCTGGACTCAATGACGTCTTGTAATTCCTTCCAGTTTCTATGATTTTATCTTTTTTCCAAGCTGAAAGTCTATCTTTTTAATGTTTTCTCATATGAAAGCCATTCCATACTTTAATAATTTTTGTTGCTTTTCTCTCTGCCTTTTCCAATTCTAATATATCATTTTTTGAGTGGGAATGATCATAACTGCACATGTTATTGAAGCTGTAAGTGTATCATGCATTCTGAGTTCTAGACTTCAGTTTCAATAACCAAGGATCAAGTGTGAACTCCTCATGTATTATAATAGCCTTAATGTGGAATCACATTTGCCTTGGATACCACCCAGGAAAGCTTTGGGATAGATGGTCCCTTATGCCAAAAATCACAATATTCAGATTAGTCCTGATCCCAAAGGACCTTAGATATCACACCAAAGACCATGTTTATAATCATTCCTATAATGGCAAATTTATTAACTAAGAAAAGAAATAACTCTGTTTTCCAAAGTTAAATCAGGTAAACATATATACACAAAAGGTAGCAGAAGCAGCTCTAATGTGCAAGCTTTGTAAGGCTACTAGGGCTAGCTTAGGCTGAACAGCTTAGTTTATCCCTTGATTATACTTGAGAAATATTCATCCCCCAGAGTTTAAGAAACATAGGGAGATTGTTCTTTCTGGTCAGGGACTTTTATCCCTTCCTCTATAGTGCAAACTGATGAGACAAGTCCACCTGCACCTTTTGTCTTCATGGGCAATCAACAAATCTTTGTTCTCTGATGTTTCAGATGGCTCCCTTGGTTTCAAAGCATCATTGTGGTAGGCAGGGCTTCCCCATTCGGTAGGAAGCCAGCATTTTACATGAGTTAATGCTGCTTTCCTGTTGAGTTACACTGTGGGAGAATTGCTATGCAGATGTTTAATATAACATGGGGTACAGATGTTATAAGTAAGATTAATACATGCAGCATCCTACAAGCATTTCATAAAGTGTAAATGATTTCCTATAAACTTAACATCTTTATAATCATACTAACACAAAGATGAGCCGGAATGGTTTTCAGCTATGCATTTGTCAATGTGCTGACTCCTGGGGGGTGTGATTTCAGTGTCCAGCACCACAGTCCCTATTTAGAACATAGTCAAAGAGTGAATCCTTATCTCAGGATTGCAAAGCAAGGAGACAGTGGTGTCCAAAACTTTCTGGATGGAATGAGCACTATGGCAGTTGTTGCATGCAATTTAAATGCAAGCCCATATATTTCAGAGGTTCCCCCCATTGAAGGAAAAATTCGTAGCAGACTGACCAGGGAAGAAGTGTACAGGCTGCTTTAGACCTATACACTTGGATAGAGAACCAAATTCTTCCTGTAGCGATTGATTTATCCATTCCCTTCCACCACCATTCCCACCACCACCTTTATAGGGGACCACATATGCCAGTTTTGCCTCCAAGGGGCTGCAGCAAACTGCCCCTGCAGAAGGGGATGGCTATAGAGGGATTTTGGTGGTATTATTCTTACAGGATGAACTAAATCTTGATTGCATCCATTAGGTGACAGCCTGGTTTCCTGAAGCTCCACTCTGCTCCAATGAGTTGTGCTTGTACTTTGAGATAATGGTGTATATTCCCAGCTCCGGGACAGGAGCCGTATCCACCCTAGCTCTGATTGATCTAGTGCACTAAATGTAGTGTAGAGGGAAGGTGAGGCTAACTGCCCCTAATATGTGCTTAACATCTGGGATGCTCCAGATTCTCAACCCTGTTAAAAACAGAAGTGTATGACATTATTTCTTCATTCCTCAAAAGTACCCAGCATGTAAAGCAAAGAATAAAAACAAAAAGCCTGTGTGCATGACTCTTACTTACACCTTTTTAAATCCCATTCACCTCTGTTAATTCTCTCTCTGGCTAGGAGAAACAGGCTGCCCCTCCTACAGTTGCTCCCTCTCTTTCTCTGTGTATGACAGCTGTCAGCTGTTCCCAGCCAGCTTGCTTCCTCCTAGTTCACCCAAAACCCTTCTCTTTTCTAAGGTCTTTCAGCCCAGCTTTTGGTCTTGGAAAAGCTAAATCTTCCTCAGCTGCATGGACCTAGTTCAGGAGTATTCCCAAAAACAGCTTTTCAGTTATTTCCTTCAGGACTATTACCTATGTTACCATGTCCTTTCTCATTTCCCCCTTAACAGCCTCCTAGTGATTCAACTCTGGAAGTCAGGCAGTGTATTATTAAATTAAGAACGTGGGAGAAATATGATAAACAATGCACACTGTCTCGTTCTCCTCATGTGTTTTGCATCCCTGGGGATCCATAAGGAGGATCTAATCCTGGAATTCGAAGGATCTCAAGGACTCCAATGTGTTCAATTTCAGAAGCCTTCTACCCCCCTTTACCAGCCATGGAGCAGCTGGTCAAAATGTCTCTCCCTGTGTCTGTTATTAATAATGAAAGAATTCAGCACAAATCATGAGTCTGGTGATTTTATTAATTAGCTCTCAACTACCTATTGCTACATGGTGCAATTAAAAGGACAGTGACGTTAGCCAATAGCTAACATTGATTTTAGGCCTCTAATCTCTTCTTCCTTCTTTCTGAAACAGAAGTCTATTTCTTTTTTCTGATGATGTGCCATAAAGTGTAACAAGGAAGGTGTGCTGCATAATCTTATCATAACCATCTCTACAAGAGGAGATCATAAGCGTGTTGTGCTCTGCTTTCTTCGTTATGCTTTTCTGCATGCTGTTGTTGATTGAACATCTGTCAGTTTGTGAGCATATGAAGCCAAGCACCAGAATTTGAACTGGGGCTCAAAATTGCAGCAAAAAACACAAGTTTTGGGTCTCGTGCTCAGCAGGGGTTATGCTCCACAGCAGATGTACCAGAGGGAAAAGAAAAACAGATGTAGATATGGAGAAAGTCAAGTCTCTGAGCAGTGAAACTGTTCCGCATAGCTGGTGTGATATGTGGTATTAGCACAACGTTCCAGTAGTGTGCTGTAGTTCAATTGTTATTAGTAAGTGTCATTGTGTACTGATTGCAAGCGCTCAAGTGTTCAGAAGGGGGAATCAAGGATACCAAATGGGGAAAAACAATACACAGGAGCCTAATATCTTTCTTTGAGAGGGTAAATTATCTTTTCCTCGAGAAAGCACAAAATGTTAATGGGTAAGTCTGCCAAGGCATCTTCTAATAGATGTAAATAGAGGAACAAAAGATGGTTATTGCACTTTTTATGTTCAGTTATACTATGCCAGTAGTTCTCTTACTGAATCTGTGCAGCTTTGGCATAACAAATGTAAGGACAGCTCAGTATAAAATGTACCAGTGGATATATAATTGATGAATTTTGCAATTAAAATTACACTTCCTTGAATTAACAGAAAGACTGAATGAAACAAGAATGAGCTTTAAGCATATATCTTTGGTGGAATTTTTTGGAAACTACCATAACAAGATTGGCAGAGTAGGGGAGGTGTATCTTCATATTGGGCCAACTTTTGATGGTAGGAGAGTCAAATTTCCACGCTTCACAGAGCTCTTGAGATCTACAAAAGGTAACTACCATTTCTCCATTTCCCCCAGACCTAAAGAAAATCTGTGTGACATGCAAAAGCTTGTCCCTTCTACCATCAGAAGTTGGTCCACTGGTCCAATAAAAGATGCTGTCTCATTTACCTTGTCTTTCTCATGTTCTGTGGCTAACACAGCTACCCAATGCTGCACACATAAGCATGACATCTTGTATTTCCCAGACTGTGTGTCTTTGCTGCTTTAGTTAGTCACATGTGAGCCCACACATATAGTGTGCTCCATTATCCCTGAATTTTATTGCTATCACTGTCTGTGTTGTAACCTCGGTTGTCTTGTAATTAGCTTATGTAAGGCAGGATCACCTATTTTACTCAACAAACCACTTGAATCAATGCAAACTGTCATAGGACAGATCCTTCAATGTCAGGCCAGCTTTGCACTGTTCCATTGCAAAAATGCTGCCTAAAACTGGCTAACCCAGCCAGAGGAGGATCCTTTCACTCAACACAGAGTTCCTTGCATGCTGCAGGTCCTATGCCTCGTTTCTCTGCAACTGGACTGAGGAGACAGGTAGCCAGAAAGCTGGGGTGTCTTTTGTAACCTAACTATTCAAAGGTCATATAAGCTTTTTAAGTGCATGAGCAGTTCTTGTGCAGTTTAGAGCAGATTTCATACTGCTTGGTCCTGCCATGAGTGCAGTGGACTGGACTTGATGACCTGTCATCGTACCTTCCAGTTCTGTGATTCTGTGATTCGCCCCAGGCTAGGGGCAAGTGCCAGCACAGAAAATCCACAGGCATGAGAAGTGCAGAGGTGGGTTGAAGCTGGAACACGGACATGATGAGCAGTTCTCAGCTGGAGCTGAGGATCTGGCACACAATTTGAATCAAGAAACAAATGCCTGGAACTTTTTGTGATCACTTATTGCTGCAGCAACAATATAATGTGATTTATCCTATAGTTAAGGAATACAATAAGTTCAATAGAACTCTAAAATAAATAAAAAATAAAAAAACCCCAACCTTGCTAGCTTCAAGATGGAGCTTGATAAATTTGTGGAGGTTAGGGTATAGTGAGACTATCTACAATGGCATTGGCTGTGACTGCTAACAGCAAATATCTCCAACAACAGTGATGGGGAAGAATTCTTTCCCAATTCTCTGACTGGGGCAGGGGGTTTTACCCACATGCTCAGGTTCTAACTGATCACCATATTGGGGATTGGAAGGGAATCTTCCCCTAGGTCAAATTGGCTGAGACCAGGATTTGGGGTTGTGTGTGTGTGGGGGGGGTGTTTTCCTCTGCAGTATGGGGCACAGGTAATGCAGTTTTAAAGTAGTGTAAAGGATGTAATCTCTGTAACTTGGGCTTTGTCTGTATCAGAAAGCTTAGTTTGGACTTTCTTAGTCCAAACTAAGCAGCTCCCAGTGAGTTTGAACTAACCGCAGGTTAGTTTGAACTAACTGTGGCTTTTTAGTTCAAACTAGCCACTCTGACTAGTTCAAACTAAAAACTTAGTTTAGTTTGAACTAGAAAGTGGGGTTAGTTCAAACTAACTACTTAGTTCAAACTTTTTAAGTTTGAACTAAGGCATCTACATCACGTTAGTGCAAACTGAAGTTTGAACCGAGCACTAAATTCGAACTAACCATTTGAGCTAACTAGTTAAAAATAAATTTTGGCTAGTTTGAACTAAGAAATTTTTTAGTTTGGACTAGCCAAAGGCTAGTGTAGACACAGGCTAAATGATTCCAAACTAAGTTTGCTTAGGCCAGACTAATTTGCCAGTGTAGACATAACCTTGGTGTCATTAAATCCTGATTTGAGGACTTTAATGAATCAGGCAGAGATTAAGCATCTATTACAGGAGTGGGAAGGTGAGGTTCTGTGACCTATGTTGTGCAGAAGTTCAGACTTGATGGTCATGGTGGTTCCTTATGACCTTTAAAGTCAGAGTGCATGGGTAAAAACAAAGCTCTAACAGAGAAGGATTCAATTTTAAAAAACAAGCCATGCTAAGCTAAACTAAATAGATGTACCTTTCAGCATGCCCTTGACTCTGATTTTGAATGCTCAATCAGCATTCAAAAAATGATAAAGCCTCACCATGTTCCAGGGACAGTTCTATCCTAGGAACTGATAGTAAAAGCTTTCCAGCAGATCTCAGCTGCCTCTCCATGACAGCAAGCTCCATTTTCATTTTACCTGGGCTAATAAGCCTCAGCAAACTTTGTTTTATCAACCATGCAATGTGAGAAGCAATGGGTATGGTACAATCTGGTTTTGAAGACAATGTAGGGTTGAGTAATATTAGCATGCTGATGTCACTGCAACCTTAGATGTCTTATCGCCTGTGTGTGAGGCAATACATATTCTTAGGGACGCTTCTGACCTTGACCTAAAGAAGAGGGAGAACAGACATTTCTGAGAGTGCAGGTTATGGCCCAGGATAGTTCTGTTCGATACTCAAGTGAAGAAGGCAGGACATGTGCAAGTAATTTTCAAGAGCACATAGGAAGGAAAAAATAGTCTGAAGCATCTGTTGCTACTGGGAGAAACTTTCTCTGTTTTTAGAGATTGCTGCAGAAGTATGTATCCTTGCTTGTTTAATACGAGTAATGAAATTTGATTGAAGAGGCAATCTGAAGAATGGCAATGCTGTATGAAGGGAATTTATTTTGGACTCTGTCCCTAGAATACCTAGGGTTCTTTCAAAGCATTTCTTCTGTAGAAAGACAGCTTCCCGTTTTTGTTGTGGAAGGACTTTGGAATTTCACTTTGTACTGGTGGAGCAGTGCTAAGTGGTTGAAGTGCATCCCATTGAAATCAGTAGAAAAACTCTCCTTGACATCTAGGCCAGGAATTCAGCTTGCATGTCTTACGGAACTTGAAAAACACATTGCCAGTTTACACTGGTGTGAATCAGGACCTAAGTTTAAAATGTAATTAATCAAAACCAGTGCTGTAAACAAGTAAAGCCCAACTTTATGGGAAAGGTTAGAGAAAGGACACCAAAGGAAGAATGAACTGATGGTCTGTAACAGGCCATGATCTGGCTCAAGACCACTTCTATAAGGCCCCAGGCTGCCCTCATGGAAGCAGAAATATGCTTTATATCGATGCTGGTAACTCAGGATAGCGATGTCTACACTGTGGCTTTAAGTCAACTTAAGGGCCCCTAAGTCAATTTAAATAAAGTCCAGACCACACTGCAAGCCAGCAAACTTGACTTACCTGGTTGCTAAAGTTAACTTTATAACTTCCACTTATAAATTGTCTTTACCATTAAGGCAATGTGGCCCGGGAGTTGCCTTAAGTCAACTTAATTGGCCTCCTAACCATAGAAAATATGGGGATGGGGGCTGGAGAGAAGGCACAACACAACTGGGAGCATTCAACATACAAACTCCCCATGTTTGTCAACCTTATCTGACAGCTACCCTCCACTCTCAACCCAGCCCAGCATCTTCCCCCCATTCGCAGCCTGACCCAGCATCTCTTCCACTTCTCAGCCCAACACCGCAGGTCTCCTCCTTTTTCAGCCTGAGCCTGCCTCTCTCTCCTTCCCCCAACCTGATCCAGCATCTTTCCCCCTTCTCAGCCCAACCTCTCATCTCTCCGGTTCTCTAACCCCACCCTGAGTGCCTCTCTCCTCTTTCCCTTCTCCAGCATGTGTCTCTCTCATTCTCCAGCACAACCCTGCATGTCTCTCCCTTTCTCCAGCCCGACGCCCTGTGTCTCTCCCCTTGCCTTCTGCGGCCTGACCCTGTGTGTCTCCTCTTCTCAGGCTGACCCTGCCTGTCTCTCCCCTTGCCCTTCTTAGCTGTACCCTGTGTGTCTCTCCCAATATCCAGCCTGACCCGTGTGTCTCCCCCTCTCAGCCTGACCTCCCCTAATATTTTTGTGAAACAAGAAAGGAGTCCTGAAGCACTGTTTAAAGTAACACATTTATTTATTGCATCCATTTTCATGGGAGAAAATCTCACCTTGTCAGATAGTTTGAAGATGGGGGGAACTTACAGAATGGTAGGAAGTAAATGCAGGGGAGTGTAAGACATAGGATCAGGTCACACTGTAACAGCAAATCAGAGCAGTTGTTAAGATTCAAACACTGGGAAACAGCACAGAAAGAAAGAAAGATGCTATTTCTTTTAGATTATTGTGTGAAAGCAGAATTAAATCGTGACTATGGATTTCTTTCCCATTACAACAGGTGATTTGACTTCACCTTTCTCTATGTGCTGTTTCCCAGTGTTTGCCTCATAACACCTGCTGCGCCCTACCCCTGCACTGGCAGTTGCCCTGCGGCACCAGAACAGGAGGAGTCTGGGCAATGCAGGGTGGTTGTGGAGTGCTGTGCTGGCACATCGCTGGGCCACATCAGGCTCCCTGGACTCCTTGTTGCCACACACAGTACGGAGGCTCGTGTGGTCACTCACTTCAGTTAGTAAGGGAGTGGCCAGGAGAGAGGGGCACTTCTGCTGTGGTGCTCTCTGGGCCAGCAACCCGCTGCATCACTCCTAGGGCGACCTAGCAGCTGCCAGTGTGGATGTGGGCAGTCTCCTGGCATTTTGAGTTCGGATGCTCTAAGCCAATTTAATAAAGTCAACTTTAAGATGGCTTAAAGTAGACCTTATTAAGGCAGCTTAATAAAGCACTGTAGTGTAGACATAGCCGATATATGCTATATTGGCCAAGGGACCCTCCCCTGCCACCCAGTGAAAGGGTGAGTCATACAACCTCAAATGCTCTGTTTACCATGGCAAATTACTGTGCTTTTCCACTCTTCACTAGAAACCACAGAATGGCATGGGGTCACAATGAAGGGAAATTGTCTAGTGTTGCACTGGAGGACCATGCTTAAACAAAGTCTCATCTAGAAAAGGTTCACAACACAGAACAATTACAGCTCAATACTGAGAAGCCCTCCAAGTGCCACAAGAAATGCTTCTTCATCTGTCAGAGCAGTGTGACAGGATAAAGAAAAATATACTGACAAATCAGCACATATAACAGGCAATGCTAAATGTTACTATCTCAGTAGTGTGGTGGTGTAAGTAAGATGGGTCCAGCTCCACATCTTTATGGGATGCTGGTGTAATGTGTCAGAGGACAAGAGGAAATGTTGCAATCTGAGGTAATACCTCTGACCAGGTGATACCAAAGCAAATGAACTCAGGGGAAGTGCTTGAACTGACAACCTACAAAGATGAGTGGTTTATAATTATTTTCCACCTAATTGTTTTGGCAGAATCTCTTGGCCTTCAGGGCATGCTGCAGGATGGATCTGTTCTCTTCTGCATTTTCCAGGAGTGAGTAACTGGCTACTACCTTAAATCAAAAACTCCAAGAAAGGATACTCTGTTCCTAGTGCCCTGAAGGGGCCAGTAGTTGTGTGGCACTTGTGATACTAAGATGGGGTGTTCACGGAACAAGAAAAATGAGCCATGGATCTTTGGACTCATCTCCACCAGAAAACTCAAATGAAACTTGGCTAAAATTACCAAATTTCACCTTGTCTCATTTCAAAGCCAGGATAAAACCAAAAATCTACCTACAATGATCCAAAAGAATGTGAAAATGTTGAATAAGTAGGATGCATTTGAGGAGTTGCTCAAAAATTTAGGAACATAACTGCAGTATCTTAAAGCAAATGTACGTGAAGTTGTTTGTGAAATTCTAAAATCAAACTAAATTACTAATATTTTCCCCCCAAACTTGGAAACTTAAATTTAAGCCCTTAAATCCATATTTTGAGTGCCTAGACATAAAGTGGTATAGTTTTTTTTAAAAGGTACTTAGCTCACTGGTACTGGTAGAAGCTCATCGTTTCCAAAAATCAAAAGCCACTTAAATTAGATGACCAAACATAACTTAGGAACCTAACTTTAGGCAACCCTGTGTGAGAAAATTTTGCCATGAATTATTACAAGAAAAAAACAACACCTATTGTTTAAGGATTCCATTGAGACTCTGGTAGTTGGTAGCAAATACATTCCTAAACGAAACATTTCTAAATTATTTCTCTTCACTACTGGTCTCAGTAGGTGCACTTCAGAATCTATGAACATTTCCTCTACTTAGCCATCAATATTCTCTGTACCCACACCAGTATGAAATTGAGGATTGACACATAGTGCAACTATATACAGTAGTGGTGATCTACATAAAACATCATGGGACCAGGAGCTGGGGCCCAAGAGGGAACAAAATGCAATCTTAATGTTTCACCACACTACACAGCCACACACGTTATTTAGTCAAACGTGGGTCACTACTGTACTCAGCAGAAAACCTATTCAAGGATGGAAAAACCAATAAGCATGATTGATGACAACAATTCTATTGTGGAGGATAAAATAAAATAAATCTATAAAATGTCTTCCGCCACCCTTGCTCACTGAGAGCAACATCTTACTTTACAAGTTTGAGTAAAATACTATTAGGTATGAGTAAAGGAGGCAGAATCTGGCTCTATTTTAATGAGCTAGATCTTTTTATGATTTAAATCATGCATTGATTTAAATGGAGCCACACAGATTTACATCAGCTGAGGATATAACCTCTATCTTTTAGGAAGAATTATTACATTTAGGAGCTCCTCTCTTCTAATCAATTCCATTCACTGGGTTACATTTTGCCCTTTCAGGCAATGGCAGCCATATATGATTGTCAAAGGTCAGTTGTTTAGACAAAGAGAAGATGTTCAGTTTTTGGCAATTGTTCTAGTTCTCCCACGAGTATGATTTCCAGATGTATGCTCACACCCTCTGTTTTAATTCTTCCAAGAACTATTTGGAGAAGTGTGTTTTTTTTTAATTGTCTTAGCTTTTATTGTTTCAGTTGATAAAAACAGTCCATCTATACCAAGCATACATTGCAATAGCATAGCACCTCGTGGAAAAGTGCTGTGGTTTTATTTTTATTGTATTTTCTAAAATTAGTGTAAACCACAGAAAATGCAAAACCTACATTGGAAAGGGGGTGATAAAGATAAAACAAAGCAGCATTTAGTTTTTCCCCAACCAGTTCCAAATGTGCCACTGTGCCTATTACATCCCATAAACACCAGGGCAATAGCACCAGCTGCTCATTACTCTCGGAGGAAATGCTGTTTCCTCTCATTTTGGCACAAACTACCCCCCAAAAGGAAAACAGTCCTTGCAAGCTGCAGCTAAACATTCAGTCTTTATAATGGTGTTATATATAAACAGTGTGATGTGATGTGTCTCTTCTGACAGCCAATTCCTATAAAAATATAAAATAAAAAGATACACTAAAGAAAAAGGCATAAAAGGCATCTGCATCTGAAAATGTTTCTGGAAGACAGTAACATTTTAGAAGATCCACAACTATTCCTCACTGGGGGCTGGGATAAAGGCTGGAAGGGAATTAAGCACCCTTAATATGTTAATGACCGTCACAGGTGCCTTGCTAATGCCAGCTAGGATGGGAAGTCTTGTTGGGTTTGGGGCTTTTGAATTCATTCAAAAAGCATGAAGGATTGGTTTAAGATAAATTAGGTGGCACATTTGAAATGCCTGTAGTGTAAGAGCTGTAGTTTGGTTTAAAACATGTTGTGCTTTCCAAGCATTCTAAGCAAACTGGTAAATCAATCCGTCTTTATCCTAAGCTGGCGTTCCTGATGACTCTGTTGTCATTGCCTATCCCGCTACCAAACTGACATGGCTGCAATCAGTCCAATACCAGTACTGGACATCATATTAAATAAAAAATAGAAGCATGTTCTTTTTCTCTAAGCTTTTGTCCCTTCTGTTCTCCTCACCTCTACCTTTCTGCCAATCTTGTGGTATAAAGACTGATCTAACGAGCAAGGAAAGAAAGGAAGGAAAATCGAGTCCACCTGCTGCTTCACCCTTAACACCGTATGGCTGGCAGATATCGGCAGTCAGATGTGAAAGGTTTCCAGGAGAGGGTACAGGGTGTACAAAGTGTTCCCGGAACAATGTAGCAGTGATGGACCCTTTTACAGAACTATTCGTTTACAGACTTTGGGAAGAAAGAATCAACCGTGGCAGTGAATGGAGATGAAGAGAAAAGACATGGAGGTGCTCAGTGAAGAAGATCAGAAAGTAGCTAACTATGGCCATGTCTACACTGTGGCTTTAGGTCAACTCACATAAAACCCAGGCCATGCTACAAGCCAGCAAAGTTGACTTTCCCGGTTGCTAAAGTCAACTTTATAATTTCCACTTATAAAGTCAACTTTACTGTAAAGTTGATTTCATTAAGCCAACTTAAGGTGATGTGGCCCCAGAGTTGCCTTAAGTCAACTTAATTGGCCTCCTAACTATAGAAAACATGGGGATGGGGGATGGAGAAAAGGCACAACACAGTGGGGAGCATTCCCAGCTGTGTGCACCACATCCAAACTCCACATGTTCCGCAACCTGATCCAGCATCTTTCCGCCTTCTCAGCCGGACCCGACATCTCCCCCCATTCTCAGCCTGACTCCTCATCTCTCCCCTTCTCCAGAACAATGTGTCTCTCTCTCCCCTGGCCCTTCTGCAGCCCAACGCCACGTCTCCCCCTTCTCAGCCCTACCCCACGTCTCCCCCATCAACCCAACCTCGCACCTCCCCCTTCTCCATCCTGACCCTGCATCTTCCCCCCTCAGCCCAACCCTGCTCTTGTCTCCCCTTCTCCAGCCTGACCCCCTGTGTCTCTCCCCTTGCTTTCTGCAGCCCGACCCCTGTCTCCCTTTCTCAGCCTGACACTGTGTGTCTCCCCCCTTTCCCTTCTCTGCCCAATCCTGAATGGCTCCCCCTCCTCAGTTCAGCCCTGTGTGT
Source organism: Podocnemis expansa (assembly GCA_007922195.1). Taxonomy (NCBI): domain Eukaryota; kingdom Metazoa; phylum Chordata; order Testudines; family Podocnemididae; genus Podocnemis; species Podocnemis expansa. The sequence continues at coordinate 12,251,538 of ML682006.1, forward strand.
CTCCCCTTCTCTGGCTGACCCTGCCTGTCTCTCCCCATGCCCTTCTCAGCCAGACCCCATGTGCCTCACCTTCTTTGCCCAAATCCATGTGTCTCCCCCCTTGCCCTTCCCTGCCCAATCCTGAATGGCTCCCCCTTCTCAGTCCGACCCTGCATGTCTCTCCCATTATCCAGTCCCACCCCATGTGTCTCCCCTTCTCAGCCTGACCCCCCGATACATTTGTGAAACAAACAAGGAGTCCAGAGGCACTGTTTAAGACTAGCAAATTTATTTAGTGCATCAACTTTCATGGGAGAAAATCCCACTTTATCAGACGGTTTGAAGATGGGGGAACTTACAGAATGGTAGGAAATTAATGCAGGAGAGTGTAAGACTGTCCCACTGTAAACAGCAAATCCAAGCAGTTGTTAAGATTCAAACACTGGGAAACAGCACATAGGAAGAAAGAAAGAAGCTATTTCTTTTTATATTATTGTGTGAAAGCAGGATTAAATCATGACTGTGGATTTCTTTCCCATTACAACAGGTGATTTGACTTCACCTTCCTCTATGTGCTGTTTCCTAGTGTTTGCATCTTGACAACTGCAGCGCCCTGCCCCTGCACTGGCTGTTGCCCTGCGGCCCCTGCTCCAGAGCAGGAGGAGTCTGGGCAATGCAGGCTGGTTGTGGAGTGCTGTGCCGGCACATTGCTGGGCCACAACAGGTTCCCTGACCTCCCTGGGCTCCCTGTTGCCACACACAGTATGGAGGGTGGTGTGGTCACTTCCTTCCTGCGTAAAGGGGTGGCTGGGAGAGAGGGGCACTTCTTCTGTGGTGCACTGTCTGCCAGCTACCCACAATGCACCACTCCTAGGGCAACCTAGCAGCTGCCAGTGTGGATGTGGGCAGTCTCCTGGCATTTTGAGTGTGAGCGCTCTAAGCTGACTTAATAAGGTCTACTTTAAGCCATTTTAAAGTAGACGTTGTTAAGCTGGCTTAATAAAGCCCTGTAGTGTAGCCATAGCCTGTGAGAATATCTTTTTGAAATTTTCAAATAAACCTATGTCCTTCATGATGCTGTTATTTAAAGGAATTGGTAAACCCTAGTTAATCATGCATAAAACTTAAAAGGGGAAAGAGAAAGAAAAGCCTAATAAGGATTTCTTTCAGCAGAGTTGCACAACTGCCAAAACCCCTTTCCTAGTTATGCCCACGTTCAGTGATATTTTTGGGGAAGAGGAAAATAAAACCATACAGGCAAATTGCTTAGCCTGTAATCATACAGGTTAAAGTCTGTGTAATCATTTAACCAATCTAAAAGATACTAAATGAAATACAGCAGAAGACATTAGGATTGTACAAAACATATTTCATTTCCAAATACAAATAGTTCTGAAACCTGAGAGCTTCCTTTACATTCTGGTAAATAGACGTTGGACCTGACTGATGTCTGGGACTTGGATCTACATTGCAGCTGAAAATGAGCAATATAGAAAAGATTTGCACTGAAGAATAAAATTGTTTATTGTGTTCTGTAAGGCTCAAATCCAATGTGGATAGACAATTTATAAACAGCCTTATGTTTCTTTTCCCCAGTTCTAGTAGGCTTACAGATCCCATATCCCTGATACCCATGTTGATGGCCCATTGGAGCCTTATAGACAGTATTCCCTTCAAAAAATACTCTTCTCTGATGAGGAGGGTGTCATTCTGCTAATTTGCTTCTGTCTCCCACAAAATGCTGCCCGTAAGTCCATCATATTAGTTCCTCAGTTGCTGTAAAGCAGTTTAGCTCTATTGAAGTTGGGGCTGATTTATAGCTATTCCAATTTACACAAGCCAAGGTTCTGATCTTCTTTCAACTTTTTCTTCTCTCCTATTTGTATTTCTTGGTGCTTTGGATACACTGTTGAATGCCTATGAGAAGTAATAGTTGGTCAAACACTGTCAGCTAATTTCAGTTAGTACACATTTCCTGTCAAACTCCGAACCATACATTGTAGGTAAAGTGCCAGTTGGTATGGCTTAAAAAGTTATCATGGCTATGTTTGTGACACTGATAGCACAGAGACAGCTTTGAATTCTTCATACACAGCCATTGGATACATAGTATGCATATCTTATAAAACAAGTTAGAGTTAAAGTGAAAGGTTCATCCTCAGCTCCTGTTAATACTTAATTGTTTTTCTCACATATTTTGTACTTCAATTTTTTTCCCCCTCTTGCTGTTATCTGGGGTCACACACTTAGATTATTGTAAAAGAAAGTCACTATAACAAAAAAAAAAAAAAACTGAATCCTTACTAGGATTAAGACAATGCGAGTAACTAATTTTTCACCTTTCAGTGTTGAAGGCATAGTCTGACATATGGGTCATTAACAGTTTGGAAGAACTGAACCATTATTAAACACTCACCAAAATTGAAAGTATCTAAGGATCCAAGAGTAGTATCTAATAAAGTACGGGTCAAAACCTGAAAAGCATCTAGTCCTTGTTGACTAAGCATTTGGGACTTAAATACTATGGAGCCTGAATTCTTCTCTCTGAAGCAGGTTGCCATCTCATAGCTGTAAAGTTCATTGACGTGGAAATACAGAGAAGCTTTCATTGCGGCTAATGGCAGTGTACCTATACTGTGGGTAATAACCAGTATTCAGCACTTCAATGTTCGTGAGACTGTTTATTCAGAACAGTAAATATAAGGCCTATGATACCTTTAAAGTAATGTTCAAATGTGTCTGTGATCACAGATGAGTGATGTTAGTAGTTTTATGCTTTAGCAAGCATGTTTAGCTCTAAATGTCTAGAGACGGCAGAGCAGTGTGGTAGATGCCAAGAAAGTGATTTGCTGTTTGGGCTGAACTGATTGTAATTGAAAAGTGTAATTCAAAGGTAACAATATCTGCTTTGTTTAGCTTTCATTGTTTTCTGTTTGAAACAGACCATTCATGCAAATATTTAGAACTGAGTTTTACAGCTCTCTAATGTAAATCTGTATCTGTAGTGTAAAAGGTTTGTTAATTTATATCTCCTCACATGTCATGAATCATATTAGTACTCAATGGCATCTTTATGGAAGTAATGGCCATGTACAAATTCCACTATAATATCTATACAGGTTTTATGGTACTGAGCCACAACCCTGCCCATAACTAGCCATCAGTTCAAGTGAAAACTAACCGTCTGATCTTGTGAAGAGTCAAGTGACTTCTGTACGATGTTGAACACTCTTTACTATCATTCACTTTAATGGGAATTTAATGTGTTCAAATGCCCAGGAATAGGCTGTGAAAGGGCCCCAATTTTATGCAAATCTTCTGTGTGTTTTTAATTTTATCCATGTTAAAGTCAAAGTTAAGGATGGTTGGAAACGCTTTCAGGATCAATAGTTATATTTTTAAATTTTGACCATGTGAGAAAAGTAGTTATTTCTCTGGGTGACTTTTTAAAGAAACGTTGTTCTTAACATGGTTGTACTGTTTCATAAACTAAATGTTTCAGTTGTTCTGTGGATTGAGGTGCAAAGCACAGTCGGCTGACAGAGATTAACTTGTACTTATAATCTTTGTTGCAAGAAAAAGAATATTTTTGAGGGGTGTACCTAATACATTTTATATTTGTAGGTGAAAGGACTGTTTCCTAATTTGAAACTATAGCTCCTTTACATCCAGATTGCATAAAGAAAGAAAATGTCTGTGCCTTTTGGGAAACAGATTGATAACCAGTAAACATAAAACTGGTCTTGATAGAATAGGGAAAAATCTTTATTTAATCAGTTTGATCAAATTTAACCTTTGCAAAATTGGACTTTCTCTGAATAAGTCATGCACATGCCTGCTGTGCAAAAGGAGGAAATCTTCTGTATCTAGGAGACTACAGTCAGCTAATCAACAAGAACAGTATATTATTTTCCTGTTTTTAAGGGTTTTTTCCTATCTAAATCCTAGGGACCAACTAACAAGAACACAGAGTACCTGTGGTGCCTTTTGATTTACAAGCTTCTAGGGTCAGTCTATGCCTTAAATTTATCTTGTTCATAACTACATGAGATATGTAATAAGACTGGAAAATCTTTGGGGAAGTTAGTATAGCTGTCACAAAAGAGTAACAAATCTCGTAGCTGAAATTCTGACTTTAGCAACAGGATTGAGAACATAAATGCCAAATGGTGAGCACCAAAAAACAAAGAAATTATTATAAAAATTGCTAGGAGGATGAGCGATGGTTTTCTATTGCATTACAGCATAGCAGTCCCTAAGAAGCATTGCAAGAAATTACATCATAGCCAGATTTTGATACTTTATTTCACATTGAATAGCTCCTTACTCCACAGTCAGTTCTTCTGAAGTCAACAAGACTACTCATGGAGTAAGATATTACACCATGAGAGAAAATATTATTGAACCTGGTCTGCTGTGACTTGAAATGATTTTTCATGAAGACTTTTCTTGTCACAGCTTACACAATGGAAGTCTAACTATTTTAATTCGTCAGTGCATGTAAGGATCCAAAACCCCTTGTGTTATTATTATGTCCCAGTTTTGCAATCCTACTTCCTTCCACTGAATTCACTGGCAGTTCAGTGGATTCCAAATAAATCAGAGGACTCAAGTAGTTCTTCATGTTTGGATTCTCATTGTAAGGTAAATATGACCCATTGGCCTTCTTAATATTTGTTTCTCTTTGTAGGGCTGAGACTCCTGCTGGACTCAGCTAAACTCCTTGGACTTGGCTCCTCCTCAGATCCAGTCATTCAAAGGCCAAAATGAGCTGTCACTCACCATTGATGGTGCAGTTCTTTATAATATAACCCTCCCTTTGCTTTCTTTCGTACTTTGAGTGGTGAACTCACAGTGATGTTTAAAATATTCTCATTGCCCTCTGAGTTAGTACCCATTAATGAGTCAGTTCATATCTCACAAAGTTGTTGCATATTCTGTAAATGCAACAGGGGCCACTGTATCAGCTCACATTTTCAAGGCAGGCAACCATAACGCTAGAGACATATATGGCTTTAAAAACTGAAGCTTAGATTCTGGAGAGCAAGAAAACTCATAAGAGATGCTGGTATACTGTGCTGACACTTGCAAGTTGAATCCAAGACCTGAAGGTCAGTGCTTTGGTGCAAGTTAAAGGCTACTGTAAATTACAATGGCCATCAAAGGGCCGAAATGGAGCTGAAGATAAACTGAACATACAACAGCCTTGCAGATGCTTGTTTTGTTCTGGGGCAGCAGTAGAGAGAAAAGAAGCGTAGTTATAGTTATACCAGATCCAAATCACAGGAGGAGACTCCCTCTAGTCTGGGGGGATACTACCAGGATCCATGCTGCTGTCCCTATAGCCAGACACCACTGGAGGTACAGCACAGAGTGGTTGCACCACAACTAGGACTCTAACTTTTTAGACTTCTTTATTTTTAATTCCTTAATTTTATTTACTTGTTCTGCATACTTCATAGAACATCCTTCCAACTTATTAAATTAATATCTAGCCCTTTTACTGTCTAGAAATTTATCTGGCCTTGTCAATAATTTTCAGTGAGTCATTAGAAGCTACCCACCTGCTCATGAATCACTTCAATCCTCTCCCACCTGAGTGATTTCAAAAATAGTAATTATACAGAAGAACAAACTGGCTCTTATTTGGGCAAATGTCCCCGGACAATGGATTTGCCAGTGAATCTGTGCAAAAACTTGGAAATGATGGGTTCCCAGAGACTTTGGCTATGTCTATGCTGGCAAATTAGTCCGGACGTAAGGAGACTTAGTCTGGACTGATTTAGCCCCTGGCTACACTGGGCTTTGCCTAGTCCAAACTAAGAAATTTCTTAGTTCAGATTAGGGAAAGCTTAGTCCAAATTAGTTGGTGGGTTAGTTCGGACTTCCATGCTTAGTTCAAACTTTCTAAGTGTGGGCAAGGCACAAACTAAGCCTTAGACCAAACTTAAGAAGTTTGAACTAAGGCTTTAGTTTGAACTAATTGTGTGTTCTAGTTTGAACTAAGTGTTAGTTTGAACTAGAATGCATGGTTAGTTTAAACTAAAAAGTTCCTGGTTAGTTCAAACTTCTTTAGTTCAGACTAGCAAGTCCGAACTAAAACTGCAGATGTAGACATAGTCACAAATCTCATCAGGAAGCCCACGCTCATGACATTTCAAACCAAATTTTGATATTTCAGATAGGCATTCAAAAATTGAGTATTTACGCAGGCTGAACTGAAGCACTGTGGTTTGTAAGGTTCATCTGGCAATTCTCATTCATGTCATCTGTTGCATTCGAAGGCACTTGTATATTTAAACCAGTTAAAATAATTATAAATTAATCTTTAGTATAAAGTTGAATATGTTTGAAACTAGTAATCGTTAAATCTAATTATTTCATCATGGGCTTCTTTTGTCCATAATCTGGTAAAGGTCAGAAAATTCAGGAACTTGGATTTGGTAAAGCCACTGTCTCCAACGTACATGTGTTTCAGAAATAGTTGTGTGTGTATGCAGTGCTTTGAGTTCTTTTTGGTAGAAGGTCAACTACAGCTTAGTCCTAAAGCTTTTCACGGTATAATTTCACCTTCAAAATATGCAGAATAATAAAGAAACCTGTTTTACGGTTTTTCTGATTTTGAAAATCATGACTCTAAATATTCAAAAGACCTTTTCCTAAGTAGCTTTCTTTTTCAGTTGTGCTGTGAGGGAAGTACAGGGTGTTCTCTCTGCCCATACAGACTGGAGGAAAACTCATTTTTTCCAAAAGAATATATAATGGTTCTAGTACAAAAATAGTTAGCTGAAAATTTGATATTTATGAAATATTGTAGAATGTAATGACTTCAAGTTCTTTGTTGAATATTCATTAAATATCCTTTTCTCATAGGGCATATAAATCCTGTGAAATACAACATATATACATTTTAAAATATGACAGAAAATACTCATATTTTGAAGATAAAGGGCTTTTTTTTTCTCTAAGCATTCTCTCAAATCATATGTAATCAGGGACATTGGCAACACTTGCTGCTAAGAGAAGGACAGAGTGAACATCAAGAAATCCAAATGAATTCAAACCCATTAAATGTAATGGTGTGGTAAATCTCACTATACCATCTGCTGTAGAACACTGATGCACTATTGGAATTCCACATCTTATTTACATAACAGATAAGAATGTGTTAGTAGATTTATATGGCAAATGAATACCCGGAGACAAAACTAAGTTTCTAGTCTATTCACATCTGGGGAACACCAACATCTGTAGAGCATTATGCTAAAACTACTGTAAGTTAGCCTTTCTATAGAAGACCATTCCACTTCATTCAGATATTAGCTGTTTAACAAAGAAAATCAGGACCAGTCCCTTGAAGCACCTGTAGTAATTGAGTTACTTCATCAAAAGAAAACATAACCTTCCCTAAATTAGTACACATTTTGGAAGGAATTAATATCAAACATCCTGTTAGATAAGATATATCATATTTAAAACATCTGTGCTGTGAGTTCAGCAATCATCCTGTGGCAAAGTGTGAGGGAAAATATGCTACCGATTCATTTTTGCCCTGTCTTGTGTACTTAGGTTGACACTGTTCTTTATAATGAGAGTCCCAGCTTTTCATTTACCTAACACTGAAACAGAATGAAGTCCACAACCTGCCAATTGATAGTAACGTATTTGGAAGGAAGATCTTTTAAATTACGTTTCTTCCATTTAAAATCAGACAAGCAACTCTGAATCCCAAGTTTTAGGTGAATGTTTAATAGAAGTTTCTTTATATAGTTAGCTGAACCATACCCAAGTGTGCCCACTATCAACTTTCTAATACCAGGACAGGATTGAATAGTTCCTTACTCCACAGTCAGTTCTTCTGAAGTTGAGACTACTCATGGAGTAAGATATTATGAACTTTGCTGATGCAAATGCTCTAACAATTGTTATATTTTCCCTGGAATATATCCTTGGGCTCACTTTTGGCCTTACCTTGAAGGTGACTGCTTGTAAGCTATATATCACAGTCTGTCACCAAATCATCAGTAACAGTTCCTAAAATACACTACTATAATTTAGCAGTGCAGTGATACTGATCTTAATGAACTCAGACATTGGGAGTTATGCTATTTCCTTTATGGATTCTGGATTCTTCTGTTGAACATTTGTTAAAACAGTTGTTCATCAACCACACATATATTCCTGCCAAGCTACAGGAAATTACTTCTATTCATGTTTTTCAATTCAGTCCCCAGCAGAAGTACATCTTTTCTGCTTGGCACACAGTCTGGTGCTATACAGACATCCTTGTTTTATAACAGAAGCACAGTCTTGTACAGTAATAGAAAAACATGTATTTTTTTAAGCTAATAGCTAGGCTCTTATGACAGCTCTTGTTGGGAATGGGAAATTAGGGCAAATGCCCCAGTTAAAATGTCCTACATCAAAGCCCCATTAGTTAGATCTTTTCTGTTTTTTGTTTGAACATAACTCAAACTCAAAACTAAACTTGTTTGTTTTGGGTTTTAATCGTATGTTCTTCAAGGTGGGGGAAAGTTTTTTTTCTTCTGTGAAAAGTGCTAGCAGGCTTTGGGTGAAATCACAACCTTCATGACAATATTGATTATTAATTATTAATTTATTATAATATTACTGAAGTTCAAACAAAGATTCAGAAGTATTCCTTGAAACAACTGTGATCACCATTACTTTATTAATTCTGAATACATTTTTGGAACAACTTGGGACAACTGTTAGATTAAATAAAGAGATTCAAATAGTCGATCATCTTAAACATTCTTAGAGCTCAATTTTCCACGGTGCTTCAGCAAAACATGGAGCAAGAGAAGCTGACAGAGCTGATCATGTGTGTTTTGTTTTTTCTCTGCTTGCTTTGGAGAAGGAAAATGTAACTTGTTCTATGGGCAGAAGAAGCTTCACAAGCAGGAAACTGGGTAAAGTGGAGCCTTGCTCTGGCATGCCCTTATGTTCTTCCTTCCCAGCTCTTGTCCCTCTCCTGCCATGCCTTTTCTCTTCTGCCTCTGCAGGCTGGCACAGCTGCAGCCTAGAAGGTGGTGACAATGTGTCACAGAGTCCCCTCGTCCGGCTTTACAGAAGCGTAAGATTCTGACTATGCAGAGGGAATTCTACCAGGGAGGATCTAAACAGTGGATTTAGTGGATTGCAGGATCTGATCTATTAGAATTTCTTTTTAATTTTTAAAATAATATTAATTATCTAAAAACTGTGGTTCTATAGTGATATTGTGAACTAGGAGCAGGCAGCTATGTATACATGGAGTCCCACTGAGGTCAGAGGGTCTCTGTGTAGGAAGCCTAGTCAGCCTGCAGAGATGATAATACTGTGAAGATTTTAATGGAAGTCAGTGTAGCTCAGAACAAGTAAATGCTCCTGTGTGTGTTAGGAAGAGGATTTACTTCTCAGATGAGTTAGGGGCTCCTAAGTCTTTGTTGTTCAGCTACTGTATTTCTTGTTGTGCCCCCAGTTCTCTCATTGATTGGATTCTAAGTTTACAAAAAAGGATTCACATGAAATGTTGCCTTCAAATTAAAATACAAGTTCTAGCCAAAAAGGGACTTTTTTTGGCATAAGTCACATAAAATATTTGCTATGAATAGGAACAATGTTTCCAAATACCAGTTCCACAATTAATGTTTGTATAGTGACATTTGCTCATTTTCAGTGCAATTTAGTAATATGTTAGCATGCTGGGGATTATTTCATGAATTTTATTTTCATTGTAACACACTTAGAGTGAAAGCACCAGAAACTGCATTAACTGTAAGTAATTTGTTTGGTCTCTCTAATCTCCAGCTATTTAGCTATTCAGGACAATGATGTGTCTTGGCATGACCATTCATTTTAAGCATATGGCTTATAAGACACTGGTGATCCAGCATCTAACTGTTCTCTGTTCTCCAGATGGATGAACAAAGATGTCTTCCTAGATAGTAACACTATGAATTACAATATTGTGATAGGCACTTAGTACAGGTACTCTCTGATTTTTCTGACCCTAGCCAAGGGCCAGGTTGTGGTTGAGGTAGCTGGGTAAGAGATAAAAGGTTTATTCGCTGTCCCCTCTCGTATAAAGAAAGTAGGCCCAAGGACTCTGATCCCAGTGCCCTCCCTCACAAATAGGTTACTCTTCAAGTAAGAACAAAATGTCCAGAAGCTGTATAGCATCCATAGCTACCACCCCCCAATGCAGTAGACCAGAGAAGAAACAGCAGAAGGGGTGATGAGTTCCTGGTCTCCCTCCAGTCCCGCCCTTTTACATGTTAAGAGGGCTCTGAGCCTGGGACCACTGTGTCTCAGAAATGGTTTGGAAAGCTGTCCTCAAAATGTGACTTGCCTGCCCATTCAGATGTCCTCATTAGCTGCTTCCCCAAGTCTGCCTACTGGGTGGAGTTGCACAGTGCTGAGTTCCCCTGGAGGCCCCCACAACTACTAGTGTCTCACTACACTTTTGGATGCTTTGAGTGTTCTGCACTTCAGACATCAGATCCTCTAGTCTACAAAACTCTGCCAGACACTTTGACAATAAACTCTCACAGCAACAGCAAACAACCAGTGATATTTCCCACCTGTCTCCACAATATCACTAAGCCTTCTATCTTCATTTGCTCAATTCTTGATTTCACCTTCCACCCTGCCCATCTTCTTCCCAATGCTCATATGCCCTCTTCTTGCCTCCTCATCCTGCCATCCACTCCTAATTTTACATATTCCCTTTTTGTTGCATCAGAGGTTAGCCCCTCTTATTACATTCTGCCCAGAAGGTGTTTAAGAAAAAATAGGTATCAGAGTAACTTCAAGACATCCACATGACTTATCAAAGTGATCACATGATCTCTTGCACTCTCTTTCTCCTTCCCTCCCCACTTTTTGTTGCTCTTCCTTATTTTTGTCTTACATTTAATATAAAATCTTTCCAACAGGTAATGTCTTTCTTATGTGCTTGGGAAGCATGTGCCATATTTTGGATTCTCATAAATAATAATGAATAACAATAAAAGGACACAAACACCCGTGTGCACCCCTAAGTTGCTGTTGGTTTCTAGTCAGCTCAGAAGATGAGGATAAGTAAGCTAAGAGGCATAGCTGAGCTGTCCGATGTAGAACAGAATACGGTTGCACTTTAGCAGGGATGGGTGTAGAAACAAACGTGCTACATATCTGTACCTTGGAGCTATATAAAAAGACACAGTGCATCTCAGAGCTCTCTCCTGGGCAGTTTAGGGGCAAATGCCTCAAAGTCATGACATGTGATATGAATGCATTCGATTTTTTTTGTTTTATTTCCTGTCTATACATCTATATATTTCTTCTATAAAAGTGTTGATCCATTACATGCTCATTGCAGTTCTGTCATGACCTTAAATGTTCTTTTAGTCTCATAGTTGCCACCTACAGTAAATATAGTTGTCTTTTTAATGGAGGTTGTTCCACAGATTTCATCAGCTGCTGAATATTGTGGAGCATTGTGATAATGCCCAGTACCTTTATATTCCAGAGATTTGTGCTATTGTGATAACATTACATTTATTCACCATGCAATTGCAAGTCTTCCACCAACATGAGTAAACATTGGCCTAGTAGAAGGAAAACTGGCTTCGATTAAAGGTTTTGGGTCTTCTAATAGGAAGTGATGAAATAACAAGACTTTCCAACTTAACATTCAAAAGCAGCGCAAACCAAAATTGTTTTGATTTGTTATGCCCAGGATGACTAAAATCTTCTACTGACTTTTGTCAATCAAACCAATATACCATTAAATATACACTGTATTATATGGCACATCACCCTTTGCTGAGCAGTAGTAATGCAGTACAAAGGTGCTGAACAAATGCAGAAAGAGATCCAGTCACAGCCCCGAAGAGCTTACAGTCTGAGATGAACTCATTGCAAACAGAGGAGGAAGAGGAGGAGACAATCAAAATATGTACATAATTATATTCTATGAGCTCATTCCTTTACGGTACACTTTCTATTTTTTAATTTAAATTTTGTAATTAAATATTGGCTTTCCCTAGTCGCCCCCAGACACCTAACTCAGCTTCCCTTCAGTTTAGTCCTTCTGCATTGACTGATTCTCTGTGTCATGAAGAATTTGCGGATGGTGAGAACATATGTGTTTTTTACAGCATTTACAGTGGTTAAAGTATAATTTGAGGGGCCCTGGAACCTTCCTAATCTCTGGACCTCTTCCTCTATTGTCCAGGCCCCCTTCATGCATGTGTTGGCCTGATTTTTCCAGATTCTGGAATCTGGACCTCTGGAACTCTGGCCTGTCAGATTTGTGGGACCAGGAACTGCATTCCCAGGGATTCTGGCTTACTTTAACCCCTAAGCATCCAAATAACCTAACATACATGGAGTTAATAGAAACAGAAGACTAGAGCCTCAACTGTAGATGAGAAGCTAATAGAACAAATCATGGTGGGAGTACCATTCATGTGACCCTCTACCATAGTTTGCTCTCCAGACAAAAGTTAGGGCAGCTTTCCAGCTTCTTTAACTTAAAATTGGTTTCTAATGGCCCTAAAGGGCTGAAGCAGCAGTGAGGGGCCAGCATATCTTTAAGGCATCTATTCATCCTTTTACCTCCAACCACACCACCTATGCCTTTAGCAGGAAGAAGGATAGTATAGTAGCCTGGTGCTATGCCTCTCTATACCAAGATGATCCTCCAAAGGCCAGAGATGCCACCATTACAGTCCAGTTCCCCTAGTGGTAATGCCCAAAGTGCCTACTTTGTGGGCATAGCCTAAAGCATTTGTCATCATTCCATGGTACCTTTGGACAAATTTCTTTTTTAAAGGAATACTACTGTATCAGAAGAATTAGAATGAGAGTTTAAAATCAGGTTCTCAGTTAAAAGCTCTAGCAAGTATAGATATACTACCCCCAGAGTGTGTGTTGACTCTCCATATATAATTTGTGGGTTTAGATTTTCTCATTGCACTAAAAAAAACTGTTAAAAATGTTTTGATACACAACCCCATATTCAAGCCTTTGCCAGGTAACAATCTGGCTAAATAAGAATTGATCTGAACCATATCCAAAACTTGGATACAAACAAAACCCCCCTTTTTCACAAACTCACATTAGTTTGATTAAAAGCTTTTTTATTTATATTTTCTTTCTTCTGATATGCTTGTCTGCCAACAAATCTGAGTTTTCTCCTTTAGGCCAGATATGAAATGGCACAAAAACATGTTTTCTCATACCATTTCCCACCCAGTTGAAGTCACAGAAATGACATGGAAAACGCTATTTTCTGCTTCTGTGGTTGTGCAAAATATTGCTGTACAAATTTTGCTACCTGCCATTTCAGGATGGAAGGAGGTTGAGTAAATGAGGAGTGTAGGTGGTGCAGGTGGTCATCGACTATTATTCAATTTCAACAGCACACCACGAGTTTTATAACTCTGGCTACTTCAGAATAAATATGGTTGGCTAACAGAGAAAAATACAACTATGAATGTTTCTAAGAAATAGTAAATGGTGTTTGGTCTTTGGTTGGAAAATTATATATTTCTGAGTGTGTATACTCTATGCTTTTTCTCAAGCCATAGATACCCTTGTTATCTGTATGTCAAAAGACGTAGCTTGTCATTTGTCTGTGATATCTGAAAAAGAATACACAGTTCATGAAGATTAGACACACTCCCCCTCCCACCCCAAATCCTTGCAATATATTGGGCTGTGTATAGAGCTAAGCACAAGTCAAGATGCAGGGAGGGAGAAGGACAGCTCTTCTCCACTCCCCCCAGGTCGTAGTTTAGCTCAGCAGAGCTTAACACAGTCTAATTGCTAGAGCTGGCTCTGTGAGACATGGTATTCCTCACCCAGTAGCAAAGGGGGAGATGCCCCCATGACCCGAGCAGGGGTGTTTTCATTCAATCTACTCATGCCCAGCCCTCTCCTATGTCTTTGCACACTGCCTTGCAGGGTGCTCATTGGAAGCAAGACTCTGCACTCTGCAAAAGGTATGCCCCTCTTCCCACATTCCCCCCCTGCTTCCCCCAGCCTTTAAGCAGCAGAGCTAGAATGCTGTTGCTCTCTAGGCAACTTCTGCACCATAGTCTAGAGGGTGGATTTGGCCCACATTGATTAGCTCAGAGACTAAAAGTAGTTTGCACACATATTGTATGAGATGTGCACACTGCATATTTGCACATATTTTGTAAAGTTGTGCAAAATTAGATGTCCAGCTTTTCCTTGTTATGAAGAATGTTACTTATAATCTTGTTGAATCAGGAATATTCTCATCAAGCAGGCTGAAATACACTCACATATGCAGCGCTTCCCCATGTCATTCTGACACATTAATTGTTGTGGATAAATTGTTTAATTTCTTAGGTTATCTCTACACTTAAAGTTGACCTTGTTAAGTCGATTTAGAGAGTTCATATAGAAAATTCCTGTCGACTGTTTGTGTCCACATTGGCAGGTGCTAGGTCCATGGAGGAGTGGTGTGTTGTGGGTAGCTGTCCCACATGGCACTGGAGAAGTGCCCCTGGAGGCCAATTGAGTTGATTTAAGGGCTTTCTTCATCTACATTGGCATAAGTTGACTTAATAAGGTTGATTTAAGCATTAAGTCAACCTTAAGAGGTACTGTTACTAAGTTTACTTAAGTAAGCACGTAAGTCGACTTAATAAAAGCCCAGTGTGGCTGCCGAAGTCTGTAGGTCATCATAACCTTTCTTAAGTAGACCTAAGGCTCAAGTGTAGATGTATCCTTAGATAGTCATATTACAGACAAATAACCTTTATAAACACCAGGTTAGATTGCTACATGGCCACATTTCAATATGGGGTTTTAGACCATATTGTGTGGCACCCACTGTAACAGGGGCATGTTAAAACGATACTTGCACCATTAGATCTCTCAATGTACATTCACTTATTATTGGGAAGAGCGGATATTAAGCAGAAACGTTTTGAAAAACAAATCCTTTCACTGTTAGGCTTTGGGGGGAAAACATCCTTTAGTTGTTAGCACAGATCTTAAACTGACAAGTCTCAAAGGCAGAATACTGGCTCTTTGATCTTAAAAGGATAGTCTCACTTGTGTTTGTTCAAATATTTGCAGGTAAATGCTGATAATCCAAATTAAATCAAAGCTGTAGTATTTACCATATGTGATTTGCATATCAAGAGCCTCAAAATAAATACCAATTCAGATATGTTAAGTGTTGTAGAAACCTAATGACTTGAAACAAACATAGCTAATGGTAGAGCTGAGCCAACTGTTTATAACGAACATTTTTTGTAATGAATTTTACTTCTTGGAGTATTCATGAATTGTTCATGCCTAGAATTGTTATTTCTTAACAAATTATTTTGTTGTTTGTAATTCTTCAAATATTTCATGCAAAGAAATTTCAACCTATGGATTTCTTACAATCTATTAATCCTGGGTGTATGTACTTGGTCTTGCTACTTAATTTTATTGCAAAAGTGAAATAAGCAATAATAAAACAAAATGAATTAATATTTCAATACTAAAAATGACTTTGTCACATTACCGTATGTCTGACTGACTGAGAATAAATGAAATAAAGTGAAGGTAGCTCTGATAAACTTAATGGAGTCAAAAGCTTTGAAAATTCTGCTCCTAAATCCATATTTAGACATGTAAATAAAAATGGCCTGATTTTCAGAGCTAATTAACATTCATTTCTCCCATTCAGTCAATAGGAGCTGCAGGTACTCTACACTTTTGAAAATCAGATCAGGTTTGTGTAAGTACCTTAATACATATTTAGACACCTAAAACTAAGGAAAAAGAAGTCTTCCTTTTTGATTCTCTTACAGAGTGTATTGGAGCAGTTTGTGGAATGAAATGGTAAAATAGCAAGATTTAGGGCATTTTTTGAAAACTTTTCAAGGCCTTGTTGAAACCCCACTATTTGAAATATGAGGCTATTGTAATGTTATAGAGTTGGGTCAGTATAACAGCCTCCCCAGCACCCCCCCCTCCCCCCATTGCTATTTTGGATTTTACACTGACAACAAATGCCAAAGACTAATGCTGATTCAGGGTTTTGGAAAACGTATTAATGAGAGACGTTCATATAAGAAAAAAGCTTCCCAAGAGAACAGTTTTGCACGAGTTTACTTCTCTGTCACTGCTTAATATATTCCAACTATTTGTTGTATATAAAAGGTTTTCCTTCTAACTGATTCTTAAATGATGTCATAAATCTGGATTTGTGGCATCAAGATTCATGCCTCTACAAATCAATGTGTTAGGTCGCACATTCAATATTATGACTCAGTAACCAATGCTAACAAACTAAAGCTTTGTCTTACGTATGTGACTTCCACAGAAGAGGTTAGGAAGCTGGACTTTTAGCTCAAACAGTAGGGGCTTATGATTCTAAGTTTTCAGGACTTATATTCAAATCTTGCTAGCAGACCAAACTGCATATAGGATAAGCAGAACTAATGAAGAAGTACAACTGCTGGAGAAACTGGCAAAATAATCAATCTCTTTGAGAATTCAGAAAAATACCAAAAGATTGTCAACTCTAGCTCCTCATCATGGGAAAAGCCAAACCTTGCCATTTTCCACAAAGTCAGCACTGCTAGCACTGGAGATGGGACAGAGGACTGAGTGAGGCAGTTGGCAACCCCTTAGCTCCAGTCTGTCTTCTGATGTGGACACTCTACTCTGAAACTGTAACGTTGCCAGAGCTCCCACAGTTCCACACCTGCAGCCCAGCTGCTCCCTTGCTTCTCTGAATCCCTGTGGTTTCAACACTTTGCTTTGTCCACCTTTTTGACTCACTAACTTGCTGCCTTCTTACTTTGTTGCTTGGATATCACCACAGCTTTTCACTGCCTTATTTTGCTTATTCTTATTACTCAGCTAATGTCCAAATCACCACTACTCTCCTGCCTCTGAAACCTCAATCTACACAATAACAATATCCTGCTATTGCTTTTCCACCTTGCTTCACATGATTTTTCTCAGGCCTATTCCTTCCTTCCACAGATCATAAGGCAAATAGCTAGACTATCCCTAAGAAGCTGGACTGAGAACACTGACTTTTTTTCACATAGAAGAGCAAACAGACATCATGTGGTAACTGTTGTTCACTACCTACAAGAAACAAATAAAAGCAGTGACCTCCATATGAAAGGCTTCCTGAGTTACCAATATCTTTAGTTTTGCAAACACATACAAGTTTTCATTTCAATTTTGCATAATCGTGCCCTAAATTTTCAGATAAATACACGGGCAATCATATGGCTAATTTACACCCTCAACTGTTATGACTGTACTCACAGTATACTTAATTTAGAGAGAGAGAGAGAGAGAGAGAGAATGACACCAGTTTCACTTCTAATGAAAACACTCCCTGAACTTTGGATATTGTTCCTCCTAATTTTGCCCAAAATAGCCCATATCAGATTTCCAAAAAATGTGTGATGCCTACACAATGGCATATCCACATGCAAATCGGATAGCTAATGAAGAATCTAATGATCCGATTACATGTACAGATGTACAGCTGCATGTGGATATCCAGGGTTTTCTGTGAACAAATCTTGTAAACATACTTCTAGAAGCTTGCTTAAGGCCAGATGAAAATGTGACTGCACGGGCCTAATTCTCATCTCACTTACATAAATGCAAACTACAAGTAATTCCAATAGAATTAGCCTGGTGACTAAAACCTGTTTAAATGAAAACAAAGCCTTCTATATCAAAATCAAAGCCTTTTTTTTAAATCAAAATCAAGCCTTGTATTTATCTATAGTAATGAAAAGGGTAGTAGGTACAATCTGGTTTGTTTCAGCTAGTCAGGATAGTCAACTGTAGAGTAACAGTTTATTTGTTTGATTGCTAATGAAAAGATACAAACTTTTAACTGCTTAGTTTTGTATACTAATTATAGTTTGTCCTGTAAAATCAATATATTCCGTTTTTATTGCAGTTGCAGTCTGTCTGTGCTTTGCTATACTACACCCCTCCTAAGATATGCTGAAGAATCTCAACTCCCATCAAGTTAAGGACATTGAACACTTCATAGAATTGAGCCCATAGTTCTTAATGGTATTATCGTCACCAAAAATAAACCCTTTAAGAGTCTAGCTGCAAGACGTAGAGTGCTGTCTGTCTGGTCTCACTAAATCTAATTGGAATGCAGAATGTTCACTAACTCACAGGGTTGAGCACCAGGTACAAAACCCTGAGGGATTAAAAAACACAGTCCTAGATGCTGATCCTTCAAATATTAATACATATGCATAACGTTAAGGGCATGAGTAGTTCCACTGATTTCTTTGGGGCTACTCACATACTTAAAGATAAATGTCTGTAAGCATTTGCACGATCAGGTCTTAAAACAGAAAACAGGAAAAGTTCTAGCAATGTATTCTCATTTCATTACTGAGCTATTGCCCAGATAAGTCCCTGTAAACTGAAATAAGACTATATCTCTAGGTTTATGCCACCTACTTTTTTGCTTTATAATCATGATCCTAAAATAAATTAATATTGTTCCACTTTGCATATGTCTTTATACCTTTGTTTTATAAGAATAAGTACATGATAAGCCATTTTCTCTGTTTTTTCATAGCAGTCTTTATTACAAGAATTTGACTTCTGAATTTTAATGCCTAATATGATCCTTGAAAAGCTATAAACTTTTAACAGACTTTAAACATAAACTGAGTGAGTAAATTGCCAGGGAGTCTGTCGTTTGATCCCAGGAAATCCTGATTAATAGCTTTCAGCTTTTGTCAGACCACCCTGAACACATTTTGGAAAACAATTGACTCATTTTATGGCCATTTAGATTGTAATTCAACTTACCAAATTTATAACAAAATTTAAAAAAAAAGAAAACCCACTACGTGAAGGCACAAGAATTTATAGTTCTTCGCATTAGCCCATATGCTGAAAGCCTATTTCTTGGTCTACTTAACTCAGTCTATATATTCATAATTCTGTTTAATTGCCTAATTCATATGATACTTTTAATACAAATAGAATCTGATCCAAAGCCTTATAGTCAATAAAAATATTTCCACTGAAAATAAGTCCATTGACTTCATTGGGATTTGGATAAGGCCCTATATATTTAAAAGTTGTTTTTTTTTTCTTTAAGGAAACATTTTCAGTAGACAATGAATGTCTAGAATGTTCCCCCCCCCCCAAGGTAGTCTAATAGATGATCATTTATTTATTTCCTTTATTGTATATACACAGCATGTTATGGGGATGTGGAACTTGTGATGGACACTTGTTTTTAGTTGCAGTATAAATTGAAAGTAAGAAGTAATGTTAACTCTAATATAAGGCTATATCCTGTCATTGTTATTCGGCACCAAATCACGTGAAGTGCTGAACACCCTCAGTTCTCATTAAATACAATGGGAATCAAGAGTGCCGGCTACCTCACAGAGTGGGGCCCTAGACCTCTATTGAAGCAAAACTTCCATAGCCTTGAATGGGAGTTTGTCCTGGACAAGGATTTGAGTAGCGATGGAAGAATTTGGTGCATACAATGAATTTAAACACATACAATATCAAATTTTCCTATTTAAAGACTTCATCATACTCATGTACATGCACCAATGGAAATCTCTGTTTATTTATCCAAGAAATAGGGTCCTTTATTGAAAAACTATTATCATTTTTTAAAAGTATAGAAACTGTTCCTAAAGAGAATCTTTCTAAAGTTCAGCCATGAAAGGATGAGTAACTGAGATAGTGGAGAAGGATTTTACCTACTGTTTAAAATCAAAGAAGTCAGAATTTAAAAAAACATGAAGAAAAACAGTTATGTAGTGATAATGGAATATACTTGCACTGTTTGCTCATGTAAAGCTTTGGACCAAACTTGCACTTTCTTTCCAAGAAAACTTATAATTTTCCAAAGAAGGGTAGATGTATTTTACCATTCATAAGAAGTCTATATCTCTTTAATAAGGAAAAGAAAATATTTTTAAAAGTAGTGTCTCTCTCTGGTTGTAGCATACTCAAAACCTTAAGCTTTCTACTGTTAAAAAATAAAAGTCTCATTATTTTCCTAGCTTCACTTTGCTTGAAGTGATTGATGCAGAATTTTACTGCCATCCAATGGCAAGGACTATTATAGCCTAAGTAAATGTCTAATGCTTTTTGATCAAATTGCAGTCTAGGGAATTTAACTTATGTAGTACACTTAGAATTTACATCAATACATCTCTGTTCGTTACACAGTAAGAAAGAAATATGAACACACTTTCAATTTATTGTGGTTTCCTAATTCAATTTAACTGTGAATTACTAATATTGCTGTACATAATTACCTAAATGAATAAATCAACCTAGGCTACTTGCTAAAAAGAACATTAAAGCATAATATTAATTTGTGCATGTACCTTGTCTTATAGGCATAAAATGTTACTTTAAAAAAAAACAAAATAACAATGTTTTCCTAGTGGACTCTACCTTTGTTAGGAGTGTTCTCCATTTTTATCTGTTGTAGCTGGTATATGGCAGCTACCAAAGACAACTTAGCTGTTCCTGTACACCAAAAGATTACTGATTTACACTCAAATGTATGCTAGATTTTTTTTAATCATCTTTTTCATTTTAAGAAAGCATTTCAAGACTGGTTATAACAAAGGCAGACAGAAAACTAAGAACTGATGTCTGTAATCTGAAATACTCAAATCTTTACATTCTGTCAATTATAGCTTCTATAATTTCACTCACTTAGTGACATTTTAAAGGCCACTCAGTCCTGTAACACTTTTATTTAGACTTTGAAGTGTAATATAGCAGTAATGCATTTAATATTTTTTCAAATATATCTCTCAAGCAGAGGAAATAGAGCACAGAATGGCTAAACTTAAATAATGTTCAAGATTCTGGGCTAACTTATTAGAACTCAGCCTCCGTTCTTGTATCTCCAGTATACAGGTGCAATGAAGTGGGATTTTCTCCCATGAAAGCTCATTTAATAAATAAATTTGTGAGTCTTTAAGTGCCACGGGACTCCTTGTTTGTTTCAAATAGTTGTGGATTCTGCTGATATCATTTGGAACATCTAACTGCCTGGCACGTGGGTGCACTCAAATAGATAGATTTGCACATATCATTATACCCATATTTCTACCTTTTTACTTACACAGAAGGACCCTGACTGGCCCAAACCCTGGCTCCTCATTTCTTGCTTCATCTTGTATCAGTGCCTTCTGGCTCAGTATTGATAGAAAGAAGATAGAGAAATAGCTTATTCCATGTCATGAAGAAAGGCTATTTCAGAAGGAAAAAATGAAACTGAGCATTCAAAAAAAAACATGACATGAAAAATCAGTCTCAGGGGAAGCTTGTTGTAAGCAACTTTCCAACTCCAATCAATAGAAGAAAGTAAAAAGGAAATAGCACGAGGCATTCATTGCATCATTTTTTTTATTGCAGTTTGTTCAAGCTTGAAGAGCTGTGTTAAGACATTATAATGGGCATTGGGGGTCACACCTCTGATGCATATACAGTCCATGGAAGGATTTTCCTGGCCTTTAAAGGGAATTGTATTGTGCCCCAATTATACAATAATGACATCTTGTGCAGTCATTTTCAGTACAGCAATGGCTGCCTTCTGGCCTCCAGATAAGCCCCAATTCAGCTAGATGCCAAAGTCTTTGCTATTTCTTCCAGAAGTGAAGCTTATGGAAGTCTCACTGGGATGCATCTATTAGATTTTACATTAGGGCCCACAATTCTAGAAGCATTCCTTCTCTATGACATCTAGGAACTTCCTTCAACCTTCTGGTCAACTACTTAAAAAAAAAAATCCCAAAACCTACACTAGTGGGTCTTTGTTCACAGTCTTTGACTAGCGCCTTGGTAAAACAAGAAACATTATTTAGATTTAATTAATAATGCCACAAGCCTGCACAGAATACTACAACACATAGCATTTTCAAAAGGGAGAAGCAATTGGGACATTGACAGTGGAATGTCCTCCCAGTGGGTACGTCTACGCTATGTGTTTAAGTCGACTTAAGGGCCCTTAAGTTGACTTAAACAGAGCCCTGTCTACACTGCAGGCCAATAAAGTTGACTTTAGGGTCCAGTAAAGTCGACTTTATAAGGTCTACTTATAAAGTTGACTTTACCGTTAAGTCGACTTTATTAAGTCGACTTAAGGCAATATGGACTCGCAGTGGGGCCATTAAGTCAACTTTATAAAGTTGACTTAAGCCAGGGCACCCATTTAAAGTCGACTTAATGTAGTGGGGACTCACTAAGTTGACTTAGTAAGGTCTTCTTAAAGTAGACTTTAAGTAGACTTTACTAAGTTGACTTAATAAAGTTGACTTAGCTTTTACAATGTAGACATAGCCAGTGAGATTAGAAGGAGTTTACGTGTGGCCAAGTTTTGTGCATGCTGAACTAGGCACTTAGCCAAAGCTTTCCCAATATAACTGAAATGTAAAGTGGAAAACACCGCAAGCAGGCCTGCCTAAATTTTAGAAGGGTAAAGAACAGAACTTTTGTAATCTACTAGAATAAAACCTACTTTGGACATTGGTATGCACTCTTATTCACCAATTTAGGCACTACAATGGTGGGTCTGCAAGCAAAACAGAGAAACAGACAAAGATTGAGTAAGGGTAATTGGATTTACATTATTAGTAATTGTATTTTACTCAGTTTTTAACATCAGCCCAGCATGATGATGCCTGAAAATCCAGAGCCCAGTTGTCACTTATTCTTCACTTTGGCACAATTCTCACAGAGAATTGTTGGGTGGTGGGAAGAGAGGGGACCTCCCCTTTATGTTAATTTTGAAATTTAAAATTTATTCTATTTCAAAATTCAGAAACTTTTGACAAGCTCTATAGTGAGTTGGCAAATGATGGGGATGGTACACACACACACACACACACACACACACACACACACACACACACACACCAGTGTTACATTTTTTTCTTTAATTTCAAAATTTCAGATTTTGAAATTAAAATAATTGCAACCAGCTCTCCTCTCATTTAAATTAAAAGTGAGCTCTCTCCAAATGAAGATTTCAGGATGAGTGTGTATCCATCTGTTAATACCTAAATTGCTAATTCACTTTCTTAAAATTGCTTGTCACAATAGAGCTCAATATCCTTTTAGTATATGCTTGTGTAAATTTACTTACTGAAGTCAGTTTTAAATTAATTTTGGGCTAAGAGGTTCAGCTGTAAGTGTAGTTTCAGTAAACCAAGTTAATCCATATTTTACAGAATGGTCATTATCTCACATGCCTCAAAATAAAGCACATCAGATTACACAAATGGATAAGGGAACATTTTAATTTCAGTCAACAGGTAACTGATATGTTGCATAAAGTGTAGCTTGTACTTTGTGCTTTCTGGGGAAGTTCTCATTAATAAAGCTGTCCTGATGATATGCTTTCTGTGCTATATCTCAAGACTTCAGATGCCTAGTCTACAAATGTTTTTTCACAGAGCATAGGGGAGTTGTAGAAGGTTTAGGAAACAGGGAATTCTCCATTTCTCCAGGCAACTCATGTGGGAGGCATCTATTATTTGCCAGGAGTCATGGAGAGCACAAGAATGGTAACAAGAGAACTGTATGCAGTACTACTGATCCCAGTAAGGCATGTTTCGGTGGGGTGGAATCTATACCTCCTTCCTTATCTACTGTGCTCTGTCAAGTGTGGTAGGATGGAACGAGGGGACTGTAGATTCTCCTGTTTTTAAAGAGGTTAAAAAAAATGTGCTGCCTATATTCCCATATACTGAAGTCAGCACTTCCATCCATGTCTATTTTTGGCCAAGACATAGGGAGACCCTTTGTGGTGACACTAGGTAGCACAGACAGTGTTTAATTAATCTGGAAACTAGAAAGACAAGCAGAAATATAGATCCTGTGTCCAGCAACTTCAGTTAAGTGTCCCTTTTCTGTTCATTACAACAGAGTCCTGTCTCTCCTCCCTTACTCTGTTGATGCAAATTAAAACAATGAGTCATTTAAAAGTATCAAACTAACTGGAATATCAAACAACCAGCAGAATTTCCAGCTTTCATTTATAGATAAACTGCTTACAGCAGATTAGGTTTTTTTTTCTGATTCAATTTTCTTCATATTCTATTATAATGTTCCATACATCAAATCATACAGCCAATGACAATCACTTATGTGATACAGCATTTAATTTTCCTGCCCACTAACAACATGATCTGTTTTGCTTGCCTGAAAGAAAGTATCATGCAATGATTTTAATTATTTAGTCATGATTTAGAATGCATGATATATGGGTATCATTATCAATGGCTGCAATATCAAGTCTCTTCTTTTTGGCTATTTAACATGAGGAGGATGCTCTTTGTTCATCGTGGACACAGTTCTTCTAAGCATTACCAACACCTTCTGCTTTTGTCAGGAGATGAGAAAGTGATCAAGAGCCTAATCAGTGCTTAATTTGGCACTGATGTGTTTTCCTTTCTCACGCCATGCCCAAAGATCTAAATTGTCCCTTCAAATTACAGTAGCTTTTAACATACTGCACAATAACTAGATCTAGCTAGATACAGACAGATGATAGAGACATAAATGTAACATTTAAATAAGTGTTATGGTTGTGTGTGGGCTACAAGATGAAAAATAAGTTAATAAAAACATGGTGGAATTAAAAAATAAGATTACGGAATTGCTTTAACCATAAAGCCTTCTTCTAGCTATGAAAAATAGCTAATCTTATTCTCCCCATTAAGTTTGTTCCAGCTTTTTCCACAGTCCAATGAAGGCCTCACACCAGAAATATCACGTTTATGTTTACCTTGTAATTATAGCAGGCATTTTATTAATTCTTTGAAGACTAGATCTTTAGTGGTAAAGCTATGCTCTGTTTTGTCCTTCCCTTTCTCTTATGATGATGTTGTAGAGGTACTATTCCATCTGCAGAAGAGTTTCTGCACTGTGCAGAGCTCAGAGCCAGTAACTTTTCCATTTCAATGAAACTGGAAGCATCATCATACTTTGAAAGGCAAGATTGCAAAACTTTTCTGCAAACCCCATTAAAAATGTCTTTGCAGAGTCTCAGCTCTCCGGATAGTATCAACCAAGCTTAATAATTTCAGTGCTTAGACCAGGATCTTGTGTTCTTCTTAGACGAGTGCATCAGAATCAGAGCATCTAGATAAAAGAAGAAATTTCTCATGAATATACTCCACATGATTAAAACTATAGCTCCCTATGGTTTAGACCTGGAAGACATTTTAATTATCTATTTAACATCTTGCTATTTCTGGAATTCTGACTGTGAATGTTTCTGACATAGTGTTTCATGGAGTATCCTTTTCTCATACTGTGCTTTTTTTATACTCCAGATGCACAGTAAACAACAGAAGCTTGTTTTATCTTTTAGTCTCTACCAGATGAAAAGCAAAAGGTAACTATAGGGGGAAAAAATTAAAAAGAATTTATTTTAATAGTGGATAGCCTATGTATAATGTAAAAGTTCCATAATAATCTATCAAATATGCTCTTAAAGATAAGATACTAAAATTTAATTTTTATTTGCTAAATAGCATGCAGATCTGAAAAATCTAACCACAAACACCACTGCAAATAAAAGCTTAATCAGAATATGAATTATTGTAAATACAAGCCCCATGTCTTCATTTTTGCAGAGAAAATTATTCAGCTAGTGAGTCTTTATATAATTAATCACAGTACACATATAGATAGGGAGAAAATTACTTAGACACACTTACTTAATAGATAAAAACCAAAATCAGTTTTTGTGATAGTCATTACCATCCTCACCCTCACAACTTAAAACAAATAAAGCACAAAAAAATCCTTGACACAGTAATCAGATGCAGTTCTGGACTTTGCCACTTGGGTAGATGCAACTGAATCTTCAATTACCAGTATTAGTGAAGCCCCAATCCTCAGCCAGTGCTGGCAGCCCCCTCTGTCAAAAAAATAAAGTGGTGGCCACCTGAAAATTCAGCTGTAGCCATGGCTGGAGTGGGGAGGGTGGGGAAGTGCCATTTCCTAGGCATGCCACTGAAAGGAGCAGCTCAAGGAAAGAAGCTGCATGGAGTGCCTGCTCTTTGCAGCATGCCTCAGGACAGAAGTCACCAGGGATGCCACAGAAAGAAGCTCCCTGGAATGGCTCCTTTTGGTAGCGGCACACCATGGAGAGGTGCTGCTCCAGGCAGCTTCTTTCCACAGTATGCTTGGGTCATGGGGATGATAGGGACCCCCAATGTCTCACTTGGCCTGAAAGAAACTATCCAGAGTGGCTTTTGGTAGCAGGAGAAGCAATTTCTGTGGTGCTGCAGAGGGTGCCACATGCCAATTTGAATGGACTTGTATGCCCCTGTTGGCATGTGTGACAGGAGTTGCCTACTCCATCTGCAAATATAGATTTCAGTTTCTAGTATGGAAGTGACTATGAAAAGAGGTGGTATGAAGTTGGTATGGGAATGATTATGCTAATAGCGTGTTGAGCATTGGCCAATGCACCCTAGGATCTAGAAGTCTTCAGAATTCTGAGCAGATTCAGTCTGAGCTGAGTGTTCATGTAATTCATAAAAGTGTCATATCTTCTCTTGAACCATTGTGATCACCTATTCTGACCTCCTGAACAACAAAGGCCATAGAGCTTCCCCAAGTGATTCCTGCATCAAGCCCATAATTTCTGCTTGAACTACAGAGTATCTTTTATAAAGACGTCCGACCTCAACTCAAGCACTTCTCCACTGGATATATTAATAGATTGTACTTTTGAATCTCGCACTGCAAGACAGGTGTTCCAGACTTCAGATGATTCTTGTATCTATTTCCTGAACCCTTTCCAATTCAACATCCTTTTTAGAATATGCACACCACAGCTGGATACAGGATTCCAGCAATGGCTTCAGTAATGTCTTATACGGTGATAATAATGCCTCCTGATTGCTACTCAGTATTCCCATGTTATACATGCTAGAACTACATCTCTTCTCTTGGCCACTGTACCATGCTAGGAGCTCTTTTGAGTTCATTTGAACATGTTCATCACGTTATTTCAGGTTCATCATGAACCCCCAAATCCATTTTTGAATCCCAGCTTTTCAAACTCACAGTGCTACATTCTGTGAGTGTGTGGGGACTTATATTCTGTGTAGCGAATGGTGGCCAGCGCACACAGTGCCAGCAGCCAGTGAGGAGCTTCTATTAGAATAGAATCGAATCGAATCATAGGGTTGGAAGGGACCTCATGAGATCATCGAGTCCTACCCCATGGGGCTTGAACCCAGGACCTTCTGCATATTAGGCTATGTCCACACACAAGGGGTTGTTTCAAAATAGGTTATTTTGAAACAAGTCGTTTCGAAATAACGCCCTTATTTCAAAACAACTTATTTTGAAATAACAAAAAACCATTTCGAAATTAGGAAAAAGCGGGAATCGAAATAGCATGTCCACACTGTGGGCTTGCTAATTTGCTTCAGGGGCAGGCCACCATGGGAGGTATGGCAACATGGCCACCTCCCTGGGCCATGTCAGCGGCTGGGTTGGTAGCCAATCCTATAAAAGCTGGCCCCGACCTCACTTCCCTATCCACTCTGGCTAGCAGGACTCTGCAAGCGATGGACACTGCCTGGCTACCCAGACAGCACCATGCAACACTGAGACCCTCTGCCCGCCTGCAGAGTGTCCTGCAGATGTGGGACACTCTGCTTGCAGACCCAGATGGTGCCCAGCCTCTGCTTGCGGCTGTCATCCACCTGGCCCACAGAGCAGAGCTACTGCCCCTGCCCCCCTCCATGCCTCCCCAGGTCTGGGCCCAGGAGACCAGCCCAGACAGGTAGGAGCGGGTGGTGCTGCGCACCTGGGGGGACGACCAGTGGAGGAGGAACTTCTGCATGACGAGGGCCAGCTTCAACCTCCTGGTCACAGAACTCACCACACTTCTGCGTCGAAAGGACACCCCCATGAGGCCTGCCATCCCTGTGACAAAAGAGTGGCCATCACCCTCTGGAATATGGCCACTCCTGAGTCACACAGGTCTGTGGCACACCTCTTCGGCATCAGGAGGTCTGCCACTGGCAACATACTTGTGGAGGTCACCAGGGCCATCAACCGGGTCCTGCTGCAATGCTTGGTGACACAAGGAGAGCTGCAGGACACCATTCCCAGCATGGTCACATTCAGCTTCCCCAACTGTGCGGGGATCCTGGATGCGACTCACATCCCCATGTGAGCCCCGGAGCACAGAGCCGCAGAGTACTGAAACTGCAAGGGGTACCACTCGATCATTTTGCAGGCCCTTGTGGACCACTGTGGCCCGTTCCAAAACTGTTATGTGGGATGGCCAGGGAGGGCCCATGATGCCAGGGTCCACCGTAATTCTGCCCTGTACCAGGGCATGGAGGCGGGCACCTTCTTCCCCCCGCATAACATCAATGTTGGGGGAGTGGAGGTGCCCATCCTTATCATGGTGGACGTGGCCTATCCCCTGTGCCCCTCACTCATGCGGCCATATGCAGGGCCCCTCGATCCTGGGCGGCAGGTCTTCAACCACCTCCTGACCTGCTGCCGCCAAGTGGTCGATTGGGCATTCGGCCGCCTCAAGGCTTGCTGGAGGTGCCTCCTCACCTGCCTCCACCTCACAGAGAGGACAATTCTGCAGGTGATCAGCGTGTGCGTGGCCCTCCACAACTACTGTGAGCAGTGTGGTGAGCCCATTGCACCTGCGTGGGAAGCTGAGGCACGACTCCTCGCCAGGGACTATGAGGAACCTAGACCTGTGCCCACACAAGAGCAGGCATCCCAGAGAGCCTTGTCCGTGTGCAATGCACTCATGAACACCTTCGCCCAGGAGGAACTCTGAGGGCCAGGCCTGCCCTGCCGCACACCACCCTCTCCCCCCTTCGCCCACAGCCAGCCCCCATCCATCCATCCGCACTGTGAATACCCCCAAATAAAACCACTCAACACCAAGAATGCATTTCTAACTATTTATTGAACAATGCAGGGAAGGGCTGGGGAGGGTTACAGGATGGGGAAATGTGGGGGCAGTCTGGGGAAGGGGGCAGCAACCTGGAAGGGGGACTTCAGGGAGTTTGGGGAGAGGGCCAGCAACTTGGTAGGGGGACTTTGGGGAGTTCGGGGAGGGGGCCAGCAACTTGGGAGGGGCAGGTCAGGGGGTTCG
>ML682006.1:12280705-12295644 GCA_007922195.1 Podocnemis expansa
CTTGGGTCCAGCGTCGCCTCCGGGGAGGGCCAGGTAGCGAACCCCCTACAGGACGTGGAGGGGCTGTCCACTCCACCAGCTCATGGACGTTGGTGGCAAGGGCCTCGACCGCTGCTGGCAGGTGCTCGCTCAGGCGCTCCAGGGCCGCGACCACCCTGTCATCCACTGCTGCCACCTGCTGCAGGAGATGGAGGGCTTCGTCCTGGCACTGGGCCTGCTCCCATCTCCAGGCCTGGGTGGATGCCTCCATCCACTCCCCAAGGTCCTCCAGGCTCTAGAGGAGCTCTGCCTGTGACCGGTGGGCCCTCCTCCTCTGGGGTGCCCTTAGACTGAGGCATCGGGCTGCTGGTGGTGGCTGGTGAGTGGCTGGGCGACCTGCTGGAGGGAAGCAGAAAACACAGTTGGCCCCTGCCGCCTGCTGGGCCTGTCTGTTTGCAGCCTGTCTGCAGCACACACCTCTGCCCTGACTGTCAGCAGGACCCAGGATCCCATGGGACATTGCCTTGGGGTAGGGCTACCGGGTCCCAAAACCTCGAAAGGAGGCCAGGAAAGTACCAAACAGAGGACACTGGAGGACACTAGGTGAAAATGTCTGGCTGTGGTATTCGTCAGTGTTTAGGGGGCCCTGGAACACTTGCCTGTACAAATCAATATTCTGTGGCATTCCAGGATCCTTCAACCCCTACACTAAAAAGCCTGACAAACTCCTTTATTTTAAACTGCCTGCCAGGCAGAGAATGTGAGGATAAAAAGAAGAACAGGACAGTAAAGAGTGGACCATGTTCTCCTTTTGCCAGACATCTGGGAACCATACCCTGGAGGCACACATGGTAGTGGTGACCACAGTGGTGAGCTGGACTCACCCACACCTTGCTCTAGGGGGTCTCCCAAGGCCACTTGCCAGTGGTGTGGCGTGCAGGCTCTCCACCCACCCAAGATGCAGCTGCATCTTTGACATCCAGCCCCTGTGAACCACCCCCAGGCACACAGGGGCCTGTGACCCTGGTGCCACCTGTCTCTCTGGGACCCGTGGCCAAGGGGGGGGGCCTCTGCACCTGCCAACCCTGTGCCCTACCTGCCCTGGTGCCTGGCCCTGTACCCCCTCACTGCCCATGACCTGCTGGACAGGCCCAGCCCTCTGTGCCTCAACGGGAGGGGAATACTTACCCATGGGGGGTCCAGAGGTCTGGCGAGATGTTCTGGGCTCCGTGTCAGAGTCCCCAGGGGCCGGGATGTTATCTGGCCCCTGGTTCTCCGTGCTGCTCTCCTCTGGGCCAGCGAACAGCTCTGGGGTGCTTGGGGTAGCCTTCGCCGCCGGTGGTGCTGAAGCCGGAGGCCCCCCAATGGAGACATTAGACCGAGTCCCAGCTGCCTCCGGGCCTGATGAGGGGCTCTGCTGCACTCCTGTATCCAGAGCCTCAGCGGGGAGACCACTGGGCTCTGGACCCAGGAATGCATTGAGCGCCTTGAAGTAGGGGCAGGTGGCTGTGCTCTCTGCCCCCTGGAGCTCCCAGGCCTCCAGGTCCGAGCATGGTCCTGGCTCAAGGACTTTACCTTGCTCCAGACCTGCTCAGTTGTCCAGGGGTGCCCCTGCTCAGACATTTGCGGCTGCAATGACTGAGTGTATGTCCTCGTTCCGGTGGGTGGCCTGGAACTGGGACATGATGTCTGGCCACTGCCAGATCCCAAGGAGGCAATGAACCTCCTCTGGAGTCCACACAGGGGCCCTGCGTCACCCCCCTGTGCCACTGGTGCCTTGTGAGGCCATGCCTTTCAAAGCACAATGGCACACTGCCTCACAGGCATGCCCTGATAGGAAGTTCCTGTTTCCCCAGGGTGCTGTGCAACCTGGGAAGAAGGTCAGACTGTTATTTCAAAACAACACTTGTTTCAAAATAACATGTCTGGACAATGGTTATTTCAAAACGAGTCGTTTAGAAATAACCGTTGTTTCAAAACAGCATGTCCCAATGGGGTTATTTCGAAACAACTCACTTCAAAATAACCATCATTTCAAAACAGAAGGGGTTTAAGCCATTTTGAAATGACGGCTCTTGTTTCGAAAGAACGGAACCCGTTGTTTCAAAACGAGAGTACGTCATTTGGACATGCCACTTCTTATTTCAAAACAACCTCTGTTGTTTCGAAATAAGAAGTCTGTTTGGACATACCCTTAGGTTATTGAAACTTGTGCCTCCTGAATTAGTTGTTTCTCTGAGCTGAGTAAACTTGGGGCACTCTTTGAAAGTATCAAATGCTTCTGAAAAATACTGATGTAGTGCTTTTCCCAAAAAATACCTCTCAGCCCCAGCCCCTTGGAACACAGGAAAGCCAGAGAGCTTTGGAGACATGGCTGTGACTAAATCTGTCTTTGAAAATGACATATATGCCCAACTCCAAATTAGTATCCTTAAAGGTGCATTGAAATGGCTAGGTTTTAAAAATTTTGGCAATATTATCAGAGCATCCTGATCACCCACTATTGATGAGTGCCTCTGAAAAACAGACCATATATAAGCAAAGACCCATGCCATAATTCCATTATTGCTCCTACTTTAAGGTAACAAGCCATAAGAATCTGGAGCGTGAAGAGTATTTGTTAGGATAACCTCTAGCTTTATTATCACTTAATTAAGTCCCACAAATTCACAGTCAAACCCTTTAAACAGGTTTAAGGCTGTAGCCTGGAAAAAGACAGATCCTAAATTGCCCTGTCATTTTTCCCCTAGGAAAAGTAATTTTTTGGCCTCAAAAACAAGCTGAAAAATTTTGAGTTATCCCAAGAAGATGTCAATTTCAGCCTTGAAATCTGACATAAATAGTGTAGCTATAGCCATCAGTTGTACTCACCATTACCCATCCTTACTTTTCAAGTAGTCCTAATATGACAGATTGAGACACACATTTACCTATTCTCTTATGCATACTAATGAGGAGTTATTCACTCAGGTTGTTCCAGTGATGGAGAATTCACCACAACCTTTGGTAAATTGCTCCAATGATTAACTGCCCTTACTAATTTAACTTTACACCATATTCTCCATCTGAATTTATCTAAATTCAACTTCCAGCCACTGGATCATGTTATACTTTTCTGTGTTACAGGTTTCTCCTATGAGGTTCAGAGGGGACTGAATTTGAATGACTTTACCTCTAGTTAATTTAATTATAGATCAATTAATTTCAACTATGTAGAAGCTTGAAAATAGCCCTTTTCAGGAAATAACCCAGTTTATGTCTAAGAATATGTCTCCACAGCCATTGTACACCCATGGCTGGCTCGTGTCAGTTGATTCAGGCTCGTGGGGCTCTAGCTGAAGGGCTGCAAAATTGCAAAGTAGACATTCAGGCCTGGGCTTCAGCCTGTGCCTGAATATCTACACACTGAAATCACAGTACCGCAACTAGAGCCCCACAGTCCAAGCCAGCTGTCATGCACTATAGACAGAGAGTTGGATTAAGGCAGGGGCTTTAGGGACAGCAGCCCTGGGCCACAGACTAAGAGGCCCACACAACACTGGCCAGGCAGGTCTTTTCAGTCAGGTTCTTGGGGGTCCTGGCATGTTGACAGTGCTTCAGGCGTTGGTGGCCCACCATCAGAAGCCACTTTGCCAGCTGGCCCTGCCCCTTCCCCTAGAGCACAGCTCTATGTGCTGGCCCACCCTGCCCCCAGCAGCCTGCCAGGAGTCATGAATTGTGGCCTGTTGGCCCTGGGCCCCTAGGTCCCAAACACCAACCAGCTCAACCAAGTTCCAGCCTGGCATGAATGGTGTGTCTGCTAGATGGCACCAGGGCTGGTGTACCCAAACACTGCCTCGCACCCAGGCTTGCCATTGTGGTGGAGGAGTAAGGCCCTGGAGCTGAGTAGCAGGGGCCCTGAAAATCAGCAGCCCAGGACCCCTTAATCTGGCCCTGTCTAGATGCACCTAAAAATCCACTCATATGCTGCTTTAGAAGTTGGGCATTTTGTCCTAGGTAACAGTAACATCTGGAAGGTTGCACATAGGATGTTCTAGTATGCATTAGAAAAGGTATTTCAAGTAGAGACAGGGAGGTGTTAGCACCACTATACAAGGCAGGGGTGAGACCCCATCAGAAGTATTGTGTGCAGTTCTGGTCCCCCATGTTCAAAAAAGATTAATTCTAATTGGAACAGGTGCAGAGCAGGGCTACAAGGATGGTCCACAGAATGGAAAACCTGGACGGAATGGACTCAATCAGCTTGCCTTGTTTAGCCAACCAAAAGAAGGTTGAGGGGTGATTATGACTGCTCTCTATAAATAAATCAGAGGGATCAATATCAGGGAGAGAGATGAATTATTTGAGTACAGAACCGATGTGGACACAAGAACAAAGGGATACAAACTGACCATCAAGAAATTCAAGGTGTCTAACCATCAGAGGAGTAAAGTTCTGAAATAGCCTTCCCTGTGGTGCTGTGGAGGCAAAAAACATAATTGCCTTCAAAACTGAGCTTGATAAGTTTATGGAAGGGATGGTGTATTGGGACAGCCTACTCTGGAAATTGACTGATCTTTGATTTCTGGTGGAGGATATGCCAGCAGCCTAAGAAGGAAGGGTAGGTGGCATGGGTTTCTGAGTTATTACAGAGAATTCTTTCTTAGGCAATTAGCTGGTGAGACTTGCCCACATGCTCAGGATTTAACTGATTGCTATTTTTGGGCTTGGGAAGGAATTTTTCCCCCAGGGCTGATTGGCTAGGGCTCTGGGTTTTTTGTTTTTTTTTTTTTTTTTCCTTCCTCTGGGGCATGGGGCATGGCTCACCTGCTGGTGAATTTTCAGCATCTTGAAGTCCATAAATCATGGTTTGATAATGTAGATAACTCAGTCATAGGTTAGAGGCACAGCTGTAACTAGGGCGGGGCAAATGGGGCAAAGACCCAAGCGGGGAATTTTAAAGGGCGGCCACCAGACCCTGCCTGGCCCAGAAGAGGAATGTGCCTTAGGCACATTCCTCCTGGAGTCAGGTAGGGGCTGGGGGAGTTTCTCCCACCCTGCCCCAAATGCCCCTGGCTGCTCTCATCCAGCAGCTGATGAGGCACCCCACCTCCAGGTCTCAGACTCCTCTCACCCAGCAGCTGGGGAAGCACCCCCTGCTGGCTCTCCAGCTACTCTTGCCTGGCAGCAGGGGAGGAACCTCCCTCCTGTTGGGGATGGATCAGGCCCCATGCCAGATGAGGGCCAAGGGGAATGCCTTTCTGGCTTCCTGCCCCAGGAGCCAGAAGTTGTAGTTACAGCTCTGGTTCGAGGCTTATTGCTAGAGTGGGTGGGTGAGGTTTTGAGGCCTGTATTTTGCAGAAGGTCAGACTAGATGATCATACTGGTCCCATCTGACTTTACAGTTTATGAGCCATATATTCAACATTGTGTAACATCTCCAACTGTTTATTTCACTTCTGTTGTCTATAAAAAATGCCCCTTCTCATTCTCCGTGTATTATTCATATATACCTTAAATTTAATTACTATCCCTTTAAAGTTAAAATCATACTACCCAAATATAACCACTATCACACTGGAATTGAGAATACTTTATACTTTATACATAATTATTATGCTGTGATAAGGCTGCCACCTTCTTTTCTGTGAAGCCACAATGGTTTTTCTGTATATCACTTCTTTCCTCCTATATGTTTACATTGTGCTTTTTCTTAGTTGTATAACAAATCTAGCCTTTTAGAATTCTGCCTCTGTTGTGTCCTTGCCTCTGAACCTTATTTTCTAATTTTTAATCTCATCTTTCCTGTAGTTAGCTGTTGTGTCTGTCACATGCTAAAGTGGTGGTAGCCAGTTAGGGAAGTCCCTTGTTAAATGATTAAACTCATTTGGGGTGTATCCTATATGTTACTACAACAGAGACTTAGTTGGATATTCTTCTTTTATTTAGCAGAGGGAAGATCTCTACAAATTGAACCAACATAATATCATCTCTTGACTAAGCGAGGAGAATCTGTGCTAACTTTCTCAGCTGAAAGTCCCTGTTTTCATCTATAATATTGCTCCCCAGACAATGTTGTGATCCTGTACTGAAAAAAAGAAAAACTACAGCAAAACTTTCTTTATTGTTAGCATGGCTACAACAGCATTCCTGTGCAGCAGGAGGACATAATTTGATGGGCTGGCAGGCATGTTTATATTTGCATGACAAAAGAATTAAACTAGAGTTCCAATACCACCTGCTCAGGGAAGCCGGTGATATAGCCTGGAATGTGGAGCAGAAACAATGGAAAGCTACCAAAGCTGGAACATTCTTATTGATCATTAGCATTTGTAATTTCAATTTATGGGTCTTTAAAATGAGTTAAATATGGAATAATCTACATGAGGTAATTAGGACAGGTAATATCTAGATTGTGATGGTCTTTGCTCATGGAGAGCATTTCCTACTGGTCAGGGGCTTCAGCTCTTCAACATGCAGAGAGGGGTTGCAGTAGGAGATTCTGGACCCTTCCGCTCTGATGGGCTCCAGATCAGTGCCCAGATAAAAAGTCAGCATTCTCTTGACCTTTTCTGGTTCTGTGTTGAATTTGAAAGACATAGGGCTGGTGAGACAGGTACTGGCACATAAACTGGGAGTTTGTGTTCTCAATGGCATATAACTACCTCAAGAGGTCATGGCTGGGGACAAACGTAAATGGTTTTCCCAGGAGGTAATATGATAGAGTCTGCAGGCCATTTCACAGCAAGACCTTCCTTTTCAATTACAGAATATGCCTGTTCCCATAGGTACAGCTTATGGCTCAAGTAAAGTATTACATTGTTTCCCAATCTGTGGTCTAGGGACCACTGGTGGTCTGCGAGGTGGTCCATGGGGGATGGCTGAAATGATAATTACTTCAGGTAAATGTACTGTGAGGAGTGCAATATGTCTGTGACAGAGTCTAATAAATTATTAGAAATAGCTGTGTTTTAATACCCCTTGATATATAGGTTTGACTCCCATCAACCATAGGCTATATTAAAAAATGTTTAAAGCGTCTTGCTTCCATGGTGGTCCACAAAAGCTTTTGATGACAATGTAGTGGTCTGCATATAGGTAAAGGTTGGGAACCGCTGGAATACTGGGTGTTTCTCTCAATTTGTGTCTTGAGATAAGATTGCACAAAGTCCCAATTCTGAAGCCTTGGTGTGTAAAACTAATTCTTTTGAGGACAGGGATTTTACAAAGGAGTTCTTTTACTTTCTTAAAGGCCTTTTTTCAGGCTTTTAACTTGTGTACCTTAGACAACTCTAGCACAAATTGGCAGTAGTAAACTGCGAGCCACAAATATCTTCTGACTTGCTTCTTCATAATGGGACATG
Organism: Podocnemis expansa; assembly: GCA_007922195.1. Classification (NCBI taxonomy): domain Eukaryota; kingdom Metazoa; phylum Chordata; order Testudines; family Podocnemididae; genus Podocnemis; species Podocnemis expansa. The sequence continues at coordinate 12,288,028 of ML682006.1, forward strand.
GGCCCTTCCCTTAAGAGATCCTAGATAGGTGGTTTCTTCCTTCCCAGTCTTGCACTTTATAGAGTTTACCATTAGCACAGTCCATAGCAGGGACTGAAAGACAGAAGCTAAAGATTCCTCCCATTCTCAGCAGATGACCACATCATCTAAATAGGCAGCTGCATGAGTCATGTAGTTGCAGAACTCAGTCCATGAACCATTGATTGACACGTTGCTGGAACACTGGAGGCAAAATGGTGTGGAAATGTGGTTTTCCCCTGTGAGTCTGCTGTGCATGAGATCTGTCAATACCCCTTCATTAGCTTTGATGTGGTGATAAAGCAGCCTCACAAATAGCTCATCAACTCAGGACATGGGACAGGCATCAAATCTGAAGATCACATTAATCATTCTGAAATCTGTGCAGAACCGGATGGTGTCATCTGGCTTTGGGATCAAATACAGCTGGGCTTCATCACATCATATCAGTTCTAACATCGCTTGGACTTCTTGCTTCACAGCCTTTTGCATTTTTGGAGGTTTCTCTTGAACAAGTTGCCCAGGTTCTATGTGGATGTTGTGGTGTGTAAGATGGGTCTGCACTGGCCAGGAGGAGAACACCGTAAAGAAGATTTTTAGGAGGTTTCTCGCTTAGGGCCTCTGTTCTAAGCAGAGGCGTTCCATTGTCTTTATATAGCATGGGGCCAGTGTGGTGGACACCTGAGACCCCTGTTCTGAATTAGGGGATATGAGGCAATAAATAAACCTTCTCACTCCTTTAATGATTTTAAAAGATTAGCATGATAAATCTGTGTGGGTTTCCTTTCATTGGGCTGCTGAATTTCATAGCTGACTATCCCAAATTTGCATAACGTTTAATAGCGTTCTTGCCATTTGGCAAGTAACTTGGACTGAGCACTTGGAAGCAGAAGGAGTACCTGACCAACTGACTTCACTACGTGTACATGTACCCATTTTTATGTACATTTTCGCTCCTCGGTCCATTGAGTATTGAGGAGGTTTTCTTCTGCAAAGACTCCTAGGTTCTCAAGCCACTCCTGGAAGTTCAGCACAAACTATATGACGTTCTCAGTTCTAGGAACCTGCCCTTTTCACAGCTCTTGACCAGGTAGAGAATTTTCAGAGTCATCACCCATGTAAGAATCCAAATGGGGAAAACCAATAAATGACTGAGGGTATGTCTACACTTAGAATTGAATTTGAATTGATGACAATCAATTTGAATTTAAGTAAGTGCATGGCCACACTTGCTTTCCTCAATTCAAACTGAGGAACTCCTCAATTCAAATTGATGAAAGCTGACTTTAAATTGGTCAAACCTTGTTTGACTTTGAAGTCCAGGTCAATTCGAACTCAGTAGTTTGAATTGACCCAGTGTGGCCACGTCAATTCAAACTCACTGTGAGTTTAAATTGACATGGGTTGATCTTCCTCCCAGGGCCCTTTTGCACCTGGGGCCTCCAGTGCCACCCTCCCCCCACCACACCAGAACAGGCTGGGGGGGGGGGGGGCAGTGAGATTCTTGTCCCCTGTGGAGGAAGGAATCCCCGCCAGGCTGGACCTGCATTCCCAGGGCTGGGGAAAGGCACCCTGTGCACACAGGGTAAGGACCCCCATGCAGCAGGAGATCCCCTGGCCGCACATGGGGAAGAGGGCCCTGTACGTAGCCAGGGGAGCTCCTGCCATGCACAGGGTTCCCTGCTCCACGCACAGCCGGGGGAGCTTCTGCTGCACGTAGGGATCCCTTCTCCCCCATCCCGCTGTGCTGTCAGCACTGGGAGAAGGGATTCCCCCAGCCCAGCACTGACAGCACAGTGGGGGAGGGGGAGAAGGTATTCCACTGGCCCACACCGATGGAGGGGAATCCCTTCTCCCCCACCCCGCTGTGCTGTGTATGGGGGGGGGGAGGAATATCCCCTGCCAGGCTCCTGCCTTCTGAGCCCTGCCTGGTGGAAATCATCCCCTACCCAGCTGTAGCACCCCAAGCCTAGAGCTGGGAAGGGGATGCTTTTCCCTGTGCTGGGCTGCAGGGGCTAAAGCCTGTCAGGGGACTGGGTGGCAACATGACCCTCCCATGGACATGCCAGTTTGAATTGGATTTTCTAGTGTGGCCATGTCAATTTGAATTGACTGAATTTGAATTAATCTTTATTAGGTCAAATTGACTAATTCGAATTCAGTAATTTGAATTGACATTCTAAGTGTAGACATAGCCTGAGGGACTTCCAGAATAGAAAATGATGGGCATGGGATTTCAGCTGATCCCAATGACAGAAATCAACAAGCATAAACCATTTTTAATTTCCTTTTCAGCATCTGGTTGAATGTCCACCCTAGCATGCATTAGTGGACAATAATAAATGGATGTGCATGAGGTCACATATCTCTTTCAGCTGTCTAAATGTAAATTTAGTTCCCTGATCATGAAGATCTCTTTAGGTGTCTCTAGTTGAGCATTGACTTTTAGCAGTTCAACAGTAATAGTCTTTCTACTGGTATTGTGTGGTGTGATTGTCCCAGAATAGTGGGTAGCCTATTACTAATGTATTTGTACCCTGCCTGGACTTCTTTCCAAGGAACCAATGAGACCTATCCCAGTCCTTTCAAAAGGAGACACTGATGAAGGGAAGGGTAACAAGAGGAACTTTTGCCCACCTCCTGTCCCCCTTTCATCCTTTTAGTTGGCATTTACAGCAAGAGCTGCATAACTTTTTAATTTCCTGGTATACTTCAGACTGAAAGAAGCAATTTAAAATCTGAACAAGGGTCTTCTCACGTCCAAACTGACCTGTAGAGGGAATAGCTACCTGGAGGCCTTATGTCTGGGTTGGCCTTCCCTAGGTCCTTGTCTGGTCCCCACTCCTGGCCTTTGGGTGGGGTGTCCGCAGTAGTCCCAAAGATTTTTGTCTGAGCTGGCGTTAGAGAGGCTGAGCCTCTGAGGTTCCCAGTCCATGACTGGCTGGACTCTTTAGGGAAGCCCCCAAAGAACCACCCTCTATCTCCTTAGTGGATGTCCTGACTGGTATCTCCCTTGAGTTTATGAGCAACTGCTTGAGTGAGACAGTTAAGGCATTCTCTGCTGCTCAATTATTTTCCATTAGTCAACCATGTCAGCTAAGGACTCTAGCTGATGTTTAAATACTCAGTCCCTATGCCTGGTTAGGAGTATGTGAGTGAATTGCTCCACCAGAATGAGTTCAACCAGCAGTAATCCCAGCCTACATCTTTGGCTTTAACCACCACCAGCACTAGTCCCTTTTATTCTGGGCCGCCATGCAGATCTGACCTTCTCCTGAAACCTCTGTCAGAAGGGCTCCTTCATGATGTTGATGTAGTCCAGTGTGACCCCTGTAACCTGGGCATAGTCTTGGGCATACAGTTCATTCAGAGCCTGAGATGCAGCCTGGGTTGGTCCCATCAGGTAGTGTCAACAGGGTGGCTACTGATCTACATTTGCCATCTGTTCAAATTTTACCAAGAAGGTCAATTGGTCATCTTCAGTGCTCACTTTTATGAGTTTCACTGGTACAGGTAGGATCCCGGTTTATGACCTGTTGTACCAACATTGCTGCTGTTCTTGCTGCTGCAACCTTAAGTCTCAGGCTAGCTGTTGCTGCTAGGCACCCTGCTGCTAGAGTTGTTGCTGCTGCTGGTTCTTCATCATCCACTGAAGCAGACATTTTAAATACATTTCACCTGATCCAGCAGCCAACATGTCCTTGTCTGTTGTCAGATGATTTATCTCCCTCATTCCTCCCCTTGCTCCAGGAGTGGGAAAGTTGGCCTCGTTCTCCACCAAGTTGTGATGGTCTTTGCTCATGGGGACCATTGCCAAGCAATCAGGATCTTAGGATCTTCAACATCCAGAGAGAGGAGCCTGGGCCCCGTGAGTGTGACCAAATGGTCTGACTCCCAGAATCGTCTTATGGTTGCCTTCTTTGGGCCACGTCCTACCACTGCTGTTGTCCAAAGTTTGCATCTGTAACAGGAGCACACAAAAAGGGTTAGCTCATTGCATGGAATCTCTTCATGACTGGGTTTGGTGTGGTATCACTCTCCCTCTTGAATGGAATCTGCCTTGGATATTTGAAGATGTAAGGAAATAAAAGGATATAAGGGAAATGCTGTGTACTTCCCTAAATGGGTGTCACACTAAATTACTCAAAATTGATAATTTATTTGGTCATGTGAGTGTTGATGGTGCACCTGCAGCACACTTCATTTCAAAGACAAATTTGTCTTCACTAACTGGCTAGCCACAGTCACAGGTATAACATTAATTTCATTTGTTGACTCAGTTACAAAAAGTACAATTGTTGCAATGATGAAAGCTGTTCACAAATGTTGGAGAGAAAGAGAGGTTCATTTCTATTGGTGCTATAAAGGGATTCTACTAGAAACTACTTTGCAACCTTAACTACAGATCTGCTAGAAACAATTTTAAGTCCTGTTCTTCAAGAATCAATCACATTCTTCTATGTGCATATTCTGTGTCAGAGCTAGTTTGTGCATACCCTGTTTACATGTGTATATAGCTTTCCAGAAGATACCTATATAAAACATATGCATTGCAGTCTCAGATTTGTAGAGAATGTGCAAAGAATGTGATCAATGGCATGTATTCAGATGTGTATGGATGAGATTAACATCTGGTATAGTGAGAATTGCATATGTTCATATCGGATATGCATACAGAAATGTATAGCAAAAAAGAATGTATGGACTGTGAATAAGCCCCATTATCTACTACATCTTAATGAATAGAATGACAATTACATTTGGTTACCCACTTAAGGTTTTCAATATATTGTCCAATATTTTGCCTTCTCTCTTGCAGGTCTGGTTCTGTTCTCATTGTGCACCTATAACTCTCTCTTTGAAGACAGTGAGAGGTTTGGATGCAAAAGGGATGCAGAATCATGTGCCTGTTCCACATTTTAAATGCATATTTTATTCTTTGACCTCCTAGCAACAAACAACAGCAGATCTGAAGCACTGTTTGATTGAAAATTTCAAACATGAATTAATCATTCTCACAGTGGTTTGGAACGTTGGCAGTTTGACAATTAGTACTATTATTCTAAAGTAAATGTTTCAAGTAGAAAATACACCAAAATACCTGAATCCAGTCCATTTTTTCTGCTAAATTCCATTTCTTCCATCCTCCTCCTTTCTTTTATTACACTCCCAATTTAAAACAAAATTAAAACCAGGAAGTTAAACACAAATGGCTAACTAAAATAATGTATATAACATGCATAAATATGTGAAGTGCTTGGAAATCTAAGATTTCTCATTGTGCTTAACTCATGCCTCCACACTGACACTAAAGTACACATGGTATCTACTATACTAATTTGCTATGTGCATACATGCATGTGTGACATGAAGTGTACCATGGGGCAGACGATTGTGATGGCAGAGGTGACTCAACCAGTTGCTCCCAAGGAGGGAGCAAGGAGCAATTGGTTGAGTCACCTCTGACGTCACAATGGCCTGTCACATGGTACATTCACCCTCCCACCCCTTCTCTGCCTTCATCTGCTGCCCATGCCCCCTCTTTACCACCCCTACTTCCTGTCCCTGCCCCCCACCTCCTGCCACCAGCTACCCCTTCTGTTCCCCCATCTGCTGCCCATGACCCCCTTCTTCAGCCCTCGCCTTCACTGCCCCCATCTCCGACGTCTGCCCCAGCCATCCCTTCAACACCCCCACCTCCTACCCCTTTTCCATTGTTCCTCATCCCTCACTCCACATCCTGTGCCCTCATCCTTCCCCCCTTGCCCCTGCCCCTCATCTTCACTTGTGCTATGCCCCCTACCCCATCCTTCCTTATCTTTCCAATGTATGTGGTACTGACAAGTGGTTGCACCCCACCTCCTGCCCCCACTCACCCCTTCTCTGCCCTCATCTGCTGCCTCTGCCCCCCATCACCACCCCCTCCTGTCCCCATGCACCCCTTCTCTACCCCCATCTCCTTTCCATGTCCCCGTTTATGACCCCCAGCTCCTGCCCTTCCCCCCACCTCCTGCCACCACCCACCTGCTCTCTGACCCCATCTGCTGCCCCTGCCCCCCTTCACAGCTTTCAGCTGTTTCCAATATTTCATGATGACTCTTCAGACAATTGTATGTGGTGCCCACTCAGGGAAGAAATCATGATTTGCCCCCATCATTTTTGATGGGTTACCGCTAGTAATATATAAAATCTTCCATGATATCCAAGTCAACAGTGTAATATGGAATAAGAAATCTTAACTTTGAATTTCCTGGACTATGTATAAGTAAGACTCTTACTTCTGTTCTAATACAGGTTTTGTGTTTATTAGAGAAATCCCATCAGTGAAGGTGCTGTGTATAGGATTTTACCTTCTATTATGTTCAAGAATCCTTCAAAACTTATGTACAGAATATTTTACACCCAAAATAAACAATTAAGCAATTTAAGTACATGTCAATATCCTATCTGCAATTGTACCTCCACCCAAACAAATGAGCAGTGTTGAGACCCCCTCTGGTAAGAGTCCCAAAGCTCTCTTCAGGTAGCTGACTACAGCAGACTACCAGAACAAATCTCTTCTCATGATCAAGGTCAGAGCTGGGTCAGTCATTCACAGAATATTACATCTCTTCTCAGAAACAGGAAGCATTTGATATCTGGTTTCCCTGTACACCATTCTTTGACTGAAGATGGATATTCCTTTTGTTTCCTGGAAGGGTAAAAAAAACTCTATGTTAAAATTATTATGTGTACTTAAATGTAATGACTGATAGGCACTTAACACTGTGATATATAGAGCCCAGAAAAACATTATGGGAATGTATAGTCTCTGGTATTCCAAAATTCTCGAGTGTGCTGTTTGTGTAGGTCCAAGGTTATCCGTCATGAAACAACCTATTTTACTTGGGGCACTAGTGTATAGTTGTGGGTACTTATGCAAAATGTAAGAATTATTATTTCCATATGTACAAAGGACACTTTTATATAAATGAACAATAACAATTAATACAGATTTCACATTTTACACAGATGATCTTGTCCTTCTTTAAAAGAAAAGTGTGGATGTTATTATCTGTCCATTTTTATAAACTAAAATTATATGTAGATTAAAATACCATTTGTAGATATGCAAATACTGTGAATGTTTACATACCCCAACTATATGCTTGTGCTTCAAGTCAAAAATTCCAAAATGCCTCAGTTTCATCTCTAGCTGCCTGGAAATCATGATTGCACTGACTATTCTCATAGGCCTTATCCTGGTGCACTACAAATGCCTAATGAAACTAATGAGAAATCTAGGCTCAAAACTCCCATTGATGTTATAATGGGAGTTTTGGATTCATATAGAATGCAGAAATGGACTTCAGAGTCAACATTTTCATATGTGAGCACTGATCTTCAATGTTTAAATTTTTGTGTTTTCAACTCAATATATGTCAGTGCAGATTTCTAAGAAGTTCCACACATCTATGACTCTAGTGATTTGTTTAACAATGTCTCTGGAGAAAGACATGGAGATATTTTAATGTCAAGTGTGTGTAGAAAAAAAGTGGAACAAAATTGTATAATAATAATAATAATAATAATAATAATAATAATAATAATAATAATAAT
>ML682006.1:12295654-12376569 GCA_007922195.1 Podocnemis expansa
ATAATAATAATAATAATAATAATAATAATAATAATAATAATAATAATTTTAAAGCTCTGGTTTATATCTGCTTCTAAGTCACCAGAAAGGTGACTGAGATGGTACCCACCAGCTCATCTGTCCAAAGTCTCAAAAATACTGGTAATAGATGTAGCAGTGAAGAATTCCACAGTTCTCTCTCACATACATCATGGTGCTGTCCAAAATGTAGGAGCTTTTGGGAAATAGTAAACTTAAGAATAAAGATAATATTGAGAACTTCAGTTCTGCTGTCAGGCTCACGCAACCTGAAGCTCATACTTACTCACTCACAAGAATGTCTGTTCTTATGAGCATCATTGGCAATGAAGGTCTGATACCACTTTATGGATATCACCCCTGCGTCTCATTATACAAAGCTAGCACAATGAATTAATTGGCATGACATCTCTTGAAAGACCACCACAAACTTGATGACACTAGGTCTTCTTTTTAGAATTGTTTGACTGACATAACTTTTGAATAGTGATGTGCAGGGAAACTTGGCTGGTGGGCCTGCTGGAAAAAAAATATTGAAGAAAAGGCAGTTGTAGACTGGAGTAACTGCTGTTCGATGACAGTTTCCTGGTGACTCTGCATGATGGTTGTTCTGTCTGATTTGCTATGTTCTGTGTTACTTTACATGTTGTTTGTCTGCCTTGCTTTGGTTCTTTTGCTGAGCTTTTCTTAAAACATAAAACAGTAAACAAATGTAAAATATTATTCTGTTACAAGATGACCATATTTATTCTTATCTTTTTGTTTTGGGCTCCTTGTTCCCCTCCTCTTTATTATCTTTCTCACTTCAGTTTAGCCAATTACAACACACTTTAGCTGGGGGTCAATATGTGGGCTGTATAGAAGGAACAATGCATATTGCTTTCAGAAACAAACCTCTTAAAGTATCAAAGGCAATATGAACATACCACTGGTGCTCCGTGATCCCCACCAGCTCCTGGTAAGCCTTGTAACTGTAAACAAATCCTGGTCTGGCAAGAGAGATTTGGGAACCCACCTCATGTTTTCTGAACTCTTCTCTTTACCATTTCACTCTAGTTACAGATGTTTTTGAAAGGTAAGATTGCACCCAGCCATCCAGTCTAGAAAAACAAAGGAACGGAGAGAAAGCACAAAATGCTCCCCACATGTAGCTGGTCCATACTGCAGTCCTTTGAATACTGTACAAAGCTATTATTGCTGCCAGTGCTTGGGTTTCCAAAGTGGGCAAAGGGAATATGGAGGGGGCAGGCGCACTGCTCTACCCACTCCTGACTCCTGTCCAGCTGGCGGGGAAGAAGGGAGCAATTACTGCATCCTGTTGCAGGGAGATGCAGCGTTCACCTCTTTCTCCACTCTCCTGAGTCAGTGTCTGCATTCACACTAGTGCCATACTACCTTGAAAGCACAATAGTGCCCTAGATTTTTGTGTGAGGTCACCTAGAACTAAATTGTGCCTGTTGCAATGTTACAAGTGGAAGGAGCTTGAAAATCACCAAAAATCTGTATTACATAACTTCTTGTCAGTCCATCCTCCCTTGCATGGCTACAAAAACCAAGCTACAATCTATCTGTGGGGTGTTTTGTTTGTTAGTTTGTTTGTTTTCACATCTCAGAATCCTTCATTCTTCCCAAGAAAGCAAGAGAGAAAATGAAGCGAATCTTGTTCTAACTATAGTGTGAGGGAGTTTTTTACAGTTAAACTTGCTGTATTCTTTTTTGTGTTTGAGAATAACAATTGCATGACCATAAGGCTTAAAAATGTGATTTGAAAAAGTTGTTTTAGGGCTTATTAGCTCCTTTTTACCCTCCAGTGCTCTAGAAAAGATCATTTAAAAGTTGCAGTTGTTTTGAAAGAAGCTGCTCAGTTTACAATCCCCATAAGATTTTTTCTTCATGATCAATGACACAGTTTCTACTGGTCGACCAGGAAGATGGGAGTGAGTTTCAGGTGTTAGTACTGGTCATAATTCATAAATTTATTGAATAGAAACTCTCATTTTAATGTTAACAAGGCATCTCTTTTAGCTCTAATATTAATGCGGCAACTATTATGAAAGGTTCTTTGAGTGGCAATGGGATTTTTATTTAATATGAAAGAGAAGAATGAAAAGGTGGAAGTTCTTGGGTATTTTTCCCCAGTGAAAAAACCTCATAAAATACTGGATTAGTGCAATAAATACTGTGGTCCTTTCATCCAAATAGCTCACATTATTGAAAAAGAAACACTCATAATGTACCGTTTGGTTTCTTCTCTGCAATTATGCTAACAAGTGTCATTCTGAGAAAGGATTAGGGCTGATGGACAATCAAAGACAATGCTTCCTTCATGGTAAAAAGGTGTGAAAAGATATAGGCACTAGAGCTGGAGTTATTAGGCATACCTGCAGGAGGCCCATATGACTAAGTTGGGCCAAGAGACGCTAAAGTATAGAAAATGCTTAGTCACTATTATAAGCTCTTCAATGACATCTTATAACACCTTTTGATGCTAAAGGAAAAGCCATAATGCAAATATTCCTCTGACAGGTTCTACTTAATGTTTATCACTCAGCATGGCAGCCATGACACCTGGCTGAGTAAAAATCCCAGTGGGAGTCGAGCACTCGTCCTATCAGCAGGACATGGGCACCTGCAGCATCTGAAAGAGCGAGACTGAAGATTAAAGAGCTGGGCAGGAAGAGCCTATGGAATAAGCCATCCTCCAATTTGATTCTCTACTCCATAAAATAAGAGAATGGAATTAAAGGGAAAATCAAAGGAAATGTTCCATAACACCCTCTAATGCCCTTTATCAACCTTATTATTCTTTCTTTGGAATGTTCTAGAGAATGACTAAAGGAAGATAATCAGGAGAGAGACAACAAAAAGGCCTTTCAGTTTAATCGCATTATCAAGTGTTTATGATGCCTTTTTATATAATTTATATACAAGATGGTTCAGTCAGTTTTTTATTCAGTCTTTCTCTCAAGAAAATATTTTCCTTCAATTTCAAAGAACAAGATTTAAAGATTGGGTCTCTTATTTTCTTTTTTCCTTTTCTTTTTTTTTTTTAATACCATACCTTTAAGATCGGTTCCTAACTCTGTGTGTGTGTGTGTGTGTGTGTGTGTGTGTGTGTGTGTGTGTGACTCTTTAAACAACATATTTGTATTTTGCTGTCTTTTACTGTATGGGCTATTGATAACTGCCTGTGAAAATCCCTGCTCCTCAATTGAACTAATCATAAAATACTAAGTAAACATCTTCCTGCACCAAGAATATATATTAAGTTACATTTCACACAGACAATGTGAAATAAAAACACTGCAGCTTAGAAATGGCTATCTAATACAAATGTTATTAATGTACCTCCCAAAGACTGCTCAGAGGCAAAGGTGACCATAAGGGCAGAGGTAGACGGTTACAAGCTGCCTTCTCTAACATCTGTGTAAATAGTGAAACTTGAAGTTCCAAGGCCTGCAGTTTCAAATATTATGCTACAAAAAAGTTTCTATCTGTAACTGTACTAAGATATTGCCCATAGTATCTATTTTTTTCTACACTGCTGGTATTATTTAAGGAAAATACCAGAAGACCACCAATGAAGAATGGGGCAGAAAGAGGACATAGGAATAATGAATGCAAAACTTTAACTGACATGGTAGCTGCACTTACTATCTGTTCTTCTTTTGGGATGTTATCTTTTGCACTGTAATAATATTTAATAATATTAATCTTCTAAGGAATCATATTGACTTGTGTCATAAAAAGCAACCAATAGTCCAATAATAAAATTTCTCTCTCTCTTTCTTTTTTAGTATGCTTTTCTCAAGAGCAAGCTATTTTGAATATAGAACAGGTAAGGAGATTTTAATAATATGGTTTGCCATCAGTGAAAGGTAGCTAATAGTATTAGAAGTCGCCATAAACAAATAGGCAGTGTACGACACTTTGTACATCAAAGTCAAAAAGAAGGATGAACTTGTACTTTTTAACTAGGGAATATGAAGGACTCAAGACTGTCTAGGGTCTCTTATCATCTCTTTCTTAGACTTTTGGTATGATTTGGGTCTGATTTTAGACCCCAATCTTTGCTCCTCTGTGCACAAATGTAGTTGGGGCACACATTTGAGTAATTTTAACATATATTTATATGCAGGTATCACAGCTTTCACTGCAGGTATATTTGTGCAAATGGAGTTTGTGGGTTCAACTTTTAACACTTGCTTGCAGCTGCAAAATGCAGCCTTGTGAGTATGTAGAAGAAGAGACAAGATAAGGATACACTGAAAATCAGGTCCTAAATCTCTGTGCATCTTAGTTTCAAACCAGTAGCAGTGTTAGTCTAGCTCAGCAAAACAAACAAGAAGTCCCGTGACACTTCAAAAGACTAACATATTTATTTTTCACTTGAACTTTGGTGAGTGAAGTTCAACATCATCAGACCTGTCATTTGATGAAGTAGGATTTTTTATCTCATGAAAGCTCATATGAAAAATAAATTAATTAGTCTTTAGAAGTGTCACAGGACTCCTTGTATGTTCTGCATGGTAGGTTTTCTTTCCTTTTCTTTAATGGGATAGTAATAGCTACTAGCCCTATAGACTTGTCATCAATCCAAAGTCATTAACGTTTTAAATGTAGAGTTTGGGTTGGGGGAGGGGAGAATATCTCTAAATTACACATTCTTGTAAATAGTCATTTAAGCTGGTTTTCAGGAACTGAGTTAGGTAATGACTTATTCAATTTTCTGGAAATTTCAAAAAGTCCTTCCTCCCCCCAAGCGTTCTGAGTCAAAGAAAATTTTGCTTCCTCAAAATCAGTGTCTGTTTTAAAATGTTTTTGACTTTTTAAAAATAAAATGAAAGGAAATTGCAGGGGGAAAAAGTCAAGTCAAAGTCCAAATGCAAAGCAAAAAATCAAACTATTTCATTCTGAAAATGTTGAAACAAAACGTTGTCCCTCCTCCTCATACCCCAAGAGTGTCCAATTTGGCAAAGTTGATACAAACGCACAATATATTTGTGTTGTCAAATTTGCATTTTAGTCCTGCTCAAAAAAACCAAAACAAAACACCTTTCAGGTGAAATAATTTGCCTATGTCTAGTCAGTAATGGTCCTTAACCTTCTAAACGAGCTTCTTAAAGCTAATTGCAGACAGTTTATTCTGGTTTTATCTTTCCACAGGGGAAGTACATTCAAGCTGAAAATCTCTGTTTTGTTGTAGAATGTATTACAATAAACCAGTTAGTATATACGCTGGTTTTCAAACTCTGGGGCACACCCTCATAGAGGAGGAACGACAAGGCTTTCAGGGACGAGTGAGGGGGATACAGGGTTGAGGCCAGCCATGAGGAAAGCATGTAGGGATTCCCCCAGCAGTCAGGTGGCTCAGAGGGAATGCAATCCCCCTTTCCCCAATGAGCCCTGACCCATCACAGCAGCCATCTGCTGCTCTTTCCTTCCTGGTCAGTGGAGACTCACTGGCTGTGTTCACACAGCACTCTTATTTCAAAACAACAGAGGTTGTTTCAAAATAAGAAATACCCTGTTCACACGACGCACGGATGTTTCGAAACAACTTAAACCCCATGTCGGGATGAAACAATGTTGTTTCAAAATGATTGTTTCGAAACTATGCCGTCCGAACATGTTGTTTCAAAACAACAGTGGCTTGTTTCTAAATAACTGTTGCCTGAAACTGCTATTTCGCTTTGAGCTTTTTTCCTTAATTCGAATTAACAAACTGTTAATTCAAATTAAGTTATTTCAAAATACGGCATTATTTCAATACAAGTTGTTTTGACACAACTTGTATCGAAATAATGCCTGTGTGTGAACACAGGCCCTGTGTGCTCTCCCACTTGCTACTCTGACCTGGCCAGGAAGCCCAGCTTGCCGATGCTCTACATATTTTAAACCCTCCAGAGTATGTGGAGCTAGAGGAACTAGGCAGAGGGGAAAAAGGGCAAAGAACCCTAGTCTGCTCCATGCTGTGTTCCCATGGACTCCTCAAGGGTTAGACCCTGAAGGGTTCTGCCACTGCCCCATGTGTGAGCCACCTACCCACTCTCCTCAGTCAATTATTTTCTACCTCATTCAGGTGAGAGTAGCAGGGGCAGTCAAATAATTCCCATGGGGTGGAGGATGTGGTAACAAGAACAAAAAAAGTTTGGCAGCCTTTGTTCTGTCTGTAGGAATTAGAACTGTGTAGCAGTGACAGAGGCCCTGCACACCTAATTAGGAGACTCTTTTAGCTTAAATGATAGGGGGTTGTACTTTCAGAATAAGAAAATTGGGCTGTATCACTGCTTTGGCAGTGAAGTTCTGAGGGACCATGAGGTAAAGTCCATATATATGAACAGTACTTTTATTGTGGTTATAGTTTGAAAAATGACTTCATAAAAATGGAGTTGTGTAGTTTTATATTTAGTCTTTCTTTGTTGCTTCTAGATGAACCTACTCAGTCTGTGAGTAAGCCATTGTTTTATCTTACAGCCTTGAAAACAACCAAATCAGGCTCTTTCTGACTGATATATCATCAGTCATAAGATTCTGGCATAAGAACAGAACAATGCCTTCCTTTATGATTTTATTTTGCTGGTAACAATGGGACCCTCATCTTGACTGGAATCCTTATCTACTGCTAAATAAAAAATTAAAATAGTAAACACTGTCATTGATGATACATAATCAGAATAGAATCTGGCTCACCTTCCAAAATTCTATAACTATGGCTAATAGAAGTAAAAACTTATAAACTGATTTTGGTCAGGAACGTAAGCAGATATGACCCTAAATACAGAAATGGAACTGGTTTATTACATAAAATGGAACTTTCTTACGTTACTTTTCAGAATAGTGCCACTCTTTTACAGCACCGTCATTTTCTTTAAATAGGCATTATCTCTGTAAGGCAGGCTTAGAAGCTGTGCCTAGCAGCTTCTGAGGGGAGCAACTAATTTGCATGGGTTTAGTATTTGCATGAACCCAAAAAATACATTAGCATAAATACACTATGAATGCAGGACAATATGGGTAATGGTATTTGGGGTTGATCTGATCAAAAATCTGTCAATATCTTTAATTCTACTGAAGGGAAATATGAAATACTGTCTTTAGTGATATGCTACTCTCTGATTGTTCCAAATCTGTTTGGGTTAATTAAAGGGTAAAAGCTACCCTTAGCTAAAAAGAGACTTGTAAGAAAGGCCAGCACCTTTTTCAGCCTGAAAATAGGATGAGATAGTGGTGGGGTTTGCATAGCTACTTCTGGAGATATGCTTGAGACTTTTGCCTCACTCCCTGGCCCCCCTGTCAAATGATACATCTGGCTGGGGTTCTTTTGAGGCCCTTCTTTGTTATTTTAATGGAAGTAGCTGTTTGCAGCTACTTGAGGTTTAAGAGCTGAAATCACTGAAGAGGAGCAGCAGATGGAGTGACCAGCAGGTGGAGCTGGTGGACAGTGGGTGGAGCCAGGGGATGGCAAGAGCAGCCAGCAGTTAGCTGGGAGGTGTGAGTGACTGGTAGGCAGAGCCGGTAGAGGGTGAGAGTGGCCAGCAGTGAGCTGGGTGTCATGAGTGACCAATGGTTGGCACTGGCAGACAGCTGGTGTGAAAGACACTACCTACATACCCTAGGATATGTTGGAAGCCTGATTAGCACTGATTTTCCAGATCAGTGCTGATTTTGTTAGTGAGTTTACATTTGCTGTTATGATATGTGGGATCATGTTGGAAACCTGATTAGCACTGATTCCCCAGATCAGTGCAGGTTTTGCCATTAAGTCTTATATGTTCTGTTATGTGGTGTGGGTTGTTGGGAACTTTGCTCTGTACTGATTTTCTAGATCAGTGCTGATTTCTGTTATTTGGCTTTTTACATTCTGTTTTTACTACTATTAAAAGTTCTCTATACTACACTCAGACTCGTGCTTGCGAGCGGGGAAGCATTGCTCTTTTGGGGTGCCCAGGGAATAGTGCATAATTTCCCAGAAGACTGGTGGGTGTTCAAGCCAGTCGGTGCTGTAACATTACTTGGAAACCCCTAGATATAGAACCCAGCCCCTGTCCTGCCATCTCACCCTGGCAGAAGGGTTACATCTCTCATCTTCAATGTTCATCAAACAAAATTCAATTTTTTTTCTTATTCCCATTCAAATACACATTTCTTATTTCAGAAAGGTGTGAAACTGATAATCTTTTGAAACACCATTTTGATTTTATTTTTTGTTCTATGTCTGTTTTTTATGCAAACACATACAACAGCAACAAATAGGGAATCTATCGTCCTTTACAGCTGGAGAAATAAAGTTTTATTAAAACTGCTTTGGGATTTTCATTTACTCCTTGCTGAAGATAATTATTAATCCATTATATTATAACTACTCAAACTTTTTTCCTTAAGGGAAATTGCATAAGAATGATGCAAGAATTTCTTAAACATTCTCTGACATAGTTAGAATAATAGATATTAGAGATGGAAAATACCTAATTCATCTAATCCATGCCCAATAAAGGATGGTTCCCTACAGTATACTTATTAGCCCATTCTTTAATCCAAGTTTTAAATGTATTAAGAAATAGGGCTTACATGAGCTTTTTTTACTTAATTACTTTAAACATGATTAGTTCAGGAAATCCTAAATTTTTCATGTGCAACGTTATGGATGCAATATCTAGGATGACATAATAACAGTGTACAAATTTTTAAAGTTTGTGAACATGAAGGAAGAAGAGTATCTATTCAGGGGTGATTAACTAAGGCATATTCTAGGCTCACTTATTTTGTGATAAGAATGCATAGTATAGAGACAAGCTGAAACTCGTGCCTAAGCAGAGACCTACACACCATGAGCAGCCCAGTTCTTGCCCTTAGACTACCTTTATATAAAAATAATTCCATTGACTTCAATAGAATTACTCCTGATTCATATCAGTGACAGTAAGGTGAGTCAAAGTTCCATGTCTCTGAAGGACTTTGCTTAGAGTTAGGGTTTTTTTTTCTTTTCTATTCCCACAGATGGCTTGTATATATTTTAAAGTCAAACACTTTGAGTCCTAGAGGAGACTGACTCTGAACAGCACAAAAATGCTATGTTTCTATTTGTTGCATCTTGTTTGATTGACAGTCACTACGCAGCTGATTACTTCCTTCCTTTTAGTGGAACAGAGTCACAGTAAGGAATTACTAGATAAGACAATCGCCTTTCAACCTATTTTTAGTAGACTTATTTTTACACTAGCACTTTTCTTTAGTGACAAGAACACAAATATCTTTGTGTTCACATAAGCATTTACAATTTTCCAAATTTTATTTTAATCAGGAGTTAATGATGGATGGCATTGCTAGTAACTAAATGAATATTTGAATTGCTGTAAGTTATTTTAATAATTGCTCAGCTCACCATTTAAATTATCAAAGATCTTTACTTATGCAATGTCATATAAATGCTTGAAATTAAAAATTAATCAACTCGATTTACGTAACTAAAAGCTGCCATCTAATGGGATATTTTTCAATATGAAGACAGCAGTAATTATGCTGAAAAAATATTCATTCCTGTAGTTTGAACGATTATAGCAATTTCCACCAGGGGATTTCGCAGTGAGATTCCAGTTCTGGGCAACAGTGATTAATATAATGGTTATTAATGAGAAGTCATTTTTGTACATCTAGGGGTGTTTGGGTGTCAGTGCTCTGAAAGCAATGTGTTTAGCATATTAATAATAAAAGATAGCATTGGATTGGTGACTAAGTAACCATATTGATTTTTTTCTCGTTTTCGGTGATGTGAAAGGTCAATTAGACTTATAGAAACAATGGAGCCTTTCACAGCAGGGCCTATCATTTCTCTGTGCTGACATCTTTTTAACAATGTACAAAGTTCATTAAATGTGCAAAAGTAGTAATGTTAAAAGGAAGAAAGTGATTGGGTCAGAGGTCACAAACCATGGCAAGCTGACAGCCTCTTGTGGATTACACCACAGGAGCTAAGTAATAGTGAGAATTGCCTTTCAGGTTGCCCACTGGGACTGAGGAGAATGAAGTGATAAGCAGCTAATACTATTGGGTTAATTAAAATGAATATTGACAGCAGCTTTGTTTGTCTTCCATTGAGCGGGATGCCGTTAACGAAGTATTTTATAGGGTTACATAACAATAGTGAATTTTGTCTTAAATAGCAGATCACCAGATTTTCATATCTAATGTGGCCAATGTGCCAATAAACAAATATTGAATCAAACGTGATACTCTTTCAGACTCCTATTTCACTCTCATTTCATTCGTGTTGTCACATGCAACCTATTTAAGTCATTTCCTTTCTCTTTGAAGTCTGCTGGCCTAGGTATTAATGCCCAGACATTTTGACAAGCAGGTTAAAAGTAGCTGGAGCTCTCCCTTTTTCATAAATTGACACAGCTTAATATATTTGACTGAAGTCTCCATAATCATTTTGTACTTTGTGCAGCTATGTATTAAAGCTTTCAACTCTTTAAAACCCCCTTACTAATTTAAAACCATGAGACTGAAAGCATATAAGGGAAAACAAAAATCCTGACCCCAAGGACAAGAAGTGTTATAATTTAGAATGTCTACTCATTATTATTCTGATGTTTGGAGAATAGCTGAATAAAGTATTATTGATGATCCTGGTGAAATTAATAACTTTAACAGCATGTCTGTGAAGATTTCAAATTGATACTCATTGTCTCATAAAAATGACAGGGTTTTTTATACTATACATTCAAGAAAATAACTCCACTTTTTATAAGCTTTCAAAGTGCTGTTTTTCACTCACTTGCTGGTAACATTTAATTGTATGCTAGATGTGACTAATTTGCTTGTACTGCTCATTTCAAAACATCAGGGTTTTTACTTTGCCTGTTACAAAGAAAGAACTTGATGTGACGTCTCCATGTAGCAATCTGTGTCTGATTGCTTGGAATTTTGTGTGATCATTCTTTGATTTCAAAATGAGCTCTGAGTTGACACTGCACTGAAGATGTACAGGTAGACTTCAAAGCTGACTTTATTCTTCCATTTTCTATTCTGACATTCGTCGTCCTTTTGGTTTGTTTTGCTGAAGCCTACAGTAATACATACAGCATTAAATGACATTGTGCTAGAAAGAGATGTAAGCAATAATACAATTAATCTCTACTTTTTCTTTCCTTTTCTTGGTCCGCAAACAATGAAACTGAAATCAAACTATCATAGTTTATCAATCTACAGAGGATGGAGTTTATCAGTCAGAACTCATTAATTAATATCAGGAATACTTTCTGAAAAAATATAAGAAAAAGTACACTAACATGAGTTAACCAGATTTGTAATGAAATGAAGAATACTGCCATTTACATGCTACATTCTGTCTGGGGAGGGAAAGGTAAACATTTCAGAAAATGTTAAAAAGAATTTCCTATCCAATTCTATACTGGAATGGCACAGTTTTCCCAGTTTTGGAATTTTTGGGGATTTTTTAAAATTTATTTTTAAATGGTATTAGTCAATTTCAGAGCTGGAAAACTGAGAAAAATTAATGATGTGACAGAAGTAAGCCTTACCCACAAAGAAATTATCTTGCATCTTTTATTCTATACTATTTCTTATATATATTCAGAATATTTAAAATAGTCATATGACTGGTTTGATGGATGTGTATGTTGACAAAGATATGGATACAGCCTATAAGGTGCGAAAGGCTCAGTTCAGTAGCAAGTTACACAGAAAAGGGTCATGAACAGGCTCCATGGTTACTATTCTCAAATATCTTCTGTAAAAAATAATGGAATAATTGATTTCCAGCTTTGCTACATGGTTGTAGATCAGTTCATGCATCACGCATGTATCATCCTTGTAGTCTGAATATACTGGGTCTTAGTTTCCTATGTGACCTCTCTATCATGTAGTATTCACATCTTATCATCTTAAATGAATTTGTTCTCACAACACTCCTGTGAGGTAGGGAAGTTCTGTTGTTCCATCTGTAAAATGGGAATATGTAGAGACATAGTTTTGCCCAATGTTGCATGTAAAGTCTATGGTGAAGCAGAGAATTTATTATCTTAACCATCCTTTCCTTCAGGTGAGAGTGCTCATTGGTTGAGAAGGGATCACAGTAGCCTGACAGGCATTCCAGTAGCTTTGGACCACACCCATCCAGGATCCAAGGGAGAAGGAATGCAAAAAGTAGCTCCATTCATTTCGCTTATACCTCAGAAACCCACTATATGAAGCATTTGGTGCATAACTATTGTACAAGAGAGGGGGTGAGGAACTGACACTTAAATTCAGTGTTTGCAGTTCTCAAGTAATAGCTGTTGATGCCTATTCCAGTGTACATCAGGCAGTAATGACCCGGCAATATAGAGTTGTTATCCTCATATCCATTGGTTAGATTATATACAGTCTGACTAATGAAACTGATACACCCATGAAGGAAGTTTTGTAAGGCTTGAGTAATCTAAGTCACAGGCAAGGGACACAGAGGAGTATCCAGATTTTATATTGCACCTAAACATATCCTACAGAGTCCTCATTTTCAGCATGCATCACCCAGAGTTGTATAACATATCTGCAGTGGTGCGATTTTTGCCTGGATACTTGGGACTAGTGATTAGTACTGGTCACTGACATAGCTGGGTTATAATTTCTGCAGAGCTTTTGGGTTGCCAAAGTTACACCTGTCATTGGTTGACCAGGATGCATGTGTAAAGCAAATGTGCCCTTTCCCACTATCATTCAAGCTGCTTCCACAGTACAACAGTGAGCTGGTCATAGTAGTTGCATACAAAGAATGACTGACCCATATCTCCCATGTTGAGCATTGGATTTATTCCGTGGCTCTACACCAGCACACAAATTGGCCCTTTAGGCAATTAATATTGGTTCCAGAGGATTTTGAGAAAAAACAACTGACTACCCCATTCTCCTGTATTGTAATGGTCATAAGTGGAAAAGTTTTTACAGTCTCAAGTTCTTTTTTCTAAAAGGACTTGAAAGTTCTCAATTTTATCCTATTATGCCGTCATTCATTAAAAAAGAATTCACAACCTAAGGCAGACAGAGCTAATGTACAGTGAGGACAGACTTTAATAAATCCATTTACAAACACTTCAAAAAAAGTCATGGGACAAGAGAGAAATCAGGAGAATGTAATGCTCAATATGACACAAAATTCTGGCATGGCTTCTGCTAGAGATAACTCACATTTATTTAAACCTGTTACGTTTGTTAGGGAGACCAGTTTTAACAGCAAAGGGCAACCAAAGTCTTTCAGTTTAAGCCTATGGATTTATTTCCCATTAGCAGGTTAATTTGAATAGTAAGAGTTTTGTGAGTATTTAAGAATAGAATCAAATCAAATCATAGGGTGGGATGGGACCTCATCAAGTCCAACCCCTTGGAGCTTGAACCCAGGACTTGCTGCATATTAAGCAGAGGTGCTAGCCACTACGCTGTTTGCTGTGAAAGTGTAGTACTTCATAAACTTCATTCAGCAACACATTTCTGACTCTTCTAGTAAACTGAAGGCTTTAATCAATTTTTTTTTAAACCTGAGGTGTTCATGTATGCTGAAATTATCACTTAAATAATTTATCTCCATATTTTCTCTATTCTAGATCCCCTGAAGATATTTTTTCTTTATATTTCTTATCTTTAAAGGATACTTTTTGAACAAAGTGCTTCTTCACAAATGGAAAAAGCTCTATTACCAAGATTACAGCTCAGCTCTAAGGTGTAAAAGTTAACAAAAGACATTTTAAAACCATCTTGTGCCATTTCAGACATGATTACTTCTCTTTACACCTTTTGCTGCCACTCATTCTGATGTCACAGTTTCCCTCCTACAAATTTTGCCATTTCGTGCCTTCTTCAGTTTTAAATATGAAGGGAAGCACTTACGTAAACTGGTCATATGATCTACTATAATATCACCAGCCTGAGTCAGGGAAATGAAACAATGCAGGGAAATGGCACTTCATTTGACATGCAGTTTGAAATATTTTCTTTAAAATATAATGCTTTAGGAAAATGCAATTTTAAGAATGACAGGAAAATTATTTATTAAATGGCGCCTTAATTTCAGAGTTCTACTCAAAGCCTTGCACGTTGCCAAGTTCCAAAGGGGCAGCTGTGTTAGTCTAGTAAAGCAAAACAAGCAAGGAGTCTTGTGGCACTTAAAGACTAAAAGATTTATTTATTGCATGAGCTTTCATAGGAGAAAATCCCACTCCATCAGATGCTTAACGAAGTGGGATTTTCTCCGACAAAAGCTCATGCGATAAATAAATCTGTTAGTCTTTAAGTGCCACAAGACTCCTTGCTTTTTTTACTCAAAAACTGTAGGTCAGGAAAGCATCCCTAATCAAGACTGGTATTTAAGCATGTTCTTAATGTTCCTGTATGTTTAAGTTTCATTGAAGTAAATAGGATTTAAAAACATCTAAAGTTAAGCATTAGCTTAAATATTTTCCTTAACTAAGGCCAAAGCAGGGCCAAATTATGACCACTGGATGCTCACAAATAGCTCCCATGGACTTTGAGGAGTTCAACTGAACTTGATTCTAAATTATTCGGAATACTCTGACCATTTTCTCAACTAGAATTAGGCCAATTTAAGGAATCTGAGAGTCTGGCTTAATAATATTAAATTACGTCACAGAAAATGTGAAAGAAATCATTGAAAATCCTACAAAGCCTGAAATCTAATCATTACTCTGCTGTCTTGTCCTCACAGAAAATATCCAGTACATTTTATAATTTCTTACAATAATTTCTTACATGATTCTAGTCTTCTTATTCCATTCCAAAAGGCATCATAAGCTCTATACACCCATGTATGAGGAAAGGAGGACAAAATAGGGTCACCTATAAAAGGAAATAGCAGTAGAGTCAATCTGAAAAGTTACAGATTTTTTCACAAACACAAATTATTTTTCATGTTTTGGTTGTTGAAAATCAAAACTGTTCTCTTTTTTCCCCCTTTAGTTGAAACCTGGAAATTTCTCATTATTTCAGAAGACATCCAAATGCCTCCCCCCACCCCACCCCACCCCAGAAAACAAAATACATTTTTCAATCAGGTCTGGCCAGAAACCCAGTACTGAGGGAATCAACCACAGTGACATAGGACATGCTAACCTGGATCAGATCCAAGATCCATCCGATTGAATATGTTCTCTCTAATAGTAGCACATATTCACAGGAATATGCAAGAAACCCTGCAGAAAGGAATTACAGAATAAACTGACCAAATGGACAGTTTCTTTCTAATCCTTATTACTGACAGACTGGTTTATGCTCTGCAGCATGAGGGTAAGCAACTAGAATGCATCAGCTATGGCGGGACATCTGTCTAAAGAAACAGAATTCTTTTTCAGGGTTTCAAGAGGAGCCCTGTTGTAAACCAATATCCTTTTTTCTTTTATAGTGAAACATTAAGAAAAATATTTTAACAGGTTCTTTCAAATGTGTACTGCATGGCAACACAACAACACCTACATACATATGAACTCCACTTATTCTTTATTAAATCCAGGCTTTGTTTCAACATACTTGGGGGAAAAAGTTATATACAAATGGCCTCAGTCTTTTGGAAAGGCTGTGACCTGAATGGTATTTAAAAGTCCACAGGAGTATATAGGAATGAACACAGCAGTTGTTCCTTCATAGTATGTTATTACAAAGAGAACTGGGGGTCAAATTGCATGAATGATAAATGGAAGGTGCTTGAAATGAGTTAGTTCTTTTTTGAACATTATACATTGACCTTGGCAGTTTTGACAATTACATCCATCATTTCTAAGAATCCATTCCAGCTCACCCGACTGTTCTCTAATGTGGCCAAATAAACAGGATTTGTGAATATACGAATCAAAGATTGATCTTCTGTGCCAATAGACTGATTAACAGTTGGTTTCTGGGTGCAGCTTTTTCATTCTATGAATTATGCGAGGATCATAATTCACCGTGGCACACCTGTAGAAAAGTATGTTAGAATGCTTTAATCTTCACTTACAAGGCCTCAGTAGAATCAATAGTTCGTTTCTGAGTTTGATAAGCAAAATGAAATAAAACCATTAAAAAGCAGACTGTATTCAGTAAAAGTGATATTTCATTTCCTCAGTGTTTTTCTTTAGGAATAACATTTGTTGATGACAGAGACAGGACAAAGCAATTTGTTTAACTACCTCTGAAGTTTAGTTGCCTCTGAACACTGAGATGCCCAGCTACTTGAGAGAAGAATAGATACTTTATTAGGAATATACAACTTAGCCATCCAGTTAGGTGGCCTATTGCAAATAAAGAATGCAAACATGTCCTATGACTTTGAGACAGGTAGCATTGTACACAGCTCATCCTTTCTGTAATGAGTCCCAAGTATTTGTTTGGACAGTACTGTTGTGATTAGTATTTTGTCTCTCTCTGTTGCCTGACTTGCTCAATTTGTATCAGATTATTTCCACTGAGCTGGATGTTGCTAGCTAGATGGATAGTAATAATTTCATCAATTCAGTCTAAATAATGACATTATATGCAGAAAATTCAAGTTTACCACTGATACATTGTCAGCTCATTTCATCAAAATTTGTGTTTTATTAAAAAATTAACAAATAACTGCCTTTTGTTAAAAATATGGAGCTTTGTAAACCTTCTCTAATAATTTTTCAGGGTTGCATCCACGGAAGAGGGCTTGCAGTAAAGATTTAGGGACAGATCTTCAGCTTTTATAAATGGTCTTAACTCATCAATGTCCATCTTCTGCAATATTATTTCCTATTCTTTATTTTTCAAGTGTCTGAAAGTTTGCTAGTTGCATCATGAAAATAAATAATGACATGGTCCATACCCATACTGCTTACCATTTAAAGCTGTTCTTCAGAAAAGCATTCATATGCTATACAGCACTGGAGCCTGTGCCTTACTTTTAGTCAATGGAATTTAAGCACATGCTTAATGCTAAGTATCTTCTTACTGCTACTCTGAATCAAGATGGGCCTAAGCATGTAATCCTCAATCATGATCTAACACCAATGTGAGAAAATAAGCAACCGAAAAGCAGGGAAAATAATATGTCTATACAATTACTTATTCAGATGTGTTGTATGCAGACCTTGGAGACACCATCACAACAGGGTGTTTTTTGTTTGTTTGTGTGGAATAAAATTAATAACCCTAGGCTTCCATATTGTGTTAAACTAACTATAGGCCTCCATATTTAGCTGTACTACATGTCTCCCCCTGAATGAATGTAAAGGTCAGTGATGACCAGCAGAAGCTGTAAAACTGTTTGTAACAAGATAAGAATGCACTGGCCCAAGGGATAAGCATTTCTACCTTGGTCCTGCTATAACCACTGTGAGTTTTAGCAACTCAGCAGGGCCGTAACTATGGCGGGGCCAATGGGGCTTTGCCCTGGCGTGCCAGAGCGGCTCAATAGAGTCAGTCATTTAAAAGGTGCGTTTCACGGTGCTGGCCCCAAGCGCCATTAATGGCAAGGGGCGCATTCCGATTGAAACGTGTCCCTGGCGGTGAAACAGCACATTACGGCTCTGCAATTCAGACCATGATAAAAGCCCTTATCTGTTCCTGCTCAGTAAAAACAACACCCAGATGCATCATATGTATGAAATTTAACTATAGCTGCAATCTGCTAGAGCAGGGGTTTCAAACACACTGCCCCTAGACCTATTTCCTGCAGCCTGCAACGATATTAGCCTTTTAATAAGTAAAGGGTAGACTCAGGGCCTATGATTACTGCAAACAGGGCCATCCTTAAGGGGGGGGCAGGAGGGGCAACCGCCCTAGGCCCCATGCTTTGGGAGGCCTCGCACTTTTGGTGGATCCCACGCAGCCAGCCGGAGTAAGGAAGCAGGGAGCTTTTTCAAGCTGTGGGACTAGGGAGCAGCTCTGGCTGGTCAGGGAAGGGGGAAGCGGATTGGGACAGGCAGCGTTTGTTTACAGTAACTCTTAAGTAGCCACCTTCCCACAACTGCTCCCTGAGGGGAAGAGAAAGGGCAAATGTTGAGATAAAACTTATGGAGCCAGCCTCAGTCAAGCAAATGGGGACAAAGTCAGGAGAATGTCACATCCCCAACCTTTACAAAACAGGACCTTCTCTTTGAATTTACATCAGCATCTCCAGAAAGTGTTCAAGATATTAAAGAACATTTTTCCTTCCACATTTAACAAGACTTTTCAGTCTTCAGGGATGTCTTTTTGAGCAAACTTCTCTGTGCAGATAATGATCTGTTATACCTGAGAGAGAAGACCCCAGGCTAGTGCTCACATGGAAATACTGGGTTTTTAGGGTTAATGGCCATCAATCAACACATTAAAGAAGTTTTTTTGTCCTTCTTTCTGCACTGTAAATAAGCCCCATTGTCACTGATTGCAGTCAGACCACCAGTCCCAAAGTATGGGAAAGAGGAAAGCAACTGTGGCCATGTGGGTCTAGTTTAGTGAAACAAACAAGGAATCCTGTGGCACTTTTAAAGATTAACAGATTTATTTATTTGTTAGCTTTTAAAAGTGCCACAAGACTCCTTGTTTGTTTTACATCAGGGTATCTGAAAGGAGGCCAAAGGTCCCTTGTTTCTTCCTCTCATCCTCAAATAGTACCTGAGTTTCATTACTTAGATCACCTGCAAAGCAATGAGGAATGTATGAATACATATATTAAAATAAGATGGAAAAGGAGAGAGTCAGGCAGCATAAAGGAAATAACATACATTAGGCAATTGGAATCCAGTGCTTTAAGGTGAGAGAGGACCTGAATTTATTTCTTGATATCATCCAAAAATAGCTTCCCTCTCTCTGAATCTTCAATTTAACAAAAACTTGATCTAAGAAAAATTATTACACTTGTAAAATTGTGTGCCCATCTTGAACAGAAAACCAGAACCACAAAGAAGAGTACCTCCAGATGCTCCTGTCTACTTGGCTGTGAGGTTGATGAAACATCACCATGACACATTCAGTATTGCCTACCCTAAACATCAAAAATAGTCACAAGTCTGACTTAAATATGTCATTAAAACTCACTTAAAAATAAAGAGATGTTTAAAGAAATAATAAATGGGGGGGTTATTTTCTCTGACTTCTGGGTTTTGAGCCATTAGGATAAAGTCGGGTCATGTTTTTCTGCTTCTCTCTGCAACTTTTTAGCCTGAGGGCTAGAAATTTATGATTATATTAAAGAAAGATTATGACACTGCCCAGTGTTCCCTCTAAGCTGATGATGCAGCTGAACAAGTTAGGGGTGCACAAGTTATTGGGGAGCCAGCAGGTAGCAGGGAAGAAGCCTGTTGGGGCCTGGAGAACCAGCAGGGAACTTGCTCAGCTGCATCATCAGCTTAGAGCAGTGGTTCCCAACCTTTTTCAGGCTGAGGACCCCTTTGTAACAAAAAAAAAAAATCTTTGCGGACCCCCCCGGCTGATTATGTAATCTGGCCTTCATGGGCAGACTCTGGCCTGCACCAGTGGGAGAGCTGGTGAGGAGCGCTGCCACCACCATTGCCTGTACCACCAGGGAGATGAGCCGCGGCAGCTGTGGTCCCCTGCCCTCGCCCCTGTTGGGGAGCTGCCGTGGCTCCATCCCCCTGGCCAGGATACAGCCACAGAAGAGGAAAGGCAGCCCAAGCAGGGAGCATCAGGGCTGTAGCTAGATTCCAGCCCCAGGTAGGGAGAGGCTCTGCAGACCCCCTGCAAAGTGTCTGTGGACCTCTGGGGGTCCCCGGACTACAGGTTGGGAACCACTGGCTTAGAGGGAGCATTGCACTGCAAAGTTTAAAATGGGGGGGGGGGGGCGCACAAACTGATTTGCCTTGCTCCCCCCTAGGGATGGCCCTAAGTGCAAAGCCTTTGGCTGGGTTTACACATGGTGCAGGAGTATATATGTAACTTCTTATGATTCTATGGGAAAAAAATCTCACCTATTATTAGCAAATGCTACATTTTTGTCTTCTGACAGCTTTTACTCATATTCAGTCACACAAAATATGCACGTGTGTTACATTCACAGACCAAAAAGTGTTACCTTTGTGAAGCATGTACAGGAATTTATAGGAATCTCATAAATGTTTGCACTTTTACAGCTGCAAGAGACATATTCTTAATAGCATTTCTGTAACCACTACATTATTAGTACAATTAACAGGTTGATACACACCCCACCTACACACTTTATCTTCCACAGAAGGTGTTACTAAATTTTTTTAAAATGCACACAAACCGACTACTACACTGCCATAGACAGACTGAATCATAGAATATGGAAGGAACCAGGACAGGTCATTGAGTCTAGTACCCTGAACTCAAGGCAGGACCAAGGATCCCCCTTATACAGTCCCTGGCATGTATTTGTCTAACCTGCTCTTAAAAACCTCCAGTGTAGGAGATTCTACAAACTGCTGAGGCAACGTATTCCAGTATTTAATCATCCTGACAGTTAGGAATCTTTTCCTAATGTCTAGGCGGAACCTCCCTTGCTGTAATTTAAGCCTGTTGCTTCTTGTCCTATCATCTGTGATTAAGGGGAATTATTTTTCTCCTTTTTCCTCATAACAACCTTTTAGGTATTTGAAAATTGTTATCATGTCCCCTCTCAGTCTCCTTTTTTCTAGACTAAACAAACCCAGCTCTTTCAATTGTCCCTCATAGGTCAAATGTTCCAGACCTCTAATCACTTTTGTTGCCCTTCTCTGGTCCTTCTCCAGTTTCTCCACATCCTTTTTGAAATGAGGTGGCCAAAACTGGACACAGGACTAAAGTAGAGGCCTAATCAATGCACAGTAGAATAGAAGAATCACAATACTCCTGTTAAAACACCCCAGAATGGCATTTGTTTTTTTTGCAACAAGATTATATTGCTGACTCGTATTAGCTTGTGATCCATTACTACACCCAGATCCCTTTCTGCAGTACTCCTTCCTAGGCAGTCATTGCCCATTTTGTATGCGTGCAATGGGTTGTTCAACCCTAAATAAAGTACTTGGCTCTTATCTTCATTGAATTTCATTCTGTTTATCTCAGACCATTTCACAAGTTCGTCCAGATCATTTTGAATTGTGATCCTATCCTTCAAAGCACTCGCAACCCCTCCTAGCTTGGTATCATCTGCAAACTTGGTATTATCTGCAAATCACTGTCTGTGTTTTCACTTCTTCGGTTTTGCTTAGAAATTCTGAATCTCCCAGAAGACTTGGCATTGTGTTACCAATCTGAAGCCCTTCCTTTCAGACTACTCTTAGAATCATAGAATCAAAGGGTTGGAAGGGACTTTATGAGGTCATCTAGTCCAACCCCCTGTGAAAAAGCAGGACCACTCCCACTAAATCATCCCAGCCAGGGTTTTGTCTTGTTTTGCAGGGGCAGGCAAATTGTAGAGTGCTTTTCTTTTCATCCTTTAAAGTGTGGTTCTTGGCTCTATGCATGTAATTATTCACATAAGAATTGGGGACTGAATAATTTTGTCACATATTGGCCCAATCACTTCACTTCTTCTCTTGTTTGATTTATCACCATGTTTCAATATGCACTGCTGCGACTTTTATCAGGATTTGGTACAAGTCTTTAAAATCTTTTTAAATCAAATTACACTTTTATGAAGATTATAGAAGTGTTATGTCACCTATCATTCACTATTATACTTTAGAGCATTATCATCAAACCCTTCTGACTGCTTCAAATATGGTTATATTTCTGGCTATAGTCTTCTGAGTAGTATCTTCAACTGCTGTAACTTTTAAACAAAATATTTTAGCAAAGTATAGTCTCTTGCTAGCAAAGATTTACCCTGCCTTCAAAGAATAATTGGCTATAAACAGTAGGCTTTCCTCTTGCCTTTTAAGTCAGCTCTTTTTTCACGGACCCAATCCTGTAAAGTACTGTATATTTCAACCCCCATTAAATCAATGAGACTGAGGATGCTTGATATTTTACAGTGTCAGGCCCTTTCTAAATCTCATGATTGGTAATAAATACATTTTGATGCCAAATGCAATTTATCCCTTTAAGTAACAGATCCTTTTCCCCCAGCTCCCTATGACTGGTTTAAAATATGTTCTTCCATTAACATATTCTCTCTCCAGAGAGAGTATAGACCATCCTCCTCTACCATCTTATATACATTCTGAGGAAAGAACCAAAAAGATTACAATTTTCTTCACTGGGCTAATGAATCAAAAACCATTGATTAACCAGGTCATGTGCTTTGGCATGTTAGAACTTTCAGGCTGAGTTTGTCAGGGTCCGAGGTGTAAGCACTACCTCCTACCTATGAATGATGGTTGTCATAAAATTTCAGTGATGTTCTTCAAAACGATCTATAGATTTTTGTTATTTTGTGAACAGTAGGGCGAAAGTGGCAAAGGGAGATGTGACATTCCTCTCCTGCAATCTGGATTGGTGTGCAGATGTGTCACCCCAATCTCCATTCCTGAGCCCAATTTATCTTGCTTTGCTGTGAATCCCCCACTCTTGGGTCAGCTCATGTCCAGCCTCCTGCATGTAATCAGTACCTCATCCAGTGAAGGAGCACTACCGCTAGTTACTTTGTGGAAACCCCCAGTCCCAGATGCAACCATGGAAACTATCATCTTGCAGGATTCAGTGCTATCCATTGCATCATACAAGCTCATTTACACTTGTCCATCAATTTATTAAAAACATTTATATGCACCAGCTCTGTTACTCCTAGTGAGGTCTCTCCACACACTCAATCCACATGCACTGCTTCAGATAAAACAAACAAGTTTACTGACTACAGATTTAAGTGAGTATAACTCAATAACATATACATCTATATAGTTTATCACAATCAAATAAAAGATAACTCTTATTCTAAGCTAAGATCTTACTGCAGTCTGTGTTTCAGCTTACCACACAGTTTGCCTGCAACATGTCTTGCACCCAGACTCTTCTTACCTGTGGAGAGATAACAGTCCTTGATGTTGTTTGGGTGCAAGATTTCAGGGAAAAGCCTCATACAAAGGTGCCTCTTTCTTTTAACACGTTTCCTCGATACCCCTGGGGTGAGGTGGTTGTCCATGTCCAGCAGTAGGTGTGATCTTTCTCTCCTGAGCCAAGGGGCTCAAAGATGCTTTATGTCAGCCCATTATTCCTGTGTGCATGCCTCTGCGCAGCATGGAACCACAGCTCTGTTTGTCTGCATCCATTCAAGCCATCTGAGACACATACTTGGGGTTATGACCTAGCAGAGTTTCATACCTGTACATAAATATGATATTGCAGGAAGCCTACTGCTATAACAGTAATGTTTGGTATGTCACAAGCCTTCCAGAAACACATGACATGACATGCTTTGCATTAGACCACACACAGTCGCCCTGTAAAGGTTAATATGAACGATACACATATCACACCATAAAGGTATATGTTGGGTGCAGCATGTCACAGGAGAGAATAAGTGACTCTTTCACTCACTCAAGTTCAGGTGCCTAGTGAGTAAGGGATGGTATAAAAAGAGGAAGGCTAAAAATGAGTTGGAATTGACATGTCACATTTGTGACTGAGCTGAACATTGTATATCTATCTATTACAAATCAGATTTCGTTCCTTCCACTTTCTATGTCCTGGAGAAGAAGATTTCATGTCCAGATATTGTTCCCAATTTACTGACACGTTGCAATGTTTAGAAATAAATGAATAAATAAAAGCATGCATTTTCCTTCTGAAAGTTCTGAAATATCTTAAGGCACAGGTTTTTGGGTCACCACCATCACTGGAGTTGAAATGAAGAGACAGCATTACAGATCTTTATTAGTTAACACAAAGAGTAAAGCAAGATTAAAAAATATGCTGGGGTTGAAATGGTTCAGAAATTCTGTAGTGACTGTGATCAGACTGTACACCATAAATTTAATGCCAATGTACTAGACTAGATTAATTCTATGTGATGGGGATAACTTCCTAACTCTGGGTGGCATAGCTTCAGCATTAATGGCATTCTGTCTTTTGTCCTCCTCTTGCACTGAACGAACTGTAAAAAGACCAAAACATGGTTACAAGACTAGAAGAATTAGAGATTGAGTGGTATCACCAGTGCCTGCCTAATTCCTATAGACATCATTTGCAGCAGAGTACAGGAAACGACGGAGATTCTTTGACTGTTAGTTACAATTAGGGTGGAGTGAGGAAAGCAAGATTAAGGACTCTAGTTCAAGACATGAGCCTATTATAAAGGATTAATCATATTAGTGGGATTAAATGTGTTGTAACAGACCGAAGGTTTATCTAGTCTAGTATCTTATCTCTGAAGTAGCTTCTGTTGATGTTTCAAAGGAAAGTCTGAAATATCTCCTCACACCTTTGCCCAAATAGTCACCTATTTTGTCTTAATGTCTCTCTCTGTTTTGCTGGAACAGTGGGGGGAGGTGGGTGGGTCATGGAATTGCTTCAACAATCTGCTTATTTTTGATTAATGCAAGTGCAAAAAAATTCCAGCTGAGACAAGCTTAGCAGAGCTCCTACCATTTGTCAGGAGGAAAATCCCTATCAAACCACCAGTAGAGTGGCTCCTTTTGGACCATAAGGTTTCCTGTTAGAGTTCAGACACAGTCATATGAAGGATGCATGCATGGGAAGCTCTTCCATGAAATGGAGTGCTTGCCTAATCAGTTAAATCTGCTTTGGCTGATCTGTCTGTAGCAGGTACCATAACTAGATTTCTGAATTACATCGAGAAAGCTGGCTACAGCAGTCCATAGAAGAACCATGTACAGCACACTTCCCTTAAAATGTCACTATTTAAATAAAAAACTCACAATAATTTCCTAGATCAATGGACTACCTGCCATCAGTGAACTTGCTTCCACTTCATACTGCCACTGAAATCATTTTTTTCATGAAAATTGCTTTAGAGTTCATTGGTGTCAGCATGGTTTAGCACTAACCAGTTAAAAACTTATTATTGCAGGCAGGTGTAAATAGCCCTCAGCTTTGTATGCTAATCTCTGCTCATGATGGCTTCCAGGAAAATCAGTCACTCTATCTCTTTGCTGAAAGATTGTGATAATCACACTTTCAGAGTCCCTGCCAAAAAGGCTCGCTAGCTCCCTTTGTTCTACCACAAATTGACTGTCAGCAACCCAACGAAAGCAAAAAGTAGAGTAATTCTTCTCAAAATGGAACAGGAATCAGAACCCTGGCCTAAATAAATCAATAATGAAGAATTGGAGTAAATTCAATTATGCTGGGTTTCAAATGCCAGAGATTGAGACACACTGATTACCAGCCCGTTGCTAATGCAAATTCACAGCAGCTCACCTCAGCCATAAGGGACAAGGATTTTCAAATCTGCAGCCAGCTAATGGTAGAGGTGGAAATCATGGTATTATATTAGCTATGTGAGAACTCATGGGGGAAAAATATTAAATGCAGATTTGTCAAATGCTGACTCACAACTGTTTTTGCACCTGATCAGCTCCATATAACTGATTATTTCTTGAATTAGGACAGTCATAAATCTGAAATGCAGAATACTTTCAGAAATATTATGTTATATGTCAGAAGACAGACAGTGATTCTAACTGATGAACAGCAACTGCCTATCAGTTGCAATCCCTGTATATATCCCTTCTGCCTCTCCCTCCACACCATGTTATGCTTATGTTGGGCCAAATTATGTCCTCCTTTTATGACACTGGCCCCTGGCTGACCTAAACCGTTCCAAGGAGGGCATCTAGTAGTATCGTGCCAAGGGCAGACCTTCTGCCTCCCCCGTGGGGCAAGCAGTCCTTCGTACTCCTCTACCCCCAGTGCTTGCACTACTGTAACTGACCCTTTGCCGTGGTGTGAACTGGTTGGGGAAAGCACCTTATGCCTTCCCACATTGCAAAGGGCACAATCTGACCTACAATGACCTCTGCATATGATAGTAATTGTCTCAAGAAAGAGAAAGTACTAGTCTCTTTTACATGGTTTCTGGTTAACCATTACATCTACAAATACTGTCTTCCTAATGCATTCAGAGGACAGTGGCACTGGTTAATTCCCTCCACACATACACTGCTTAGCTCATCACCATCTTTTGATATGATGAACAAAGGCATTTTCTTGTTTTACTCCAGTGAGGAAAAAGAAACACTGAAAGAATTTTATTGTAAACTGTAAGGAGTAGATCATATTATTAACCTCATTATCCCAGTATCAATTTTAAAAATTAAGGGCCAGATCCTCATTCAAGTATAAGTTGCCACTGTCAGCATACTGATAACTTACTGCAGCTAATTTACATCAGCTCAAGATCTGTCCCTTTTCCCCATCTAAAGATTTAGGAGTCCTGGATTTATTACACCTCCCTCTCAACTTTCTCTTGCCCTTGCTATTGTTTGGCCATGCTACTGAGTCCTGGTGTGGTAAAAGTGGTACAGCCTAAAATAGTCATTTTTTCAGTTGGCAAACAAAGTGCTTTCTCTGGTATCAGGGGACTCATATTAGAGCATGTAATTCACTATACACACTTTCAGTTGAGAAAAGTGGTTGTATCAATTTAAAATGTACTTATTTCTGCCATATATATATATATAAGCTATGTATGTGCATGTGCATGTATACATACACACTGTATTTCACTTGTTTGTTGGAAGTCATTTACATCGTTTTATTTTATATCAGATAAGGCAACTTGCTTTCCAACTGTTACAAGGTGGTCTGTTTTCTTAGAAAGCTGTTTGAATCTGTTTTTCCCTTAAAGATTCAGGTCAAATTACTATGCGGGGCTTTCCTGCTTTGTGTAGTGTGAGCAAATCAGACATAAATGAAGTGTGAAAGAACAGTTTTATTCTGTTTCCTCCTTTCTGTTAATTGTTGCAGCCTTTTTTTTTTTTTCACTCCATCTCCTAAGAATACTAGTAAAGGACACATATGCAAATACCTGTGAACAAGTTACTGTTAATACTTCCTAGCAACGGGGAGTGAGGTGTAACAGGTTAGGAAATAGAAATCTTGAGACACAGGAAACTATTATAAAAAGGACAGATAGATCTATATGAGCTGAATGGCAGCTAATGTTAGCTTACATTCGTAGTCTGACTTTGGTAAGTGAATTAGGTCTTTAGTCTACCTAAGATGGCACTGCTAAAAAGTTGTGTTTATTTAGGTGGTTTTCCTCAAAGGGGGGGAAGACAAGTACAATATGTTTTATAGAAACTTGTATTTATCTCTAATGCACTTGTTTTGGTTTGTTTTTTTGTTTTTTTTTTAAGTTAACTTAGCTGGGTTCCTTCTGATACTCTCACAAGGCACTGCCGGTCGTTTATTTTTTTCACAGATGACTCAGGCTTCTTTCTGGTGCAAACACACATGCTCTTTATACAGCATAAAACTACTTTCCCATGCACGGTCCAGCCCTCTGAAATGCTGGACTCCTCAGCCTCGCTGGCCCCAACTGACTGCAGGAGTCCAGCCCTCCTTACTTGCCTTCCCCAACCCCTGTCCCACTCCCCCCAGTGTTCTCCTGCACCCAGGAGGAACAGCTGCTCTTGATTACCTTCTTAAGGAGCCATCAGCTCAGCTGTCCATACTCGCCTCCTACAGCTGCAGGGACCAGGTGACTTACTCTTATTCCAAGCTAGGTCAGAGGGAGGAGTTAGAAGCTGTTAGGGGGCAAGCTCCCTCCATTCAGTCACAGATACCAAGTGTATTAGCACTTGTGAGAGGTGTATAAAATACATCTGTGACCATGCAGTAATATTTATTTGAGCACGAGAGCTATTCTGATTATTGGAGCTCAAAGATTTAGGCTATTCATTTCCTGAGAATATTGATGGTACACTCTTAAATGAACTTCCCTTGGCCATGCTTCCTCCCTTCTTGTGTGTATTTTCATGAACACTTGAATGATCATGACTTATTGGCACAAAGGTTTATGGAAAGGATGCTTCAGACTTGAATGCAGGAGTAATTTCAGAAACCAAATGTTTATTCACGTCCAATTGCTTGGGCTACAAATACTGTCAGGTTTATCCAATCGGTGAACTTCACCAACACCACGTGATTTGTCTGACTAATCATAAGTAAGCAATTCCATTTATCAGCACTACTAATTAATCCACTGAACTACAAATTTGAAAAGAGGTTTTTGAATCAGTTCAAACAATGAATTAATCTGAGGAAATCAGTCTGTTCACGTAATTCTTAAACAGAAAAAGAGACTATATTTATCAAATATATTTGTTGTTAACAATTAATTCAGCTGTATAATGATAAGTTGATTTTTGTGCATGCATATCTCTGTTCTTTGTTGTCAGGAACATATATGGTATGAATTTAAGACACATGATTTCTGCTGTTGCTAAGTGAGCCAGTGTTCTTGAGTTAGAACTATGGATTCTGTTCTGGAATCAGAGCTAGATTTAGAGTCTGTGGGTTTTTTGATATCTGTTACATTTGTGTGCATATTTGTTTATGTATCATTACAAATACATGGACAAAGCTTTCTTGGGTGCTCAGCAGAATGTGTATAGAATAAGAGAAATGTAGGTTTGAAAGCACCTTGAGATATCTTCAAGGGCCAAATAAACATAGACTATCCCTCACACATTCTTGTTCAACCCATTTTTAATATCTTTCAATGATGGAGACCAAACAACTTTCCCTGGAAGTCTACTCTAGACTTTAACTACCCTTATATTTAGAAAGCTTTCCCTAACATCTAACATAAACCTACCCTGCTGCAAATTAATCCCATTGATTCTTATATTACCTACAGTGGACATGAAGAACAATTGATCACCATCATCTTTATAACAGCCCTTAATATGTCTGCAGGTTCCCGCTCAGTCTTCCATTCTCAACACTAAACATACCCAGATTTTTAACCTTTCTCATAGGGCAAGTTTTCTAAACATCTAATAATTTTTGTTGCTCCCCTCAGGATTCTTTCCTGTTTGTCCGTATTTTTCCTAAAGTGTGGTACCCAGATTGGGACACAGCATTCTAGCTGAGACCTCACCAGTGTTGAGTTAAGAGGGATGATTGCTTCCCATGTGTTACATACAACGCTCCTCTTAATACATCTGAGAATACTATTAGCTTTTTTTAACGGTTGCATTACATTGTTGACTCATTCAATTTTTAATCCATTATGCCACCCTGATCCTTTTTAGCACTCCTGTCATCAAGTCAGTATAATTTCAAAGTCTGTGAATTGACTTTTTTGGCTATATGTAGTACTTTCCAACACATAGTGCTTTGCACTTATCTCTCTTGAATTTATGTTATTGAATTCAGATCAATTCTTCTACTTGTCACTGTTATTTTGATTGTTAATCCTATCCTCAAAACTGCTTGCAATACCTCCCATCTTGGTATCATCTGTAAATTTTACAAGCATACTCTACATTCCATTATCCAAGTCACTAATGAAAATACTGAATGTACCAGGCCCAAGACCAGGGGTCTCAAACTCAGATCACCACAAGAGCCACATGAGGACTAGTAGAGGACCTCATAAGATCAAGTACAGTAGCCTGAGGGCGCACCACTGCAACCTTTTCATACAACAATATTGCAAATATTGGTGATGATGGGGTCATTGTGGGCCACAAGAAATAGCTTTAGAGGCCACATCAGGCCCACAGTCCACATGTTTGAGACCTCTGCCCAAGACTGACTCCCTGCAGGAGTCCTCTAGATATACATCCCAGTTTGACATCAAACCAGTGGTGTAGTAATGGACGGGCCTGGATGGGCTGGGGCCCATCCACTTGGAGATCAGGCTTGCCTAACACTGTGCCTGGTAGCGACCGCTGGCAGCCACAGCCGCGAGCGGAGCAGAGGCCATGGCTGCCAGCTCCTGTCCAGCCCTGCAGGTATGGTGGTGAAATTGGCACCATTGCTGGGTGCAGTGGTGGGGAGGCCTGATCTTGCCACCTATCCCCCTCCCTCAACCTCATGGGGGCTCCAGTTGCCACACAGCAACTGGAGCATCTAAGGCAGTTTTCAGTCACATGGCTGGAAGCTGCCTGTGGCTGAGCCCACCCTTCAGACTCAGATGACTGGTCAGCAAATGGAGGGCTGGCTATGCCCTTGCATCAAACCAATGACAACTGCATCGTCTGTCAAACAGTCATGCACCCACCTTAGAGAAATTTCAAGACCACATTTCCATGCTTTGTTTATGAAAATGTCATATGGAACTGTGTCGAAAAACCTTACTAAAATCAAGGTCTATCCTATCAACTGTTTCTTCCCTATCCAGTAGGTATACCTATCCAGTCACCTTGGCAAAGAAGAAAATCAGGATAATTTCATATTATTTATTTTTGACAAATCCATGCTAGTTTCCTTACAATCTATTATCTTACATATCGATTACTTAATAATTTATTCCAGTGTCTTTGCGGGTGTTGAAGTTAGGCTGACTTGTCTATAAAATCTGGGTTATCTTTGTTCCCCTTCTTAAAAGACAGGTAGAGGGTTTGATCTTTTCTAGTCCTTTGGGATTTCACCCATCCTCCAGAAGTTCTCAAAGATAATTGCTAATGGTCCTGAGACTGCTTAAGGAATTAGTTCAAACACCCTACAATGAATTTTATCAGGCCATGCCAACCTGAGTACAACTAACTTCTTTCAATATTCTTTAACCTGTTTTTTCGCTATTTTGGCTTTTAATACTTCTCACTTTTTGGAAATAATTGTATGTAAAAACATAGGAAATGGAAGGAATCATAATCTTTCTATTAACTAGTGAGAGAGCTGGAGCTGAGTAATCATTAAAATGCAATGGGGGCATCTTCCCATCTAAAGTTGCTCTGAGGCCAGAGTAAGCAGCAAGTTTTATATCTGCACTAGCCCGAGCTCAGTGAATGCAACATGCTGTTCTCTGCATTCCCTGAAGAACTGTCCTATAATACATCTACAAAGAATGAAGCTGCCGTTCCAGGTTGTCTGACTCTGATTTCATGTGTGGTATCTGTAAGGATAACTTCAAAGCATGATGCCCCCCACCAATTTTGAGTGCCCATGGATAGTTACAGGTATTTTAAAAGCACCCATGAATATCAAGAGTTCCTTTGCTATGTTATCTCTGATAAACATACCAATGAATTAGATCATCTTTTGTAAAATGCAACTCTTGCCTCTTATATTACTTTTGACCTTTTCTATTGACTGGGTATTACATTATTGATTTTGTCTTTCATATCTACATCTGATTTAACCATTGATTATCTAATGTGAATTGTGTTTGAAGTTTAACTGCAGGTGTATCTGAAATGTAGCCAGCAATGATCGTCATGAAATAAAGATTCTTTTCAGGAAGCTGTACACTGAGTGTTAAATATTTATAGCACGACTGCTTCTGAGAGGTCATTGGTAGAAATTGGTACAACATATAATCTGAAGAGGCGGTTCAGCAAACCCCCATGAAAAAATAATCAATGATAGAATATACTGTAGCTTTCTGATGTTTAAACCCTTCAGCTAAAACTGTTATTCTTAGCTTTATTGGTCCATTGCCAGACACATAAGCAATATCTGTATACACAGCTCACTATGTACTGGATTTATAGGGCCTGATTCTCTCACAGATAGGTAAACTGGGAATAATTCCATTGAAGTCAATGGAATAACACCCATGTAAAATTTGCATCCATGGCCAGAGCATTATTTTTAATTTTAAGAGCCATGTCAAGTCCCTTGACTGATCCTTTTTTTTTTCATTTGCCATCAGTAATATATATTTGATGCATTCTTCCAAGTGTGTAGCCTTTGTTGGTGTCAATGGGAGCTGTACATTAATATAGAAAAGAGAGTAAATTCAAAATTGAGTTCAACCACAAACATTGTGAGGCATGAAACAGCTTTGCAATAATGAACTTTCTATCACGGAACATTACAAATAGCTAATGCCTTTAACACCTTCATATTCACTTTAATGTTATGAGTTTAGTAAATTGTAATCTCCTTGGGTCGTGGTAAATTGTCCAGTTGTGAGCTGTACAATATTTAGTTCATATAGAACTCATGATAATTACTAGTAAAAATTGTAGACTAAGTGCCAGAAACTGAGCTGGTGTAAACTGGTATAACTTAATTGAATTCAATAGCAATTTAGGCCAGTTTGAGGATCTGATATGAATAATTTAGTCAGCGAAACCGGTGTTGCAACAGTACATGTATGATCCCACAGAACAAATTCCAAATAGATTTCCTCCTTCTCTAAGGCACTTGGTTACCATGGTAATAGCCACTGTGTAAGAATCATGACAGATAGAACAATACATAACTTCAAAGTGCTTCCTCCCCACCCAAAAATATCATTCTTCCTTATTCACCAACAGCTTTGAAGTTTCTGCCAGCCTTAGATCCTAGTCTCACTTGTTGCTGGATTTTCTGCTGTACTCTCATGCATGCTGAACTGATAATCATGCTCACTGGCTGTCAGATTGGCTGTTCTAGACCAGTTGTTGGGATATTGATGTTCATGGGGTAGAAAGCTTATTGCACTCCTCTCACTGAAAGACTTTAGTATCACTTGGGGGGGGCATAATGTCATTCTCCACTCTGCTTATGTATGGTGCTTTCATAGTCCTGGTTCTACAGACATGTTTACAGGTTATCATGGAAACAGAGACTATAGATTCTTATGCTCTAAGAAGCCAAAATGGTTTTCTATAATTATAAATAATAAGTAATTAAATAAAACTAATAGCTGAGGGAGACCAGAACTTTAGAAGAAAATACTTTAGCATAGAATTTTGAGCTAAATTCTGACTTAGTTCACCCATGCTGAAGACGTGGTTAGCAAAAGATGTAAATCAGGGCAGAAATGGCCTCTGACAGAACTGTGAGAAAGAAACAAAATGCCTATGGCCAAGCATCAAGTTAAGAATGGAGTTTAATTTGAATATGGAGAATGAAAGAACAGTTTCTGGATTTGTAGGGGAAAGTATAGTGCTTATACCATTCTCCGCCTCTCACTGAGGTCTGTGGGGAGTGGAAAATGAGTTAATGGTCAGGGGATCATAATGTACCATCACCTCCCTCCTGCATCTGAATTTCAGCACTGTAAGAGAGGCAGGGCCTTTGAAACAGAACTCCTTTATACCAGTTTTATGCTGTTTTATTTCCACTAAAATACTCTAATAGATGATCATATTGGTCCCTTCTGACCTTAGAGTCTGAGTCTATGAATCTACCATCAACTTCTTCGGTGTCTTCAGTTCACTGTGCCAATGAGAAATGACCTCCCATCGACAGAAATTATTCCACCTAGTTAGTAGTATCGATTTATTTTCTGAGTCGATTGAGTGGGTCTCCACTTCTGCTCAATCAAATTGATATGAGAGTAGCAAATTTGCCACCATCAGTGTAAACATAGCCTTGGTCTAAGTGCACTGACACTCCAATGAGACTCTGGTAGGTGCCTGACATACTGTTGGTGCTATATGAATAATTACAATAAATAGCTTTATACTACTGATGAGCTTCCTCGTGT
Source organism: Podocnemis expansa (assembly GCA_007922195.1). Taxonomy (NCBI): domain Eukaryota; kingdom Metazoa; phylum Chordata; order Testudines; family Podocnemididae; genus Podocnemis; species Podocnemis expansa. The sequence goes on from ML682006.1 coordinate 12,329,121, forward strand.
TAGCATCCTGTATAAATCTGCTTTTTGTACAAAGAACAAATTAAAAAATGACATTAAAGAAAAAATAAATGCATTGAAGATATACCTGATTTGCACAGATAAGTCAAACATTAGGAATCGGCACATTATTAGGAAGAAAGCAATCCAACCATCTTTGTGGTATAGTTTTCATGGTGCGGTGTTTAGTGATAGTGGAATGAAATGAAGATGTATGGAATATATGTTCCTTTTGGATTGTATGATGGGTATAGAGCACCCTCTACATTCTTTTGATTTAATAACACTCCTGAGCTTGGAATTACCATGGATGCTGTTTTTCCACAGATTTTTGCTCAGAAATCTGAAGAAAGAATTTGTCTACAGGGTTCATTAACTGTTGGCCTCTGCTGGCAGTAACCCATGTTATATAGGCCACCAGTGTGACATCCTCAAAAGAACTCCCTGAAGGAGACAAAGTCTAGAAGGAGAATATCTACTCTGAAGTTTTCCACCTTCCCTGAACTATATCTGCAGAGCCACCCCAGGAGGGGAGAATGTGGCTTTGAAAAATAACACCTTTGTTATTCCAAGTGTTAGAGATGAAGCAGAGTTTTCAGATGGCCCCAGGGTTTTTGCACCCTTCACCAAATACAGATGGAAACTGGACTCTTTGAACTGCTTTGAAAATCTGTTACCATGCATTGCTGTGGGGCCTGTGAAGCAACCATTGCTAACTTCTGTCTGCCTGCAATTTTTATGGCCATGTGATGACAAGGGATTAGATGGCTTCATTTTAAAATCAGACAGCTTTAAATGTAAAAACAACAAAGGAGACAACAACAAAAAAAGATCAGTAATTCCCAGCTCAAGGCAAAATCTTAATAGATGCCAAGGTAATATCTCAGTGGAGACTAATTCTGAAATAAAAATGTGAGCTGCTTCGAATTTTGAATTACATCTTATACTATAGTTGCAAAACCTTCTAGAGCATTATGATCTTAAAACATTTGGCTCCTGAAAACTAAATTCTTAAACTGGGAAAAACAAAAGGCAATCTATTTGAATACAGGATCTTATTTAGGAATTTATTTGACTAATACGGTACATGATATAATGGCTGTTCATTACAGTGCATTATTTCTATTTTGTGTTTATATTATACACTGAGATATAGCAGAGGTTTGGAACAAATTGTTCATTTATATATAGAAATAAAACATTCCCTGTGACTTGTATCAACTAATTGTTTAGATAATATAGATCACAGAGCTTTCTCTGTAAGAACGTGTAGTCAGAAATTTGTATTATAACTGTTTCTTTATGACTTCCTGTTGTGTGTGCAGGTGTGTGTATCCACTTGTTAAAGCTATTCTGTTTTATTTTTAAAAAGTTAGTGCTTTGTTTGTACCATCACTGAAAAACAAAATATTGAATCTAACTGGCAATGGTGCTATTTATATTGTGCTCTTTACTGTGCTTGATAGTAAGCAAGTGCTCAGTCCTTCTGTATGGATGACTAACAACTTATCAGTAGAACTTAACTCAGATATATGAATTGAAAGATTATAACAATGCCCTCCGCCCTTAAGGTCAATGAATTTTGGTTATAGTGACTAATCTGGGCAGATCAAAGTCTAACCAGTTCAACTAAATGATGTCAGCAGAGCTGTATAATCAATGCTGTATTGTGCTACTGTATATACCTGTGATCAGTATCAGACACACATACACACGCACACCACATTTTTCAAGGGACACCTTTGAAATTGATAGAATCAAAACCTGACTTTAAAAAAAAAATCTGTTTTAAAATGATCCCTTGCACTAATGCTGAGCAAAGTGATTTGGATACAGTAAGAACTAGACTAAACCCTTGCATATCTCTAAAACCTAATCTGAACAGAAACATGCTGCTGGTTCCACAAAGCCCCCTGGCTCTAACCCCCACTGCTTACCTCCAGTAGCAGGCCTTCTGTTCAAGGATCACAAGTTGGACCAATTCCCACCAAAGGTCCTCTTCAGTAGACAGCCAGATGGTTGCTCCTTTCTTCATTATAACAGATAGCTGTCAACAGGGCACACTATGTCAAAATAAAAGGATGTAAGAGTCCAAAATACTGTGCTATCACTTTATAAGTTGCAATGTCGTGGACATTATTATAAGACACTATAGTATATTAGTATATGCACAATTGTCCCTTTGCTACACCCTGCTAAATTGTCTTTTAAAAGAACTTATTTCATTGGGCTTTCTTGGCATTTTGTGCACTAGAGTGCACCATAGGATTGGCATATCTTTGTATACAGAGTCAAAAGTTCCAGAGGTTTGGGTCAGACAAGCCCTGGAAAGTGTTTGTGCTTATCTGAACTTAACTCTACTTTCAATTTTATTGCAGAAGTTAATAGCAATTCCAGTTTCCCTATACTTCCCTGATTAATGCTGAATAGATCTCAGGTTGCAATTGGCTTGTTTGTAATACATGGTAGAGATGTGAAACAAGAGGGAAGGGAAACTTTTGCAATGGAATTTTAATCATGTGGCTCCCACTAACATTGTTGAAACCTCTGGGCCCAGATTTTAAAATATAGCTCCTCTGATAATTTAGGGAGTTCCGCACATTTTTGCAAAATCCATTTCAAATCTGAGACCAGGAACAAATCAGCACGCTTGTCTTACTGCTAATTCAGGAATGATTTTGAAATATGACAATATCTAGGGCTAAATTCCTTGGCAGAAAGTCCTATAAAATGAGTTGAAAATGACATTCTTCCAGAAGGTTCTTTCAACCATCCTATAGATTTCAATGGAAAATAATATCCCTTCTGCAGAATTCTACAAGACAACTAAAGTGGAAAAAAAGTCTATCAAGTTCTACAGGTCTTCAGAGTAACTATTCTGGACCATTATTAAAGCCAATCGGGTCCTATAGAAAATTATTTCTACTACTCGTATAGGAGTTTTCTAAAAGCTTTGCTCTAAATCATGATTCATTAATATCAATATGGTCATAGAGTTATAACTGGCAGAAGATTTTGGCCCCTTTGATCTCAAGACAACATATTTAATATCTGCCGTGAAGTTCTCAGAATCTAGAGATAATGGGGCTGAGTGTCCTTTCACACCAGTTAATAGCATTGGCCTGACATTCTTTATGTACCCATGAATTGGAGGCCTGTCAAGGGACAGCTTGCCCCCTGGCACAAGTTACAGCAGCATCATATTTGGGCTATATGTGCCCAGCTGGAATGGCTACCTTAAGGAGTTGTTCTAACAGCTGAGGCTCATCAGCAAGACAATCCTTCAGCCACCTTTTGTCCGCCAGCCATGTCCTTAGTCAATCCCCTCAACCCAGAAAGGGGGAAGGATGGGGTAAAGAGCCCTGTGCCACCCAGAGGTTTTCCTATCGTGGGAGGAGATACTTGGATAGCTACAAAGGTATATGAAAGATTTGGACTTTGTGCAACTTTAAAACATCTTGGAGTGCATGTGAATCCAATCCTGCAAATGTTCTACACACATAACTGCTATTGCAGGAGTGGGTCCATTATATATATATTTTTAATTCAAGAACAAGAATAACTGGCTTTCCTGCCCCCCTTTTCTATTTGGCCCCTATCTATTTAGCTCCAGAAGTACTACCCTTATTTTTTTTTTTTATCCTCTAGGACATATACAGTCCTTATGCAGTCAAATCTTCTGAAGATCACAAGTCCTAAAATGCAAAGAAGAGAATAGTCTCATTGTGTGACATCTGCTATATTTTGTTTAAATTATGCTAAATTCTAAGATATTCACAGTGTAAGTAAGACCAAAATAGAGTCCTCTGGTTTGGGGAGCATATTGAGGTGAGGAATTAACTATGAACTATGAACATTTTGCATCAGAGGTGAGGATAAGTTTCTGGAGCCTTAGGCCTCATGGTGTTGCCTGCCTCTGTTTCTACTTAAGCTTGTAATATGCAGAAAAGTGGCTACTTGCCAAGCCTATAGCCAACATGGGATCTCCAATTTCTCAGCTAACCGGGATTGATTACTGTCCTTAGGAACTGGTTGTTTTTTGGTTTTTTTTTTTTTTTTTGATGTTTTAAGAATATTCTATAATGGACCAAAAGACAGGCTATCTGGAGTGGGCTGTATCATTGCTTCTCTCTTTTGGGACTTTGCTTTTGAGTTAGCCTTGCTGTCTGAGCCAATAAAAAGAAAGAAAGAAAGAGTCATCCATCAACAAAAGTGAAAGTAGCAGAAAGACATATCATGAAAAATATTTTATGCTCTTGTGTGTATCACTGTTATATTCAGTAGGGCAGTTTTCCAAAGGAAAAACAAATGGGCAATCTTCTGCTTCTTTAAAAGAACAATTTCTATTTTTGTGAAATCATAATTATTTCCATACCTTCGTGCAGAACTTTATTTTACTGCATCTGCTTCAGCAAACAGTCAATTTTTCATGCAATCTGAGCCAGATTCACTACTGTGTTACCCCAGTTTTATACCAAAATAACTCCCATCCTCCCCTGTGGTTTTCTTTTGGGCTCAACTAATACCTTTCTTCATACTCTATACTCCCTATCTCTTTGAATATCTCCAGGGCTTTCAACTGAGTGTTTGTAAAGTATTATTCTGTATGAGAAAGGATATCAGAATGTGGACTCTAGCACGGAGCAACATGATGCTTGTGGCTTAAAAAATGATTCCTCAATGTGTTAAAAAAGGGCTGACGGTTCTATTGTCTCAGGCTCCAAAGCTTGCAAACAGTACACAACTAAGTAGTCCTCACATGGAACAGTCAATAATGCTAATAGGAATGAATAAAGCATCAATACAGACTATTAATATGAGGAATACTTGCCAACTTACAGGCAACTCCCATGAATATAAGTGGCAGTTATGCATCTATATCAAGGAAAAGAGATATCCCAAAACATAAGATTGCATTCAGCAAAAATTTTACTATGGGAGAAATCACTAGCAAAAAAACCTATTTAAGTACACAGCCTTAGCCATAACTGCCCGTAACTCATATTCAATTGTAGATTTTATTTCATGCAATAAATGATATCAGTGTTTTCCCACAGGAAACCAAAACAAGGATTCTTACACAAAAAGATATTGGAATGGGTCAGCAGAAATAGTGCAATTTAGTCTAATGGCAGGTAATTCTAGCAGAGCCTAGCATAAGTGCTGATACAACTGATCATTAGGAATGATGGGCTGGCTCTTAAAAAGAGTCTTTTAAATAGTCATGTCTACAGGTTCAATCATGGACAGATGCATCATGAGTAATTTTTGATAAAATAGTATTTCCATTAAAGTTATTGGGATTACTCATGGGAATAACATTATTCATGTGTGTGGTTGCAGGATTGGCTCCTACAGTATAGGAATAGTGTTAAGTAAGTGAATAATAAAGAGAAAAAGTGCTAAGGGCCATTTATTATGAAAATATTCAGTACTTATGTTTGACGTCTTTACAACACAAAAAATAATCAAATTGAACTGCAATATATAATTAATTCAAACTATTAAATGGACATGTTTTGAGTTTTCTTCCCTCATTGAACTATACTTTCAGAGAAGAACCTTTCAATTTTACACTGAACTAGATACATTATGATGTAGTGTGAAAGACCACAGTATATCAAAAATTTGATGTATTACATATGTTAGTTTTCACAGATAATCCAAAAATAATTTGGTGTTCTTTCCTCAAATACGCATTTCCAGATAATGATTAGGTAGGTGTGCAAAGAAAATGCATCAGACTACATGCTGTTCCTTTGCAATTTTTCTCATGGTAGAACTAGGAAACTGAGTTTCCTTCACTCACTGATTTATTTTTCCTGCATTCACTTCTCCTGTTGTTGGCTTGGCTCCCCAACCCCATTGAATGAATAAAGGGGTTTGGCCTTCTAAACCTGTAGGTAATCATGTATTTGCTGCACAAATCACACTCCATTATGGGGACTGTAGCTGTATGAATAGCAGTAACTCAAAAACAGATTTCAGATCTAAAAACCATCCTGGGCCTGACACATTTTGTCCCATTGTGCTTAGCAGATAAGAAACTGACTGCTGTTATAACAGGAATATGATGTGCATCATTCTATTGGCTAAGAGGACAAGAAGGCTTTGTACACATACTGAAGTGCAGCTTCTGTAACATACAGTTTCTAAGAATTAAAACTTTTAAAACTAGCATGGGTGTTACCAGACTTGCCCTTTACATTGAGGTGTACTCATCTATTAAGGTCAGTTCTTGGGGGAGGTTCTGTAATTCTATCAATGTACTTCTTGCGTCACTTGTGTGTTCTTATGGAGCTCTGATTCTCCCTTCTGCAAGTCACCTCCCAGTTAATCTACCCTGCAAGACGTAGGTTTACTAGGCTGGGTTCCTCCAGCTCCAAAATCGGATGAGCACACACAGATCAAGAGAGCATGTTTCAGCAAACTAGATCAATCAGCATTCTTAAGCTGGTCACTTATATGTCCCTGGATTCAGCAGACTGAGTTGAGCACCACTTTAAGTTACCACACTTGTATGCCCTTCCTGGATTCAGCAGGCTTGGTTGAGCAGCACTTTTAAGTTGCCACACATATGTCAAGGCATCAGAATAGAATACATCTGAGCAGGATAAGTCAAATAGCACGTCCAGACACACCATCAAACTATATGACTGTGTCAAGCAGCATTTCCAAGCTCCCACCCTTGTATGCCTCAGATTCAGCACATCCCCATTCCCATTTCCTTGTTACAATTGTTCTGATAGTAACTTGCTATATGAGCAAACCCCAAAGGATTTGGGGGCATTACAGGGGTCTTTGGCTTAGGAAAGAAGAGCATTGCTACAGAGCAAATGGGAAAGCCAAGAAACATGCAAAAATAAACAAAGGTTGGTTAGAGTCTGGCAATCAGCTTAATTATAAAAATTATTTTATTGCCACATATATAAAGCTTATGCTACTAATAGTAATAGCCAAACAAAGAGACAAACAAACTAAACAGTTACAATATTACACAATTTCAGTTGGAGCCCTGGAAAAATCTAGCCCAATTTCAATTACAAAAGTCAGATTTTGAAAGCTATAACTGAAGTAACAAAAAAGAGAGAGAAAGAGAAAGACAGAGATGTAAGTGTCTCACCACTCCATAAAGCTTGAACTGGTAGAGGTTTCCAGACAGTTGTTGTGGCTAACAGTTGGGAGTGCTTGAGACAGGCAGAGCCCCCAAAGTGATCAGTCAGGATACGCTGAAGTACTAGTGAAACCGATGCAGCTTTTGAATCCAGGCAGCAGAACAGAAACTTGAACTTGGGTAGGAGTGCTTGTAGGGAAACGACAATGGTTCAAAGGAGAATGCTAGATTTGTTTATAGGAACGTGATGACTAAAGGGAGTATACCAGAAATTATTTTCTTTAGGGTGGACAATAGACGCTAACCATTCCTAGCTATAGGCAGTGTTCCTTCACGGGAATTCACAGTGGAATTAAGCAAATTCAATATTTGGCCACTAGAGGGTTCATTACTGAATTGGGTCTGATAATTGCTGAGCTGGGGGTGTGCAGGCATGGGTTCATTAACATCTGGAGGAACAGTCCCCCATCATGCAGGGCTTTCCTGCTTCTCTGGTCCCATAGTCCAGTAGGGTCCATGCTGTAGAATCGCTGTTCTCCATTTTCTGTGCTAATGGAGATGCCTCTTTGTCCCATCTTCAGTGCGAATGAGGTGAGGGGAGCTTACTTAAGCCAGTTACTCTGGTCTACAGGGGTTTAGATGTGTCTCCCACTGACTTTTTATTGCTTTTTGTAAGTCTTTCTTCTGATCAGTTCTGGTTCAAGCAGAAGGTGGTGGTGGGGGGATCCCTTCATAAGTCAGATAGGCTGGTCACTATGCCACAGCTCCCCAAGAGCACGGATCTGACAGGTGACAAGGGCAAATACTGTAGAAATATTTCCACACAACTTAAAAAATAAATTCACTGCAATTGTGCTCACATCCCTTTTTGAGACTATATGTTCCACTTGTAATTCACTCTAGGAGACTGTGGGTTTGTCTTCCTGTAGTGGCTGTTGTACACAAGAGAGTTGTATATTTGATTACAACTTCCCACTGATGGATTTAGTTCTCACTTCTGGTAAACAAGGGGTTTAATCCTTTGCTCAAACAGTAGAGGAGAAGAACAGTATACTGGATAGGGTACTGGCTTTGGTCCAAGAAAAACTGGTTTAACTCCTAATTTAGCCACAAACTTCATGTGTGGCCTGGAAAAATCACTTAAATTATTTTGTCTTTTTAGTACTCTATCTGCATAACAGGAGTAATAAGTCATAGAAAGTGATTTTTTTTTTTTAGGTCTCAGATAGGAGTGATAATAGACATATAAGTACCTAGATGTAGTTTTAATGCTGAAAATTCCACATTCAAATACTGCTGTTGATCCAAAAGGTATTAGTGACACTTCTGTGAATATTTGTGTAAAGAATCTTTTTGATCGTTGCCATAATGTGCTCATAAACAGAGCTGGGTGGGAACCAGATTTTCTGTTTTAGTAGAAATCTTATGATTTTGAACATTTTTCCATTCCGAAATGAAATAAAACTAACAAATTTCTAAACTTTCTGCAAAATGAAAGTCCAAATTAAAAAAAAAAAAAGTAATCTCAGGCCTGAGTGAAAAAATTTGTTTTGATTTTGAGCCTTTATCACTTTTTAAATATTTTTATGTAAAAATGAAATTAGTTTAAAAAATTGCCATATTGAAAATGTTGAAATGGGATGTTTTAACATTATCAAAGTCTTTGGGTATGTCTACACACAGTCTTTAAATCAAAATAATGCAGATTAGTTTGATTTAAAAGATTGCAGGTCCACACTACATTTCCTTAGATCAAGATAAGAAGCTTCCTTATCTCACCAGAAGGAAAATCATTTCAGTATAATAAAACCTAGTATTATGTCGAAATGATGGTTAAATCAAAACTGTTACTTTGAAATAACACTGTGTGGATGTGTTATTTTGATTTAACTGTTCTTTCGATTTCACACTTTGCCTTTCTCCTTCCCAGGGTGCTGTCCTTTTTCTATATATTGTGTGGAGGCATGGCCCTTCAAAGAGGCCATCTTGACACACCTCCCATGGTGCCCCTCTCCTACATTGAAGTAGCAGGTCCTGACCATGGACAAGCTAGTTTGATTTGAGTTTCTAGTGGGGACATGTTAAATCAATTTAACTGAAATCAATTTAATGATTTTATAGTGATTTTATTAAATCAATTTAACTTAAATTGACTTAACTGCCTAAGCATGGACCGAGCCTTCATGTCATTTTTTTCTAAATGACCTTTTATCAAAACCAAAACACTCTTCTAAGTGTGTTGATGTTGGCAAAAATGAATTTTGTTGTTGAAAGGAATTGACAAAAATTTCTGATCAGCTCTACTCATGCATAGCATATTTACATTTGTACCAAAAGTACTCTAGTGGCCTTAAGACAGGATGAGGCAAGTCTTTAAGAGAAGTCCTGGCTTATTGGTTTGACTTTCTCCCATATCAAAGGACTTCTGGGACTTGTTTCCAGGGATCATCATGACCATAGGTTAAAAGACATGACCACTAAGAAGAGGGACACAAATTACAAAAGCTAAGTCACTTTCAGTTTAAATAGAGCTAGATAGAACAGTGGCTTACTGGCAGAGGACTTCAATAATTGGACTTGGGCAAAATTGCTGTGGGGTTCCCTGTCAAGAAGCTACTGGGAAAGAATTTTGGGAAAGGGCCTTAAAGGGAGAGAAGCAAAGTTATCCTGAACAGGAGGTAACCTTGGGGGAAGAATAAAGCTAAGTTTGAGGCAAAAGAAGATGGCTGCTTTTCTGTTTAGGGCTTTAGGCCTAAAGTCCATAGTAAATGGGGAAGCTAATGTCCTCTCCATTTTGCTTATGTCTCTAAGGTGGGGATAAGTGAATGCTTGTGCAACCCAAAGGTTAAAGTGACCAGAGGAGGATGTGATTACAGAAACCCTAGAGAGAGGGCTATGACTTGGAGAAGATGAATGACTCTTTGTGGAATATCTGAACTGAAGAGATGGACTCTTGTTTACTCTTGAGGGGACAGAGGGAGCTTGTAGTTTGGATGAAGGGGTATACCTACCCAAGGCCACGTGGAAACTGAGACAGCTAGATCCTTTCCTTATAACTAGACGGAACTTAAGGAAAAGCCAGACCTACTGCGAGTGTGGTAAGCAATGTCTTCATACCCTACTTCAAATAAAAACTCTATAGAAACCCAAGTGTGAGGAGGACACAGAGGCTATGTCTACACATGCATTGTTATTTTGAAATAAGGATTTCGAAATGAGTTATTTCAAAATAAAATCCTTATTTTGAAATAAGTTAATTCGAATTAACAAAATGTTAATTTGAATTAAGAGAGAGCCTGCAATCCAAATGGCTGTTATTTCAGAAGGGATGTTTCGAAATAAAGCCGTTTGGACCTGTTGTTTCGAAACAGCTCCTTTGAAACAACAGGCCTACACAGTGTTGTTTCAATAGAACAGGTCTAAACAGCTTTATTTCAAAATATCCCTTCCGAAATAATGGCCGTTTCGGGGGGGGCAGGTTTTACTTTTTCGAAATAACGATTCTTATTTCGAAAGGACCGGATCCGTCCTTTCAAAATAAGAAAATGTTGTGTAGACTTAATTTCTTTTATTTCGAAATAACAAGTGTTATTTCGAAATAAAAGTGCCGTGTAGACATAGCCAGAGAGAAATGGAGAGAGGAAAAAAACAAGTGTTGGTGCTCGGAGTCCTTCATGTTATCCCCTTAATCCTCCTCATTTGTGTCTTTTGCAACCACTTCCCTTCTTCTAGCCATATGTTCTGGTAATCTGTATGCCTGTGGAAGCAGTGGTCTGATCATTTTTATGATGTCAAAGTCCCTGCATATTCTCTGTGGAGAGGCAAGCTCACCTGTTAGTGACTGCAGCATCTGCTCTACTCAGAAAGCACTTAAAGGAAAGGCTCAGCTTACCATTAGGATTTGTACAGCTGAACATAAAACAAGGCCAGATATGGATCCCTGTACTGCTACCAATACCGTCAAGGTTTATATTGGCAGACAAACAATATGTGCAGCCTTTTCCTTGAATGAAGCCTGCAGCTTGGCAGCAGTAAAAACAAAGTCAAAGTAGGCCAGGGTTTCCCACAGAGCTCTCTCCCCTCATTGAACTATGACTTGAACACTAGTCCTGCCTGCCATTTCCATTATGGCCTTCCCAGTCACACACAGCCATTAGGGCAATTAATCTTTGCTTCCAGTAGCTTATGCTCCTCACTTTCAAGTAAGAAAGAAGATCTGGTATTTTCAACTAGGGGTTGTATATATATCAGGGTATGGGTGAGTTGCAGACCTATCTTTCACAGCCTTCTTGTTTGTGTAACTTTTTTTTCCCTTTTCCTTTTGATAACTCAGCAGGCAGTTGTTCATGGATTTCAGCATGCATCACTAATCATGTGTGTAGACTGAAGGTGCCATAGAGTCATTTTTAATGATCACTGCTGGTATTAAGTGCAGACTGCTGAGTCTGAGTGGAGCATTAATGGTATGTAGCTAAATGATGCTCATAGAGCCAATCCAGGATGTGAAGTTTCATTGCATTGTACCTTCTCTTTTATGGGGTGGCATGGAATTTGATTCTCCACATGCAGCTCCTGGATAATGTTGTACAGCATGATATCAGCTGAAGTGTTCACAATTCTTCCTGATTGTGACAAGAATCCCACCAAGTTCTCATTACTTGAGGAGGAACTCCCTTTTTATTTAGTTGAAACAGTGCGCATTGCAAGATGCACACAGAAAACGACCATCATGCACTGCCTTCCTTGTGTTTCGCCCCTTGTCAGAGACTACAGACTTGAATGAGGGACAATATCCTCATCACTCACTGTTGTAGGACAGCCTGGAAGTGTGCAATGTAATATGCTGATTGGTACTACTAAATTTAGCTCATTGTTTACTGCCATTGCAATCAGTGGATTCTCCGTGTATCTATAGTTAGGTGGTCCTGCCATGGTGACTCACTTATCAGTAGAGTTCTGATACAGCCTCTTTTGTGGGGAGCAGGAAAGCAAGGGAGGCATAGGCCATCCTGGAGGAGCAACTCTGATTTTCTAAGGAAGTCTCCCACCACGTGTAATAAGGGAGCAGATCAGGTGTCAGCATCTTTCTGTAGGCAGTATTCACTAAAAAGGACAGAGACTGTGCATGGTAGTACATTTCACTCTTTTTATCCTATGCTAAATTCAACTGGTACAGGAAGACAATGAGGTCCTTAGGAACAACTCTATCTGTTGCTCGTATTCCTACAACAAACCCCATTGCCAACTCTGGCCACACATATCCTCAAATGACACCATCATAGGATCTAATTAAACCAGCTACTCCATTCACCTGCTCACCCACCAATGTGATTCATGCTATCGTGTGCCAACAATGCCCCTCTGCCTTGTGCATTGCCCAGACTGGACTGTCTCTGCTCAAAAAAATAAATGGACAAAAATCTGGCATCAGGAATGGTAACGTTCAAAAACCAGTAGGAGAACACTTCAACCTCCCTGCACATTCTGTGAAAGACATGATAGATACAGTATTTCAACAGAAAAGCTTCAAATCAAAGCTTCAAAGGGAAACCATGAGTTAGAATTCATATGCAAATTTTGCACCATTAGCTTGGGTTTAAATAGTGATATGGGCTGGTTCATTCATTACAAAAGGTGATTCCCCCCCTGTTAATTTTTCCGCTTTCTTATCTGTTATTCGACACTGTTTGAATCTGAACACCTTACTTGGTTTGCTGAGATAATTCTGAATTGACCTTGTGACTTACCCTTCTCTGCATTTTTACTTCCCCTTTCATACTGTACCCTCCATTTCATGCATCTTATGAAGTGGGATTATGCCCATAAAACTCATGCCACAAATAGATTTGTTAGTCTTTAAAAGTGGCACAGGACTCCTTGGTTTTTTTGCTCAACTAGACTAACACAGCTGCTCCTCTTGAACTGGTATCTTTGCTGGTGCTGCTGCCGGGTCTCCTTATCAGAAAACAAATTTATCTGAATCTTTATTTAGTGATGAGGGAGGTGTCCCTTCACCTAAGCCAAGCTGCTGCTGACCCTGACTTCTGCTTAACATATCTATTACCATAATTACATTTTATATAGAGATTAAATGCCCAAATCTTACAGTTCAGTCTACATGTAACTGTTTCCTGACATACTGCAACAATTGCATGAGTTAAATCATTGGAAAAAATACTCACCGCTATCATTTCTGGTTTGGGTATTTTTGTTGAGGTGTACTCTGCTGCCATTGGTTACCTGTGTGTAGCATGATAAACACAAGTGGAGTGTCAAGAACTTGCATCACCTCTTGTGTTTGGCCTCTTATTCCAGCTTCGTTTCTTCCCTCCAACCCGTCACAGAACATACGTGCTTTGTTATGGACAGTATTAAGTAAAGTATTAGCAATGTTCTGTAGGAGCATCTCATCTATTTCATCACCCTTCTGCTTCTTTATTCCCAAATGATTATGAATAATGAGTTCCACAGTAACATTGCCATTTAGCTTAGTGTACCCCAGAAATATGTCACTCTTTGGCAAACTTCCCTCTCTGTGAACACTGAACTAGTTAGACTACAACTGAACAATCTGCACTGCATCCTTCTGTAGCCTGGCTCTAAGTCTTGAGTGTGTTTTCTAGCACATGGAACAACCCACAGCTCCTTGCAATAGCTCATTGTCATCAGAAGCTAGCAGAAGTGGTGTGTTATGATGAAGCAGTGCTTGTTCCCATGCTGTGGTTGATCCTTTGCCTCATACTAGGACCTAAACATGTCACTCTGCAAATAGATTTCTTCATCCTCCACATTAATGATGCCTTGTCTTCTACCTGTTGAATGCCCAGGAATGTCAGCTATTCTAAAGATACTACCCCAGCTGGTGGACATTAGTCCCCAGTTACAGAGACAATGAAACAAACCATTCGAGCATCTGTCCACACCCTTCACTGCACACTCACACATTAAATACCTTCTGACTATGATGGTGCTGACAGAAAACTCCAGACCAGAAAATGCTATAAAGAACTTGGTATTTTGAATACAGAATAGGGCACTCACTATAACATGGCACAGCATTTCCAAATCCCATGTCTGGAACTCTAGCATGGAGGCAACTAAATGAGGCAGACAGGGATTTGACTGCACACACACACACACACAATTAGTCTTCATGCACATGAAAAGAGAACTACATTAACAGACTGCACCCAGACAATAAATCTTACACTAATCTCATTTTTCTAGTAATGATGCCTGAGGCCAGGACTATACAAGCTAGAAAGAAAAAGATCATCAGGGAACAGTAACAGTTCCATTAAACTCTCATGACCAGTCAAAATTAACCATAACAGTCTTGTCCTGAGGAACAGGCTCTAGGAACAAGACATAAAAAGAATTAAATTTGCAAAATAATCCATAAAGTAAATTCATAGAATAATGTAACATGCAGGAAATTTGTCTGCTCACAAATATTCCTGACAAAGAATATTAAGCAGACAAAGAGGCTGTTCTGCCCTGATTTATTCTCTGGTATTCTTAAAACCTTTTACTTTTATTGTTTCTGTATTGGTTTCCAGTACAGCTATGGTTCCCCATTCATTTGTATCTAATGAGGATCTGGCCCTGAGACTTTTTGTATTAACTTAATATGTAAATTTTCTGGCATATTTACTGCTAAAGGTCACCTGCTTGATTTTGTTCTTTCTTTGGATTATAGCAACTCCTGGAAGGTTGTTAATTGATTGTAATTATTTTAGTTAATCAATTTCGGGATATGAGGAACCTGTTTTACATGCAAGAGTTGTTCATTCCCAGGCAATTTTCAGCAGAAGTAAACTAGCACAAATCAGATTTATTTTGCTGTGGAAGATACTAGAAAGGTACTTTGAACTAGCTGAATCACACTTTTTTGGAATACGTGCAAGTTCAGCTATGGGAATTGTATAGTCTCATTGTTTATGAATGAAAATGGAATCTTATTTCCTGGGTCTGGATTACAAGTGAGCAGGATACAGTTTTACCATCTTGTGAAGAATTTTGTGTTTTCAAAAATTGTCCAGTTCTGCACTGGGTTAAAAGTGTGACTTCTGAATTTTTGTCCAAAAAATGAGAGAGAGAGAAAAAGAGATTCAAATTCCTGCTCTGAAAGCAGGTCTCTCTCTCACTAGTTTTGACCTGAGAAACCATCCCTAGAAAAGTTAATCAAACTGGTTAAGTTCCTGTGAAAGGATTTGTCTTCAACCAATCAGCATTTTCTGATGAAAAAACACTTCATCAAAAACTTTCAGACAAACAAGAGATCATTAAAGCGATATAATGTTTTGGGCTATTTTTAAAGGCAAAGGTGGAGTTTGGTTTGAAAAAGAAAGATGCTCTGTAACAATAAGATTTCTGGGTTTTTTGACAAATGAGGAAATCTTTGGGCTCAGGTGTGGTGAACTGAGGTCTGGTTATCCCTTGTTCATAAAAGGTGAAGAGACAAGCAGCTCCAGGATGTTTCAGTTTTAAAACTCACGTCTGCATGTATGGGTTTGTTTGTTTGTTTTTTGTTTTGTTTTTTGGTCTTCTTTCTTGTCTCATCTCTTTTTTTCTTTCTCTTTCTCTCATTTTTCTCTCTTTCATTATTTTCAACCCTACCCTTGGCAAATTTATTCCTTCATCATTTTCTCAGCTCATTCTTCTTTGTGTTTTAAATCCTGCCCAGGTTGATATTTATAACCCCAATTAAGACTGTATTATTGATGCAACCACCTTCTCCTTATCAGCTATGAATGATTAAGCCCAGTCATTCTATTACCTGATGTTTTGATGACATCAGGGACGTGAAAGTGAAGAGTCACAGCCTGGAGTGCCTCACTTGACTTTCACATTTGTAAAAGGTTAAAATGGAGGATATGTGAAGTAGGAAGTATCCTTATGCAAAAACTCTGGCTTCTATGTTTACCAAAATTTGCTAATTTTCATAAGAGCAAAATGTCAATGTGAGAAATGCTGAAGTTCAACCAGGTAATAAATGGCACATTTTCAACAATATGCCTTTGCAAAAGAAGTGCCTTTTCACAGAAGTTTAGTGATGAGCTCAGTTTGTCATTGGCACAAAGGTTTGGGGCAGGAAGGAAAACATGTTCCCCATCTCACCTTCCTGTGGCTTATTGCGGTTTCATGAAATTTATTACAGATGAAATGTGGACATAGTAATTGCCCCCCATGCCTGAGAAAATACTGCAGGACTGGTATGAACTGGTGCCCATTAAATAGGAGTAAAAATGTAATTTATTTCAACTAAAATATATAGAATCACTTCCTAAGAATTTTTTACACCCTTCTAATCCTAAAGTGTTCACTTTTCTGGTTTCAAAGACATAGCTAAGTATCACGTTCAGAATCTTTGAATAATTACATCAGCCAAACTCGCTTGTTACAAAACTTGTATGTTTTTGGTTTGCATATTTGTTTTTTCATACTTCTTCCTACATAGGCAATGATTTTGAACAACTGGCAAAGACCTGAGCTCAGATCAATTACATATCAAAATTCTGACATACTTGGGAAACAGGAAAACCTCAGAAAGAAGCATGACTTGCTCCATAAGAGGAATTAGCAGAGGACTAGACTATCGTAATTCCCACAGTTGATCAAAATCAATGTAAAGGAGCATCCACAACACTACATGCCAATAAAATGATCTTCACTTGTGGGTTAAATAGTATAAATTAAATAATTGTCAAGGTTATAAAGCATGCAGGACATTGAGCATAGGTTCTTTCTTAGACTCCATGCTCTTTGGGACAAGGACCATGTCTTTGTTTGTTTCTTATACAACTCCTAAAACAAAAGGACCTCAGTCCACAAAAGTGACAGGCATTCTGGCTTCTTTGAAACCTGAGAATCTTAAAGAACCCAGTGAAAGCTCTGAGTATTTTAGGAAGAAGTTCCAAGTATGAGGAGCAATTATTATTAACCCCATTTTATGGATTAGCAACTGAAGCAGCATTGAAATTTTGAAAAGACTTGTTCAAAGCCATACAACAGAACCAGGATTAGAGCTTCTCTGGACTCAGCCCTGTGCTCATTTTTCTAAATCTCATTGCTTCCCCAAAGTATGGCTCTGAGTAGAGTGTGTCCAATCACACATACTAATTATGGACAAGATGTGCACAACCATATACAGAGGCAGAGGAGTAAAACGGAGAAAGTTAAAGGAGTCATGTATCTTTGTGGCACTGCACAGGGGGCAGACTCAGAATTTTCATTGTAGTCTCCTGAGGGCAAGAGCCACTCCATATTAGTGGCATTACTGGTGCTAGATTCATCAAAACAAGTAGGAAGGAAGCAGTTGCTGCACCTCTTTCATGGAGGCATCATGATGGTGCTCCATCCAGTTCCATAATGAACTGTGTCACTGGCATGGTGCAGTTCTGCATTGGCTCCAATTCTAACGTGTCTTAAGGGCATGGAATATTATTATTTTATTATTTGCATTTCAGTAGCATTTAAAGGCCCAGACTGGAAACTGACATTCCATCATGCTAGGTGGGACAGTCCCCACACTGAAGAGCTGGCTATCTAAATAGAAAAGACAGATGGTTTTGAGGAGTTAAAATAAGATATAAACAGAGATTGGGATGACAAGTGCAAATACCAGGAGATCAGGATGACAAGGGCAAAAACTGTGATTTCTTCATATTTCTTTAGAAGACAAGCAAAATCCCGCTCACCTTATTCATGAGACTAATCCCACTGACTTCACCAAGACTGTTTTATAAGCCCAAGGCCTGCAGTTTAGCCCTTTAAGCTGTGCAGAAAAATCTATCATATTTCTGCTTGTGGGCTTCCAGATACAAACAGGAGTTTTGGTAAACTATAGTATATTACTTCTAAACCGTGGGCCTCTCAAAAGCACAGGTGCCTGATTCATTTTATATACCTTTCTATTGGGAAGACAGGAAGGAAATTCAAGTACAATATAATTGTCAGTATGATAAATGCCAAGGCAAAATACAGTTGAGCAGTAGAGGACACTGGGTGTTATTATGGCCTATTGTTTCTATGAATAGAACCACCCAGACACCAATTAACATCTCATTGCTATGATTACTTGCTACAGTATCTGTTCCACTAATCAAACTTGTACCTTTTTATTCCATATTTTGATTTCAAAAAGTTGTACTAAGAACAGATTACATTTATCTCAAATGCAAATAAATGTGAATCTTGAGAAGCTAATTAAGTTTATAACCACTGAGAATAACATTAGAAAGAAAATTAAATTTCTTGGTTTGGAGGAAAACCTTTTAGGAAACATTTGTTGAATAAACATAAAAGAAATTCTCCTAATGTACTGTGATGCAAATAGTCTTCTGTTTATATTTTTTCCATATGCCAATCATATATAATTTTTATAATTTCTCTTCCATTGAACATTCCTCTTTATAATTTAGCAAAGCTTTTGAGAAAAATATTTACACCCCAGCATACTGTAGATATTAAATGGGAGATCTCACTGGGAGCAATAAATATATCTAACCAAACTTTTTTCAGCCGTGTAGAAATAATAACACCATTTAAAAATATATTAAATAATTGCTGCAGCCAAAAGAGCTGAAAATCAGAAAAAGACATCTTGAAGATTCCTTATGTCAAGCTTTTAGTGCTCATGAAATTAGCCAGATGGAAAGCCTTCGACAGTGAAGTCTTCTGTTTACTGTATGCTTGTTGTGAGGAGTACTTGTGTAGGATTTCTCTAAATGCCAAACTACAAAGCACTGAATGTAGTGACTCCAGTTCAGCAAAGTGCTTAGCCACAGGAGCCAAGATTTTTGGTGCACTTAGCGCTAAAAAGCTAAGACTGCCAAAAAAGGCATTGGCAATTTTTGGTTGTAATGGTGTATGGATAATAGATTTGTCCAGAAGGAAATGGATTGCAAATATCCAGTTATTTCACATAGGCTATTGGACAGCCACATGGTAATCATTTTCAGCTACTACTAACCTGGACGGGAATCAAAATGGAGAATGAGGTAGGAAAGTCTCTTAAATTCCATTACCAGTCCCTAGAGCCATCTAGTGCCTCAGCAAACATATTTGATGGAATCTGTTCTCTTGTGATGGTCTCATTTCCAAGGCCATGAATTTTTTTCATCTTTATCACGTGTTTGGCTTGCTGAGCTGCAGAAGGCATCCCTTTCACTGCACCAGTTTCAGTTATTATATGAACAGAATATTTTGAATTGTGAGATTCCTGATATATTTTTGTGGTTTGGATAAGGAAGAGTAGTGTTGAACTTGAAGTTTGGTTTTAGAAATAATTTTTTATACAGAACTGACAGGTTTGCTGGATTAGTGTTTATAGCACTTATTGACATCCCATGATACCTTTCCATAGCTGAACAGAGTTTAGATTGACTCTGGAGTATTAGCACTTGATGAAGGTAATCTGTTTTCTTGGCTGAAGCTCACAAACAAAGCAGTTAAATCCCCATTACAAATGGCTAAACAGGGACCCATTAAACTTCTTATAGGCCTGTCTCATTTCTATAGCCCCTGAAACATTTATAAAGGGCAATGTTAAAAATTTACAGAACATTGAGATAATTCCTTAAGCAGAGCATAATGGGTGTGGGCGTGTGAGTGTGTGTACATATACAGTATTAAAAATCTGCACTCTTCCTTTAAAGGGCAAACTGAAAATACAGTAGCATCAGAATAAAAATAACCTTTTTAGCCATCACTGTTTTTCTGCAGTTGCAGTACAGTAACTGTTTTGGTTATGCACATTTTATTTTCAAAGTGTCATAGCAAAAGAAATCTTACAGCTGGAAAATAGTAATTTACACTGTGACTATCAAAGGCAATATTGATGTCAGTTATTCATAATAAAGCTGTTTTCGTTAATGTCTGTTTCAATTATTAGTTCTTCAACTACTCTGTATAGGAAATCAATTTGGAAACGGCTGGCACTCAATTTGTGATGAATATGTTAATAGAGGATATATCATGTTAATGAGCAATCCCATATTAAGAAATATGACATATTATTTTAATGATTTTACTGGCATCAAATCATAGACATCACAGTCATATTTTTTAAGAATCAATCGTCCAAGGTCTGAAATAATTTTGCAAAAACTGAGATTTTCTCCCCATTATAGTGAAATATATCACCTATTAGAAGCTATATTTTTTCACCATTTTTTCAGAAGTTTTCCTATGATAAATACAAGGTATTTTGTAAACTTCAGAGTTAAAATATATATCACTACACTACACTAGCATAACTTCATATCAGTCAGGATTTCTATAAAAATCACCTTTTTTATTAGCTAGCTCTATGGGTTAGCAATATACACTGCAAAGCAATTCTATCTATGATTACTTGGTTGTGGCCAGCACTCCAGTGACATTTAACAGCACAGACAGTGCTTAATCTGTGAACTACAACAGCAAACGGCAGAATTACAGAAATTATTTTCATTTGGTATCTTCATTACAGAGTCCTCTTTATATTCACTACAACCACAGTAGAACCTTAAGAGTTATGAACACCAGAGTTATGAACTTACTAGTCAAACACATACCTCATTTGGAGTCAATCAGGCTTCCACAGAAAGAGAAAAAAGTAAAAGGCAAATACAATACAATGCTTTGTTAATTGCAAACTGCTTAAAAAAAACAGGAAAAAGAAAAAGCATTTTTCCATGTAGTAACATATGAAAGCTGTATTAAATTAATGTTCAGCTGTAAACTTTTGAATGAACAATCATAATTTGTTTTCAGAGTTATGAACATTTCAGAGTTATGAACAACCTCCATCCCTGTGGTGTTCGTAACTCTGAAGTTCTGTTGTAAGTCTTGCCTCTTCTCTGTCATGCATGCTCTCTTCCTGGCACTCTCTCACCAAATTGTTGTTGGACCTTAAGTAAATTATTTAATCCCTCACTGCCTCAGTTACCTCCCATCATTTGGGAAATGATGATTTCCAGCCCTTGTAAAGCAATTTTAAATGTGTAGATGAGAAGTGTTATATACATTATTAAACACAGCCATGAGGGAGTCCTAAATTTGAATCCCAGACTGTTGTCCATTGAGTTGTGCCAGTGCAATTGAGAAGAACATCTGGCTCTTAAGACTCCTCTTGTCAGTCAGGGAAAGCTCAGCTCAGCTCTTGCACTGACAGATAGAAAACTATTCAACCTTTTTTTTTTTTCTTGTCTTTCCCCAGAAAGGCCCTGACCCAACTTCCCTAAAATCCATGGAGCCTTTCTATTGGGGGCTTCAACCAAATTTAATCTGGCCTTCCAAAGAATGGCAATAAGGAGATTATAATGAGAGAGAGAGACACAGTAATCCTTTTACAAGGCCACAGATTGTTAGATATCTCATGGACACTCATGTTGGGAGGGCTTTAGATACAATGCTTACTTCAAGTTGTCCTTGCCACATATGACTGTGTCCTGTGGGAATCCCTTCAGTGACTGGGGACCGTGGTATTTGTGTGTAATAGGGAGACCTAGCAAAGGGATTAAGGGAGTTGACCAAGAACAGAAAAGTTCTGATGTCTAGCCTTTGGACTGCAATCTTAGGTAAATCTTCCCTCCAAAAATTTCCTCTCCTGCTTAAGCATTGTTAAAATAAATAAGAAAGACACAATGGGTGAGGTCATTTCTTTTAGTGGATCAGGATCTGTAGGTGACAGAGTCAATAAAAAACATTACCTCATCTACCTTGTCTGTCTAACATCCTGAAGTAAACATGGCTAAATCCTTCTGTGAGCATTAAATAAATAAATAAATAAATGAGTTATTCTCTCTTTATAAATATGGGAGTCTAGAGATTCATCAGACCACACTGTGTATACAATTTCCAGTTCCTGGGCATTTTGATAATTTCCAGATGGTGATTCATAAGAAAAGGCATCATATATGCAGATGGTTCAATAGAGTGTAATTCATATTCTATACTTGCCTCAACATATCCAGGAAATTGGAATCACAATTATTTCTCAAATTTGCTTTTCTTCCCAACTGTCCACTGATGCCATGATGAGTAATAATAAAGATAGCATTAGGGTTTTTTTCTTTACATGGATCCTGAAAATATATGTTAAGCCATCTATCTACACCATCTGCTGAGGAAGGGTCAAAGCCCCCAGCTGTACAAACTATGAATAAGCATTGCAAAGCTGATATTTTATATGGGTTGAAGTTGGTGCTTTAAGTGGTTTTAAGCAAATCTTTCATAAAACTCATGGATGCAGCTGACACTTGTTAGAATATTACGTCCTGTGTGTTCTTCATAGAAAAACAACAAACCTATTTCCCAGCTATATTAAGCTGTGGCAGAAAGGCAATCTCTTGCTTGATCTCAAACAAGTAGAGGGTTTCCTTATTTGCTTCACAAAAGATATGGGACCACTGATCAAATAGTCAATTAAATGTCCATCATAGTCTGACAATTTCTGCACTGCCTGGCTCCAAAATAAGTATCAGCCATAAATATTCAACCCTGTGTATTCTCAAAAGGATGTCTCTTTGATCATTGTTCTGTCAAGAATTACAGCACCAATTTGAAGCCTGACTGCCCCCTCCCATAAGAAGGCAAACCATAGCAGTAAACTGAAGGGGCTGTGAAAAAAATTTAATGAGGATAGGTGTCCTTAATGAAAAAATGTTGACCATCATTCTTAAGAGAAAGAGGCGACTAGAATTTAAGAAGTCCACTGCCTATTTGTTTTGAATTATAAAATAAATTGTCAGGAGCAAACTATGTTCTATTAAAAGACCCAATGTATGTGAATGAGAAACAGGTCCAGAACACTCATAAGGACTATGGGAAGTACAAGACATTCCAAAGAAATCACTGTCAGCATTAAGTTCATATGTTCAGTTTTTGTTGCCTCTCTTTATTTATTTAAATAAAAAAAGCAGGCAGTCCCCTTCTCCAGATGGTCATAAAGTTAGATTCCAATGCCTGGTTCTCAAATCAGAACTCACAAGAACCCCTTATTTTCCACACAAAAGTACTGAGCACACAAATATTTGATATTTAGTCAGAAAAATAAGATACATTTCAAACAAACTGTGAACCTTGTTTTTGTTCTCCTAAAAAAAATCCAGGGAAAATAAAAAAAAACCAAAACAATTATTTCCTTTTCAGACTGCTTATTATTTCTTCCTCTGTTCAGAGTAAATTGGACCCCTTGCCTATTGCTCCTTACTGTCCTTATCTACCATCAACTCTGCCTCCCAAATTTTAT
The DNA here is from genome assembly GCA_007922195.1 of Podocnemis expansa. Lineage (NCBI taxonomy): Eukaryota > Metazoa > Chordata > Testudines > Podocnemididae > Podocnemis > Podocnemis expansa. Next base: position 12,352,469 of record ML682006.1, read on the forward strand.
TTCCTTTCTCCCATATTACTTTATTTAGTCAAATACAAGAGATCTTTATAGCAAAGCACAGATCAAATCAAATCATAGGGCTGGAAGAGACCTCGTGAGATCATCAAGTCTAACCCCCTGGGAATTGAACCCAGGACCTTCTGCATGTTAAGCAGAGGTGCGGATGTTGCTTATTGGAGCTATGACAGAGTGCTAGAGTTTGGGGGCATGTGCATGTTTTAGGGTGCTTCCTATACTTCATAGGCCCCTTAAAACTGGGAGTGATTTTTGGAAGGCACAAAACAGAGAGCAAGTGTGTGACCTTCATTAAGGCAACAGAGAGCAGAAATGAGAGAAATTGTGTCTGGGAAGTACTGGGAGGCCAGAAAGGAATATATTGGGATTCTTGAAGAGAAGAACATATCTCCCCATGCCCAGCTTGCAGAAAGCAGTATAGTCTCTGTTACTAAGAGAAAGCCCACTTTGAGCCTACTGTATCTTCTGTTATTAAATAAAATCTGTCCTAAGGAAAGGGACTAGACTTGAGTTTATGGACTGCCCTGAGCGGTGAGTCTGGGGAATCTATTACAAGGAGCCATGCTCAAGTTCCATTGTTCCCCAAGGGCATGCAATAAAAACAAGTCATTCACCCCAATGGGCAGATGAATCCCTATCTCTGATGACAGGGGGCATTGAGAGGTACATTACATGGGCAAAATATCCAACCTTCTAGCATATACTCTACACCAAATGCAAGATTGTGAGCATGATCAGCTATGTCAGTTGAACCTGTAAGTACTTGTGATAATACTAAGAGTGTCATGGTGGGCAAAAAAACCTGAAGAAACTCAAAAGAATAGTCGGTGACTATTCTTCCTCCCTTCATATAGGCTCCCCCAATTTATTGTTCCCATTCCAAATTTCAAGGGCTAGATTCACAGAGGAATTTGTCTGTGATGACAGTGAGGCTCAGCATGCCTAACTTTTCAGTGCCTAGACAATCCTGGGATTCTGAAAGTCAGGTGCTCAGGCTTCCCTTACAATAAATGGAGGGAGACTCTTTCAATTGACTTCAATTAATTTTAGATTAAGGCCCTTAATTTTCATGTTCCCATGCTCCCTAACCACACATCCTCCACAGTCAGATGCCAATTTTTGACTTCCTGATGGAGGATGGTCTGCAGTGCCTTTCACTTTTGCACCCCCACCTGTGCAGACTTTCTCCTGCATAATCCAAAACCCAGTATAATCTAGGGATGGAACTAGTTCACTAATTGAAGCCTATACTATCTCACGATTACCAGTATTCCTGTGCTCATAGCCATTCTCAAATTGCAACAGATGAGGCCAAACTTGACCTCCAATACAAATTAATCCTATTGAATTTAGTGCATGATACAAGTATGCAGATGAGGTTTGAATTTACTTCATTTTTTGTATTCACTGCATTGTGTTAATAACAGGTGTATCTGGAGGAAGAATTTAGTCATTCCAGCACTTTTCTGGGGACTAGGAACAGTGGTCTACTACTTTTGGTACTGTCATTTGAGTAATAGACTAACACCAGAAGTGCATTTCAGCACTTTTTTTTCCCAGAATTTGAGCTCTAATCTGGAGTATGAACACAAATAAAAATCATACAGCAATATCTTTTTGTGTGGCCATAGCATGTAGGCCCAGTCTCACATGATACAGCCATAGCCTTCCAATCTGAGGACTTCAGTTTACAAACACACACTCTCTTTGGATAAACAGTAAAGTCCAAACCCTTCCAGGAGCCTACAGTTTATTCAGGCTTGTTTTGACTGGAGAGAGTCAGAAAATAATGCTCACCTGAGTAAAGTGAACTCCTCGAAATGAGAACAGGGTTTTTTTTCCTTTCTTTCTTATAAAGAGGTGGTTCAAAGTACTGCTGAGAGGTACTTTGACTGTTACTGGTCTCTAATAGCTATTTGTATGAGATATGTGTGTATCTTTGGCAGACTGCTGAATATTACTGCTTAAGTCTATTACTAGGAAGCACAGTTTTCTGTAACTTAATTTCCTAAGCCTAATGAGCCTCGTAAATTTGTTCTGATGTCTTCCCAAGTTAATATGTTAAATCTAATTTATTTGGGGACAAAATGGACAAATTTTCTCTTAATTGAATTAATCTAGAAGGAGAAAAATATGTATTATTGTGGAAATCTGTGATTTATAATGCACAGATGTGAAAGTCCTATTTTGGTTCCATTCATTTACTAGTTTTAAATTGCTGGCTTTTGTTTGTTTGTTTAGTCTACCTGGGAAAATAGAAAGCTGACTGACCTAATTTTCTCCTTGGTATTATTTGACAAGTTTACTAAATTGTACACTAATTTTGTGTAGCAGTTTAAGGGGTATAGAACCTTTGTTCTGTATGATTGTTTGAATATTTGTGTATCTGTGACACATCACATTTCAGTTACCTGCTACAAATTCAGTATAATGCTGTAATACTAATATTTTCGATTTGCCCACTGCTTTTTAATGGGTTTTGACTCAGGCTCTTTAAGCAGTTGGTTTGAGATTCTATGGATAATGATTCTTAGAACTTTTTATCCTCAGATCTCAAAATGATTTACAAAGAAGGATGAGTTTTATTGACCTAAACTGTTCAGATGAGGAAATGGAAGCCTTATGAGGCTTGCCTAAGAACACACATCTCTTTACTGTATAGAATAGTAACCGCTTCTCTTGATTCCCAGTTGTGAATTCAGCCCACTGAACCACTTCAAGAGATGTACAAAGAAATGATTTAGGCCCAGTGTATGTTCTGAATTATTCTCTGCTTGTAAGTGACCAGTGTAATAATTAGCAGTAGCAGGCCAGCCATTAGAAAGCAGCATCACACACTCGTGTTACACATTCTTCCTAGTAAGGCAATGATGGGCAGTGCTACATCTCGCTTAGGACTGGAGAGCTATGATGCAAGAAATATTACTTCTATTGTACAAGCATTGCTGAGACTTCATCTGGAATGCTGCAGGACTGCTGAATACAGTTGTGGCACTCGTGTTCAAGAAAAATAAGAAAGAGGTGCATAGAATAGCCAGTAGGATGATCAAGGGAATGGAGGGCCTATCTTATGAGAGGAGGCTACAAGACCTTGGCTTGTTTAGCCTAGCAAAGAAAAGGCAGATAAGACATACGTTTTCGCTCTATAAGCATATCAGCGTGGTAAACATTCTAGAGGGTGAAGATATATTTAAGCTGAAGGCTAACGTTGGCACAAAAACAAATGGGTATAAATAGGCCGTGAACAAATTCAGACTGGAATACAGAAGATGGTTTCTAACCATTAGGTGAGTGAGGTTCAGGAATAGCCTCCTAGCCAGAATTGTGAGGGCAAATAATTAGTTTTAAGAGACAGCTGGACAAATTTATTAATAGGGTTGCATGACGGAGTTGCTTGTGATAGTAAGAAGACAAGGTTCAACAGCCCTGGGTTCCCATCCTTTTTATATCTTAGGTGCCTATGGTTCATGCATCAGACTTCAGCCCATCAAGCATAGAGGTCATGAAAGCATTTCCCTCTGCCCCCTTTGTGCCCAACAAGGTATTCTGGGGTTTTCTGGTCTCGTTCCTCTGCTGCTTCAGAGGTGGTCTCAGCTAGAGAAGGGACAGTGGATGGGATAGGCTGGTGCTCTGAGATGGCACCAAACATTTTTTTTTCACGTGCTTAGTTGTCTGGTTCCTGCTCACTTGTTCAATGTCCAGCTAATCACTATATGCGGAACTGGGAAGGAATTATTTCCCAAATCAAATGGACAGTGACCTTGGTAATTTTTGTTTTTCTCTGTAGCACACAGTGTGGGTCATTAGCTGGGATTCGCTGGGTATGTCTGACTTAATTAATTCCCTGCCATTGCAAGGGCCTCAGGCATTGGTGCACCTTGGTCCTTCTATTCCCTTCCTGTGGCACAAAATAGTCTAATCTCTTTCCTGATGGCTGTAATATTTTGATCTAATTTAGGTTGTTGAGCTTATTGTGTGGGTACTGGATGGTGTTGGAGACTTGTGATATGCAGGTGGTTAGAGTAGATAATCTGACAGTCCCTTCCAGCCTTAAACTCTATGGCTATGTCCACACGAGGCTTTTATTTCAAAACAACAACTGTTATTTAGAAATAAAAGTTGTCATGTCTGAACGACATTTCTTTATTTAGAAATGACAGGACCCAGTCATTTTGAAATAACGTCTGTCTTTTCGGAACAATAAAACCTAGGTTCTAATCGAAATAGTGGTTATTTTGAAATGGTTGTTTCGAAATAATGCCATTCAGATGTGTTATTTTGAAATAGCAGTTATTTCAAAATAACACTTTTGCCCTTCTCCTTCCCAGGGTGCCTTCCTTTTCCAATATACTGTGGGGGGGCATGGCCCAGGGAGGGGGCCATGTTGCCACACCTCCCATGCTACTCCTCTCCTGAAGCAAAATAGCAAGTCCTGTGCCCGAACATGCTATTTCGCTTTGAGAGTTTCCCTTAGTTTGAATTAACATTTTCTTATTTCAAATTAAGTATTTTATTTCAAAATAACTCATTTTGAAATACCTTATTTCGAAATAAGAGTTTACGTGCAAATACAGCCTATGACTGTGATCTTTGACAAAAATACGTCAATGGTCATTAGTGAACATGAGCCTTCCCCGTTCAGGGCCAGATTAATCAGCCCGGTGGCCCCGGGCTGCCCCCCCCCCCGCAGACCCTATAACCTCAGGCCCCACCCCCCTTCCATGGGGGCCAGGTCCCCGTCCCCCCATTACTGCGGGGGGCCTGTGGCCATACGGCACTCCCACCCCAGCCCCGCTCTGGCCAGTCTGCACAGGGGGTAGGGCTGACTGACTCATGGTGCGGTGGCCCCAAATGCAGCCCCCCCCAGGGCCACAAGCCATGGAAAGCTGTGCTGGAGTGGAGGCCATGCCAGCTGGCCCTGCCCCCTGGGCAGAGCAAAGAGACACTGGCCCACCCTGCCCCCAGGGGCAGACCACTCGGCTCATGGGTCGGGCAGGAGCACAGAGCCTGGCCGCTGGCTCCCAGAGCCCTCTCCCCCCCCATGCTCTTAGCACTCCTGGCCTGCCGGCGCTAAGCAGGACGGTGGGGGACACCCAGGGCTTCCACCTCTTTAGCCCCAGCAATAATCCAGCCCTGCCCCACTGCATCTGTAGTCAGTTATGGTCATTTCTGATTTCTGCAGTGATAATGTAGACATTCCAACATGCCTTTTGCTTAAAGAGCCATAACTAAGTAACCTACAGTTTTGAAATAATCTTTCAAATTCAAATGAGAGAGCTGGATTCTGTGCTATCTTATACCTCATGCACTCCCCATTGAATTTAATGGAACTGCATAGGAGTAAATCATTCAAGATTCTGGTCTTTGATATTTAGACCAGAAATCTAAAAGTCTTTCATTTTAAAGCTCTTAACAGCAATACCTTAGGTCATTTATCAATGTACCTGCAGTTTCCTGCTCTAAATATTTTCACTGATTTTATATCTTTTCAGTACAACAGCAGTAATGTAAAAAAAATAGTCAATAAAATGCAATAGTAAGGTCAACAGTTTTAGTATTAAAATCAATTTACAGTATGTTTGCTTGAAGTGCACATAAATTGAAAGAGGCAATAAGTATAAACAGAATAGCTGATTTCTTGGATGCACTCCAATATAATTATAGCTATCCACCCATGTGACTATTTGTGAGTGTAGCTTAAAGCTATTTGCCTGCCCTGAGGTATAGTAGCAGTATTTTTATCCAAGTCTGCATCTGACTGAAATGCAAAACTCAGTAAACCTGGAAAAGATGCTAACAAGCTTAAAGAAATGTATGACTAAAATTAAAGAGCAGACTAAATGTACATTTTCCTTTTTGTTAGCAGAACCACCCACCTCTCAGTACAGATGACTCCTCTTATTCTGTTTGGATTTGAAATGGAGTTATTCCTAAAGGATTTGTCACAAAATAGTGTATTTCTAATAGGCAATTATAAAAAAAATTATCATCAATCACATTTATTGCAAACATCTCATAAAACAGTAAAACATTTATGTGGCTTTGGAAGGCAAGTATGTTGCCATGTAATATACCAAGATTTGCATATAAAGAACAGCAGGCAGCAAACACGTATATTTCCTTTTTTTCTCCCCCTTTCCACTCCCATTTATAGAAATGCAGCTGATATAACATGTCTATTTAATTTACATCAAATATAGCTGTAACACATGAGTGATATTAATTGTCATTAGGTCCCAAAAGCAACCAATCCTTGGGTAACCAACAATAATTACTTCTTCTGGTAAGGCACATTAAACAGGTCATACCTTGTCCAAGCCTATTTGTCAATAACAAGGAAGCAGACTTTTGTTTCAAGCTGATGTACACCTGTCAAGGATTTTCACTCTTTCTTGCTTCTCATATTTGTTTTCCCTGATTATCAAATTCATCTAAGGATTTTGTTTTCAGCCTAATTGCAATAATGTAGGATCTTAGTATTGTTTCCATTGATTGCATGTGAATGAGAACAAAAGGTAATTTTACGGATAGAAATGCAGCTCTTTTTGTGTGCTGCCTTATGGCAGCTGACCATCCACACTTAAATCCACTAATCCTCTCTGTAATCATATGTTCACGTGCTGTGCAAACATTCAGAAATAATTCTCCAGAAACATTATTATTATAGCACAGAATGTGCATAGTACAGGCTGGATGATACAAAATGACTAACAAAATGTTAGGTTATTTATATGTCAGAGCTGGTAACAACTGTCTTTAGCAGGGTTTTTGCACAAACCTCATGCCAAAATGAAGCAGGCAACTTAGCAGTGAAGAGGAAAAATGAATGACATCATATTGAACAGATCTGTGGGGTTTTGTGACATTTGACTTTCAACTATCATTTCAAAAAGATTTTGCCATCTATTTACTTGTCAGGGCTAGATTTAATTCTTATATGCTGCAAGGAGTTCTCTCTGTTAAGATATTGATATAACAAATTGCTGAATGTTTTAGAGATTGATTCTTGTTGACCAAAGCAGGCTTTCAGATTGGAAGTCTGCCCCCCTCCACCCCAAAAAACACCTGCTGAGATGGAAGTCTGACTGGTACACAAAAGACATATAGTTTCTTAGTCTGCTTCTATCTAGCAATTTGCCAATGCAATCAAAAATTGCATTTTTTAATGAAAATTACCTAAGGATTTGGCAAAAGAACATCGGTTAAAATGGACTAACTATCCACTGTCAGGCATACTGTATTAGCATACTGATTGGCTGCTACTTCTGTCAGTCTTCTTTCTGCAAAACTATGACAGGCCACACAGCAGGGAGCAAATGATCATTAATACCCTATCCTCTGGGACACAATAAACTGCTATTCACATGCATACAAATAAAATATATAACACTTGTCAGACAAGGTGACAAAAGACAGATGCTTTTTCAAAAAGGTTTATACTGCTTTGGGATGTGATCATTTAAAAGATGTTTTTGTTTTCTGAAGTATATCATCTTGACAGTAAAGTCTTTAAAAATAGAGCTAAAAGCTTTAAAAAGAAACTCTTTCTGCATATATATATTTTTAAACAGCAGTGGACACTGAAAACTGTTCTCTGTTTTTAAGCTGAAGTTTTAGTGTATTTATTAACTACAGGAAAATCTTACTTAAATCCAGTTGCAGTTGTCCATTAATGTAATGTACAAAGGTTCAGCCTCTACATGTTTTTTTTTCTTTCTTTCTTTTGAGATACAAACAGTGCAAAACTCAGTTTCTAAAAATTCTTCAAGCAGTTAAACAAACATGCCCAAACTAGAATACTGCCATCTGGAGCTTAAACAGGACACTCCTTGTAAGGTCTATTTACAAACCTAAAAGATGACAGTCTGTCAAAAATAAATCTTGGGTTCTACTTTACTTTTGGTAAGGTCATGTACAGGTTAGGATCTGAAGTCTTTGCTTCACAGAATGCTATTCTGTTCTGGGAAGTACATGATGAGGATAATTAAGAATTTATGAGTGGGTTTTGCATATTCTGGTTGCAGTGTATTTAACACATCAATCAATGAATTATTAGATGATTACCTCAGTGGAGTTTTGGGTGGGAGTTTAAGGTTGCATTAACCAGCCAGTAATGAACCACACAGTCTTGCAATACTGAGAGTGAAACCCAGGCAGCATCTTGTAAAAACAAATGGCAATTAATTAATTCCTTTGACATTTATTATGAGAACAATTATTCTGATGCTCTCTCAGTTCTTTAGTTCCCACCTTTACTGAAGACACACTCAGGATGCAGCATATGTCATTGCAGCCACATAAGGGCTCCTTTGCCAGAGAAATACATTGAACCATCTAATACAGTAAAAGGTCTTATTATGACAAGGGTGCCCATGTCAATACGGGTATAGCAGCTTTTAAGAAACATGCCGAGGGTAAGCTTTTGCTTTCTGGATCATTATGCAGAACGTGTGGTTTTCTGTAAATGTTTCTTTTCTTTATAGCTCCTCACAAGATAAATGAGAGGGCAGAATCTTTTAACAGTGCAATTTTTGCCATCTTTCAGTTTACTTCAGGATGTAAGCATAAGAATGTGGGGGGTTTTTTAATTGTATAGAGCTACTCTACTGATCTTTCTAGCAGAGAAATTACTGTTGTATCATGTTTGGGTTTCCTCCCATGCTGTCAGACCACATTGTTCAGGATAAAATGCAATCTAGATTTTATGGATTCCAAGAGAAACATTTTTAAATCAGAAAAAGTTTGAAAATGCTGTGAGTGTGCATTTCAATTTAAGGCACTGTTTAGATTGCTAACCTTCTCAAGGCCCATACTTACACAGAAATGTCCATAATAGAAAGTCGGGAATTCTTTACATGACGATAATAAAAACTTATGCCGACTAAACCTTTATGGGTGTCTGTTTAAGTAATTAAAGATTGCTTAGAAGTTAGAATATGGCTCTAAATTTAAACACAGTTACTGAACCCTAAAATTCTACCTTGCACACTAACATGAGTTCCAGTGAAGATCATTAAATCCCTGAATCCTTCTAAAAAGATATTACGCTCCTCCAGAATAGGTGGGTCCTGGTCACTAACTGACATATCTCAGCATAGAGCTATGAAAGTGTATATAGCTACTAGAAACAGAGGGAGAAAAGCAATTTTGTTTTGAGATGATTTTGGAGGCTTCACCATTTGGTTTTGATCCATAGTGGAATGAAAACAAACCTTTTTGTGAAAATGAATTATGTTAAAATGGTTTAGCCTTTCTCTTCTCTCTCTGTTAGTGATTGGAGATTCCAGCTTGAGCCTCAGAAATTATGCCATGGACAAAGTGGGATTTTCTCCTATGAAGGCTTATGCAATAAATAAATTTGTTAGTCTTTAAAAGTTCCACAGGACTCCTTTGTATGTCTACACTTAGAAAGTTAGTTTGAATTAACTGAATTCAAACTAATCAATTCAAACTAATAATGGTTAGTTCAAATTAAGTTAATTTGAATTAACATGGCCACACTAGAAACCCTAAATCAAACTAGCATGTCCATGCACAGAACTTGCTAGTTCAAATTAGGTAGGAGGTGCTATTGGATAGGGAAATTGAAGCTGTGGCTAATTCAAACTAACAGTTAGTTTGAATTAACACAGCTACATTGGATTAATTTGAACTAATGAGTTTGAATTAAATGTCACTTCGAAGGTAAACCAGATTTTATAACTCTGAATTTAGCTTTCATCAGTTCAAACTAAGGTATTTCTTAGTTTAAATTAATGAAAGCTAGTGTAGCCATGCATTTATTTAATTTCAATTGATCCTCATCAATTTGAATTAATTTGTCAGTGTAGACATACCCCTTGTTTGTTTTATCAAAATTTAGGTTTTTAATAAATGTTTTGGTTTTTGCAAAAGAAAATTTTTCAGTGAAAAAGTTAGCTGCACTGATGTATATCAATTCAAGAATGGGGGCATAGAGTTTTAAGGGCTTCAGTATTACAGTCCACTTTTTCTAATTCCTAAAAGGGATGGATGAAGTAGTCCAGAGCTTGCTTTCATCAAAATTGAACATGAACCAAATCTGTATCCAAAGTTTTAAATGTTTTTTGTTTCTTATAGAATCTGACTACAAAAAGAAATGTCAAAACACTGATACAGAGGGTACTTCTTTGATAGTTTTTATTACAAAAGGCAGCTCGGTACTTCCAACCCACTTTTGCAAACCAAGAAGTTTAATGGGTTTACCTATGCATCCAAATTTTTGGTTCCTATCTACATTTAACCTTCTAAGTTCACATATCACTGTGTTCCTAGATTTACCTGAGTGTTTGCCATGTTGTCCTGATCCTTACATGTTACAATGTCATTATAATATTATATCAAATAAGCCCAGAGCTTAAGTACGGCAGAACATCTACAAATGATGTAAAATCATTTAACAACTGAAAAATCAGCATTTCTGGCAATGGTGGATCATTTGTAGATGTGCTAACGAGGAATCTGATGATATTTGTGCAGGTAGATGAGGGGCATAGCTAAGGGTGGGCCTGACTGGGTGCATGCCCACTCAGTTAGCCAGTAGGCCCACCCGCCCCCACCCACTGCAGCACCCAGATGTAGCACAAGCTTGGCCACCATGACCGTGGACCAGCTAACAGCAGGCAACCAAGGCCATGAGCAACAGTGTTGGGGACAGAGGGGTGGGGATGGGCTGCTCTCCAGTCATGAAGCTCTGGCCCTGAGCAACTGCTGCAGCCTTTGTGCAGCAGGGGCTGGGATGCCACTTCCCTTCTATCCTCCTCCAGATGTTCCAGTTGGTAGGCAACTGGAGCATTGACAGGAAGCTTCCCATCACATGACTGGAAGCAAGACTGGCCAGGCCCACCTTTGAGAGTTAGGGGCCTGGCCAGAAAGCAGTGGTTGGCAATGTCCATCAGGTAGACGAAAGTAGCTGTGTACTTGAAATGACATCATATGGACAGCATAAGGAAAAAAGAAAATGACAATTAGAATATAGAAATCTCCTTTCCATAGCAATGATCTTTTCTCTGGAATCCTGCTCTCCCAGCATGCATTGAATTACAACGGGTCATCTATCCAGGAAGGGAAAGCAGAGTACTAGAAGGTGAAGAATTTTGCCCTTATGTGTTTGTTTGATTTTTTTTTCCTTACTGAAAAGCTTTAAGAATTTGTTCCAAAGCCTATTGAAAGCAACAGACAGGCACCTGTTAATTTCAACGGACTTTGGAGAACCCTGTAAATAAAAAGGTGAACTGTTTCTTTAAGATAAGGCTTTTATTTTGGCACTAGTTTATATAGGAGGATTTTAACCTTAATGTGAAGCTAGGAACTGTTCATAGCATAGGTAAGATGATGCTTTCCTTCAATTTTGCTCTGTGGGTTGTTAAATACTGTGGTAGACATTGCTTGGGCTATGCAAAATTTAGTGATAAGATCAGTATTTTTACCATGGTAATTTCCCTTCTCCTTCCTTCAGTTCTATTCCTTCTGGCTCATGCATGCACAACAAGAAAGTTAGTGGAAGCAGAGTCTGAATGGACTCTCTCCCGCTGAGCTGATATTTGCAGGAGCACACTCACCCTGGTTCGGTGCTCAGCATGATGGGACTGCTTTGCTCCATTGATCCCTTTTTTTGGTGTTGGCTTACAAATCATACTAGTGTTAAATACAGGATTTATGAACTGTGAGTCCCCTAATTTTATTAGCAAATGGCAGCAGAAACATTTTTAGTCTGTTCGGATTGAAGTGTCACTATCATCAGACCTGAAGAACCTAAGCGAGAGGCTTGGATGCAAGAACCCTGTGAAAGTAGACTTCTTTGGTAGGAGGGGAGGTCGGCATTCCTGAGTTGAAGTGCAGGTGGGGTTTAACCTCCCCAGTCCTATCCTACTGTTCAAAGATGGAGATAGTTAAAGAGTCTATTAGAAGTCTTTTGTTTTGTTAAGTGCTCAGTAGAGTAGAACACACCTACTGTGGGCCAGGGCTCCTGCCCAGCTTCCATACTGAGCTCTACCCCCTGAGAGCTGACATCACTAACAGCCAAGAATCAGAGAGCTGGGTGGAATCTCAAGAGACCAACCCACAGTGGTGGGAGCATAAGGTGATAGTGTGCGGCAGAGTGACTGGTAGGGCAACTACTAGGTGACTGGCAGAGCAGCCTACAGAACAATGATCGACCAGCAGGGTGACTGGTGGAGGGGCTGGTAGGGCAGGCAAATGGTGGAGTGAGCAAGGCGCCTTCTTTCCGCAAACCCCAGCCAGTGTGGGAGCTGAACTCTGCAGCTGCACCTCTAGATTCCGGGTCTGCTGTGACAAAGGACAACATCGATGAGTGGGTTGCTGTGAAGGCAGGAGCACATTAAAGGAACTTCTAATTGCTGCACTTAATAATCTGAAGCAAAAGGAAACTGCCCCATATACTCTGGGGCGAGTGTTTTGTTCACGGTTTTATGCATGTGAATCCTGTTTGCAGTGTTTTCCCAAGTTAATGCCAGATTACTTTTCCTCTTTTAATTAAAAATCTCTTTTCTACACTTAGCCTCTGTGCTTGTGAGAGGGGAAGTGTTGCCTCTAGAAGTGCACAGGGGTGGTGCATTATTTTGCCAGTTTACTGGGAGGAGGCTCAAGCCAATTTTGTGTTGTATTGTTGAAAGGTACTGCTAGATAGTGGACCTGGCCTTTAGAGCTGCCTTCTCCAACTGGCAGAAGGGTTACATTAGTAACAATTAGATGGCAATTGTTTTGCAAAATCCCACATAAAATACAATTGTTAATGAGAAATGTTTGTAACTCCCTGTTTACTGCAATGACAATTCACTCCTATGATGCTGTCATATATAAAAAATAAACCACATAGCTAAATAGTAAGTGACTTTACTGGACGCACATTTCTGAGTCTTAATAACACAAGGGCCAAAATCTCAGCAGGAGTAAATCAGCATATTTCCATTGACTTCAGTGCATCACTCACATTGATTCATACCAATTGAGGATCTAGTCCAATAGGAATTATCCTGTAAGATATGCAAAGATTTTTACAAATTCTGTTGAGGCATTGACACAGATGTGCACTGGGGTTTAAGAGGTTAAAAATGAAGTCTTGGTTAAAACAAAACAAAATAATTTAAAACTGCTTGAAAATCCTTAACTGCAACCACTGTCCAAAAAAAATGCTGTATATGTTTCAATAATTTGCTGAGCAACACAGTCATTGTATTCTGAGAAAGAAGAAAACTTCTCATGAGAATGTTTGAAATGTCACTGGAGAGCAGTTTAGATCAGGGTGCAGGTGGCTCTACAAAGCATTTGCTGAAAAGATGTGTGTTTATTCAGTTGCTATTACAAGATGGTATTGATTGGTCAGGCAACTAGTAAAACAAGCAGTCTCACTTTCATCTTTGTGGTTTTTGTTCCTCCAGAAGATGGAAAAGTGGTTTTAATTATGCACTCATGCACTGTACTTATTTTAGTGTCTCTTTCTTTACCCTCTTCCAACCACTTTTGTTCTAACAAATCAGTTTCTCTCTTGCAGGCACAAGGGTGGAAGACTTAGTTTCTAAAAAGTGAAAAGTTGAAGCTGTTCAATGGACCTTGACTGATCAGCAGAAACCAGGATACTCTGAAATCCCTTTCCTGAGAGACTGTGTATCTATCACCTTTGTGACAGGAGTGTCCTTGTTAACCTGACCCAGTCTTTTCATGTGTTGCGATGATGTCACCATTGTGTGTTCGTACTTTTTTGCAGCCATTTTTGTCTTTTTCTTCCAGAGCACTCAGTATATTTGCATCATATAGCAATAAAACCTCAGTCTCTGTGTGTGATCTTAGCTCAAAGAGAACCATATCTGTCCTGAGTTATGATATTGGTGGAAAATAATACATAAGCACAGCAGCTAGTGTATCTTTGAAGGGTGAGATATATTATCTTGTGGAAGATCCAGAACTAGGTCTGTGACTAGACAGAGAGCCTTACAAATTCACTTTGACTAATGAAGAAGTTGATCACAAGCAGTAGAAACACCAAACACTCCCATTTGGTTTGCAATATTTCCTCCTTATACCATTTGCTGAAGTAGCTCAGGGATTTATAGAGATACAGTATTACGCTAGGGAAACTGAGATAGATCTTAGGGCCAAAATGCTCAAATGTGTCTAAACCTATGTATGTAGGCTGTAGTACATCAGTGTCCCACTCCTAATCCATCTTTAAAGCCCCTAATAAAAGTTGCTTGATCTTCAGATTTGTTGATTATCCATGTCGGAGAGCTCAACACCTCTTTGAAAACAAATCACTTGTTTAGATGTTTAGATGTGGAATGAGGTGCATAAACTCATGCACCCAAGTTTGAAAATGTTGGACAAAGGGGTTTACCTAAGCTCACATCATGTTAGTTGCAGCATCTGCTACATAACTCAGGAAAGAAGTAATCAAATAGCAAGTGTGAAAAATCAGGATAGGCAGCTATATAAGCCAAAGCTCCGAATATCAGGACTGGCCCTGTAAAACTGGGACAGCTGGTCACACTACCCAGAAATATTAACTTCCATACCCAGTTGATGTAGACAAAATGTCACTTCCATAGAGGAACACATAATACAGAAACGTGAACAGGAGAAGAGACCAGAAAATATAAATAACAGTTCATCAGCTGGTTTAAATCAACATGGCTCCATTGCCAGTGCAACATTCAGATCTAGCTCTGACTGCAGACTCCAGACCCCACCTCCCTCCTCATACACACACATAGGGAATAAAATCTGAGGTTTGGACTCAGACGTTTCTTATTTGTAAAGACTGGATATTTCACAACAGCTCCCAGGCTGTAATGGAAGTTCTGAAAAGCAGTGAATATACCAAAAAGCTAAATAACTTGAACTGAACAAATTAAAGAAAATGATTTAGGAGGCAAGACTGGGAGGCAGGAACACAAATGAGGAGAAAGGATGATTGCTCATGGCCAAATGAGAATGTGCCTACAAGAGAAGGGAACATTTTTGCCAATGGGCAGTTTAACTCTGCAGAGTCCAGCAATCATTAAGAATGATGAGGCTGTTAGATGCTGAGTGTTAGATGCATGCTCTGAATCAGGTGGATTCAAGGGTTGGTGTAGATATTTATACCATAACACTTGGCTGGAAAAATATAACAGTGTCAGAATGGCAAAAATGGCAGGGAAGGGAATGCAAAAAAAAAAAAAAAAAAAAAATCAAAGCAGATCTGGACATTTCCCCTCAATTCAAGCCTGAAACGCATACAGTAGAGGTTAAAATCAAGTTTCTGAACTGATCATAACAAAAGAATAAAAACAAGCATGAGAAGGGGAGGGAATTGTTTTTCATTTTAAAATAATTCCTCAAGCTGCAAAAAAGATTCAAGGATATTGGACAGACAAGGTGGGTGAGGTAATATCTTTTGTTGGACCAACTTTTGCTGGTGAGATAGACTAACTCTTGGGCTTACATAGAGCTTTTTTTAAGGTCGCCAACAGAAGATGGTCCAATAATAAATTTTTCCTCACCCACCTTGTCTCTCAGAAAGACTTAAGATACTTGAAAAAATCTTGATTAAGGAAAAAATCCAGGTGATCGCAAAACTACCACCAGAATATGTGTCCTAGATTGAAAGAATGTTGGTATTGACTGATAACTACAGTATTAACTAACTATATCCTTTCAGTGGTGGGAACTGGACAGGTCATTGCACACACAGACACAAAACAACTGTGAATATCCATATGCCAAATTAGGGCTTCATTTCAGTGACTGAAATCAATGGAGGGACTCCTAAATGATTTCATTGGAATAGGGCCTTAGTGCTTATGAAAATTTTGTGACTGGTTACTTTAAAAGATTAATAGCCACAAATTAATATTTAATTGGAAGATAGAGTGACTTTCTGCTAAAAATCTCTCTAAATTTACTATTTTTATAGTTTGTGGTTGAAAATGCTCCCTCTTTCCAGTGTTTGCTGATCTGCAGTGTGGAACCCCTTTACATGGCCAAAGCAGTGATGTGAAGCCCTTGCTTTCTCCAATCCCTGACTAGTTGGTGTCTATACATGGAAAGGACCTGACCTCTCCATTTCCCCTCAGACCACAGTGACCAGACAACTGGAAGGAAATCCCACACTTCCAGATGCCTGCTCTTCTCTTGTTGGAGAAGAGGAATATCACTTAGGAGGAAACATTACACCCTGGGCAAGGATGATAGAACAGTTTGTATAGTGAGGATGCTGAAAGCCATGGAACCAACTTGTAAACCCTTTATATCATTTGAATTTTAGTCCTAGCTTCCAAGTACTTGTAACCCCTCACCACTTAGACCTTTAGACTTGACTCCAGAGTTAGAGAACTGTGATTATGGCCATAACGTAGATTGCATACATGTGTAGAGAATCACTGAAAACCATGAAGTCCTCTGCTAGTTAAAAAGACAACCTGGTTTAGAGGGCAATTGAAGGCAGCTATAAAAAATAAAATGATTATGTATTTTAAATGGAAGAAAGGACATAATGACTATAATGGATGTAAATTTGACATTAGGAATTGTAGACAACTGGTAAGGGAAGCTAAGGGAAAGATGACGTGATCTTTGAGTTCAAAACAATAAGAAGAGTTTCTAGATATATTAGGAACAAAAAGAATCCTAAAAGTGACCTTGGTCCATTACTAGACAGAAAAGGTAGAATTATCAATACAGATGCAGAAAAAGCAGAAATGTTTAGTGAATATTTCTGTTACAAATTTGGGGAAAAACAGAAGACATAGTCTCATCATGTGGCAGTGATAGCACTCTTCTAGTCTATTAATATCTATGGAGAAAGTGAAATAAAATCTCCTAAAGTTAGACATTTTAAAATCAGCAGATCCAGAGAACATGTATCTAAGAGTTTGAAAAGAGCTGGCTGAGCTCACTGAACTGTTAATGTTAATTTTGACTAACTTTTGAAATACTAGGGAGGTTCCAGAAGACCGGAAGAAAGCTAATGTTTGCCATTTTTAAAAAAATGGATAAACAGGATGTCTTAGGTAATTAGGACTGTCAACCCAACAGCGGTCCTAGCCAAGATAACAGGGAAGCTGATCAGAGACTCAGTTAATAAAGAATTAAAGGAAAATAGTGTAATTAATGCAAATCAGCATCTGTTTCTGGAAAACAGATCCTGTCAAAGCAAATTGATATTATTTTTCTTGAGATTACGAGTTTGGTTTATAAATAATGTTGATGGAATCTATTCAGACACATGTAAAATGTTTGGCTTGGTAATGCCCTGAATTTGTATTAAAAAATTAAAATTAACATGCCACACATTAAATAGAGTAAATGCTGCCTAACTGAGAACTGTAATTGTAAATTAGGAATTATCACTGAGTGGTTGTGTTGGGATTTGACAGGGTCAATGATATTTAACATTTTTATCAATGACCTGGAAAACATAAAATCATCATTGAGAAAATTTGCTGATGATACAAGAATTGGGAAAGTGGTAAATAATGAAGAGGAGAGGTCACTGATTCAGAGCAATCTGGATGACCTGGTAAACTGAGCACAAGCAGACAATATGTATTTTAACACAACTAAATGTAAATGTATACATTCTGGAACAAGGAACACAGGCCATGCTTACAGAATAGGATGTTGTGATGGGGTGTTCAGATACCACAGTAGCTGACAAGTTGCTAAGGAACTGCTGTAAGGTCAGTCAGCTGTGTCTGGCCACAAATGCAAAGCTTGCACAGGCTGGAGGTGGGGCTTAAAACAGAGCAGGTCCGGCAAAAGAAGAGACTATCAACCTTCAGTTTCTGAGGAAAAGATTTACTGAAGGCAGGTGCTTTCCAGGCTGAAGTTGGTTAAATAAAAGACATTACCTCCTCCAGCTCGTCTATCTAATATCTGAGGACCAACACGGCTACAAGACCACCACAGACAGGTAGAGTAATAGGAAAACATGGAAAAGGCTTTTTTTTTTCCATTTTTTTAAACACTTGTTTATTAGACACAAAATTAAAATTAAATGTCCTAGTTGTACCAGGAAGCAGTCTATATCAAATTAACTGGCAGTCTCAGTCAATATGCTAGCTCATTAGTGGAAATGTGCCAACACCACAGACTCCTCAGTTATACCCAAGTTTTGTGGACAGTCTCATCCAAAAAGCCAAGTTGTGAATGGGCACAAATGAAACAACTCAATCATTCTCAATTGCTAGATAAGCCAACACTTGCAGATAAGTTAACTGAGAAGTTAGAAGCGCTCAACAGCTGTTATATGCCTGGAAGAGACCTAATGAAGAATCCCTTTCTTGAACAGTCAGTCATAATATAATACTAGAGGGTGCTTTAAAAAAACTTCTTAATGAGCAAACATAGGGCTTGGACAAGTTATGGAACCCTTATATTTTGAAAGAAACTTCCTGGAGAGTCTAAAGCAAAGGAGCTTCCAGGTGGCCAAGCTGAATTCAAAACCAGATGGAGAGAGAGCTGGTAAGCTTTAGCCCTGTTGCTGAAGTGGCCTTACTGGACTCAGATGTGGTGGCTGGTAATGACTGCACCAGGTGTATTATATGAGGACTTAGGAAAAGTTTTCTGATTCAAAAAGAATATTAGCATGTGAAGCCTCATCCTGAAAGGTGAGAAAGGAATGGAGACTAGAAGAGGGAAGGAAAGGTTTTAGGAAAATTGCCATGAAGAACTGTGGTGGGCAAGCTGCTTTGTATCAAAATGTAAAGGGTGCAGGTGGGATACCACAGGAAGTCTGCTAACTTTTCTTCTACCGCAGTTCTTCCTATGGTCTCCTCTCTTCAATCAGATTTTTTAAAAATTGCAGCAAAGAAAACCCTCTAAAAAGTCAAGTTCAACTTTAAAAGGAAGACGAACAAACAAACACAAAGCTTGAAAACGGATGTCCTTTCCTGCCTGTGTGAATGAGCTTTGAGTACACATATGGCTGTCTGTTAGTGATAGGTGGACAAGGGTGAAAGCAGCTCAAGTGTAGTCTTGCCTTACAAGCGCTCTCACACACACACTCTACTTTCGTCTGAATAATACGCCTTTTTTGTGACCAGAACACATTCCCATTATGTTGTATTTGAACTAGTGTTTTGTTTTATCTCTGGTCAGTTGCCCAGAGATGATTGTTTGCATGTCAGAGGCACATGTTGAGCTGATTATGGAAGTGAACCACGTAGTCCCTCTCCACCCACCAATAAAGTAGACTGGAGACCCATGTAAATTATTTATATTGGTCATCATGTTCAGCCTAATTCATTATCTGTCAAGTGCGTGTTCCAAAATTCATTAACTTAATGTAGTATGCTACCCTTGACAACTACAATTTAAATGGAAGTTTTCTAGTCTTCTGTAAAGCAAGTTTATACTGTATGCATGGGAAGCACATGTCACAATGTTACAAAAATAAAAAAGTGAGTCTTACAGCACTTTCTTACGGCGTAAGGGTTAATAAGTGTTCTTGCAGATGGATTCTGTTGTTGAGAATTCTTGTGGTACAGAGAATGTGTCAGCACAGTTAAATATTGCCACATTGCCAGTATAAACCTACACAAATATAGCAAAGTAAGTTAAAAATAAGCAAGGCATTACAAGAGCTTAAGGAAGGTGTGAACACATTCATCAGTGAATGCAAACACAAATCAAGAAAATCCGACTACCAGTGCTCGACCCTACAGACAGCACTAAGAATGTAGGGTCAGTGGATGCGGCTAGCTCTCAGTCACACTGGAATGTGGCCTGGGGTTAAGGCAATGCTCTCTTTTGGACTCAATGCTCATAAACATGAATGGTAACTGAAGAGAGAGAAATTTATTGTAATGTACTGCAAAATGTATGTGCGATGTCGTTTCTGAAGCCATAACGGACAACAGTTTCTGTTCTTGTAGTTTATTTGCATATCCCATGAGATCAAAAGATATTTTATGATGTGCCCTCCATTCCAAACTGTAACTTAGAAGTGATTGAACTGGGATAAAGAATGTCTGTTTTTATCTGTGCCTTTGTATTCATTTATCTGTTTCTTTCAGCCCACCAACAGGTGTTTTGTGCACTCCATTTTAGACCCTTATATTTTGAAAGACATTACTATTGCCATCTCCAACTTGTCATGCGATATGCAACCAGAGGGGTTACATCATAAAGAAATTTTCCAGAATACATTTCAGCAAAACCAGTCCCAAGAACTTCATTTCAGTTCCTGGGCCATCTACAATTTGCCCTGTGACATCTTTAATAATAACTACTATATGTCCTTAAAATTAGCACTCAGCACTAGAGAAGTCCAGTACAGAATAACAAGCCCCAAAATTAAGAGGGACCTAAGAAACGGTAGTTACTTAAAATGTATGCAATTATGTGGGATGCCAAGAGGCCATCCCCCACTGTTTTCCATTCAAGTGAATGGGAAACTCATGGATAAATTACCACCTGCAGTGCATGATAGCGGACATTGTAAGCAGCTGTCACCGTAACTCTGTAATTATGCAAGTATTCGCCCAATATTATACAATTAGATGGCTCCATCTCTCTTTCTTTTGCTTGATAATGTTTTCGTAGGTGTCAAGAGTACTGAACTATCTACTTGTTCAGTCACTTATGTCTTAGTGGAACACAACTAGCACTTTACTGGATGTTACCATTCCTAGCATTCTTTCTATGCCACATTTGTCTTCAGTGCCATATTGCTTTTTTTAATCAACAGTTTCTGAGATCCCATATTACGATAAGATGCATTTTCTTGCTGAGGATTGAGTTTTATTGTGAAGAGCAGGAAACAGAGGCTAGAAGAAAGACGTAGCTGCCTTTTTACTAAAAATTCCTGTCCGGCTTACATTATCTAAAATAAGATGTATATTTTTAATCACAGTAACACAGAACAAGCAACATTACTAATGCAACCTCTGTCCTATTCTTGGAGTCCTTCTAGGTGGGAGAAAACACTGTTCTAGTGAGTGGAAATGTAAGAGTAAGGATTACATTATTTGTTTATTTGTAATTAAATCTGTTACTTAGTTTGAGTTAAAATTAATGAATTTTGGAGTAGTTTTGCTAATAAAAGATTAGTTTGAATGATGATAAACTTTTCATATAGACAAAGCTCATTGAGTACTACTGACAAATGCAAAATTGAAGAAATAAAGTTATAAGTAAGCAATTACTTAATTGTTGTTCTCTATCTTTTCCATTCTATCCACTAGTTTCCCTTTCTCAAAATGGCCACCAGTTCTTATAATTTACAATGAGTTTGAGCTATTCACTTGGTCAACATAAATGGTCCTTTACTTCATTGGTGGGGTTCCAAAGGGGTAACTGTGTTAGTCTAGTTCAGCAAAACAAACATAGAGTCTACTGGTACTTTTAAATACTGACAAATTTATTTATTGTATGAACTTCCATGGGAGAAAATCTCACTTTGTCAGATGCTTGAAGAAGGGGAACTTACAAAATGGGAGCAAAATAAATGCAGGGGAGTAGAAGTCATAGGATCAGGTCAGACTGTTAAAGCAAAGCAAAGCAGGTGTTTAGATTCAAACACTGGAGAAAGGTGGGGTGGGGGAAAGGAAAACAAAATCACCTGTCATAATGGGGGAAGAAAAGTCTCCATTCAGCCCTCTGTTGGCGAGGTTAAATCTACATATGAATTCAAATTCTGCAATTTCTCTTGGAAGTTTTGGTTGGTTATCCATTTGCCTGAGTATGGTTGTTAACAAATCATTAATTGAGTGATCAGGAAGATTGAAGTGTTCCACTACTGGTTTTTTAATGTTATTTCTGATGTCTGGGGATCAAGGGACCTTGTGTTCTGCTTGCAAAAGAGGTAGTGAAACTTACTTTGGAGGAATGGGATACTCTTATAGTTACAAACCATCTGCAAAATCTACTGGAGCTGGGCCTTTTGTATACTTTGAACACGCTGGAAAGTCAGTTATGTTTTGTTTTTCAAAGCATCCTGATCATCAAAGGATCAATGAATACTTTCTTCTTAATAGACATGTTAAAAACATCACTTAATATTCTTTGGTTATGTCATTAATTATATCTAGATTATTAAAACAGAAAGAAATTCACAAATCTATGCACTAGCCCAAAGCTGGGAGGACAATTTTACCATCAATATTATATTTGGCAATATTTTTTTCTGTTTTTGAATTTCACAACTATAATTTGAATCTGACCTGATTATTAAATTTCCATTAACCCCACTGCTCAGTAGCTTTCATACCACAACCAGAAACCTGCTGCAGAGGAAGAGAGTATAACATAAATTTCAAAAACCTTTAAGGAGTCCTGTGGCACTTTTAAAGATTAACAGTTTATTTATCACATGAGTTTTCATGGGAGAAAATTCCACTTTGTCAGATGCTTTGAAGATGAGGAATGTACAGAATGGGAGGAAATAAATGCAGGGAAGTGGAAGTTGTAGGATCAGGTCAGATTGTTACAGCAAATCAATGTGATAATTTAGATTCAAACACTGGGGAACATCATATAGAGCCTGGGTCTCAAACATGTGGCAATATTATTGTATGAAAAAGTTTCAGCGGTGCAGCCCTTGTGCTAACATAGTAGCTCTCATGTGGCCTTCATAATGATTTGAGTTTGAGATCAATGATATAGAGGAAGGTAAGGTCAAATCACCTGTTTAATGAGAAAAAAAAAATCCAAAGTCCTTATTTAGCCCTGAAACAAGTGTCAAATTTGCATATGAATTTCAATTCTGCAGTTTCTCTGTGAAGTTTTGATTTGTTATACATTTTTTTGAGCACAGCTATTAGCAAATCATCAATAGAGTGATAAGGATGATTGAAGTGTTCTCCTACTGGTTTTTGAATCTTATGATATCTGATGTCAGATGTGTGTCCATTTATTCTTTTGCACAAACTGTCCTGTTTGTCCAATATATAAGGCGAGGGTGGTGGGAGCATTTCTGGTACATGCTAACATAAATCACACTGGTGGATAAGCAGGCAAATGAGCCCTTGATAGAGTAACTAATTTGATTAGGTCCTCTAATGGTGTCTTTTGTGCAGATATGTGGGCAAAGTTGGCAGTGTGGCTTGTCACAGGGATATGTTCCTGATTTAATGGTTCTGTTGTTAGGTCTGTAGTTGCTGGTGAACACCTGCTTAAGATTGGAGGCCTGTCTGTAAGTAAGGAGAGGTCTGTCTCACAAGGCTGAAGACATTAAGGGGTCCTCTCATAGAATAGGCTGTAGGTGCTTGATGATATGCTGTAGAGCAGTGGATTTCAAACTTAGGGTCTGGACGCAGTAAGGGGTCGCAGATCCTCAGGGACTGGGTTGCAGTGCCCCCTCCTGCTGCCGCCAAAAGACTGGAATGCATTGCTCAAAGATGTAATTGTTGGGTCATGGGCATAAATGATTTTTTTCAGCTTGGTCCCAAGAAAAAAAATTTGAAAACCACTGCTGTAGAGGTCAGATTTGAGTGTTGTAGACAATGGCGTTCTGTTGTTTTCTTTCTTGGGCTTCTCCTGAAGTAGTTGACTTTAGGGTACCTGCGTGGCTCTCTGTCTGTTTCTTCATTTCCTCAGGTGGGTACTGTAGTTTTAAGAATGATTGATAGAGACCTCAAAGGTGTCTCTCTCTGTCTGAGGGACTGAAGCAAATGCGGTTATATCTCATGGCTTGTTATTGCTCATTCTTCAGACCTAAGGACCACTTTGTGGTTATAAAGGTTGCCCACAGGGGATTGGTCTTGTTCAC
This sequence comes from Podocnemis expansa, assembly GCA_007922195.1. NCBI lineage: Eukaryota > Metazoa > Chordata > Testudines > Podocnemididae > Podocnemis > Podocnemis expansa. Next base: position 12,376,212 of record ML682006.1, read on the forward strand.
ATGATGTTCAAGGGTAGGTCAACAGCCCTACCGTGAATCAAACTTTAGCCCCACCTACTTTGTCACTGGAAGTCCCGCCACCAGCTGGTAACCTGACATCCAGTCCTGCCCACACAGGTATGACTTCCAGGTCAAGATGGCAACCTGACCAAAAGTGGGTGGCTTGACCCCTCCCAGAATGCTTCCCCACCAATAGGAGCGGGTTTTGTCCCAAGCGTGAGATCGGACCAAGAAGAGCACATGGCAGAGCAACCTGCCCCAGTGGACGGCCGTGTGACCTTCCACCAATAGGAATAGGATTTAGGTTGCCCCAGGGATGGTGTAGGTCCCTTACTGAATGGGGCAGGCATCCTTGTGA
>ML682006.1:12376969-12473619 GCA_007922195.1 Podocnemis expansa
TAGATGACCTCGTGGGGTCCCTTCCAACCCTATGATTCTATGAACAGGATAAGGTGCACCAGGTGGAATGGGCAGAATGGGCCTTTAAAGTGGAAGACCCCATCTCGTGTTGAGACCACATGGTTCACAACTCATGGAGAATGCCAAGCAGAGAACATAGACACCTTTATCACCCCCATGAGGCCTTCAGAATTCATTTAGGCTCCAACTTTTAACGGCCCTTGGAGAAAACACTGTAACAGTAACAGTTCAGATGAGGAGGAGGTCAAGATGCTGACGCATACATCGGACCCCAAAAACCTAAAAGATCATGAAGAAGACCAATAGGCCTGACAGCCTCATGTTGTCCATCTCCATGGAGGAAAGCGAGCAAAGCTCACAGCAGTCGCAGGCAGACAAGACCAAAGGAGGAGACATGGTGCAGGAAGGAAAGAGCAAGGGTGGGGAGAGTAACTGATCAGATCAGCATAGCTCTAAAAACAAAAACAAAAAACAAAACAAAACAAAAAGTGGTGGACTTAGAGCTCTTTTTTTTTCTTGAAAAATCTCTTGGCAGCTTGACGATGATTTTATATGGGCCTTTGAGAACCTGCACATCGGTAGCCCCGTGAAACCAAATCTATCATGCATCAGCTGTTTCTGCTTGTGTCTGAAACACAGATCTGAGAGGCAAAGAGCAAAATGGAAGAATGAACCAGCTCAGACTGCTTTATGGGTCGGTGTCCATTTTTGCAGGATGTTGTGGGGCAGGGTGTTAAACCAGGTGATTAATAAAAACTCATTTAAATTTCCCATTGTGAATGTGTCTCCTCCATACTTGTGTTGGTAAAAGACGTTAGGGGCAAAAGTCATGTCTGAGCAGACAAGTCTTTTAAAAAATATATATCAGAACCCTGGAGAAGTTGGGAGCTTTGGAATACTCTTTTCCAGGGGGTGAATGCTCTTTTCTGAGCAGCCAAAATGCATAGTGAAACTTTGAACAGGGTGAAGTACCAGCCTGGCTTTCAGACCAGGACACTTACATTTTACACAGACCAGCTCGAATACATTTTAAAACATACAATATGGTTGTTTCAGATGTGGATGCGCAAAGGTTCTCTAAACAAAACAGTGGTTTTAACTACATCTTAACAGTGATAGACATTCTATCTAAATATACCTGGGGCTTAGGCCTCCGAGACAAGAGGGGAGGAGGTGAAGTGTCCACGGCCTTTAAAGCTATTTTCATCAAAGGCCACATGCCTCAAAAATTATAAACCAATAGTGGAAAAGAATTTTTAAATAAACCTTTAAATGCACTGTTTAAGCAGCATGGTGTCCACCATTTTGTTACTAATAATGAGGTCAAAGCAGCGGTTGTGGAGCAGTTTAACAGAACTTTAAAATCTAGGATATGGAGATATTTTATGTCATGTAACACCTTTCACTACATTGACGTATTACCAGAGTTTATAGAATTACAACCAGAGCTTTCACAGAACCAAACATGCCAGACCTGTTGATGTTAACACCTCAAATTTTCTGAAGGTGCGGAAAACGGTATAAGGAGACAGTTTAAATGTAAAACTGGCTGTTGTCCCTTTTAGAAAAGGTGACCACATGAGACTATCTAAAACCAAAGTTGCTTTTGAGAGAGGTTATGAACAAATGTTTACTGATGAGATATTCATAGTGGATGAAGCCTTAACAATGAGCTGGATACCTGTATACTGCTTAAAAGATTATGACAGTGAGACAGTTGCTGGATCTTTTTACACTGAAGAATTACAGAAAGTAAATCCCAAATTTGACAGGATTTACAGGATTGAAAAAGTTCTAGTGGTAACAGGAAGAGGTAGAAAAAAGCAGCTATTGATGAAATGGTTGGGGTGGCCAGATAAATTTAACAGCTGCGTGAAAGCAACTCAACTCTGAGATGTTTAGATGCAAAAGAAAATGACTACTACTGCAAAGATAAAAGAGAGAGTGGGGGAAAAAATGAGTGACAGCGGTTTTTACATCACTTTGCCCAGCAATGCCAGCTCTAGGGCTTTTCCCCAAAACACCAGCTCGAACTTTACCATACAACTAATTCAACCCTTGTATCTTCCTGGTGCCTGGGAGGTAAGGTTGGTGGAAATACAATACCCATACAGCTGGAACAACATTAATAAAGATGCCCCTTTCAAAAATCACCTTTGAAGATAAGAAATGGAATTAAGTCCTGTGACGAGGTTATTACTCTTCTATACCCGATTCTAAAACAGGCACATATCCCTGCAGCAAACCACACTCTGAGCTCTGTCCATATATCTGCACTAAAGACCATAGGGCCTAATCAAGCCATCTACTCCATCAAAGAGTCCTTCACCGGCTCATCCACTAATGTGATTTATGCCATTATGTACTGGAAATGCCCCAAAGCCTTATACATTGGACAAACAGGACAATCCTTATGCAGAAGAATAAATGCACATAAAACTGACATCAGACATCACAACACACACAAAAAAAAAAACAGTTGCTGAGCACTTCTATCTTCCTAATCGCTCCATTGATGACTTGTTAATGATGGTTGTCAAGAAAATCAATGGGACATCAAAACTTCAAAGAGAAACAGCCGAAATCAAACTAATATGCAAATTAAATTGTGTAAAAGCAGGGGTGAATCGTGACTATGGATTCTTTTCACATTATAACAGGTAATTTGACTTCACCTTCCCTCTCTATGCTCTCTCCTGGAGTTTGAATCCTTACAAATGCTCTGATTTACTGTTGCAGTATGACCTGATCCCATGTCTTACACTCCCCTGCATTTTTCATCCAATTCTGTAAATTCTCCCTCTTCAAAGTGTCTGATGAAGTGGGATATTCTCCTATGAAAGCTCATGTGATAAATAAATCTGTTAGTCTTTAAGTGCCACAAGACTCCTTACTTTTTTTGCTTTACTAGACTAACATAGCTGCCCCTTTGGAACATGAAGAACAGTGAGTCTGATCCATCATGAGCACAGGGGGTCTGATCCAAAGTCTTTGGAAGTCAGCAGTGTGGTCACTGGTGTCTTGAGTGGGCTTTGGAGCAGACCCATAATGTCAATCTATTCCTCAACACCATGACTCACCATCCTGGCACACCCGAGGTTATTAACTACAACCCTGTGGGTAGAAAAGTTAGATTTAAGTCCACCAATGTTGCACATACGAGACTCACTTTCATATGATCCTGCTTGAGACTTGGTGGCAAGGCAAAGGTATTTTGGATAGACTGGAAATTGAAGAATTCCTCTCCCATCTCCCAAGCATGGAAAGGGAGTGTGGCCTCAGGCTGCAGGATGCTCCCTGTGAATTCTGTGGATCAGGGCGTCCCTGCCCTTTCTCCATCCCCATTGGGATGGATTGCTTCCCCAAGTGAGCAATGAGGACCAGTCCTCTGTGCTAGACTGATAAGGATAGCAATTGTGATTAGTCCTTGCCTGTGCACTGGGTGCAGTTAAGGAGGAGGTTCCTTGTGCTCCTCCCAACACATCAGTAAAGGCCAGGCACAAACTGCCCACATCTTAATACTCACAAGCCTCTAAGCTAGTCCAATAATGAACTAAACACTGGTGAGTGTCCATGTTTGAAAAACAAAAGGAGAAGGGCTTTTCTTTTTGTTTTTATGGTGTGGCTTTATTCAGCCATAAATGTTGTTTCTCATTGCCCAATGTAAAATTGAGGAAATAGACTTACTTCCATTTTTGGAAAAAAACAAAAGAAACTAAAAAACCAAATAAATAGCAAAAATGTTCTCCCACTGTCTGTTACTTAAAAATAATTGTGTAACAGACACAACCTTGGTTATGCATGAAACCTTTGTAGTCTCTTCCCAGTAGGATGTTCCTATTCTACATGTTGTATATGCTGCCTGCACAGTATCCTTTAGATACTCTATCTATCCTAAAACAGGTTATTTTTTATTTATATATACTTTAAATAATGAGGAATATCAGTGTGGCATTCTAGATGCTCTTAAATGGATTAAAAATAAAATCAATAAATATAACTAAAATATACAAAACAGACGTCTTCCTGAGTCGATTTTTGAGTTTATATTTAAGAAATATGACTTCTTAGATCTTAATGAATTAGATACTATGACAAATCTGTATTCTCTATTTGAATAAAATGAGGTAGATTAAAAGAAAGAACCATGGCAACATAATGCCCCCTATGGTTTATTAGGGGTGATGTACAGTAATAGTGTAAGGAATGCGTGTCTCATACTTTCTTTGACCTGAGTTGGGATTATATTTGGTGTTTCTCGGCACATATGTGAACATGAAAAATCTAGTGGGCTTCGCTTAATAAAAAGGATAGCCTTGCTTGAGAGCAGAATGCTGTTAACAGAACCACACACTTTCTGCCCCCAGAAAGACTTTATTAGAAAAGTCCAAGAAGATCAGATTTCCCTTTTAGATGACTGAGAACAGCGGAAGGATTTTAATGAATAAAATATACAAATACATTTAAATAACAGACAGACCACTACCTTTTCAATAGGAAGTCAGTACTCAAGGAAGACCTGCTAGCCTATCCCTAAGGGACTAGAGCAGCTGTAATTGACTGAATGGCCACTAGATGGCAATGTTCTACCACACAAATGCAAATATAGCAGCATTTGACAGTAGAAACCATGACACTTAAAGAAAACAGTGTAATATGTCAAAAATATCCAGTTTAACAAGTTTCCAATTTAGCTGCAACATTGCAGTTCTGGGGCTTGTGTCACTGAGCTTTCTGTCTCTAGGTTATTCCTGTGAGCATCACCAACTGAACACTCTCCTATAAACTCCTGTTTTAGATCATGCAAACTACAGTATTTTTGTTGAACAAAATAGCCTGTGGAGAGGCAGAAAAGGATATATTTTGATAACAAATCACAGTGTGTTTGGATAGTGAAGATGTAATATTTATCTTTCTAAAGAGCTGTGTAATAATTATACAGTATTTTAGTGGAAGATTTCCTTTCTTTCTACATTGATTTTTAAATGAGAACTAATTCTTCTTTTGTCCTGAACCCTACATCCCACTTTCAGAGAAGTACATAACCATAGTCATACTGGGTCAAACTAAGAGTCCATCTAGCCCAGAATCCTGTCTTCTGACACTGACCGGTGCCAGGTGATTCAGAGGGAATGAATGGAAGAACAGGTCAATTACCAAATGATCCATCCCTTGTCATCCACTTGCCACTTCCGGCAGCCAGAGACTATGGACACCTACAACACATGATTCCATCCCTGTACATCTTGGGTGATAATCATTGATGACTAACTTCTAGAAACCTGGCAAATTCTTTTTTTTTTTTTTTCCTTTTAACCCCCATTGTAGTTTTGGCCTTTACAACCTCCTGGCAACAAGTTCCACAAGTTGACTATGCATTACTTAGAGGAAGTACTTCTTTTGTTTTGTTTTAAATCTGCTGCCTATTCATTTCATGGAGTGGGCTTAATTCTTGTGTTATGTGATGGGACAAATAATGCTTCCTAATTCAGTTTCTCTAAACATTCACGATTTTATTGACCTTTATTATATCCCACTTAGTCTTCTCTTTTCCTAGCTGAAAAGTCCCAGGCTTTTTTATCTCTCTCCACATAGAAGCTGTTCCGTGCCCTTAATTATTTTTGTTTCCCTTCTCTGTGCCTTTTCCAAATCTAACATAGCTTTTTTGAGATGAGGCCACCTGAACTGCACACAAGCATGGATGTATATGGTGGCATAATATTTACTGTCTTACAATCTATCCTTTTCCTAATGGTTCCTAGCATTTCATTAGGGTTTTTTTTTGACTGTACATGGAGCAGACATTTTCAGAGCACTATCTAAACTGACATCAAGATCGAATAGAACAGAATAGAATAGAATAGAATCACGGAGTTGAACGGGACCTTGTGAGATCATCGAGTCCAACCCCCGGGGCTTGATCTTTTTTGAGTGATAATAGTTAATTTAGACCCCACATTTTGTATGTATCACCCAGATTATGTTGGCATGGAGCCAAAGGCAGTGGGTTGGGGTGGGGTGGCAGCATGGAGCCAGCCTCTGCTTTGGGCTGGCTCACCCCACACCCCAGGACAGGGAACAGCTGGTCCAGGAGTGGAGTAGGCCAGCCAGGGGCTGGGCTTTGATCTCTCACCCCACCTCTGGGCTGGCCCTCCCCAGCCCCAGAGCAGAACAGCCAGCCCAGGGGAGGGTGAGAGAGGAGGGCCCACTCCACCCCTGAGCTGGTTGTTCCCTGTCCTGAGGGTGGGGCAAGCCGGCCCAGAGCAGAGGCCAGCTCTGCACTGCCACCCTACCCCCCCTGCTGCCTTAGATGCTGCACTGAAGGCAGCGGGGAAGGGGCAGGGGACAGCATGGCTGCGGGGGGCAGCAGTGAGGGACCCATGGCAGGACAGCGCAGGGCTCACAGAACCAGGGGCAATGGACCGTCTCGCCACCCCCTGCCCCGCCCCCAAGGACAACCCTGCTTTCACACAATCGTCTGAGTATCAATTCCAGGTCTACTGTTTCTCTTTGAAGTCTTGATGTGTTGTCCATCTGTTCGAGCACAGCTATTAACAAACAATCAACAGAATAATTAGATAGAAGTGCTCAGCTACTGGTTTTTGACTGTTGTGATTTCTAATGTCAGTTTTGTGCCCATTTATTCTTTTGCTCAGAGATTCTCCTGTTTGTCTAGTGTATAAGGTGTGGGGGCATTTCTGGCACATGATGGCATAAACTACATTAGTGGATAACCTGCTGAATAAGCCCTTGATGGAGTAGCTGGTTTGATTAGGTCTTATGATGGTGTCTTTTGTGCAGATATGTTGGCAAAGGTGGCAATGTGGTTTGCTGCAAGGGTGTGTGTCTGCTCTAATGTTTTTGTTGTTAAGTCTGTAGTTGCTGATATCTGTTTAAGGTTAGGGGGCTGTCTGTAGGCAAGGAGAAGTCTGTCTCCCAAGGCTTGTGAGAGTCAGGGATCATCTTTTAGGATAGCCTGTTAGGTCCTTAATGATGTGTTGTAGAAGTCTGAATCAGCGGTTTTATGTGATAACCAGTGGTGGTCTGTTGTTTTCTTTTTGGCCTTCTCCTGTAGCAGTTGACTTAGGGGTACCTGCCTGGCTCTGTCAGTCTGTTTTGTTACTTCTGCAGGTGGGCATTGTAGTTTTAAGAATGCTTGATAGAGATCCTGAAGGTGTCTGTCTCTGTCTGAGGGATCAGAGCACATGTGATTATATCTCAGGTCTTGGCTGTAGGCAATGGATTATGCAGGGCCCTAACTAGGCCAGGGCAACCAGGGCAAAGCCCCAGGTGCCAAATTTTAGACAGTGCAGGGGATGGATCTGCCTCCCTGTTGTGGCTGGGAACAGATACAGCTCCTTGCCACCTCCAAGGAGCAGGATCCATCCCCAGCTGCTGCAGGGAGCCGTATTCATCCCTCCTACCTTCTAAAGTTCAGTACCTGGGGCTTCCAGTGCCAGCTGGTGCTTACTGCTGCCTTCCAGCAGCAGCTGCAGATGGATTCAGTTCCCTGCTGCCCCAGCAACAGCTGGAAGCTGAATCCATCCTCAGCTGCCACCAGAAGGCAGCTGAGGCTGGATCCAGCTCCCTGCTGCCTACTGGCAGTGGCTGGGGCCAGATCTGGCTCTCCACCACCAGTGGGGATGAATCGGGCCCTGGACCAGGTTGGGGGATGGCGCCTTTGGGGCTCCTTGCCCTAGGCACCACACTAGTTGATTATGGCCCTGGGATCATGAGGTATGTTTTGGAAAAACTGAAAGTCCAAGTACATTATATCTACTCAATCACCCTTATCCACATGTCTTTTGACCCCCGCAAAGAATTCTAATAGATTGGTGAGGTATATTTTTCCCTTTACATAAGCTGCATTGACCCTTCCCCAATACCTCATGTTTATCTGTGTGTCTGATAATTCTGTTCTTTACTAAAATTTCAAACAATTTACTGTATCAGGAAAGGAAACTAAAATATTATGTTAGGTTTATAAAACCATATTAACAAAAACCATTTCCAGGCCGCGACTCCTTATCTTTAGAGCCTTTTGTTGCACTTAGTGACCTACCATTTTTGATGATCTCATGCTTTAAATAAAAATGTAGTTAGTATAGGTTTATTATACACTGAAAGATGAGGCCAGCCATTTATTTTATGGTGCTGTCTTCAAAATATTGCAGTTTTTTAAAATACTGATAAATTGTTTGTTTGAAAAAATATATAACAACAAGTGCATTTGAAAAACAATGAAGGAGATACAGTCAGGATTGCTGACCCTAAGAACTGGAAAAGCAATCCAAAAGTAGACTTAAAATGTTGGGATTTGAACTGCACCCACCTGTGAGCATTGGGACTGAACGGACCAGAAACACTGTGAGGTTTACCTCATTGAACCAGATCCTCAACTTGTAAAAACTGTTCAGGTCCACTGAAGTAAATGGAGATCTGTCAGCTTACACCAGCTAAGAACCTGGCCTACCCCAGTATCCTTCAAATCTTCCATTCCAAAACCCCCATGAGAAGATTCCTTCGACCATCCAAGTTCAGCCCCTCTTAGCTGCCTTTTTGTTTCTACCCAGACCACAGGAACTGCACCACACACCAGCACGGTACCTGGGGCTAAAAGTCTAAATTAGTGCTTCTTGAAACAGTACTAACGTAGGCATGGATGTCCCTTGGGAATTGCACTGTCTTTGATCAACAGAATGCCACTGAGCATCACTCATCTTCCTCCCACCCTCTAGAGACATCAAGGAAACTGACCCCCATGGAGACCCAGCAGAGGCACTGACTTCTGCAGAGCTCTCAACGCCAGGGTTATACAGCTGGTAGAGGGGAATCTAGCTGAGCAGTGTCTCTTCCACTCATGAATGTGGGGTGAGAAGTTTTCAAAATGCATGTGCCGGGAGGAATATCTCTTTCATGGGAGGTTGGAGGCTACAGCCTGAAAACTATTTACATTAATATGGTTTTATAGCTTCAACATAATAATATTTCAGTCTCCATTGGACTACTTGGGGGATCACATTTATGAAGAATAAAGAGCAGATATTCTTAATTGGTACCATATTCATGATTACATGACGTTCCTCTTTGTTATAGCTCCTTTCAAATATTAAAAAGTGGTTGTGATAACTACCAAATTCCCATACTAATAATAGCAAATATTGCACCAATGGAGATATCGCAATCTTGAAATATACAAAAAGCGGGACTTCCTACGATTATAGAAGTTGGATGATTATCATCTGAACAGGTTGTTAACATTCCAAACTAGACCCATAACAAATAGGAATGTACAAGCCATAAAGCCTTTCACAGCAGCCTTTTCTCAGTCTTATATGGTCCACTTGGGCTTTGTATTTTTAAAAGTGTTAGTAATATGAGCCAAATCTACAGCTGAAATTCAAGGATGAAATTAACCCTGTGCAGAGGCCCAATATAAGACTTAAATTGTGCTTTGCACATGGGCTTGCACTGTTTTTTTATGCCCTGGTGAATCTCACACTAGCAGAATAAAGAGTGGGATTGTCACAGCACTCAGTGTTGTCCAAACTGTGCTCTTGCTGAAGTCAACAGTCTATGTAAATTACACTATAATTTCTTTGTAAAGTCTTTAAAAGTGCCACAGGACTCCTTGTTTGTTTTGCTGAAATAGACCAACATGGCTACCCCTCTGAAACTATAATTTTTGATAGAAGCCACAAACTCTGATTACCACAGACTCGCGTGCAAAATTTTGCACTGGGCACCAAAGTGAAATTCTGCACAGAATATGTATCACCATAGTACCTTCTACTTGCACTTGAGAAATGTGACAATTTTCAGTATATGTATTACAAATGTACATCAGCTGATTAGCTCCTGTTCAACTCACTGATTCATTTAACATTTTTACAGAACAAATAAAAGAGCAGCTGCTAATGAGTTTTACTGCTGAAGCACAGAGGCCATGGAAGACCCATACAGAAATGAAACAAATACGCAGAAGTGCTTTGTGGAATGCCTCCATAGCCACTTTCATGCCATAAAGCTTGACTTCATTGTAATGCAGAAGCATGGGAGAGAATTGTGTTGGCTAAGGGCATAGCCCAGGGATCTGTAACCATATTATAGACTCATCGGTTATGTCCACATATACATCATTAAATCGATTTAGCTTAAATTGATTTAATAAAATCAAAATAAAAATCACTAAATTGATTTAAGTTAAACCGATTTAACAAGTCCACACCAAAAAAACCCAAATTGAAATAGCATATCCAGACACAGGACTTACTATTTCGATTCAGGAGAGGGGCACCATGGGAGGTGTGGCAACATGGCCCTCTAGAAAGACCATGCCCCCACCCAATATCTAGAAAAAGGACAACCCCTTGGGAAAGAGAAGGGCAAATTGTGTTAAATTGAAATAAGGGTTATTTTGAAATAACATGTACGAATGGTGTTATATCGAAATAAACGTTTTGATTTAACAGACGTTTCACTTTAAAGTAGGTTTAACCTATTTTGATTCAACATCTCTTGAATCGAAATGAGGGAGCTCATCATTTCGATTCAAAAGAACGTTGTGTGGACCTAATATTTTTAAATTGAAATAACCACCATTATTTCTATTTAAAAGGTACGTGTGGATATACCCATAGGCTCTGTCTACATCTATTTTTTTAGGTCAGACTTACTAGTCTGAACTAAAACGGTCTGCAGTTAGTCCGAACTAACCTTGGGCTAGTTTAGACTAACCTAGCTTTTTAGTTCAAACTAGCTGCGTATCCTAGTTTGAACTTACTCAGACATGGCCAAACTGCGGCTCGGGAGCACATGCGGCTCTTGAATGGAAAAGCGTGGCTCCCAGAAGAACATCAGCAAATCAATTTAGGAAAGCAGCACCAGCCTAGGAGTTCAGCAGGGGGTTGGGACAGTGGGTAGAAGTGGGGCATGGCTGGGGGTGCCAGGGAGAAGCGCAGCATGGTCAGGATTTTAAAAAAACTTGTCACTAGCCTGCAGTCTTCTACATGGAGCAGCAGCTAAGTTTTTACTGTATAGGCCTATTTTTCATGGTAACCTTAAGTAATTATTAGAATTTGAGATTAGTAGGATCAATATTTGACCTTTTTTTATGACAAAATTAAAGTGTGCAATGAATTTTAAACTTAGTAATTTTGGACTAGGTAAAAGTATATGGCTATGTGCCTCAGTGTGGCTCTTGAAGGTTTAATAATCAACTTGTGTGGCTCTTGAGTTCCATAAGTTTGGCCACCCAGGAACTAACTTTTTAGTTCAAACTAGGAAGCAGGGCTAGTTCAAACTAATAGTTTACTTCAAACTAAGAAATTTCTTACTTCAAACTAGGCAAAGGCTAGTGTAAACACAGGCTAAATTAGTCTGGACTAAGCTTGCTTAGTCTGGACTAATTGGCTAGTGTAAACATAGCCATAGACTCTAAGGTCAGAAGGGACCAGTATGATCATCTATTCTAGTCTGACCTCCTGCACAATGCAGGCCTCAAGACCTCACCCACCCATGCCAGCAATAAGCCTGTAACCTACGACTGAGTTATTTGAGTCCTCAATTCAGGACTTTAAGATACAGAGAATTCACTGGTAGATGAGCCATGTCCCATACTACAGGGAAGGCAAAGAACCCCCAGAGCCCTAACCAATCAGCCCTGGGGGGGGGGGATTCTTTCCTGACCCCAAATATAGTGATTGGTTTAAACCCCGAGCACGTGGGCAAGTCTCAACAGCCAGTCACCCATGAAAGAGTTCTCCGTAATAACTCAGAATCCACACTATCTACCTTCCTTTCTTAGGCCACTTGCATACCTATCACCAATAGCTGTAGATCAAAGATCAGCCAATTTCCAAAGTAGGCACTGCCATCATGCCAGTGATGATAAACTTATCAAGCTCAGTTTTGAAAGCAGTTATGTTTTTTGCCTTCACAGGTCCACATGGTAGGCTATTCCAGAACTATACTCGTCTAATGGTTAGAAACCTTTGTCTAATTTCAAGTCTAAATTTCTTGATGGAGAGTTTATATTCATTTGTTCTAGTGTCCACATTGGTTCTGTACTCAGATAATTCCTCTCCTTCCCTGGCCATGCCTACACTACAAAAGTTAGTTCAAATTAACAAAGGTAAACTAATAAGTTTGACCTTAATTCAAACTAAACCTGACCTTAGTAAGTTGAATTAACAAAGTGCACTAATTCAATTTAAAAGTTAAGTCGAATTAGTGCACTTTGTTAGTTCAAACAAACTGCCCTAATTCAAATTTTTTCAGTTCAAATTAAGGTTTAATCCTGGTCTACACTGCCCATAGTTCAAACTAAGAATCGAACTAAGGGCTTAGTTCAACCTAAATGTAAGCATTACTAATTCAAACTAAACTTTCACTAGTTCGAATTAAGGAGTTCCTTAATTCAAGCTAGTGAAAGTCTATGGTGGATTGAGACTAAATTAATTCAAATTAAGGTTCCATAATTTGAACTAAGTTGCCAGTGTAGACTCACCCCCTGATATTTATCCCTCTGATATATTTATGGGCAGCAATCATATCACCCCTCAGCCTTCTTTTGGTTAGGCTAAACAAGCCAAGCTCCTTGAGCATCATCTCATAAGGCAGGTTTTCTACTCCATGGACCATCCTTGTAGCCCTTCTCTGCACCTCATCCAATTTGAATTAATCTTTTTTAAACATGGGGGAGCAGAACTGCATGCAATATTCCACATGGGGCCTCCCCAGTGCCTTGTACAGTGGCACTAACACCTTCCTGTCTCTCCTTGAAATAGCTCTCCTGATACATCCTAGAACCTCATTTGCTTTTTTCACGGCCACATCACATTGGTGGCTCATAGTCATCCTGTGATCAACCAGCACTCCCAGATCAAGAGGACAAATTCTTCTTTGTTCCTAAATGCATGACCTTGCACTTTCTATTATTAAATTACATCCTATTCCTGATACTCCAGTTTACAAGGTCATCCAGATCTTTTTGTATGGTATCCTGATCCTTCTCAGTATTGACAGTACCTCCCAACTTGGTGTCATGCGCAAACGTCATTGCCACATTCCCACTTTTTGTGCCAAGGTCAGTAAAACAAAGGTTAAATGAGATCAGTCCCAAGACCGATCCCTGAGGGACTCCACTATTCGCCTCCCTCCAGCTTAACAGTTCCCCCTTCAGTGTGACCCGTCGTAGCCTCCCCCTTAACCAGTTCCTTATCCACCTTACTATATTCATATTAATTCCCATCTTCTGTAACTTTAATAATTCCCTATGTGGAACTATATCAAATGCCTTGCTGAAATCTAAGTAAATTAAGTCCACCACATTCCCTTTATCTAAAAATTCTGTTATCCTCTCAAAAAAGGAGATCAGGTTGGTCTGGCACAACCTACCTTTTGTAAAGCCATGGTGTATTTTATCACAGTTACCGTTATCCTCAATATCCTTAAGCTATGTTCCCTCTAAGCTGCGCACGCACACAGGTTGTGAAACCCACGCACACAATGAAATAAAGCATGCACAAAAAAAATTCAACAGTGCAAATATTTATATGCTACTTTAAGAAAGCTGTTTCAAGTAGCATGTTTCAAATAAGGTTTTCTAAAAAATCATTTCCATCACCAAATCAAAATAAAGCTAATATATTATTTACATCATACACACTTGCTTTGTTGCACTTGCAAGTTTGACCACACTCACTGGAATGCACAAAAATTTGGACACCAGTTCCGAAAATTTGCATAAAAGACATTTTTTGCGCACACAGCCTACAAAAAATTAGAGGGAATGTTGCCTTAAGTACTTTCTCCTCCAAAATTTTCTCCAAGATCTTGCATACTACTGAGGTCAAACTAATGGACTTGTAGTTACCCGGATCATTTTTCTTCCCTTTCTTGAAAATAGGAACTATATTAGTGATTCTCTAGTCATATGGTACAACCCCTGAGCTTACAGATGAATTAAAAATCTTTGCTAATGGACTGGCAATTTTATGAGTCAGTTCCTTTAATATCCTCAGATGGAGATTATCCAATCTCCTCAATTTAGTCCTGTCCAGCAGCTTGAGTTTGGCTTCTACCTCAGGTATGATAATTTCCACTTTAATGACCTCTTTCCCATTAGCCACCCTACCTCTATCCCCCAGCTCGTCTTCACACTCATTAAAAACAGAGGCAAAGTACATACTTAGACATTCAGCCATGCCCAGATTATCCTTGACCTCCACCCCCTCCTCAGTTTTTAACAGTCTCACTTCTTCTTTCTTTGTTTTCTTCCTATTTATATGTCTAAAGAACCTTTTCCCATTAGTTTTAATTCTCTTCATAAGGTCCAGCTCTGTTTGACTTTTTGCCTTTCTCACTTTATCTATACACGTTCTGACCTCTAAAAGGTAGCTTTCCTTGCTGATGCCTCCAATTTTCCACTCCTTGTAGGCTCTGTGCTTCTTGTGCTATTCTTGGCCCTTGGAACATGAAGGAGTAGCAAATGCACATCAGTTACTGCAAGTTAAATTTGATGCTTTTTCATTCTTCAACACCAGCAGTTTGTTGGCTGGTTAGTTGAGTTGGTTACACATGCTTTTCAAAAATTCCTCCCTACGTTACCAGAAGGGATGGAGCATATGGCTTTCCACAGTGAAGAGTTACATATTTAAATCTCCTTCAACTAAGGTGAGATGGGGTGAGATTAACTCACTGAACATAATGCTTGTGTTCTCTCAAGCTTCAGTGAAAATTAATTTGGCCTTCTGCTTCTAAGCTGGAATTCCTTCACTAAAATGAAGGCAGAGATGGATTTTGCAATAACTAAATTTGGAATTCTGTTATGGGGAGAATAAATCATTGACATTTTGTGACATTTTAATCCTCCTGCAGTGTCTCAGAGCAGAACTAGAACCAGATATTACATTACATTCCCTCCCTCTTTTCCCCCATAGTGCAGCAGATTCATTTGTTAAGCTAAGTCTGAAAACATAATTTACAGGTAAATTTCCTACAGCTAAGGTTAAACAAATGGCTATCTGTTATTTGAAGTATTTGTTCAAGGCTATATCCAGAGTTAACATATTTAAAATCTATTAAAAGACTGTTACCATATTCACAATGTTTGTGGAAAATGAAGGAGGCAGTTTTCATGCTCATAACAGCAGAGAACTGAAATGAATTGTGTGGTCAATGGGAGCCCTTGAGGTTATTTAGTTTTCCATAATCTATAAAGCTTCTTCAGAATCATGTCATTAGCTTTCCTGTGGTACTGCACAGCAGAGCTAATAATGCAATTATGGTTCATGTAGTTAAACTGTGCTATTGATATTTTTTTCCCAGGAGGCCTTCATTTCTAGCAATTGTAATCATCTTCATTGTGCAGCTGTATGGATTCCACGTTTCACTGTGAGAGAAATAAAATTGCAAATAAATACAAGCTTCCCTAATGTCTGAGTAAATGGCAGATTTAGTAACCATTAACCAAATGTTGGAGTCTATAAAATGTATAATTCTTTGTATAAAAAAATAAAAGGGACTACATTCAGCTCTCTTCCACAAGGATTAACTAGTATTGTATCAAGATAACTGAGAATGAAATTCTGCCCAATATTTGAAAAACAGAACAGTAATATTCTATCATTTGTTGATATTTGATGCCATCAAATGTATTTTCTTTTCCTATATAGTATCTAATTCTTTCCCCCCTCCCGAATTTCAAATATGCTAATTCCAAGGACAGAAAGCTTTAATGGCTTAATTAGCATAATTACACATGAAAATAGTATGTTTCTAGTTACAAAACATTTGTTGTTTTTTTTTTAACTTCACATTCTTATATTGAACAAATCTGGAATTCAGATATGTTCACTTTTACCAGACCTACAGTAAGTATGAAAGTACAAGATCATTAGAGTGCTATTTGGTCTATTATTGAAGCATCGGTAAATGGATCACTTTTAGAAAATATTCTAATTATTTGAATGAGAAATAGTTCTCAGCTGTGCCAAATCTTAGTACAGCAAAGCCTTGGTACTTTGCATAAATGATGGGGAGACCCGCTGCAGATTCCTGAATTTAGCAAATGAGAGCCCAATCCTGTGAGAGGCTGAGAATCCTCAGTTCCTATGTGCAGCAGCACAGCTATATAATGAGCTACTAAAAGTTATGCATTAGGCATTGAGGATGCTCACTGCCTTGGGGAAGGGGTCTAGCTAGCATGTCATTCAGATCTGTGGTAAGTAAATAAACATCATTAAAAACAACAGGAGTCCTGTGGCACCTTAACGACTAACAAATTTCTTTGGGTAGAAGCTTTTGTGGGCTCCAAATGCATCTGCCAAAGTGAGTTGGAGCCCAAGAAAGCTTATGCCCAAAGAAATTTGTTAGTCTTTAAGGTGCCACAGTACTCTTGTTTTTGCTGTACATAAACTAACACAACTACTCCTCTGGAACTCATCATTAAAAAGCAAGAGTGATTCCCCACTAAAAGGAGTGTCTTCATTTGTTGTTACAGTTGCAAATTAGTTTCTGTTATTTATGATAATACTTGGAGTAAACTAGCAAGTTCACTATACAGTGGTCAGAAAAGTAATGAATTTTTAGTAATGGCAAAAATTACTAGAGGACTGTGTTATTAATGCTTAGCTGACGAAAGTCCCTCTTCCCTCTAATGTTCAGTGGACAGAAAAGTGCTAAAAAATGCACTCCAAAGAACAAGTGCATTTAATATGTGCTATAGGATCTAGGAAACTGTTCTCAAACTGCGCAGTGGAGAGGTAGATATGGGAAGGACAAGACTGTGAATCATGCCCATATCCAATGTAACAACATAGGGAAGCTGATAAACATGACAAAAGTAAAATAACTGAGGGCTATAGCTTATCTTGCAAATAAAGAATGTCCATGATTACTGAATCATGGAGTGCTCTAAACTGGAATATCAGCCACCTTTTCCATAAAAGAGAGACTGCTTCTGCCAGGCATTGGAGAATTTCAGTGAGTGTCCATGGCAGGGAAACATCAAGTCCAGGATAACCCTTCAGGGAATCAGCCAGACAATCTTTTGATGGGGCCACATTTTGTACATAAATATAAAGGAATTAGAATTTCTTTCCCTCTGTGTATGCCAGACATACTGGCAGACATGGAGCAACTCTAACCAATAGATTATGAGGCACTACTCTGAACCAGCAGGGTATGCATCAGTAGAGCTCTGCGTGGATACAAAAATGTGGAACTGTATCAGAGCCACATCCACTCTGTGATAGCATTGATCTGATCCAAAATCTGCATGCCATTGTTTAGCTGCATCTGTAACTGCATCTGCAGCCAAGCTTGGGCTCACATGCAGCATTTCAGCCTTTGGTTGGCTCATTCCCCATATGGGTTCCACCCACTTTTTCTTTTCTTGCTTGTAGTTCGCATGCTGTGCTTTCAATCAGATTTCCTTGCCCAGTAATAAAATCTCTGATTGACAGCAATGGCTTGCTAACTGAAAACAAGAAAAGGAAGAAGTGGGCAGGAAAATAAGCCAATCAAAGGCCAGCAGTGAATCTCCAAGCCCCACCCTCAGACTATGATTGGCTGGCAGATCACAATCTAGGATTGGCCAGAGCGCTTCCTGGTTCCCCTGCACACTACCAACACAGATCAGCTCAGGGACTTCAGCAATGGATTGCACTGTGAGAACTTAAAAATAGAAGCTGCATCCGTGAGTCGATCCGCAGCAATGGGTCTGCGGCTATCCATACCTGCACCCGCGGATGTGGATAACCGCGGATCTGCAGCAGATACCCATGGATTTGCAGGGCTTTGTGCATCAGGTCCATCACTTGTTTAGCATTTTCTTGAGAGTCATGAGGCCAAGTTCCTGTTCTGTGCATTTCCACCCGAGAGGTTTAAAGCTGCTTCTGGTAGATTTACTTTAAGTTCTTTTTGCACCATTTCAATATGCCTGATAGGAAGGAGGAGAGAAGTCATGTTGCAATGCTGATTCCTCTAGCTATGCCTGCTTTTGTTGTGACCAAAATGTCTTTTTCTGGCACTGCACATGGCTATTGTGCTCTTGGTGTGTAGTGCTTCATTACCAATAGAGCACTTGAAGAAAGAATAGCAGAGTTTCATTTTGCCATAATTTCATTGACTTTATACACACTGTGGTGCACTGAGCAGTTTTTCCCTTCTCTGAATCATGCATAGCTTGCAAGATGAAAAGGCCTGTATTAGTAGTGATAGTTGTGGTGACAGCTATCAATCAGATTCAAACACAACTTATTTTCAGTTGCTCATAACTTTTTTCTGGCTATTTCCTTTAACATTCCTGTGCCTGAGAAAAGATGTGAGGCTTTTTCAGTTTTGTATTTGAGATGTCCTTGGTAAGCTCTTGAAGAATTCAGTTGGCTGTTGTTTCTAGTTTGTGTTTTTGCGGAGTATATGCAAGCAAAATATAGCTGTCTCATATATCCCAATCAGAAATTTTGTGTATGTAGAACTCAGCAATGTCTTGTTCAAGTCAGTTTTATGGAGCTTACTGGGACCTAAGGATCAAACTGGACTTGTAAGAAATTGGTCCTATAGTTCTGAAATTCTGAGGATTGGTGTGCTTTCATGTATGGTGAGTAAGATATTTCTGTCCAGTTCCTTTGCTCAGCTAAAACCTTAGAACTTTTGGGGACTGCTGCTCATTTTCTTTTCTGCTGTGACTTCAAATATTGAGGATGCTGTGAAATGCTTTTACAGCAATCTAAACTCCGAAGTCCAGCATGCTTTTAGAAACAAAAAATTTTCAAAAATGGCAGCAGCCGTCAGCCTGAAGAGAAATGGGCAAAAGGCTGGAACCATAGGATTCTTGAGTATTTTGTCTAATTCTGTCTGTTGGCCCTAATTTCATGGAGTGGGATGTTCCCATGAATCTTTTCACAGGTTTTACTGCCTAGTTCCCCAAAAGCCCCAAGCTCATGCTGGGCCCGATGTTCCCACCACTGAGTGTATGATTGCTTTTATTCCCCAAAGGGCAAAGATTAAAGCACAAGGTTTAAATAACCAAATAATAAGAATGAGTTTGCTGGGGGTGGGGGTATTTTGAAGTTATTTTATTTTTCCATAAAGGAACATGAGAACTGGCCAGGGAATTCAGTCACTTGATGACCACTGAGTGTTCCAGGCGTATGCAAACACAACACACACGCCCTGCCACTCAGTGCACTAGCTATATGACCACAGTTCCAGTAAGCCCAAAGGAATATTAATCGTAAGAGCAACTGAGCACGTATGTGGGAAAACCAGCAATGGGAAACTATTTCTAAAAGCCCCCATATGATTCCTTTTTGTTATCAAAGGTATAGTAGAAAAAAATATGAAGAATAAAATAAACTGATACTAAGCAAAAATGATTATTGCAGGATAATACTGTGATTCATTCAATAAGAAGAATGTTTCTAAAGTACTAAGCACCAAAAGTGAAACATTTTTTTCAATTTTAAGAAAAGTTGTGCTACACCATTAGATGGAATTTCTAAGCATTACTAAAAAATATAGAAAACACAAGGGATTAAGCCCCTTAATTCTATTTGCTGCTGTTGTTGTTAATTATTATTATTATTATTATTATTATTATTATTATTATTATTATTATTAAGGGATGAAATGTATTATTAGAATTAAGCTCATTTGAAACTTATTCCTTCAGTATGCTAATTAATAGAGCAGGATCATGGATTTGTTAATTAAAATAAGATACCTCAGGGAAACTCAAATTAATTTTGATGTCCTAACAGAGTTACCATTATGCCATTAAATCTTCTGAATGTTTTAATCTCCCCTATCCCACCCAAAGAAGTGAATAAATGTTTGATTTTCATTTGAATTGTGAATAAAAATGACTCATTACATAAAGCAGGGGTAGGCAACCCCTAGCATGTACCCCAACAGTAGCACGAGAGCCTATTTGGAGCAGCACGTGGCACCCTCTGCAATGCACAGAAATGGTGGCTCCTGCCACTGAAATCGACTCCAGGCAGCTTCTTCCAGGGGCAGCTGGGATGCAGAGGGGCTCCACCATGCCCATGTTCCATGCATGGTGCAGAAAGAAGATGCCTGGAACGGCTTCTCTGCATGGTGTGCAGCCGCCAAGGAGCCACTCTAGGTAGCTTCTTTCCTCAGCACGCCTGGGGACCCCGCAAGAGGAGCCACTCCAGGCAGCTTCTTTCTGTGAGTGGCTCCTTTCAGCAACGTGCCGGGAAAGCATCCTCCTCCCTGCCCTCAACTTCCAGCCATGGCTGCCACCAAATTTTCTGGCAGCTGCCACTTTTATTTCTGTGGAGGGAGCCACCAGACTCGCTAACAGTCAAGGAGCAGGGGCCAGCACAAGGTTGCTGACCCCTGACGTAAAGGTATAATAGAAATAATCAGTATAGTGGCATCATTGTAATGTAGATCTAACCTGTATAGCGCTCGAGGTGACTTAGTGGGCTTATAATGGATACAGTGTTTTTCACCTCTAGGTTGCTTTTCCAATTGTAAACCATGCTGGTAGAGATTAACATGGAAGTTTTAACTCTAATAGGTGATTGAATTAAATTGTAGTTCTCTGTTCATTTTCTAGAAGGAAATAGGGGGGCCATATTACAACATCGACAACTGGCCTCCTTGTGAACAGTCTTGCAGAGACAGCATGCATTTTAAGACTGAACTTTCTGGATGGGATACATACATTGTCAGTAACTGTCCATGTTGTCCTATTCCCTTGATAAAGACTCAATGCCCAGGGCTGCTGCTATGACAACTTACACTAACATTAATTTAATCTTCAAACAGACACAAAAAAGAACTGAGATGTATTCCAGTTTTGTGGGGGTATATATTCTGTCTAAATGTAAAACTCTCCTCTGGCTACTGGAGGTTGGGCTAAAATGAGGTAAACAGTTTTTTTGACGACAGAGCAGGCTTCAGAGAAGAATCATATTTTGTTCCATGCTTTTTCATCAGGAAAGCCGCCTACATTCTGCTACCAAACTTGGATTGTTGTGACCATGTAGAAAGCAGAAAGGAAACAGATTGGTTTTCAAGATGACAGTGTGATATTGGAAGACATACAAATTCTTGATTTGATTTGTTAATTGAACAGGTGGCCATAGTAGGAGGTTGAATATGAATCCTCAAGATACAGTATTCTTTTTGTCATTATACACTAATGTAGTACGTTTTCCCATATTATGTTGCCATAGAACTGAAATACTGGTATAATAATTTTAACTGAATCCTAGACAAATCTCATTAACATCTTGGCCCTGATTTTCAGAGGTTCAGAGCACCTATAGCTCAGCTAGTCTTGTGATACTGAATACCTCTGAAAAGCAGACCCTTAGGCTGTGTCCACACTTAGGCAGTTAAATCGATTTAAGTTACATTGATTAAATAAAATCATTACAAAAATCATTAAATCGATTTAAGTTAAATCAATTTAACAGGTCCCCGCTAGAAACTCAAACCACACAAGCATGTCCATGGACAGGACTTGCTAGTTTGATTTTAGGAAAGGGACACCATGGGAGGTATGGCAAGATAGCCCCCTAGAAGGGCCATGCCCCCACCCAATGTACAGAAAAAGGAAAGCACCTCCGAAGGAGAAGGGCAAAAGTGTTAAATTGAAATAACAGTTAAATTGAGATAACACGTCCACACAGTGTTATTTCAAAATAACAGTTTTGATTTAACTGTCATTTCAATATAATACTAGGTTTTATTATATTGAAATGACTTCCCTTATTTCGAGATAAGGTGTTATACCAAAAAGGGCACCCAGGAGAGCACCCCCCAATAAAAAGAAAAGACTAGCAGGATCTTATGCAGGGGGACAAGGCAATATGCCACATTTATTGTAAATAAGTAAGGATAGCAAAAACCACACACACACACACACACACACACAAGAAGTTCTCCAACCTGGTATGATATAATTACCAGTCCTTTCATGTGTTGCTTGAGCCAGCCTAGTGACCAACTAGGCTGGGCACAAGGAGGGAGCCAGGCCTCTGTCGGTCATGATCCGATGCTCCAAGATGACAGTTGCAGAATGAGACCCCAAAGTTTTCATGTTCTTACCCATCTGTTATACTTGCTGGCCCTCAGGTAAATCTATGGGATTTGCTGTGTCATGTTGCCTCAGGGTTCCTGTGAGATCATTGGTCACCAGTCACTTGCAGACTTGATTGTTTTTTGGTCTTTTCTTTCTGGGGTGGCTCCTTCTGTTTGCTTTAATGAGATGTCCGCATTGTTCAGCCAGTTAGATGGTACTTATGGTTCATCAAGACAGGCCAGCAGTTGAGACTGGCCTCTTCACACACATGCCCTTCATTCACACACCTTGTTCACACATTTAAAAGAACATATACAGCATACGCCTAAACCAGATTTCATCAAGTATCCAAAATGGAGTTCAGTGTTTAAGCAGGGGTTCCAAACTGACAATATGGAGTCCTGTTGGGCATTGGTCACAATGTCCATTACACAGGGTTACAGAATTATTTTACTTATGACACTGAAGGACAGATACACCTCATTAACTAACATATACTTTAAAGGTAAATGTAACTCATTATCTGTCTGTCCCCCTACATTATCTGTCTGTGCTCCACAAAGGGAGCTTCTTATCTTGATATAAGGAAACATAGTGTGGACCTCCATCATTATAAATCAAAGTAATCTGCATTATTTCAATTTAAAGACTGTGTGTGGACATACCTTTATTGTTTTGCCTGGTTACAGGTAATTCTGAGATGTCTGATTATTCAAAAGGTGCTTATCTGAAGTATTCAAAGATCTTCAGTGGACTACAATAGCCTGAATGTTTTACAAAAACAGGCTTTCTTCCTAGTTCCACTCAGTCCAAAAGTTACCTCTCACAAATGTCTCTCACGCTGTGTTTGTAAGGCAAAGTGAATGAAAAGCAGGGGGATGTTTTTGTAAAAGAAGGAAGAGGTTCATGAAGGAGTTTCGGCAACTAGTGGTCTTTTCTCTTTTCCTCTCCATCTCAGCCAAACACCTCTCTCTCTGTCCTTTCCGGCCCTTTGAACCAAATTCTAAAAACTGAATAAAGGGCTATGTTCTGAAGAAAGGATATTGAGGTGCAGTAATGTTGACAGAAAACATTCTTAGTACCATGAGGTTCTTCATGACCTTTAAACCCGTATAATAGAACTGTGATTAGCTATTGCAGGAAGTGGGAGAGGGTAGCAAACAGAGTGATGGCTTATTAAATCACCTACAAGGATGTTGAACCATCTAGATATTTTTCATATCTGCACCACAATCTCCTTTTCCCACTTTGTGTTTCAGTGTAAAGAGCCTGCTCTACTTTTCCTGCCAGTGCAACAGAAATATATTTCTGCAGTAGGGGAATACAGAAGGCATTTTAGAATTTAACCAAGTGATTCTTGTATTAGTTTGGGAGCTTGCTGCCCCATCCAATGTATTTTCAGATTCTAACCCATATGACCCATAGCTGAAGATACAATTTAAAATCTAATGCACTTTTGGTATACAGATATCATTACTAACTACAGGATTTCAAAGGTTTCCTGGTCACTTCTGGCACTTGCATTTTAAGTTTAAATTATCCTGACCTACTCCTTCCAAATTCACTTGAATGCCAAAATAGAGTGGTAAAGTTACAGAACAGTTAATTGCTACTTTAAAGGTTTTCTTCCTCCTCTTTTAAATACACTCATATCTCTTGGCATCAAAGAACAGCAATGCTGAACTCCAGTTATCGTGGACAAATGACGAATCACTAAACACTGCTGCACAGTGCAGTGGGGAGCGAATATGCTGTCAGTGCAGCCAATTTACTGAAGAGAGCCTGCTCCACTGGTGCTGCAGATGCCGGTATGTCAGCATAACTGCAATGGGATAGAGTTACTATAGACCCACGCAGAAGCTAAACTCCTCAGAAACCAAAGCTCAAGGTGAGACCCATTTGAGATGATCATAGATTTTAAACAATGTTGATTTTTTTATTTTGTTTTCTTTTGTTTTTTCTCAGTGAAGAAACCCAAGACTGATAGGGATAAAAGGGGTGAAAATCTGGAACTTGCAGCTCATTATTACACAGTCACAGTTTGTCTGACTTTATCATTCATCAGCCTTCCTTATCCTTTGACAGGAAGGAAGTTGCATAGATTCCTATAAACAAGAAAGGAAGGAGAACATTGTGAAATGTTCCTGTTTGAGGTGATGGGAATAACTAGACTGGTCTATTAAGGAAACAGAAAGTGAAACGTCATTGAGGCTTAATTTTGCCATTGTCTTTCATCCAGGGCACAGCTGCTAACCTCTGCCAAATTATTTATAATTAGGCTTGGCAGAATTCTCTTTTTATGATTTATGTTTTTGTTGGATAATGTCAATGTTTATTTACAGACTTTTAAACTTTATTGATTTAAATGTTCATTGTTACGAGAAATTATGGGGGCATCAGGCAATGATAGGGTTAAATGACGACTTTAGTGTCAGTAGGCACTGAGATTCAAAATGTTAAAGCTTTTGTAACAGTTAAAACATACCAAATATATAGCCTTCAATCCACCTCGAGCAACTTTGCAGCCAGTATTTTTTCCTTTCTGTGCCTTCTGTGTGTAAATTTTGATTATTATCAATAGAAATATTGTCGGTTCATGGGTGTACATTTACCAATAAAAATCTAATCCTTGCAATAATTATAATCTGTTTGGTGAGGATTCAGTTGTGTTTCACAACACTTACTTGAAATAACAAAATCTTTTCAAGGGCCCTTTGGCTGGCATACCAACAACTGCATGGACTTGTGCAGGGGAATAAATGGGTAATGCAGCACTTCCTTACATGAGGTGTTCTTATTACAGATCACAAGGTAAGGAGAGAGTGACTTTTGAGGAGCTACCAGCCCCCACATTCATGTAGCCACTCAATGGACAGTCAGGAGTAGGGAAAGCCTGGATCCTTGAATCACCCTTGTGAGTGCACCCGGAACAGAGGCACAAATATTCTTCACCAGATATGGGATAGTGCAGATTACTTCTCTTCCCCTCTACAGAATAACCGGGGACCCCAAAACCAGACTTTAACTCTCCAAATCACAGTCTAATGTGGCTCTTGAAAATTTAATAATCAACTTGTGTGGCTCTTGAGTTCCATAAGTTTGGCCACCCCTGGTGTAGACCACAGTTAGAGTACAGGTAGGCAGAGCATTGAGATTCATCACCTCCTGTTGGCTTGAATGGTAACTAACAGCACTTAAGACAACACAGGATTGATCTCTTTGTGGTTTTTAGGTATATAAGGTTATGGGATGAGATGTAGTAGCAGAAAAATCTGTGGGTTTTTTCCTCTAAAAATTTCCTTTGAATTTTAAATAATATTGAGATTAGCAGGGTAGATAAGTAGCTCCCTGTGGTTACATTAGCCAGCAGAAGTGGCAGAACTTGGCGGCGGGGAGCAATGTTAGGAGGTCAGCTCAATGTTTCTTCCCTTGGGTGGCATTCTTTAAGCAAACCATTTCATATAGATCAGGCTGGGCAGGACTCCCACAGCTGCTGGGAGCAGAAGCGAGAGTGTGAGCTGGAGTAGCCAGTAAGGTACCTGAGGTCAAGCTTGGGAGCTGGTTGGAAGTGTGGTGATTGGCCAAGTGACCCCATGCAAAGCATCTATACTGACTCCCCTGCCTTTCCCTGATAACCTCACTCTCCCCTCCACACACACTCAGACGCCCACCACTAGCCCAGCAGAGCACCCACCCCAATTTCCTTCTGCTCACTGATTCCCCACTCCTCAAACTTAGTATGGTACTTAGAGCATTTGACCTTCAACGTTCAACTCCAGCACCTCCCCCATCCAACATTCAAAGCAAGCTTCCACTACCTCTGCTAGCCAGGATAAAACTAACAAAGGTTGTCAGTCCTCATGTTTCAGGTTATAAGGGGATTACCCGACTGTGTCAGAAAATTTCTAACCTTTTGAATCCAAATGATGCAATTGACCAATGTATTATGGGTGGGTGCTTGGTCTCTAATGATTGAGGACGAGGGCTATAATCGTAATCGGTCTTTCTCATGGGGCACATTGAGCCCTTCCACCTCTTGTGCACCTGCACTGGGACTGGGTCACAGGGCTCAACCTGACCTTATAAACTCAACCCCAAATTTTTTGAAGTCCATCTGTCATTAACAGTGTGAGAAATACATTGCATACATTTCCTGGCTTTATATGCATTAGATCAGCTAAACTTTTTGTCCTCCATTTGGTATAATTGATATTTTTTCTTATTCACATAACTATAATTTTTGTTTTTAATTTCATGTAAGCACATCACTGCCAAAGATTTCTTCAAGCAATGCTACATGTACTGTGTATTAGAATAGTATGTAGGGTAGTCAGTGTGATCATGTCTCCCTCAAGTGGCTGGTCTCAGCAACGGTAGTAGCTTACTACTTTTTCTCACATGTGAAAGAGTTACTCCTTTATCTCAACTAGAAGGAGCTTGTGCTTTTGGAATGCCTCTTTCAAGCATCTAGAGCCCCCTCCTCAGCACAAAAGTCCATAAGGGCATCCTCCCACTCCAACTATAGCAAATTGATGAACACTTAAGGATAAGATTAACAAGTTTCTTATGGTTTCATATAAGCTTTCCATAGATCAGGTGTTAGTGCTGTATTACTACTGAACTTTTTAAAATTAGGTTTGCTTTGTTATTGACACATTCTTGGAGGTTAGGACAGGATATGGAGTCACAATAAACAAATACAAAGATACAATTTTCTTACAGAATTAATAATAAAAAAATAGAAAAAGATTATTTTTTGTCATATGAACATAGTTGTAATTTGAACGTGAGTAATTCAAAGCAAGAATGTGGTGAAAAGATGTGATCAGAATTCTAAATGACACTGTGGAGAATACTGGTGTTTCTAACTAAGGGAGTTTTGTCATGGTTTTCATTAAATGAAGCTGTCTACAACGTACCCAGTCATGTACTTGCTAGTCAGACAAATTCCCTGTGTGCATAATGAGAACTGTGCTTGCCTCATGAATGTGGGATCATGTTCAGAGACCATCATTTTTCAAACAGAGCCTGTGTATTACAGATCCAATCAATACAAGCTGTGTATATTTGTCATGGCTTTATCATTATGTTATTCCCTAGGAAGAAAGTAATGTAAGGTGGAGCACAGAAAATGACTGCTTTAAGTGCATGTTAAATGTATGATCCCAAAATATTGTTCTTTCTTTAAAACCAACAACAAAGAAGTCCTAGCTCCACAAAGCTGCTTCTGGCCTGCAGCATCAAACCTTCACATCCCACTGATAACAGGGCCTGATTTTTCAAAAGAAACAATTTTTCTCAGACTTTCACTCCCTGCAGTGGTTCACGACAAGTGAAATTACAATTAGCACAGTAAAATGCACTGAACCATCAGTATTTACATTCTATTTTCCTATAAACAGCATCCCCCTGTATTAGAGAATATGGATCTGCCAGAATTTCCCCTAGGCTTCCATTGCAGAACATGTGTCTGTGCACATGTAACCTGTTGGGGAATGTAGTCCAGGTTCCCCTCTGTGACTGAGTCTTAGAGGACATGAGACAGCAGCAGGCTCAGGTAGTGAGCCTTGGAATTCTAGCTAAAGTCGTATGTAGCACTTCATGCATTTAGCTCTGGGGATCCTTGGTTGAATTCCTGGTTTGTCAGCCAAGATGGCAGCCATCACAGGGGCACAATAAGGCAGTGGTTCCCACTCTTTCCTCTGCTGTGGCACACTTTGATATCTTTCATTATTTTGAGACACACCACCATCCTGTCTCCCAGTGATGTCATGAATATTCATAAGTCAATCCAGAACTCTGAGTCGTTTTTCAAAAAATTCTCTGGCCCACCTGTGTGCTATGGCACACTGGTTGGGAAACACTGCAATAAAAATCTGTATCAAAGCACTGTCTAGCTGTAAATGGAGAGTTTCCCCAGAAATTAGTAGAAAACTCCTTGCATATTTCAGGTGGTTAGACAGTGAGAGGTATAGTTTTTGGTTAGACTACGCATAATCAGTGCTGCAATGTAAGAAAGACCCTAGCAACAAAACTTACCAATCTCAGTGACAGTCTGAGACATATACTCAGGGCCAGAGCCTCCGCTGGGGGGTGACTGAAAGCTGATTTAAGTTTAAGCACAGTGGACTCTTATTTACTGCAGTGGGCTTTGGATCAGAACCCTGGTATAAATAAGCTTAGGGGTTTTTTTTCCCATTTAATTGGAAACTGTGTTGATTGATATCACCTGAGGGTCTGGCCTTCAATTTTTATAAATTTTACAGTGTGATGAGCTGGTAGTACAAAATATACTTTACATGTTAAGGGGTTCTACACCTATTTATGGGTTTTTATGATTGTTTATATAGTACCTGATATGTGCAGCTATCCTCTTTCCAGAAGGTGAAATTCACCCCTCTGCAGACGACTGATGGAAAATCTTTGGACCACTTCAGGACTTATGTGGAACTTAAATGATTCATTGACTTCATGCTAGGTGCTTACATAAGGGTGAGTTTTCACCCACAGTAATTAATAGATATAGCCCTTCCCAACACATCTTGCCATCTAAGAACAAAAAAAAAAAAAAAGATTAAACCAAGGAAAGTAGGAAGGATGGACAGAAAGGATGACATCAGTACATTTGAGATTGTAACAGTGCTTAGTAATATTTTATACGACACCTATCATCCAGAAGGATTTCAAAATGACTTAGAGAGGGATCAAAAGTGTACATTATAGGGATCACTTGCTCATTACTGAAATGCAGCCAATGAAACACACTGCATTAAACTTAGCCAGTTGGGCTTAAGAATGAGGGAATGGGAAAATTAGCTTCTCCAATCTATACTGCAGAAAGACTTCAGGTAAAACAGAAAGTAGCACTGAGAATACTGTCTTCTTAGGTGAGACATAAAACCAAACAGCTGACCTGCTCTGTCCATTAAAGATCCAATGGTAGCTTCTGCAAAATGCAGAGATATTAACTTCAGTGTCCTGGCATAATTCCATTTGGGATGATTATCTTCCAATTGCCTAAATTTCTCCAACAGATTCAATTTATATGTTAGATATTCCTCACTACTTGTCCTATATTCTTGAGTAATTCCATTGTGAGCTGTTAAATAGCTGTCTCATGCCACTCAGAAATGGCTGCATTTTGTGACTGGGTAACACACACACACTGTAAGTAGTGAGATTAAGTGTTTTTAACCTTCCCCAGTGTGTGTGTGTGTGTGTGTGTGTGTGTGTGTGTGTGTGTGTGTGTGTGTGTCGTGGGGGAGGTTTAAAAAACACTTAACATGGCCTTAAGTTTGCTGATACTGAAGTTGACAGTAAACATCTCATTACTTTCACTAGGAGCAGAGACAAACCAATATCTGAGTGCTTTAGAAAATCCCTCCTTGATTATAGAAAAATCTATAAAAATCTTTAAGATGAAAAGAGCTATGTATTTATAAATAAACCACTTTATGAATATAAGATTTTTCAGAAAACAAGTAGCCAAGCACACGAGAAAGGTGGCAGCAGAGTAAAGCTGCAGGAAACAAAGAAAGGGCATAGAAAAAGGGTTAAATGTATGAAAGAAAAGAAAAGAAGATGTACTTTAAACCACTTCCATTTGTGGAAGAAGAATCATTGCAGTACAGATAAAATGTAGTAGACCAGTGGCTGCCTAAGTACAGCTGAGGGCAGTGCTTTAGCTATTCTTCATATAAAGTGATTGAAAAATGGGAAATAAAGTGACCCAAAGGCCTGCTGGTATAAACGTAGGAGTAAAGTAATTGAGCTTGGAGTTAGAGCTGAATGCTGTGCTTCCCCTGCACAAACTTCCTCTCCACAAAACCAGCTGCAGGGAGGAAGACAGGCAGGCAGTGGTGACCCAGCACCATCTTTTGTGATGATTAGATTCTGGGGATGCCGAAGGTGCTGAAACAGCCTCCAATATAAGTGAGAGGAACACCTGGGGAGTTCCAGTTTATGGCAGCTTTCCCAGCTCTGCCTGCAGCCCCTGTAATGCAAACAACCACAAACACATGCCCATGTCTTCTGCCTCTATCTCCCAGCTTCCTTCCAGTGGGCATGTCTACACTGGAGTCTTAAGTCAACTTAACCTCCCTTAAGTCGACTTAAGGAAAGACATGTCCACATTGGACATTTGTTAAGTCAACTTAAGCACTTGTTTATTAAGTCGACAACACATTGTAGATAGGGTTGTCTACACTATAGGCTTTGTTAAATCAACTTAACAAAGTCAACTTAACAGAGCCCTCCAGTGTGGACATAGCCTTTAAGTAGACTTTGTTAAGTCGACTTAACTTTTAAGTCAACTTTGTTAAGTCAACTTAAAGTCACCCTTGTTGAGCCCTCTAGTGTAGACATAGCCAGTGTTTCTTCGCCACCAAGACATTTCAGAGGAGGGAGTGGAGGAAGAATCTAGCAAGTGTACACTGGCTCCAGGCTGCACCTGCCTCAAATGATTCTCTCAATGACCCTAAGAGCCCTTGTATAGGCCCCCCATACACTGTCTCAGTGATGATTGGGCAGGAACTAAAATTAGCCCTTTTGGACCATTTGTGTAGACTACTGAGTTCCAGTGCAACATGTCTGAATCTGTTGTAGGCAGTGTAGTTGTACCTGTGTGTGTCCCAGGATATCAGAGCAACAAAATGGGTGAGGTGATATTTTTCTCTTGACTAACTTCTGTTGTGAGAGAGGCATTCAAGCCACATGGTGCTTAGAACATGTTCTTTGTACTTATGCTAAATAATCTGTTCCACTGTCATTTAACAGTGATGCTCAGAGCACTGTTCCCAGACCTGAAGAACTCTGGGTAGCTCAAAAGCTTGTGTGTCTCAGTCTCACTAACAGAAGTTGGTCCAATAATAGATATTTCGTCACCCATCTTGTCTCTCTAATGTCCCTGTGCTGTGAACAGAAAGTATAGCTATAGAAAACACATACAGAGAGCAGATCCTCGAGTGCTGAAAACACCGGTCTCAAGCCAAATAGATTCTTTAGCTAGCGGTAATAGTATCATGTCCACTTTGCAGGCAAGGATTCTATTTCTAGGGCAAGGATTCTCAATCTTTTTCTTTCTGAAGCCCCTCCCGTCCCCATCCTATTTAAAAACTCCGTGGCTCACCTGTGCCAGTGTTAATTTTCTGCATAAGTAACCAGAACATTAGAAGCCAGAGCCAGCATTAGTGGGTGGCAAGCAGGGCGATTGCCTGGGGTCTCATGCTACTAGGGGCCTGGCAAATTAAGTTGCTCAGGCTTTGAGTCAGTTTCATCCCAAATGGCAGGACTCAGGCGTCTGCTTTCTTCTCTGGGCCTCACAACTCTAACGCCAGCCCTGACCTCTGGTTTATTTTGGCAGACTCCCTGAAACCTGCTCGCAGCTCCCAAGGGAGCCCCAGCCCCGTGACTGAGAAGCATCGCACTAGAGAAGAAGCTTATTACCTGGAAGCAGATACATTTCAGAGCACAGATTTATGAGCATATTACAAGCACTCTGTACCCATGTTAGTTAGGCAGGATATATTCTGCTCTGGCTGTGAAGTGATCTATTCTGACCTCTTGTGTTTTCTCCCTGTAGATCCAGCTGTTGATTCAGTTCCTAAACTGCTTTCCATTTGACCATGCTGTGGATTACACTTTAATAGAGACTGTTGTGTTAATATTTTAATCCAGCAATCGCATCTATTTTAACTTCTTAAATGCATTTTAGCTGCTTGAAACTGCTGCCCATGACATTTTTTCTTCGCGCTTTTAGTCTCAAGGTTTTTGTGTTGATTTGTTTTTCTGTTTGTTTCAGTTTAAGGAAATCTCTTTCTTTACTAGGCGACTTTCCAAAAGCTTTTGTCAAGAAAAATTCCTAATGGGTCTATGCACATTTTGGCTGATGAAATAAGACTGGTTTTGCACACAGGCAAAAACTATTTTTATTGTGAATTGTGAGACGTATATTAGGCTTTTTAAATTATTTTTAATGTAGTGAGAATTGGGCAGCCATCTACCTGAAATAATGCCTTTGAAAATTTCACCTTTAGCTTCCCAATATATTAATTTCGCTACGTTCTATCAATAACTTGCCATTCTTTGTTTACTTCAGGTTCTTTCCTAAGTTTTATTTGCGTTTGCTCTTTTGTTTATGTCTGTTTTCTAAGAGTCACCTGCCTCCCCACCCATCCCCAGCAGATGACTAAGCTCCAAAGCAGCTTGACAAAGTCCAGATTTCCACATTACTATGCAGAATTGGGTCTTTGTGTTTTACTTCAAATAAGAATTTATGTCAATAAAAGCTTGAACTTATTATTTTTTTAAAAAGTGGCTTCTCGTAAACTTGCCTAATTTGTAAACAGTGGATCAAATTATGCTTGCTTACACCAAAACAAACCCTTTCAAAGTTGTGGGATTTGCTTGAGTATAAATGAGAGCAGAATTTCAGCAATAATACTTTGCTCTAATTCTTCTGAGCTATGTATAAATTGTACCATTTTAGCAGTCATGAATTGTCTGGCTACAGATCACATGGGTATGATCTCCATGGTGACTTGGTCACTTGAGGTAGAAATATGAGCTGGCAAGTCAAGGTTACTGCGTCTCCCCTCTCAGTGTAATTCAGGGGTAATTATTAGTGAGACATTTTTACTTGAAGTGAGCTTCATCTGGAGCAAAATTTGCACTCATTTTTTTAACTGCCTAAATATAGTTTGAACAGCTCACTACCCAACACAGATCTGAGATTAATGTTTGGAAGGCAGGTGACATCCTTTCCTGGATTTCATCAGGTAGAAAATCAGCATCCTCTGTTAGGGAGGCTGATACTACGAGTAAAACCAAGTAAATAAAATGAAGAACTCTGTATGTCTTCCTTCTCTGAACTGTAAATTTTTGATTGTGAGGAACCCACTAGCTCCTTTGTTCTTTGTAGCTGTCCTGGGAAAATGGAAATATAAATACAGGATAACCACGGCCGTATTTGTCTAGTCTTAGACTACAAATATCTAACAATATACTGTACAAGGAAGAATCTTAAATATTACCCATGTGTTTAAATTAGCTATTAGGC
Organism: Podocnemis expansa; assembly: GCA_007922195.1. Taxonomy (NCBI): domain Eukaryota; kingdom Metazoa; phylum Chordata; order Testudines; family Podocnemididae; genus Podocnemis; species Podocnemis expansa. Next base: position 12,410,113 of record ML682006.1, read on the forward strand.
ACATTAAAGTTTTCTTCTGTGTACTGGTGATGAACCTCTCTTATTTTCATTGATGCAAAATGACTTTAAAATGAGTAATATTTTTCTTGTTTGCTAGCACCATCTCCCCCTATTGTCCATCAACATAAAATGCATAGTCTTGACACATGAGAGTGGGAATACCTTTCCTTCCAGTTCTTTTGTAAGCTGACACGAAGTAGACAGACACCTTCTGAAGTTGTGTGCATGCTGTGTTTCCCCCTCCCTCTTGCTGCAACGAGAAAAGCCTTTTCTTTTAACCTGGCTTCCTTTGAAGAAGTGACTCAGGCAGCTTCATGGCCTCTCTAGGTAAGTGCACGTATAGCCTGTATTTTTATTTCATGTTTACAGATTACAGTCTTATAAATTTCCAGCAATCTAATTAAATGAAAAGGTTTCAGACTTAAAACCGTATCATCCAAATCATGTTTGTTCTACCATTTTTGTTTTTCAGATGAGATATTCCTAAGGAGATTACTTTTTTATTTAATATATTTTACTTTTTTATTTAATATATTTTATTGAAATAACATTTCCATTTAACCTGTGAGGTATGTGTTCATATACCTATGCCCACAGCTGCCTTAGAGTTGACACTGAATGAGTGGAAAGGATATGCTCTGATCCAAAGTTCATGTTTTGCACACATTTCTTCCAAAGTCCACTTTGAAAACAGTGCGTCCATCATCAGATGATGCTCATTTTCAAGATGTGTCACAATCCTGTTTCCAATTAACAAAGGAAATCTCTAAAGAATAATAGTGTTTAGTAAGATCAGCCATATTTGCATTTATTTGTGTATTGTCTTTAACTGGGGCCAACTGTGCCCTCAGAACTGCAGGTGAAAGTTGAAGCCAGTCAGTCACAAAAGCCTTCCTAATTCATTTTCATGTGCTATCAAATGGTATAATTAAACAGGAGCCGAAATTCATCTTTCATTTATGTTCATACAACTCCACTGAAGATACCTCCATTGAATTGTATGGGTGTACTAGGAGCAGAATTTGGGGTCCAGCAGAGTTCCAACAATTTGGACTGCCAATTTTCATCCATGTTTTTGCTACAACTTTGTAAATGCAATGCTACTGAACACTAACAATTTTCTTGGTAATAAGTATTTTTATTGCATTGTTGCTGCATGCTTGGGAATATTCTTTTGCAGAATTAAGACTTCCCTGTTGAAGTTATAATGAGAAATTTGTTATCTACATTTTTAAAGTACCGTAGTTAGCAGAAATAGCTAAAGAATGTAGTCCCCTAGCATAGAGTTTTCACAGCAAAGCAAAGTAATACCTTTCTAGATGGTGCCAGTCATTTTACAAATTGATTACATTGTCTGATCTGTTTGTTTATCTTACATGTTCGCTTACCATAAGTGAAGGAGAAAAACACCATCAAAAAATATGCACACAAATGGACAGAGTTACAAAGTTTGTTGGATTTCCATTATTATTTGAGGAATTTGCTATTTAATTTTTCTATAACTTAAATTTGATGGGCAAAACTACAGTTTGTCATTTTATTTCTTATTACCATTCAAGAATGACACTAGCACTTGACCAGTAAGACTTCATCGTGTTTCATGTAACAACTTATAGCAACAACAGTACCCTATGAGGTGTAATGATGCAGAAATACTTATAAAGTATTCATAACCCAGTTATACATTTTTTAAGACCCAGATAGAAATTCAAAGAGCTTCCTTCCTTTTCCTGTGGTCTCAGACTTTGAAAGAAAGCAGTGACTGCAAAGATAAATTAAGATCAAACTATGATTAAACGATGAATCAGCCACACTATGTTCAAATAATACCAAAGGATCTCATTTAAACCCCTAACAGCAAAGGAAAACTTCAAATTTAAATCTACAGTTCCTTTTGGTGCTAAAATGCCGTTGTAGCATACTTGACAGAAGCGATCTGTTTGGAGACACTTGCAGTATCTTAAGTGTGGAGGCTCAATTTAATCAAATGCTTTGTTATTTAAACACAATGGGTCAGACTGTGCTTTTCTTTATACCAGTGTAACTAATGTACCTATACTGAAATCAGTGGTAAAATCAATGCGAAATCAGAATCAGGGACATAAAATGGATTTTTCTTTGTTATATCCGTGCAACTATGCTGCCTTCAGTGGCATTGCAACTAACACGGCTGCCCCTTTGGAGCTTCCCAATCTTATAACCACTTACAAGAGTAAGTAGACTCATGACCATGAACAGGACTACACAAGTTAACACTGTCCTGCAGTGAGTGTTTTCAGCCCTAGGAATATAGACTAAAGAATGATCTTCCGATTTGCTAATTTCACTTTGGTGTAACACCATTTAAATCAATGGCATCACACTGATATAAATGTAACCCTTCTGCCAGGGCAGGCTGGCAGAACAAGGGTCAGGTTCTATACTTAGGGGTTTCCCAATAATGTAGCACCACCAACTGGCTCAAGCTCCCGCTCAGATTTCCAAGGAGGACCAGGGAACCTATGACGCGCTCTATGAGTTGAAACAGGCTGTGGAGGCCCTGTTGGTGCCATCAGAGTTAACAAGCTGCTCGAGAAAGGTCAAGAAATGGATATAGAGTTTGGAAAGGGAGCCACCTGGGCCCTCAAGGTCTGAATGCACCACTGGGGGGAGCAGTCAGGCCAGAATCCCGCTAGGACTAGTCATAGCTAATCCAAAGTATGATTTGCCAGGACAGCAAATCTTCGGCGGGGGGGAAGATGTAAGGCAGGCTTAGAAGCTGTGCCTAACAGCTTCTGAAGGGGGGCTTCTATTCTACATGGGTTCTGTATTAGCATGAACGCAAAGAGCACAATTAGGTATTAGCATACTGGGTGCAGGGCATATTGATTAATTGTATTTGGGGTTACTCTGATCACTAATCTGTCAATATCTGTAATTCTACCCAAAGGAAATATAAAATACCTAACTGTGCTCTTTGTGTTCATGCTAATACAGGACCCATGCAGATTAGGTGCCCCCCACCCCACCCCGAAGCTGTTAGGCATAGCTCCTAAGCCTGCCTTACATCATCCCCCCACCGAAGATTTGCCGTCCTGGCAAATTATACTTTGGATTAGCTATGATTAGTCCTGATGGGATTCCAGCCTGACTGCTCCCCACAGTGACGCATTCAGACTTTGAGGGCCCAGGCAGCCCCCTTTCCAAACTCTATAGCCATTTCTTGACCTTTCTCGAGCAGCTTGCTGCTTTTGGTACACCAGCTCAGGATTCCCTTCATTTTGGCATCTTCCTGCAATGTGCCCCTCCTGGCCACACCAGTAGCAGAAAAATGGTCGTTGACCTGCTGGGCCAGTATTTCTGCATGTGGTTTTCTGGACCATGGCAGTTGAAGCCTCTGCATGCCCATGTGTTCCTGCTGACTGACAAGAGCTTCACAACTCAGCCATCTGCTCCATTAGAACTTTCACTTGTTGGGCCAAATCCTCTTCACCATGGACCATTAGCACCTGTGGCTGTCTGCTAGATGCTGCTCTTGCCAACTTATAGGGCTGATTCTCCCCATCATTGCATGCAGCTTGTCTTTGCTCTTCCTCTCGGATCCCTTTAATTAGCTGGGAATAGTCTGGTGGGTTTTCCTGATACTCCCTCAGCCAAAGGTGAAGTGGAATAAGGTCCTGGTATTGGACCCCTCTCACTACCTGTGCCAACCTGGTCTGGTCCATCTTCTCAGAAGTTACAGCTCCACTCAAGCTTTCTGCAATATTTTTTTCCAGTCTATGTACATAGTTGGACACCTTCTTGCCTTCTTGCTGTTGGGTGCTAAGCAGTCTACAATAAATATCCTCAACACTTTCATTTTTCCCAGAGGTATTGGTAAGGGCCTCTAGGAAGTTCTCTACACCGACCTCAGGGTTGGCCAGCTTCAGGGTGTGGACAACATCTAGTGCTGGCCCCATAGACTTTCTATTAAGCATCTTTGCTTCTCAGTGTCAGGCATGGCCCACTCCTATAGCATTTCTGAGGTGTGTTCCAACCAGGTTTCAAATCCCTCCTCCCCAGGAATTGGGGTGGAACTTCCAGAGAATAGCCTTAGTTTGCGGGTGTTGCTGGAGTCGTGGTGGGGTTGCATGGCCTTGTCCAACACCTTTTCTAAAACACTCTTCCACACCCCTGATGGAAAGGCAGTGTCCTGAGTCAGGGCCCCTGAGCTAAGGCCCAATAGCTCTGGTACGTCAGCCATAGTCTTCCCTTCTTTCTCCAAGAAAGCAGCCATCTTTTTCAGGAACTCTGTCTGGGAGGTTGGAGTCTTTGGAGACTTGCCTTCCACAGTCAATATTTTCTATAAGTTGCCCACAATCTTTAACTCTGATGGAACCGACAGGGCCTCCACAGCCTGTTTCACCTCATAAAGTACGTCATATGTTCCCTGGTCCTCCTGGGATACCTGCCCACACAGCCTGCATTTAGCTATGTGGGACTCTGTGGTGGATTCAGTGGAACCCTCATCAAATCCCTTAGGTATCCCTTGCACCAATATGCACTTGTTAGGGTCAACATTCATTTCTTTACACCAATTTTCTAATATGTGTGAAGCCATTATGTAAATTTGTTTACCTTCAATTGCAACAAAATAGGGCCCCACTTGAGGAGTCACTCAGTTGTGCTTGCGAGGGGTACTGACCTAGGATCCCTGATGAGCCCCCAAAAATGTAACCCTTCTGTCAGGGCAGGCTGGCAGAACAAAGGCCAGGTTCTATACCTAGGGGTTTCCCAATAATGTAGCACCACCAACCAGCTTGAGCCCCCACCCAGATTTCTGGGAAACCCTGCACTGTTCCCTGGGCACCCCAAAGGGGTAAGGATTCCCCACTCGCAAGCACAAGTCTGAGTGTAGTAAATAGAACTTTTAATAGTAGTAAAACAGAGTGTCAAAGGCCAAATACCAGAAATCAGTGCTGATCTAGCAAATCAGTACAAAGTTCCCAACAACCCATACTGCATAACAGAACATACATGGTAAACTCACTAGCAAAATTGGCACTGATCTGGAGAATCAGTGCTAACTAGGCTCCCAACCAACCCTAGGGTACATAGGGAGTGTCTTTCACACCAGCTGTCTGCCAACGCCACCTACTGGTCACTCAATCCATCCAATAGCACTGTTCCTTGGCTCCGCCTCCTGTCTGCCGGCTGCACCCACCAGTCGCTCATGCCACCCAGCCCGCTGCTGGCCACTTTCACTGTCTGTTGGCTCCACCATGCTGTCCTCCGGCTGTGCCCACCAGTCACTCGCACAGCCCAGCTCGCCTCTCACCATCTGCCGGCTCCACCCACCAGTCACTCACGCTGCCCAGCTCACCACTCTCACTATCTGCTGGCTCCCCTTCAGTGATCTCAGCTCAGAGAGAGGATTTTCTCTCTAAGTGAATTTTAGCAGAGAAAGAGCTTGCTTCTCTCCCTAGTGATTCTAGCTCTTAAGTAGCTGCAAACAGTTACCTCTACCTAAATGACAAAGGCCTCAGAAGAAGCCTAGCCATAGCTATCATTAGACAGGGGAAGCAATAGGGGGAGAGTCCAAAATCACCTCAGATCCCCACCCGTCTTTCCACTTCTTTCAGACTGAAACATGCAGTCGCCTTTCCAACAAGCCTCTTTTTAACTAAGCGTAGTTGTTACCCTTTAACTAACCCAGACAGATTTGAAACAGAGAGTAGCAATTCACAAAAGGACAGTATTTTATATTTCCCTTCAGTAGAATTATGATATGGACAGATTTGTGATCAGATTAACCCCAAATACCATTATCCACTGTGCTCTGCAGCCAGTATGCTAATACCTAATTATTATTCTTGTGTTCATGCCAATACAGGACCCATGCAGATTAGGTGCCCCCCTTCAGAACCTGTTAGGCACAGCTTCTAAACCTGCCTTACCTCAACCATTTTGTCAGTATGGAGAATCAGGCCGAACCATGGCAACAGGAATGCAGTCAACAGTACCTTTTCAAAACAAAACAAAATGAAAAAAGGTAGCTTTTGGAATCTCAGATTCCAAACAAGTCATTCACTTCCTAGAGTAGGATTCTCTTAGACTGGAAAGTATACCATGAACCAATGAAACCATTAGCATGACAGAGGATACTGCTCAGGCACAGTCAGTAAGTAAATATTTGTCCCATTTGATCCAAACAGTCTTGTGTGGCTGTTTGCATTAGAAGGAAAAAATAATGATGGCGTCAAGTATCTATTTGATGCAATCATGTCTGTTGACCAGATTTCCTGGACACAGAAATCAAAGACTGGGAGACCATTTCTCTGATCACAGTTCCCAGCCTCTTTCCAACCAGCATTGTACCAAAAAGTGCTCTCTGTTTTAGTTTTCTCACAAGGTCACGGGGTATGCAATTCCCAATCTAGCTCTGATGTTGCCTTCTTTGGCTGTGCTATTTCTTCTCCTCTCTCTGACACACAGCTCTCAAACAATAGCCAGTCCCCTGTATTTCCATTGAGCCCCCATTGAAACCCCTGGTAGTTCAGATTCATGATGGTCTTGTGTGTATCTTACATTACTCCTGAATGAGGGCAGTTATTGCACACTAGTTTCAGTGAGGTTCCACTCAGCTCAACGTACAATATAACACACATGGATGTTCTTGTTGTCTTTGTGCATTAGTGTGCACTTTCTGTTACAAAACTGTGGAAATCCCATTCCTGCAAACTTCTCCCATGTGAGACTCCCACTGATCAATACAATCACATAAAAATTATACAAAAAGTAAACAGTTAAGTTACATAGGCAGTAATATCTTATCCTATTATTCAAGATAAATCTTTTTTTTTTTCCTTCCTGTAGATCCTCAAGGACAAGTAAACAAAATCTTTCAGGGTTATCTCCTGGATTCTCCGGAACTTCCAAGTCAAAGTAAACCTGTTGAACCTACAAAATCCTGGAGACAAACATCACTTCCTCACAGCTTGCCTCCTGGTCTGGAACACCTGAGCCAGGTCCTGTTGTCACTAACCCTTAATATTATTTTGTTTCCTCAATAGCTTATGTCTGCATTAAAACAAAACTTTGAACTTAATTTAGACTTGCAGGAAGAGCCTGCCATATGTTTACTGCTGCTGTAGGCAAATCTATTTGCTTTACTTTCATCCCTCCACAACTCAAGAAAGTGGGTCTCTTTTCCCTCCACTTGCCATGCCTTATCTCGTTTCTTTTCCCCAGTCTCCTTCCAGATCATTAATAATTTGAACTGAATCCAATGAGAGGAAAAACAAGGCCCTAAAATGGACAGCAAAATTTGTCTTTTTATAGCCCACATTTTGAGGATCATGAAGGTCTTTTAATCAACTGACTTCTGTCAATAGCTGAACTTTTCCATGGGTCAAAGGATATCCCTGTAACAAGACATCTTATACAGATCATGTCCAAATCTATCCTTGCCACTAGCAAATTATGGTTTCTGAAATGATTGTCATAGTATGCTTCAATGGCTGTGTTCACACAGCACTCTTATTTCGAAACAACAGAGGTTGTTTCGAAATAAGAAATATCCTGTTCACACGATGCACAGTTGTTTCAAAACAACGGGAACCGTTGTTTCGAAACAACGGCATTGTTTCGAAACAAGTTAAACCCCATGCGGGGATGCAACAAAGCCGTGTGAACATGTTGTTTTGAAACAACAGTGACTTGTTACGAGATAACTGTTGCCTGAAACTGCTATTTTGCTTTGAGCTTTTTTCCTTAATTCGAATTAACAAACTGTTAATTCGAATTAAGTTATTTTGAAATAAGGTGTTATTTCGATACAAGTTGTTTCGAAACAACCGTATCGAAATAACCCCCTGTGTGTGAACACAGCCATTGGTAACAATTGCTTTTATCTTCTAAGCTTCATAGCTAAGTGGTCACCTCAGACTAAAGATTCTATATGGCAAATAAACATCCTCAGTGGTGTGCCCATGAATACTTGAAACTGTTCAGAATGCAATCATTTTAAAGTCTGATCATCCTGCCACATATACTGTTTGAGTCATGTTTGCACTTCCCTAAGGGCTTGCTTCTGCTACCATTATTCAAACCGTGTAGTACTTTGCAGTTTTTCCCATGGATGTGTGTGAAAGAATCAGGCCTTTGCTTTCAACAGTGAAACTAGTCTGGACATTCTGAATTTATTGACTCTGATGCTCAGGGACTAGAGAGATGTTCTCTTTGGCTCCCAACATTTTAACAGACCCAGAGAAATTTTAAATGCATAAAGGATTTGGCAGAAATAAACTTATGGGAATATTTCTCCCTATTAGTATTTGATAGGAAAAAATAATGTATTTTTCACTGGCAGCCTAAATTACCATGTAGAGTCTATTATAACTTAAAACACTATTGGTATAAGCTAGTTTAATGAAACTTGGCACCTAAAGGGAATAGTAATTGTTTTTCACCCCCAGTCAGAATCCATTCTTTACTTTAGAACTATGATGATGAGTTCATGGTGTGCACACCTGACATGCTTTGTCAATTCCATGAACAGTAATTCAGGGCCGTAGAGCAAGCTGTCTCAGTCAAGAACCAATAGTGGCTGTAATAATAAACCCCTGTTACATTCTGTATTAAGATTTCTGCACAAACATTAATATCACTTATTCCTCAGATTACGTCTGCAAGGTAAGACAGGAAATTCTATTATCCCCGTTTAAAAGACATTTTAAATCTGATACATGGCCCAATAGTGAATCACCTTCAGAACCATGATGAGAGCTCTGGGCTTCCTGGACTCCATGCTCATGCTTAGTCCAAAAATCAGGGAGCTACTCACATTTCCACTTATCCATCTGATTTACAAATTAAAATGACTGCTGTTTATGCACTGCAGTGGTCTTCAATGACTTGAATTCCATCCTCACCCCAGTTCTTGCGAGAATAGAAAATAAACATGAAAAGTGGTAGAGCAAGTTGAATTCAGAATGAAACTGGATTGGGTGGGGAGGAGCTATCCTCACAGAAGAAGACAACCTCACATCTGCAAAAAGAGTCAGCCCTTATGCCTTATCCCAATATACATGGAGTTTTATAGCATGCTGACATTTTCCCCTAGGAGGTAGGCAAAGGCAAGAGTTCACTGGGGTGATGAATAGAGATAAATGTTCAGCATATTGAGTTGGAACATGATTTGTGGGAGGAGGGAGAGGACTATAGAGGCAGGTTTGGCATCCCAGTTTTTTGGATTATTTGGTGGGGTTGTCCAAACTTTGCATTTCTTACTCTGCCCATGCTGATTTTTTCAGATGTCTCCTCTCATTAGTGTAATGGATTTATTGCCTGCTCTGTTCTCCTGTACAAGGACATGTGACTTTAGGAGTCAATGCAATATAACATATAACCTAGGTTGGATCACTTTGGGTTACAGTCCATCTCTTGGCATATTTGTGGTGAGAGCAACCAAGCTTGGTTAAGGGAACCCCAGATCCCAAGCCATGTGCCTGAGAAAACCCCACTTGTCTTTAATGAGTCCCCAACCCCTTGGTTCTCTCTCAGATCCTGTGAGAATAAGGAACTAATTCCAGAAACAAGTGCCGCACTCAGTGATTACATCATACATTTCTGGGAGCAATTCCAAGGATGATTCAGGGAAGATCTGTGGGGGAGCCCCACGCACTAACTATTGTACATTATGTCCCGTCGTAACACTGAGATACACAAGCTAATGCTCTCTGAGTCAACATATGCATAAATCAGAACTCTTCTGCCATACTCCTGGCCTATGCCCTCAGCTGATCCTCTAGCTCTAAGTTTGACTTGCAATTGGGATTGCTCCTTCCAACCTCCTTCCAACTTCAGTCGCAGCAGCAAAAATAGCACCATGTGCTCAGGCCTCAATGTATTCTTTTCCTAGCCACAGCCCTGTGCCAGCCAATTGGTCTCCTTGCAGCCTACCTACTGGCCTTCCTCTGGAGTGACATTCCACCCATGCAATGGGAAAGCTGACTGGTGGCAATAAATCAGGGTGGGATTTCCCTCTAATCTTCCAGGACCCTCCCCACTTTCTACCCATTGCTGCCTCAGTCATGGTGTGTGTGGGTAGGGCTGACCTTCCATGTTGTGGTCATTCCACAGCTGTAATCCAACTGATGAATAAATACGTTGTCATATTGCTCATACAATGCAGGGATCTTTTAGGAAGGATTTTGAGAGAACCAACATGGAGGCAATCTCACATGGATAATGTCAAGGGATCAGACTGTGTCAACTAGTGCTGTGGGTGAAGTCACTTAACACAACAGTCAGCTAGAGCTGAGTGAATTATTGATCTTTTGGTTCAGTGGCCAAACTGAACATTTATAAACAAAAGCAAAAAATCAGGCTTTTTTTTGTGTTTTGTTTTTCATGCAAAAATGAAAAACTGAAAAAATTCCATTCAGGTCATATTAAATGTTTTGATTTGATGCTTTGAAAAGGTTATTCTGAAGATGTCAACTTCTGTGGGGTTTTTGTTGCTACTGGAATTATTCATTGAATTTGACTGAAATTCATTAAGAGTTTCAGTATCTTGAAAAATGCATTTTGGGGGACAAATGTAGTACCGTCAGAAAATATTTTGCTTAGTTCTATAACAAACAGCACTCCCCCCCCCCCCCGTGTGCCTTCTAGTGTACAATACACTATCAATGGGATGATGGGTAGGGGGCTGGAGAAAACTGTGGTCCCAAAACCTACTCATTAGCAAAGGCTGAACAGGGAGCTGTAAAAAATACCCTCTAAAATAGTGTATCAATGGGACTACTCCCCTTGTATGAAGGGTAGCTCTAGGAAACATCCTGGTTCCAGGAGGCAGACTATTTGCTGCAACTCTACACCATTCCAAAACAAGTTAGTGCTCAATTGGTATGTTCGAGCCCAAAGAGAAGAAGATAAAAAGGTTATTTGTCTATACGTGAGTGAAAGAGGGCAAGGGGAAGCAAAGGGACCAGAATTTTTACTGAGATTCTTAGGGGAAAAAAGGGGTTTGGGGCAATAAATGGCTGAATCTGAGGAGCAGGTCAAAACAAATTTCCTTATTATCTTCCCACTTTCACTAACTCATCTGGAAAAAAAAGTGTGGGACAGAAAATTGAAAATTGTAATCTGCTTTGTATGTCTTAGGGCCACTGAGTACTGGTTTACTCTGCAAGCAGATCCTCTGAAATCAATAGGAGTAGCTGAGGAGTAATTATTTCTTTGTGTGTATAGGGGGAATTAAAAATTGTTTCTAAGACATAATGAGCAAATATTTTCCCCCTTATTGCCAGCTTTTTATCTTAGTGAATAGGTACCTTGGTTTCTGTAACCATATATTTATAAGATTCAGGAAGAGTGTATCTCTTAGCTTTCTACAGTTAAAGATTACATGCAAATCATTATTGTTCGCAATGTCATAACCTTATACCTTGTTCACAATCCAAAAAAGTAAATACAGGGCTCATTCCTGAAACTATACTGTAATTGAAGTCAAAGAGAGCTTTTTCTATGGAGGTACATTAGGCAGTACCCAAAAGAAAAGAATGTATGTTCCCACATAGGAAAAGTGTGTCTTGCAAACATTTATATCTTCAAAACCTGAGCAAGTATCTTTATAGACTATATATGTTTAGGTAATATAGCAAAACCTACCACTTTTTTAAAAAGTTGATAATTAGCTTGCTACAAGGACTAAGGTCAAGTAGGCTACATAGACACTATAAATCTTAGAGCTGATATTAAGATTCAATATGAGAAATATCTATATGCACCAGGACAGTCTTCTTACACAATCCAATAAAACAAAAAAAGCACATAGAATCATAGGGTTGGAAGGGACCTCATAGGTCATCTAGTCCAACACCCTGCCAGAGGCAGGACCACTCCCACTAAACTATCCCAGTCATGGTTTTACCCAGTTGGGCCTTAAACACCTCCAAAGATGGAGACTCTACCACCTCCCTAGGCAGCTCATTCCAATGCTTCACCACTCGCCTAGTAAAATAGTTTTTTCTAATATCCAGCCTCAACCTCCCTAACCGCAACTTGAGACCATTGCTCCTCGTTCTGTCCTCTGTTACTACCAAGAATAGTCAAGCTCCGTCTTCCTTGGAGCATCCCTTCAAGTGTTGAAAGTTGCTATCAAATCCTCCCTCAATCTTCTCTTCTGCAGACTAAATAAGCCTAAAGTTTTCAGTCTTTCCTCATAGGGCTTGTGCTCCAGCCCTTTAATCATTTTGGTTGCCCTCCGCTGGACTCTCTCTAGCATGTCCCTGTCCTTTTTGTAGTGGGGAGCCCAAAACTGAACACAGTATTCTAGATGTGGCCTCACCAGTGCAGAATAGAGGGGAATGATCACATCCCTTGATCTGCTGGTAACACTTCTTTTGATGCAGCCCAGTATGGCATTGGCCTTTTTGGCCACAAGAGCACACTGCTGACTCATATCTAGCTTCCCATCCACCATGACCCCCAGGTCCTTTTCTATAGTGCTGATACTTAGTTGAATGTCCCCCAGCCTGTAGCAGTGCATGGGGTTTTTCCATCCCAAGTGCAGGATTTTATACTTGTCCTTATTGAACCTCAGAAGATTTCTATTGGCCCACTGTTCCAATTTATCTAGGTCTCCCTGAATCCTGTCCTTGCTTTCCAACGTGTCTACTGTTCCCCCCAGCTTGGTGTCATCTGCGAACTTACTGAGAGTGCAGTCTATTCCATCATCCAGGTCATTGATGAAAATGTTGAACTGAACCGGCCCCAGGACTGACCCCTGGGGCACACCACTCGTGACTGGTTGCCAGCCAGACATGGATCCATTGATTCCTACACGCTGAAACCGTTGATCTAGCCAGTTTTCAATCCACCTTATAGTCTACCTATCCAACCCATTCTTCCTTAATGTGCCAATGAGAATGCTGTGGGAAATTGTATCAAAAGCCTTGCTAAAACAAAGGTATAGCACATCAACGGATCTTCCTGCATTCAGAAAACCAGTCACATAACATACTGCTATTCTTACTGCACTCTGGAAACATGTACATATTTTTCTTTGATAATAAATTAACTTTTACAATTAAAATACTGTCAAGATTTACCAGCTTGACATCACTTAATCTGTTTCATCCTGTAAAAGACCAAATTTTGATATGAAATCAATATTCAAACATTGGGACACTCCTGCAATCTTCAGAGTGGTTGGCAACATAGAAGCATAGAAACTAGAAGGAACCATGAGATGTCATTGAGTCCAGTCCCTTGCACTCGCGGCAGGACCAAGGACCCTCATATAAAATATTAGTCCTTTGTATTGACACGAAAGCTCTAAACTAACTCCCTGGTGCTTCAGGAGGTTTCTGTTATGCTTCCTGATGTTTAAGCTGCAAGTTGCATAAGTGTTTAGGAAAATGTTTATAAACATAAAGGCCTTATTCAGAAATCATATATTTGCATGTGTATTTCAGAGAAAAGCATAGGGTGATGGAGGCTCTCTCACAACCTTCTGTTTGCAAACTGGATGAGCCACAAGAGGTGACTCGAACTAAATGGCTGCAAGTTGCTTTGAAAAAGTATTGCATAAGGTTTACCAGGTATAGAAGTGATGTACAATGGAAGGCTGTGGCATGATGCTCTCATATGGTCATCACATAGTTTCTTTCTACATCCATGAGTAATGAGAAAATCCTGTACCAATATTTGATTCCCATCAGAATTTTAAAGAAAAGACATGACCAACTGCTAAATTATTAGCTTGGTGATCTTCACTCAAAATGACATTGAAGTGAAATCCTGTCAGTTTTATAGGATTAGTATGCCCTTCCTAAAAAAGAATGCCTGAGAGAGACTAATGAACTATTACAGCAGCTCTGGGGAGGAGAGTCAGCAATCAGTGGCAAATATTCACTGCCACTGGGTTCATAATCTATCAATCATATGATAATTTCTCCTTGGTCAACAAGTTGGCTTTATAGAGAAAGCTCTTTTTCTTTGTTTGTTTTTATCATTCTAGAATGCAACATAATGGGTCCTGATTTCAGAATTCCAGGATTTTTAGAGCATTACTTTAAATATGTACTCTCATCTTGCCTCCTCCCTATCCCCAATAAGTCCTTGTCTCTGCCTTCTGGGGACTTATATCAGGAGAATCTTCCAGGAAAGAGAGGGCCAGATACTGTGCCCTTTGCATCATCAGAGAGACAGAGTAGGAGAGAGAGAATCAGACCCTATGTCTTTTGTATATTTCCCTCAGTTACAGCAGGCCGCATCATGATCCCAGGGGAATTAATTTAGTCATGGCTTTCCTGTAGATGCATAAAATACATAACCATTGCAATTTATATCATGTCCCTTCAGCTGGCCAGGAATAGCACCAGAACCCTCTTGAGCTGGTCAAGACCCCTTTAAATTAACAAGAAGATTACTACAGTAACACGGATTCTCCCCAATGCATTCAGTCTCTGTTGGTTGGGGAGCAAAGAAATGTAGGTCTACTGGAATGTATGGTGTCCTTGAAAGGTATCTCAGAATGAATCTGCTGACAATCCCGAATCTCTAACATAGAGTCCCATGATATAGTTTAATTTATTTTAATTTTTTTTACAGTTGGACCAGATAATCATTCACCAGCAGGTGGATCTTCTTGAAGGTACTATGTGTAGGAGTTTCATCTTTACAATGCCAGCATGTAGATATCTCTGTAAAGGTAACATAGTTTATGCCCTGACCTTAGCCCATTAAAGTCAATGAAAACATCCCATTGACCTTAATGGGCATTTGATCAGATCCTCCATGCACTGATAGGTTTAAAGCTAAAAGTTCATCTTGTTTATGGCTGTTCTGCAGCAATAAAAGAGAAGGAAAATGTCAATAACGAGTCTCTATCCCAGCCATAAAGGTTTCTCCATCAATGAGCTCAATGGGATTGCTCACATGCCTAAAGCTACTCACCTTTATAAGTGTTTCCAGAATTGGGAAGCGGTTGTTCATTCTAGCAGTTATTCACAGGCTACCAAACAGTGTAATGCTCTCTGATCAGCTGCATTTAAAAAGTGGTATAGTAATGCATAAAACTTTGTATCTGCACAGTGCTTTAAAATTGCAGTGCACTGTGGAAACATTAGCTGCTACAAATGAAGTATCATGTTTCTTGATATTTTTCATTGCAAATTGGCATAGGGCCTGATACAGTCTCATTGACACAAATAAAAGTTTTACCAGTTAGCTGGAAAGGGACCATTCCATTGCTTTTCACCTGTTTAAATTAGCAATGAGCCTGAACCAGAACTCCAGGTATCAAGTCGGAATCCTGACCTGAGTTACATAATTCTGTGGTGGGTCAAGCTAGTGCCTGATCAAAGCACTCAGTAACTAAGTTTAAAATACCTATCTGATACTGTCCTGATTCCAAAGTATTCAGATTCAATCCATTAGATGATTTTTGCTGCATATTTGCATGGTTTCATTATTTTAAAGGGATTTGTAAATGGTCCCTTTTCGAAAGAGCTTTCAGTTTACATTACAGAGAAAGGAAGAATCTGTAAACTTGGATCCAAACTTGATTCATGTGTGTTTGGGCCATATTATACTGTAATTTATTATACTAAATAATTTATCATCTTTTTTACTTTACTAGTCATCCTTGGCACAGAGACCTGCAGCAAATATGAGATAAAAAACCATTCGGGGCAAAGAGTTTACTTTGCAGTAGAAGAAAATGGTTGCTTTAATCGTAACTTTTGTTCACCAATACGGTCTTTCACCATGAGGATTGCTGATAACACTGGTCGAGAGGTGATCACAGTGAATAGACCCTTAAGATGTAACAGCTGCTGGTTCCCTTGCTACCTGCAAGAGGTCAGTGAATAATAACAGCACATTCTATCTATGTGTATCACAAATTATTTTACTAATTTTAATTAAGCCTCATGAGACCCCTCTGAGATTGGTATACCCAGAGGTAAAATGCACAGAAGAGTCTGTGGTTTGCTCATCTTCATGTGGTGAGACAATGGTACAGCGAAAAATAGAGACCTGAAGCTGGTCTCTGGCTGCTAGACTATATTTCTGCTTTTTCTTAAAGAAAAGAAAAAAGAAAAAAAATCCACAAAAATAAAAATTATCCATTGTCTGGCAAAGGACTGATTTTTCTTAATGAGGAATGAGATCTTTAATTACAGGCAGCCTATGGCAAGCAAGGAAAGTGTGACTTTTGTCTGCATTAAAACTAAGGAGGTAAAGCAGAGTCGTTGCATATCAATTTCCATAGGATCTTTCCATATTAGTCTAAGCGGTTTGAGTGATATGATTAGACTCTGCAAGTCCAGAGCCACAAATAATTAGAGAATTTGCTCTCAGTACTTCTCAGATAAGCCCCAGTGCTGCAATGACCATGTAGAGGTCAGCTCTCAGGGTGGGATAGGAACCATAATTTACAATAGCCAGAGCACGATCCATGCTTTGTTTGTCGTGTATGTGTTTTTATGGCTTGGTTCCAGTTGCCCTTCTTCAGTTCAAAGCAATATACTATATCATCACTTCAAGTCTAACAGTAAAAATATAACAAACAAGGAGTCCTGTGGCACTTAGGCTATGTCTACACATAAGAAGTTAGTTCAAAGGAACTTAGTTCAAATTAATTAATCTGAACTAAGTTAATTCAAGCTAACATGCCCCCACTAGAAACCCAAATTGAACTAGCATGTCCATGGACAGGACTTGCTAGTTCAACTTAGGAAGGGGGCACCATGGGAAGTATGGCAACATGGCACCCAAGAAGGGCCATGCCCTCACCCACTACACAGAAAGAGGAAGGTGCCCTGGGACAAAGAAGGTCAAGCTGCGTTAATTCAAACTAACAGTTAGTTCAAATTAACACAGCTCCATTGGGTTAATTTGAACTAATAAGTTTGAATTAAATGTTACTTCAAAGTTAAGTGAGCTCTTATAACTTTGAAGTAAGCTTTCATTACTTCGAACTAAGGAATTCCTTAGTTTGAAGTCATGAAGGCCAGTATAGCCATGCATTAATTTCGTTGAATAAATCCTCATTAATTCGAACTAAGTTGTAAGTGTAAACATACCCTTAAAGATTAAAATTTTATTTATCACTTCAAAGCAACTAATGAAGTGGGATTTTCTCCCATAAAATCTCATGCAACAAATTTATTAAGACTTATTACTATAAAACTCTTTAACTTTGAGATGCACTGACTATGCAAGGTGAATATGCTATTCTAGCATGTTGATTTCATCATTTTCTGCAAGTGCTTTTTATACTTGACCACATGCTTTTTCAGTGGTGCATTATTATTTGTACCAGATACTCAGATCTATGAACAGCAATATCAACATCTCCATATAAATAGAACTGTGTATATTAGCTAATTACTGTAAATACATTAACAAGTGTATACATATGCTTTTTCATGCAATATAAAACTTTATTTTTTAGCAGTAGTTAATATTGTTCAATGTATTTAAAACTATTATGAAGTCTCTTCACATAGTGTTTATGGTTCCAAATTTTGCATTTAAAATAACTCATAAAGTTACACATACTATTTATTATTGTATGCCACTTTTATCTAACAGCTAGAAGTTCAGTCCCCTCCTGGCACAATAGCTGGCTATGTTGTCCAGAACTGGGACCCACTGCTGCCTAAATTCACTATACTCAATGAAAGCAAAGAAGATGTACTGAAAATAATTGGCCCCTATGCAACATGCAGCTGTTTTGGAGATGTAGACTTTGAGGTATGTTTCACATACTAGAGAATACACATTGTTTAAATGTAATACAATATTTTGACTGATGCATTCAGTGAAAGTTTTAAAGTTGAAAAACAATAATCTACTGTGATTTAGGAAGAAGACCTCAACAGTGTGTAGAATGATAAATCAAAGTTCATGATTCTAATCTAGCCTCAGCTCTTAAAGCTGGAAGTTAAGACTGCCACATGCATTTCCTGGATATAAGTGACAATTGATGCAGGAAAAAAACATTCTCATGGGGTGATAGCCTGGCCCCACCTTAAATTAATGGGAATTTTACCATCTATTTCAAGAGGGCTAAGATTTTATCCAAGTGTCCCTCAATAAGTTTCTGATCCAAAGCCTGCTAAACTCAGCAAGACTCTTTCCATTGACTTCAATACCCTTAGACCTGATTCTAAGGCTTAGTCTATATACTGATAGCAGTAAAAATGCCACCATTAGATTGCTCTGCCAGGTTCAACTGAGCAGTCTGAGTATATGTGCCCAATTGCTCTAGAGTTCACTCTAGTAACTCCAACCCCAGAAGTGGTGTATTGCTAAGGCAACTGGACGGCATTTCCAGTAACCTTAGCAAAGTGTGTCAGTGCTAATTAGTAAGTTGGTGGGAGAGACGCATGGTATTTTATATACCTTGTGTATCTCCCATCGACTGCCACCGAAAAGTGCAGCAAGTGTAGACTGGAGCTAACAGTAGTATTGAATTGAACAGATTTACATCCACATAACTGCTGCTGCTAGAGAAGTTTTCTCTCTGTTTTATTTTCATTTTCTCTCTATTTTAGCCAGATTGAGCAGGCATAGCAAACTTCTACACAGACTACTCTCTAAACAGCAACACTAAAAAGACTTCAGTGAGGTTCTGCCCCAAATGTAGGTTTCATTTAGCAAATAACTGTGAGGATCAAGCAAACAGGGAACACACTTGTCAGAGCCAGAAGTAGGAGTGCATTGACCCCAAAACATGCTACTACTGCTGTTTAGAGCTAGTCAAAATTTTCCTTATAGGCTATGTCTACACGGCTCTTTTATTTTGAAATAACACTCATTATTTCGAAATAAAAGAAATTAGGTCTACACAACGTTTTCTTATTTTGAAAGGACGGATCCCATCCTTTTGAAATAAGAATCGTCATTTCGAAAAAGTGAAACCTGGCCCCCCCTCAAAACGGCCGTTATTTCGGAAGGGATATTTCGAAATAACGACATTTAGACCTGTTCTTTTGAAACAACACTATGTAGACCTGTTGTTTCGAAAGAACTGTTTTGAAACAACAGGTCCAAATGGCTTTATTTCAAAATAACCATTTTGAAATAACAGCCGTTTGGATTGCAGGCTTTCCCTTAATTCGAATTAACATTTTGTTAATTCGAATTCACTTATTTTGAAATAAGGATTTTATTTCGAAATAACTCATTTCGAAATCCTTATTTTGAAATAACAATGCATGTGTAGACATAGCCATAGTGAAATTTCCTTGTGAAAGAAGGAGAAAATTTCATACATTGTCACAATTTTTTCACTTGGTTTCCAACCAGCTCCAGTGCTGGTGCTGATCCCAAATCTTGAAAAGAAGCTTTTTCTGGTGTGTCTTTTCACCTGGTTAAAGATAAACATGATGCCCTAGAGTGTATAGGTGATTACATGAAGGTACTGAACCCAACCCAAAGTCAGTGGCTATGGGAAGCTAACAGATGAAATGGAATTCAACGTGTCCCTCAGTATTTTGTGTCAGAGCAAATAACTCCATTGGTCAAAGACAGCTGCCTCAGTATCAAAGGCACCTAAATTACTGTTGCTGAATGTCCTGCAACTGTAGCTGTCTCTTTCCACTGCATGATGTTTCTCAGCAGCAGCATGGCTGAAGCAAGAGCTCTCTGACTCGTGTACTGCAGATAGGTCAGATTCAATAAGCTTGTGAGACCCAGCTTGGGAATAGGGGTATGGAAAGAAGGTGTCTGCTGCCACTGCATCTGCTGCTGTGAGAATAACTGCTCTGTGCGTGCAATTGCCCATATATTTTCAGTCAGAATTCTGTCTGCTTTTCTGATTTTTACTGCTCTTGCTACAGGGTACTGATTATAGCACATCTAAGAGATTATTGTTTGGGGATGATAGTGGGGTGGGGGGGACTATATGTCAGTGTCGCTATTTTTTAATCTTTATTTTCTTTTGTGTAGATAAAAACTCTTAATGAGATGTCAACCATTGGCAAGATTTCCAAGTATTGGTCAGGATTTGTAAACAATGTCTTTACCAATGCTGCTAACTTTGGGATCCAGGTTCCTGTAGATCTTGATGTGAAAATCAAGGCCATAATGATTGGAGCTTGTTTCCTCATAGTAAGTACACAGAACTTGAGAGTTAAGCCACTCCAAGCTAGGTAATATAGGTCCAATGTACCCACAATCTTTGGAAGAACTGCAGGCCTGCAATAGGCCCCAGTGGTTAGGCCCTTGTGTTGTGCAGATCCTGTTGCAGGATTGGGACCTAAAATAATCAATACCTAAAAGTTTTCCAGCTAATTATTTTCTAACTTTGATTGTTTTAATTTTTTTTTTTTTTTTGCTGATATAGAGTCCTTTAAAACATGTTCCTTTTTTATTATAAAATTACACCACACCCTGTCAGCTTAAATATTTACAAAGTCCCAAAAGATGTGATCAACTATTTCAGTCCTGGTAGAACCCAACAGAACCCTGGATAAACTGAGGTAACGGAAATTGTTTTATTTGAACTTGTTACCATGTCTGTGAACCAAGAGAGAAAAGAAATATCACTGACTTTTTATTGGTGTTTCAAGATCCTGGGCCTGAGTTAACCCTTGCAGGTTATAAATAACTCCTATTAATTTCATAGGATAGTTATTTGTGTCCCAGGAAGAAGAATGGGGCTCTGAAGAGGTGAATCCTTTACCTTATCCATAGATACTCATTTTATTCACCATTATCTATATTTCTGCCCAATAAGTCATAATGTGTTCCCCAGGCCATATGCTGCTTCTTTTACAGGTTCTATTGCAAAGTTAACCAGTTGTGTAAGAAATTAATATATATACTGAATCTTAAAACATTCAGGAATAAGCAAAGAGGGTTGTGTATAGATTTGAGGTGAAATTATCAGAGCAAATCAGCATTTTTGTCTGTCTCGCTTGATTTGTTTCTCCCTATGCATTATATTTAACATGCTACACATGGGTACAGCTACAGTGACTTCATAATGAATTCAAAAACCTACCTGGAGTCTCTGATCAGAGGAGACAGGAAGACAGACAAAGATATTTTGACTGTATTTCTGGGGGAGAAAAAAACCCCCAGCAGTGATTCCAATATTTTATTCTAGTTCTTGGCTGTAACAAGGTTGGAAATATAATTCTCATGACACTTACAATTTTCAGGTTTCCTCCTATGCAACTCTCATTACTCAATGGTAGGAAGTCATTGACTAATATTTTTATTTTACATGGTAACAGCCTACAAGTCTGCTGTTTTATATTAATTGCTGCTTCTTGTATTTTCCTTAACATTCAGCATTAATTTATTTGTAGGATTTAATGTTCTTTGAGAACTCACTGGATGGATTATAATAAGCAAGATGACAGAAACAATAAAATATGCAGAATATGTTTCAGTAAGTAAGAGAGAATATAAATTGATCTTCTTGCTTTGAAGGCTTCTACATTAGACACTTTCTAATTCTTTTTCATTTTCCTCCACAAATCCCTTGAGCTTTGGAAATTATTTTTTACTGCACAAATCTGTTTGGTTTTGTTTGTTTGTTATTTTGGGGTGGGGGGTCTTTTGTAGAAAAAAATGCTTGACAGTGTTTATTAAAGTATCTTCCATGTAAATAAATTCCTCCATTTAAATTCTGTGTACTTGTGACTAAACAGAGAGAGCAATGTTGCTTGGGAAACTGCCATTCTCTTTTTTTTCCTCTTTTGATGTTTTTGCATGTGAAAGCATGAAAGATTAGAACTAAGGCTTGCAGAATCACTGATGAAAAGTCTGTTTAGAAAACCCTTTGAAGTTTTGCAAGTGCTGGTACTAGTTATTAACCAAATAAGGATGGGACTTTCCATTATTTCAAAAGTAGCTTTCAGATCTACTATAAATTAATAGTAACAAACTGAATATAACACTAACAATGTAGTGGCATTGGCAAATGAGGAAGTTTAAGACGGATAGATATTTGTGTGTCGACAATGGAGGTATAAGAAATCTTCACACAACTTGCTTCAGTATAAGAAATCTTAATATCACATGATTTTATGGCAAAGATTTTTCAAAAATGGGAGCCCAAGTTAAGTTTCTAAGTCCATGATTAATCATATAAACAAAGGACCTATTTCAAAAGATCAGAGCATGCAGAATTTTTGTTGAAGTCAGGCAAACTTTTTTTGAGTTTCTTGGCTCAGAGAGAAAGAACATAATATTTTCAAGTATTCATTGATTCTCCTTCCCCCTTGCTGTTGTGGAAAAGATCCTTTGCTTTAATCCATATATTATCCAAATACTGCTAAGTTTTTAATTCCAGCCTGCTCTTTTCTGAAGATGACAGAAACCAAACACCAAGCATATAAAGCAAAGTATCAACCTTTTGGGAACAGGCAGATTCCAGTATTTTCTGTGATGTCACTGTGCAATAGAACCTTTTGAGTTTCACTTCAGACACAGATGTAAATTGCAATATTATATAAACATATCTTAAGACCAGAGTTAGTCACATCATCCTACTAGTGTTCATAACCACTTTTGAAATTTTGAATGTCTGTTCATTTCTAACATATTCATATACATTACTACTTGCAGTTCACAAACATTCACATCACTAGGCTTTTGCTTATACAATTGTTTGGGGAATGGCGGTCCCTATAGAAATACACATATTTATATTACATATGGATACATTTTATAGTATTTGTGCACAAAAAGAATATTCACTATACATTATTTGTTGTTTGTCAATTGTACCTTTTTTTCTAGCTTAAGAATTTTAATGATCCATTCACAAGGCAGAAACAATGCCATGTAATATAGGAGATAAATCACACAAAAAGAGTAACTGAACAGTCAAAATGAACAGTTTCCAAAATATCCATAGGCTGAGATTTATTTGCATGAAGTAATCAGTGAATGCTAACAAACAACTAAAAGATGTGTTAGATTATCTAGCAAGGTGACTAGTTCCACTTCCAGCCATTATATAAATAGTAAACCTATACTTATGCTCAGTAGGTGGCAGCAACACTTCATTATTCAATATCTACTTTCCACAGAGTATGATCTTCACTGGAAACAACTTCAACCTGCAATTGACTTCTAGCCTTTTGAAGAGAACAGTTTTACTTTGTTTGTTGTATGATGTTAAACCTCTGAAACAAGATGTTGGGACTGTCTTACTGTTTGAAAGCTGTCACTGAACTGTCAGTAACTGAAGAAGTTCCACCTGAAATGGGTAGCTCCTAGTGTTCACATCCTTTGGGAAGAATTCAACATACCACAGGGAGAGGTATTTCTGATCAGACCTGTAAATACCTAGCCTGGGCACTGACTGTCCATACTAATTCCAAAGGTGGGGAGTATCCAGTTCAGATGTAGTGAGAGGGGCTGACAGGTGGGGAAGCATCAGCTCCCACATCTCCCTCTCCTGCAGAAGTCTAGTCATAGTTGGATGCTTTAGGAGCTCAATCCTGGACTTTGCTTAGATCTCTGGCCCTGAGGCACAGCATTTAAATATCTGCTTAATTGTAAGAATGTGAGTATTGAGGCTATTCACTTACTTAAATTTAAGGATGTGCAAAAGTGTATCAAAGCCAGAGAGCTGCGAACCTTGCAGAATTGAGCCTTGATCAACCAGCTGGTTGAGAAGAAGAGATATGACAACAGGAGGTAATCAAGTGGTCCTGCAAAACCTTGGTCAAGTGGACAGTTCTTGCTCACTGAGCAGTCCTATTAAGTTAATGAACACTGCTTATGTGTGATTCCTCACTTAATTAAAGGTTTGCAGATGGGATTAAAGTATAATTTGGCTGGCCCCAGAACCTTCCTAACTGAGTGAGCCCCCTTCCCACATGGGTGGGACCCCCTCCCTCACATCTGGGCCCCCAATATCCATTCCCCAGCCCCAATAACCACCCCCAAAATCCAACCCAGCCCCCAAAATCTACCCCTTGCCCCCAATACCAACCCCTATACCCACTTCCCACCCCTAAATATCTACCCTCTGCCCCCAATACCTGCCCCAATATCCACTCCCAGCTCAGGAGCCCCCACACCCATCCCAGCTACTCACTGGCAGCACGCTGGGCTGGGAAACTGTAGCCTGTATATGCGCAGGGGAGCCAGAACGCAGCAGAATGCCATTCCAAGGCCTGCTATTTTTAGGGGCCCAGCATTCGGGCCCCTAAAAATAGAAAATGATGCCAGAATGCTGTGTTCCAGGGTACGATGTTTTTCAGTGGTGGGCCCTGGAACACAACATTCGGGCACCATTTTCTATTTTTAGGGGGCCAGAACACTGATCCCCTTAATATAGTGGGCTCTGAAACAGCGTTCTGGGCCTTTCCGGCCTATGTTAACCCCTGTTTGTAGATCAGGCTCAATGGGGGTAGGGGACAGGTAAAATGGGAAACAAGAAATAACTTTTATTATGCCAGAAGGTGGCAGTGAGAGCATAGTACTCTTTTTCTAAACCAGGGGTGGCTAAACTTCTGGAACTCAAGAGCCACACAAGTTGATTAGTAAACCTTTGAGAGCTGCACTGAGACATATAGCCACATACTTTTACCTACTCCAAAATTACTAACTTTAAAAATTCATTGCACACTTTATTTTTACCATAAAAAGAGAACAAACGTCGATCCTACTAATGATAGATTCTAATAATTACTTAAGGTTACCAGGAAAATTAGGCCTAAGTAAAAACTTAGCTGCTGCTTCACGTAGAGGACTGAAGGCTAGGCTTTTTAAAATCGTGACTATGCCACACTTCTCCCCACCATCCGTGACCATGCTGCAGTTCTCTCCACCATCCCAACCTCTGCCTGAACTCCTAGGTTGGGCTGCTTTCCTAAACTGATTTGCTGACATTCTTCTTGGAGCCACAATTTTTCATTCAAGAGCCACATGTGGTTCCCACGCTGCAGTTTGGCCACGCCTGTTCTAAACAGATCAAACAGTCAGTTATGCTGTCATAGCTCTGTCAGTTAAAAGGTTAAAGTCACACATTCTGTTTATGTACAAGAGAGTACATCCATCAGTAGTTCTGAACTTTTCTGGTTCTCATCTACAATACATTGTAGTTTCCAGAATGTAAGCAGGAAATACACTGAATGTTTGTTTTCAATTATGGAAAGTTCTCTCTGATACTGGTATCTGGTTTCCATATCTTTATTTGCTAAAAATGGAGATTACTCTACAGCTATCTTAGTTCCTGTTTAGTTTTGCATTGGCATTATATTACAAACATTACATTGGCTATGTACATTGCAGTTGCATAACATTAGTCTCACATTCCCAAATGGACTCTATAGGTGACTATTGCTGCTTGTTCATACTGACAAATGATCCTTCAACATTGTTTCACTGAATTTTCATATTAGCAAATAAAGTGGAAAGTCTATCTGCAGTATTTCTTACTGAATTTCTTTCTTCTGTTATATGATTTGCTCAAGAGCTGCCGGCACAGATATATGTAAAGGAAGAAAAAAACTGAAGTGAAATATTACAATGTTTACTTTGTTAGTTATTTGGATGTTTATCTCAGATATGAAGAATTACAACGACCTTGCAGATAGATGCAAGAAAAACATCAGGTCAGATTTTGCTCTTTGATACTTGTCTTTCTAAAGGTCAACTGTTCCCAGGAATGAGGAAGCCAGCAGGAAAAAGTATCTGAATCCTTAGTGCATACGACATAAAGCCATTTCCACACAAAACTCAAATTGACCCTTTTGAAATGTTTGGCTAAGTTTTTCTCCTCCTGGATTTGATCTAGAAAAGTGGTTTTCAATGTGTGGTCAACAAATCTCTGGGGAATCCACAATGTCTGAGATTTCCAAAGGGGTCTGCAACTCCATTCAAAATGTTTTTGGGATCTGCAAATGACAAAAAGATTGAAAAGAACTGATCTAGAACCAGATGTGCCAAAGTGCTACAAGAAAGGCTGTTTGCTCTACACTGCTGGTGTATTTGTCCGTAAGCATTAAGGCTACTAGACACCTCTCCAAAGTTCATTGGTTCTTTTAAACTTTTACCTCTTTCGTCACTAGATTATTTTTTTTCTTTTTCTGAAAGATTTCCCACTAGCGGAGCCAGTTCTAAGATTTTAACTATAGAATCATCTATGCCTGCTCTAATCAGATCTGAGAACTTGGTTTATGTATCAGTGGCTGGTAGGGTCTCATCTATGCTGACAGTCCTGTCATTGCTAAGGCTAGCAGAGCTCCATCAGTGTTAGAAAGAATAGGTAGTTTTTCAGAAATAAGGCCAATATAGACAAGACCTTTGAGATTAGTAGTTCTTGTCTAGAAGTAATCTCAAATTTCATGATACAAATGAGCAAAAAGTGTAGATATGCCCTGACTTTAGTTTATCTCATTTTAAGGAAATCACATATTGTAACATCATAATTTCTTGTCAAGTAAAGTCCTGGGGCACCGTTCTCTCCCCTGCACTGGATATGACTAACTTCTGTTTGAGTCAAATTTAAGCTTTGTGTTTTATTTGCAATGTGAACTGTTTTACTAGAGATCAAAAGAAAACTTACACTGTGATCAACGGAAGAGGGGATGATTGTAAATAGGGGGAGAAGTTTTGCATTTCTTGGGACTCAAATGGAAGGCAAGGAGTGGAGAGTGAAGGCGGAGAGCAATTGCAGAGCGAAGGGGTGATTGTGCTGATAAGAGAAGAGACAAAGAATGGAAATGGACTCCTTAAAAAGCAGTTCTGAGGGACTAATTTGAAGTTGTGCTTGGTTGCCCATTGTTACAGCCACAGGAAGAGCAATCTTCAAAACTACGCTTTAGGGGGTCTTCTTCTCCAGCATACTATGCAGGATGGTGCCTGGATTGTTCAAGGGAAAGTAAAATCTGCTCTGCACTAAGACAATTGATTATACATGTGGCTGTGAGGCGCAATGCCTTCTAGTAACTGAAGTTAACAGAGCTCGTGCAAGAATATATGCTCAATGGAACGAAGAGTGTTATGAATCTCATACACAGTACAGAAGTGTTTAGTACTACTACAGTGTTTCCCAAAGAGTGCCAGCAGATTTAAGTCATACTGCTTCAGTATCTTTTATTTTCTTTATGGGACCTATTTGTTTACAAGAAGTAGTGTTAATAGAAAATAAAGATAAACTAAAAGCTTCTGAACAGCTCCTTGCATATTTGACACTTTGTCTTTAATTACTGTATGACAGTGATGCACTTGGTACTCTAGAATCCAGATCAGTGGTTCTCAACCACTGTGTTGGGACGCATTACTGTCACAGAGAGCCAAGGAAATTATTGGATTCAGCCTGGATGGTGTAGGCTGGTGTGTCCTGTAGACTTGTGACATGCTGCGTAGGTGTCATAACCACAAAGGGTTGAGAACTACTTCTCTAGATCATGCAACCTTTTAAAAAGAAAAATTTAATTCCCTGCATGAAAAAGATGTGGAGGTCCAGGGAAATGGAGGTGAGTGGGAAGGTGAAATCAAGTAATTCCTTGCATGAAAGGGATAAACTTTTATTTATTTAACATTATGTGCCTGCTTGTAGTCACAGCTTTTACTCAAAAGCTGGCTCCTGTATAATGTGGGTAATATGTGTTTAGATAATTATTTCATCAAAACCTTTTGTGGTGTGAGTCTTTATCAAAAATTATCGGAAATATTTGGGTTCCCCTGTCTCAGATGCTAGGTTTTTCAGTTTAAGTGACAACCCAGAACACTGTGTCCTGCTGGGCATTTTGGCTCTGAATGGTTGGGTTTTACAGGTAATTTTAAGTATCAGTGCAAAATACATAACCTTTCCATCTCAGGATTTTGTGAGTTAGTGCTAATCTGAAATAATATGTATCCAAGAACGAGATTTGTCCCAAAGACCTTAATATTATCCTGGTGCATTATGTTGTGTCTTGCAATCCTGCATTTCCTTGACTATGGTTTTGTTCCTTTCAGGGTCTTGTACTGCATCCATCATCATGATATCTGAGTACCACCAAGGCTCTGATCCTGTGAACTAATCTGTGCAGTCTAAGTGGTCCAGCAATATGATGCAGGATTGAAGCTTCGGTCTTAAGGGTCTGATTCAAAGCCCATTGAGTCAATGGAAATCTTTTCTTTAACTTTCGGTGGTCTTTAAATCAGGCTTTTACTGTCCTTTGTATGAGGGCAGGTCTACACCAGAAGCACTATATTAGTCCGATGAAGATGTTTTACAACAGTGGTTTTCAAATTTTTTTCCTCAGAAGTCACGACCCAGTTGAAAAATATCATTTATGCTCACGACCCAACAATTACATCTTTAAGCAATGCATTCTAGTCTTTCGGCAGCAGCGCAAAGTGCAGAGCGATTGCAGAGGGAAGGGGTGATTGTGCTGGGTCCCAACACAAGGAGGAGCTACGGCCCAGTACTGGGTCCCAACCCATGGTTTGAAAACCACTGTTGTATGCCAGTAGAAGAGCACTCTCCCACCAGAATAGTGCCAATGCGGATGGTGCTTACATCACCATAACTTGCATCACTTAGGAGATGACTTTTTCACAGTTCTGAGTGACATATATTAGATCAGCTTAAGTGGTAGTGTACAGCTGTCCTAAAATAATG
The DNA here is from genome assembly GCA_007922195.1 of Podocnemis expansa. Lineage (NCBI taxonomy): Eukaryota > Metazoa > Chordata > Testudines > Podocnemididae > Podocnemis > Podocnemis expansa. Next base: position 12,438,677 of record ML682006.1, read on the forward strand.
TCAGCTGTATAGCTCTCTGAAAGAGAATGCTCATGTTTTTTAAGTTACGTGCAATGTCGTTACTGCTATTCATGCAGCATGAGTGGAACTCAGCAGGTTAAAGAACATAGTGTAGTTAAAAAAAAAAAAAAAACCTTAACCTATAAGGAACCAGTAAGACTCAGATGTTGCAATCAGTTTTTTTCTCCATAACAGATTATTATAATACACTGCTATAAAAGTTAATAATTTTATCATAACTATGAATGCAGAGAAGCCTGCCCTGGTACACTTATCTTGCAGGAGCACAAAGATCATGTTTTAAATGCACCCATATAACTTCCCTGTGTTTTCAAAAATAGAAAATATTATTTTGGACAAAATATCAGCAAAGGAAGGTAAGCTTCTGAAAGAAAAAATGCTTAAGGGGAACAGAAAGGAAGAAAAACTGGAAAGTTGAAAACTACACTAATTTTTTTTGCTTCAATTTCGTTGAATGACTGAAAAAATCAAATAACTGAAAATTATGAAAAAGTTTGTTTTTCTTTGACAAGAAAACTTCTAATGAAAAATAATTTTAACCAGCGCTGGAAATACTGTTGATAGTAGCTAGAATGTGTATTGCCTTTTTAAAAAAATAAGAAGTCACAGTAGTCTATATCCCCAAAACTGTAGTTCATGTTGTTTGGGACTAGTCCGGTGAAATACTGAAGTGGTTATGCTATGAGAGGTCTATTTTAAGACCACAAGGCATGGATTATTAGAGTGTACAGTGATGGAGACTCTTGAAATTCATAGATACTGTGGAAGGATAGGCTTGTTGCAAGAGTGGCTAGCTATTATCAGTGTAAACATTGTAATGGAGAATAGAGTGAAATATAATGTCAGAAAGATGGCAAGAAAAAGAGTGCTGGGGGCTTGACGTTTTGAAGCTCCATAGCAGAGAAAAAAGGTCAACACAAGAACAAGCAATGAAGCAAGAAAGAACAAAAATAAAGTTTCCATTGGGAAGGACAACATATCTCCCCTCAGCCACTCTGAATTATGATAACATACTGCAGTGGCCCTGCATTACAGAATGGAAGCTAACCCTGCAGACAGGCTCATTCCTTGAATGAAATGGTGCAGTAAGAAGAAAAACAAAGTCATGATATCAGCTACATAGCTACAAGCACCACATTATTTGTCAGGGGCGTTGCTAGCACTGGGCACATGGGGCTCGTGCCCTAAGTCCCAGCGCCAGTGCCCCAGGTCTCCCGGTGACCTGAGATCCGTCTGCTGCCAGCCCAATGCGGCCTCCCTCTGCAGCCCAGGGATCTGGGGTCTGGCTGCCAGCCCGATGCAGCTCTTACTGGAGTGCGGCCATTCCTGCCTCATGCGGTCGCTGCTGGGACCCACAGGATCCAGGGCTTGGCTGCCGCCAGCCTGCCCAGGGCTGTCCCTTGGGGGGGCAGGGCCCAGGGCCAATCCCTGGGGTGGGGCGGGTCAGGCCGGGGTGGGCTGGCGTGTGGCCAGGGTCCTGCTGCGCCTGCGCCTCCCTGCCTCGCTCCCTGGGCCAGAACGCCACTGTGGAGCCCAGTAAACAGTGGAGCCTGGGGCAATAGCCCCACCCCCCGGGACAGGCCTGGCCCCACCCCCTCTGGCCCTGCCCCCGGCCCAGCCCAAAAGCTATTCTGGGGGCAGCGATGTCCCTGTTCTTTGTGCCACGTTTAAATGGAGTTATAGAGCTTCCATGCAAATTTTGCCACTTCAGTCAGGGAGTGTGCAATCAGCAAAAGAACTTCCCCTTCCTTTTGCTGTGTGGCACCTCATGCCAGGAACTAGACTTGTAAGAATGAACCTTACTGGTAATTTCTATAGTTTCCAAGATAATGGGGCCCCAGTCTCGATTTGGGCTGCTGAGTGAAATAAATAAATAACAGGCATGACATACCAGAAACCCAAGGACCATGTGACCAAATCAGAGCAACAGATATGTTCAGAGTACCAGGTATTTGGGCCATCCCAAGTAAGTTGGGCCAGAGGCGTCTTTCCTCCTGAACTACGACTGCCACCGGAATAGAGGGATGGCTAGATATGGCTTTAGGCCTCCCGTGTTGACAGACCTGCTATGGAACTGCCATGGTTTAACATACTTTGTGATGCTCTTATTTGCACTAACTTGCAGTGGCTGCAAAGAAGCCATTCCTGCTGAGGATAACTAAAGTGCATTGTCCTGGTCATATTCCCTTAGTCCCCTGTCCAGAGACTGTGAAGGAGGAGGCATTATGTAGCCATTCCAACAGCAAGACACAACTCAGCATCCTTCCACCACCCTTCTATCACTTCCACCAATGGTATTTCCCATGAGCTGTTACAGCTGATTCCCCATTTCCTTTGTGCCACCCAAGTGAGGGAAAGGGGAGGGACTCTTGCCTTCATAGAGGTGTGCCATGGGCCATAAGCACTGCTCAGGTGCTCTTCCCTGGCAAGAGAAAAAGCATCAATGCAGCCGCTCTGAATTATGATTATTTGTACTTGTATTGGGATCTGAGAGTGCCTGTTATCAAGGAGGGTTTCTCAGTTTGATGCACATAAGAGTAGGAGCAACTTTCCTGGTAATTTTCAAAGGGGCCATGTTAGTCTAGCTCAGCAAAATAAACAAGGAGTCCCATGGCACCTTTTCTGTAAGTTCCCCCACCTTCAAAACATCTGACAAAGTGGGATTTTCTCCCACGAAGGCTCATGCAATAAATAAATTTGTTAGTCTTTCAGTGCCACAGGACTCCTTGCTTGTTTCCCCAGTAATGTCTCTGTTGCCTTTTAATTAATTCATGCTTGATTATAAATGGAAAGGCTCTGGAACGGAGGACTTTTTACACTAGCATATGAATGATGTGGTTATAACTGCAGACTTTAGGGCAGGGGTCTCAAACTCAAATCACCGCAAGGGCCACATGAGGACTAGTACGTTAGCCCAAGGGCCACACCACTGAAACCTTCTCGTACAACAAAATTGCATATACTGGTCTTTAAGTGACACAAGACTCCTTGCTTTTTTTGGAAACAATAGTGTCATTGAGGGCTGCAGGAAATAGCTTTAGGAGCCACATGTGGCCCACTGGCCACATGTTTGAGACCCCTGCGTTAGGGTGAAGTGTTTTCTTTACATTCCTATTGAAATTGGCATATTTCACAGCAGATTGGCGTTTTATTCAATTTGTCTTTCATGAATTATATTTTAAATCCAGTACATTTTGGAAAAGTAATATACTAGCTTAGATTTTTTTTTAATCAATGGAATGATTTTAAAATAACTAACTCTGAGATGGAAAATGGTATATAGCCTAATATATAACAATTCAATATGATTGTAAAGAAACTATTGTGCTACTCTCTCGTCTTAATGTCCTCCATCCCTATATTTTTTTCCATGTGGCTGCCATTTCGTCTTCAGCAAGACGCTAAACTACCGATTTGAGGGGCGGCTTATATGTTTTGTGGGTTGGATGGATTCACTTTTACTACTGGTTCTGAAGAGTATGAGAAAAAAATGCTGTTTCTGTCAGGATGCAAACACTCTTTTACAGGAATTTAAGACAGAAAAAACCCCTGATTTAACTAACTGAAATTTTTTGTCACACCTTCATGACAAAATTGTATTGTCAATTGTCAGCTGTCAGAAACTCATGCAAGCTGGGAAGATAATTTCACAAGAGAGCTCACAAGCCCTTGAGGCACTAACAAAATGGTAAATTCTGAAATACATATATAGAATGTCCAGATTGTGATGTGCTACAGAACCGGTGAGAGGGTGGGAATCCCTTCTCAAACTCTGGACTGCCTACAGAAGAAAGCTGGACTTTCTGAAGAAGAAAGAAGGTGCAAGTCAGAACTGCACACTGGGGGCTGCATTGCATTAAGGAAATCAAGTACAAATGATTAATTACTGCTTTAAAAACAGAGAGAGAGAGAGAGAGAGAGAGAGAGAGAGAGCGCCAGGATTTCAATGCTGAAACTTGGACAAAGTCAGATTCTTCTATCATGTAGGTAGATAGTACCAGTGCCATGAGGAGTCCTCTGGCACAGGATCTAATCTAACATTATATCCTGAAAAAAAATGAGGTGAATGAAACTGAATGTTTATAACCCTGAAATGTAATTTGTTTAAAAATATCTTCACAAGCTACTGTGGGGGCAAACAACTGCCTTAAAGTTGCTGTTAGGCTGCTGCTTGCTGAGACCCTATCTAATATTGTTGCCAACCAATATCTTCTTTCTTCTCGCCTCACCAGTTTGTCTGTATCTACCTGTTTTCTCTTATTTCAGTTAGGCCCAATCTACACTATAAAGTCTTTCCAGTAACACTTGCCTTATACTGACACCTTTTTCCATATATCCATGCTCAGTTTTGATTCCAGTAAGTAAAACTCTTACTTCCTGACAGTCATGTTACCTCTCCAAATGACGTATGTCCTATACTGACCCTGTCCTACTAGTACAAAGTCAATATGGATGCTCCATAACCTGTACCAGTACACACAGTCCTCCAGCAACAATCCCACAATGCCCTTGCTCTGAAAACAGTGAGCCCTCTAATCCCAATTTTGAACTTTGTTGCCCTGGGGCCACAGTGATCAGAAGGCCATCCTCACTTTAGAATATCCAGTGTGGTTTTGAAACAACTCTCTCCCTGCTGTCTGACCTTGGCAAGTTTTCTTTGTAACCATATAGGTGTGGATCCATATAAAAAAAAATTGATAAGCCTTATGCTTCTTCCTGGTACAGGAAAGATGTCCTGGATTTCTTCAGCTTGTACAATGCAAGCCTATCTTCCAGCCAACTGCAGAGGGAATGCAGAAGGTGGGTTATGACTTGGACAAAGGGAAAGGAACTACAGCAACTGTACCTAAAAACAGAGGCCAACAGAAAATCTGAAATTACCCCTCATACCTATCCTTTGCAGTGCTGACCCCCAGAACAATCCCAGCAGGAACTGTGGACACCTTATGGCTATGTCTACACTTACAAAATTAATTCGAAGTAGTTAATTTGAAATAACTACTTTTAATTTAAATCAAAGTTATTATTTTGAATGAGCACTACTTTGAAGTTATTTTGAATTAGGAATCCAGTGAAGACTCTCTAATTTTTAATAAAAGTGGGCTTCATTAATTTGAAGTAGAAAATCTTCACTAGACTCTCTAATTCAAAAGAGCAGAAGGCAGGCAAAGGAATAGGGAAATTAGTTTGAATTAAGCCTATTCCATGGCAGAAAATGACTTAATTCGAACTAATAACTTCGAAGCAAGCAATACTTCAAAGTAAAAGGAGGTTTCATTATATTGAATTAGCAGGTTCTTATTTCTAACTAAGGAACCGCTTAATTCAATATAATAAAATGCCTCCTTGGCCAGGGAATAAGTTATTTCGAATTAAGCCTCCTTAATTTGAAATAACTTGTAAGCATAGACATAGCCTATGAGACCTAAAGGAAGGAATCTCAGAAGTACACATTGACAAAGAACTCACTGGCAAGAGGGACAGTGAAGAAGAGGCAGACACAGTGGAAAGCCCAGAGTTCAATGAAAGCTGGCCAAACTCACCCCAGATTAACCTGGAGGAGAAACCCACTGAGGAAGAAGGGAGATCAGATAGGTGTATAAATGCTTTTTTAAAAATTTTGTGGGCCTTGAAACATCTTCCTCCCTATCCTACCTTCATCCTTCCCAATACGGCACATGAATTTCTGTGCGCAGAGAATAAAGGAATTGTCTTTCAAAGTAGCTGACATATTTGAACAACATGCACAGGTAATCACAGGCAAAGAAGAACAAAAATATAAGCAACATGAAATCTTTCCCAAATGTCTGCTTTTGCCAAAAAAGGCAGATAGACTTTTTAGCAACATAAAATGATTTACAGGAAACAGAAAGGCTACATCTACATTGCAGAGAATTTTCAAAACAACTTTTTTTGAAAAAATTATTGTGAAATAAATTCAGAATAATTATTTTGAAATAACTCTTTTCAAAAATGCTATTTTGGGAGAATGGTCCGGCTCCTTGTCCCAAAATACCATGGCTTTTTTTCCCCCCCAAAATGGAAGTCTACACTGAACTTTCTTTTTCAAAAAAAAAAAAAAAGAAAGCCAATGGAAGAGATAGGTGAGCTTTTTCGAAAAAAGCCTTTGCCGCATCCAGCAATGGCTTTTTTTGAAAAAGCTACCTTGAAAAAGACTTTTTGTTTCAAAATAAATGTTGGGTTTAGCTTTTTGAAAAAGTGTGCCAGTATCCTGAAATATCAAAATGCTTTTTCGTGAACGCTAAACCTGGTTCAGTTTTGAAAACAAGACTTTTTCAAGATACCTTTTCTGAAAAAAGCCATCGCCAGACATGGCAAAGGCTTTTTTTCAAAAAAGCCTGCCTATCTCTTCCATTGGCTTTCTTTCTTTTTTTTTTTTTTTGAAAAAGAAAGTCCAGTGTAGATTTTCACTTTTGGGAAAAAAATAAAATAAAAAAAAGTCATGGTATTTTCGGACAAGGAGCCATCCCCAGACTGTTCTCCCAAAATAGCATTTTTGAAAAAAAGTTATTTTGAGATAATTATTGCAAATTTATTTTGAAATAATTTTTTTGAAAAAAGGTTTTTTGAAAATGTTCTGCAATGTAGACATAGCCAAAAACAGTAAAATATGCATAAAATTTAAAATAATCCTTACAAGCAATCCAGTATGTGGACATGGTTATTTTTTATGGCTCATATTGTAATGCAAAATACATATTATGACCATCAAAAATGCAGTGCTTTGATTGTGCAATCTGAGAGTCCAAAATAAATTTATTTGGGTGCGATGCTTGGATTCAGTGGTAGGAGCAGGTAGAGAAGGTCTAATGCTGGCTGAGGTTTTGAATTAGTGTGCAAGGCCCAGCAGTGAAAACTGCTCTCCTTCTCTTTCTGAGTTTTGCATTGATCTTGATCCTGTTTGTCATCTGGCACAGTCTCGATAAGGTTTGTCAGCAGATGCTCTTTCAATTTTGATTGAACATTTCTCAGGAAGGCAGCTTTGTTTCTTCTGTGGCTGTAGAAAACTTTCCCACACCACTTGACAATGAAGTCCAGCAGCGTCATCGCTGTGAAGAAAGTTGCAGCATAAAGAGCAATTCAACCTCCAGAGTTTCTCTCTCAGTCTTTCATGCCCTTATGAACAATGAATCACCACTGACATAATAAGTTGAGTAATATCTCCTGCACTATCACTTTGCCCTTTATCTGACACAGAGCAGACCACACCTCACTCGTCACAGCTACAGGTTTTGAAAAATGGCCTTATATATTGGACATGCTAAGAGCAGCTGAACTGTCCTAAAGCAAGCAGCCCTCAAGCAAGTCTTACTTGTATTGATCTACTTAGGGGATAATTAGGGAGTTTTCTTACATGTCTTTTCCTGTCTAGTATCCTATTAAATCTAAGATCCTTTAAGTCTGTCTTAGTGTTTATCAGTGACTTTGGTTTTGGTGTCCTTGAGAGGACCCCACATGCACCTGCTGAAAGACTGACTTTGGTCAGGAGGCAGAAAAAACAAAGGAGGATATGCAAGAGAGTGCAGCCTGAAGGAGAGGCAGAAGGATGGAGAGGTGGATAGGAAGGGTGGGATTAATGCAGGGCTTTAGGAGCTGCTGCCCAGGCTAAAAGGGGGACTCACCATACCACAGAAATCTGGCCCCAGCCTCAGAGTTGCCATATGACAACCCGTAAAGTGCCAGCTGGGCCTCCATGGCTCTGGCTGGTCTTGCTCTGTCAGGCCCATCCTAGCCCTGATCCTAGAGTGCTGCCACTGGCCTGAGGGGCTGGCCCACCCCACCTCAGACCAGCCTGCCCCTTCCCCAGGTGATCTGACTGGTCTGCGCTATACCAAGCAGCTAGCATTCCCTGAAGTTTCACTCCTGGAGTGCTGCCTCCATTGCCCCACTCTCTCCGCACACCTGGTGTGGCTGGTCTGCCCCAGCAGACACTTCATGCCAGGCCCAAGGGCCAAGCACTGCCCCATCCCACCCCCATGGCTGATTGTCTGCAAACCCTGGACCCTCCCCTCCCCATCTCTACCCCCAATGCCAGCTGTGCCTCAGTGTGAAAAAAAGGCTATCAAAATAAGAGGGAAAGAAAATATTATTCAAATATTCTAGTACTGCAGGTTATCCACTGAATATTTATTTGTAATATAAGTAGCTAGTTAGCAAAAAACTGCATTTGCACAAGCTACATTTTATGTCTTGGTGCCACAGATATATTAATACTAAATACTGTAAGTGTAAACTATAATACTCATTATGTTGGGCTGTTCTCTCTTCTTTCTTTCCTTCCCTTTCCCGCCCCACCCCCTGCTCTCCATTTACAGTTTATGTTGATTTATTTGCAGTACTGACATTTTTAAATAGCTTCCGCCTGATAACAATAAAACTCTCCCCTTTTAAGTTAAAACTTGAAACCAGCTTCATGCAAAAACTTTGTTGTTGAGGAAATATTCAAAGATGCTTTCCTTAGTTGTTTTTCCTTGAGGTTATTCAATGATTCTATATTTTGATAGTGGCTGAGCTTTGATCCTGCAAAGTCTTCTTTAATCTAAGTGATTATTTTCAACCCCTTTTTCCTACTTACCCTTTAGTAAGAGTTGGACAAGGGTCATTCAGGATCAGCATATGTTTAAAACTAAGGTGGTTATTTCAATTTAAAAAATTGTAGGTCCACACAACGTTCCCTTATTTCAAAATGAGGAGCTCCCTCATTTCAATATAAGGAAAGTCATATCGATGTAATAAAACCTAGTATTATATCGATATGATGGTTAAATCAAAATTGTTATTTCGAACTAATGCAGTGCGGACATGTTATTTCGATTTAACTGTTAAATCGATTTAACACTTTTTGCCCTTCTCCTTCCCAGGTCATTTCTTTTTTCTATGTATTGGGTGGGGGCATGGCCCTTCTAGAGGGCCATGTTGCCACACCTCCCATGGTGCCTCTCTCCTAAATCAATATAGCAAGTCCTGTCCATGGATATGCTAGTTTGATTTGAGTTTCTAGTGGGGACCTGTTAAATTGATTTAACTTAAATTGATTTAACTGCCTAAGTGTGGACATAGTCAATGTTTCCATTATCCAGTTGCTGATTAAATAAAGTGACCTAAAATAACACACACCCCCCTTTGGCTAGGCGTTTTTGTTTTTCGCTTTCTTCTGAAGTCCTGAGCATTGTCAGTAGTGCATCAGCAGAGCCTGTAACTGCCAAGAGCACAATGGAATATGTTGGTGTACTTTATAATATCAGAGAAATTAGAAAAGTGAGTTTCACAGTGATTCCAATGTTTTAACTGGCTAAGCATGGAGCTTTCTTGGAGCTGCACATAAGATTCTGTTCACACTGGTAACACCCAGTCCCCCAAGAACCAAAACCACACGTTACAAACTGTCAGCAGAACGTGTCATGTGCATACAATCTATTGAGAAATTTAGGAGTTAATAAACTGGCAAACACAATCTGTTCTGACGTTTGTACCTTACAAAAACATCAGTTATATATGCAGAATTTACATAGGTTGATATTTACATAAGGCAAAACCATCAGAACAGATTTTTTTTTTGCCAATTTACTAATACTTAAATAAATTTACACAACACTAAGGAAATTTCCAGACAAAACATTTCAATAAAGTGAAGTTAAAGTTGACAGAATATTTTTTATTTTTCCCCACATCTTCATCCGCCACAATATAGGTCAGAAACAAACCCCCCACTTCCCTCAAATTTCACACCATTGCTATCATTGGTGCATGCCACCATCTTTCAGATATTCATATTCAGTCCAGGGTTCCACCTTTATCCTGTCTACAGACTACACCATAAACAAATGGAAACTTTATTTCTGCATCAGTCATCATGGAGGGGAAATGGAAGCGATAGTGAGTAAGCCCCACTTAGGTGCCTCCTCAGTGCCCTCCCCAAGTCGTGTCACAAATTGAGGGACTCAGATTCAACCAGTGCATCTCCCATTTCTCTGCCTGTTTGAATCCTGTATGTTGTGCTAGCAGAACAGAGTAATTCATTGCCTTTTGACTAATTTGAATGCCTTTTCACAGGGACTGGTATCACCTCCCCAATGTCCACAGGAACTCTGAGAAAAAGGCCACAATACAATCTAGGTTTTCTGAGTAACAGTACAGTGCCCAGTACTAAAAACTAACAACATTTTACTTACTTCATTTTACCTATTTATTTATTTATTTGGAGTCAGCTGGTGTGGTTTTCGGCTTGTACAGGGAGAATGGAAAGGGGCAAAATTAAAGTTGGGTTTGTTAACTGCAAATGTCATCAGTTTTTAACATCCTTTTTTGTTTGTTTGTTTGTTTGTTTGTTTCCAACTATTAGAAGCGTTTATTTATTTTACTCAGCAGTGTGGGAACTGAAGAACGAGCAGGGATATACCTATGTCTAAATTTTTCCATTAGTGATTTCATAAAATCAAAAGGGAGGTTGTGAACAACCAGATAGTCAGCCTGGGAGCCAGAATTATCAGCTTCACTCTCCTGATAATTGTCTTTGTTTTGCTGATAGTGAGATTTCTTTGCATGTTCCCTTCTTCCTTTAGTGAACACTCAGGCAGGTGCATTAATGAAATTCACAAACTACATCAAGCATTCTAGTGATACAGATTTTCTATTTTTGAAGAGCTACCATGAGCAGTAACAACCATCCTGCATCTTCTCACAACTCTCTTCATCCCGTCTGGACTATATAAATTTCTAATCTAAGTCCTAGTCTATACTTGCTGCACATTTCAGCAGCAGTTGATGGGAGAGACACAAAGTATGTAAAATGCCTTGTGTATCTCCCGACGACTTACTAATTACTTGCTACACACTACACTAAGCCAAGTGGAAATGCCTTTTGGTCTGCTTACTAGTACTCCAGTTCTGTGGCTGGAGCTGTTATGGCGATTTCTGGATTGATTGAGCGCGTCTACACAGCCCGCTCAATTGAACTGGGAAAATCACGCTGACAGCAGTGATTTTGCAGCCATCAGTATAGACTTAGCTTTAATGAAAGGTAAGTTGGCTGTATATTCAGTAAACATATTTTTAATTGTTTGTTCTTATCCTTCCCATGGTAGAGGAATAATAGCTGTATGCAGTTTAAATGTGGAAAACGTGCTCAAGTAATTATGCAATACTGTTTGTAAATGCTTTTGTTATTTTGGCTTTTCTGCCCTTCCCTCTCCTGTCTCTAAGGAATCAATGTGGGTTATTTCCTCCACTCTGTATTGTTTAAATGACAAAATCCCCTACACACACTACCAGCTCATGGGTGTATTGTACACAGTGATATTCTTTCTTATCTTTTGGCTACAATTCAGCACTCATGGAAGGATGTACGTGTAACCTGGAAAAGACATGAACTAGTCAACAACACACACTCTTCCTCTTTTTAGTAATACAGCATCTGAGTTTCAGAGGAGCTAGGCACTTGCAGCTCCCATTGAAGAGGCATTCTCATAGGATGTCCAAAGTACCATACTTCTTAGTAAACCTGTCAACAAAATAATATGGAAGCCCAGCTATGCTTAATTTTTATCCCTCAGCCTTTCTAACTATGCAGAATTTTGACTTAGTGTCTTTGCACCAAAGTTTACTAATGACAGCCTTCTGCATATTTGGCATTTAAAAAGCATCATATTTCTTCCTCTACTAAAAGTGGAAAATTGAAGGTTTATTTGTACAGCACAATTAAATTATTCAAGCTACCTGCTATGGTATTAATTTAAAATATCATAAAAGAAAGAAAATGGGGGAATTAATAAACTGAAGCGCACTATAAAAACAAGCCTTTCCATTGGGGAATAACAGCTCTTTGTACCAAATACCTATTAAACTCTAGACAGCTCGATTACAGGGGCAAGAGAGGGCCAAAAAGGCACTTCCGGCAGGTGGACAGAAAGGGAGTCTGTGTCTTGTCTCTTCCAACAATTTCCAAAGGGGGTAGCCATCTTAATCCAGTTCAGCAAAATAACACAGAGTCTTGTGGCACTATTAAAGATTAACACTTTTATTTATCACATCAGCTTTCGTGGAAGAAAATCCCATATAATGAGATACTTGAAGATGGAGAATCTACAGAATGGGAGGAAAAACAAATGCAGGAAAGTGTAAGTCAGAGGATCATGTCAGACTATTTCAGCACATCAGAAGCAGCTGTTTAGATTCAAACAGCGTAGAACATCATATTAGAATGTGAGGAGCTAAAGGGCAAAATAACCCTCTGTAATAAAAAAAAAACACACAGAGTCCTGTAGCACTTAAAGACTAACAAATTTATTTATTGCATGAGCTTTCATGGGAGAAAATCCCAGTTCATCAGATACTTTGTCAGTGGTTCCCAACCTTTTCTCTGCCATGGCATGCATTGATGCCTTTGATTATGTCGTGGCACATCTGTATTATAAATTCATGAATATTCAAATTAACTCATGAATATTAGTGAGCCAGGGCACCCCATTTTGGGAAATGCTGCTATGTAGGAGGTAGCAGGGCAGGGGTGGCAAGAGAGGGCAAGGATGGCCATATGGGGAGCACACAAAGGTGGCAAAAGAGAAGAGGGGAAAGGAGTGCAGGAGTGACTATATGGGATAGTAAGGGGGACTCTGGGGACTGGAGGGTGGTGGGGGAGCCTGGGGTGTAAAAGGGCACAGCAGTGGCACGAAACATGGAATAGCAATGGGGACTCGCTGTGCTCCTGCCAGGTTCTCCACAGGGACTTGCCAGGGCCCCAACCCCCTCCACCTGTGCCAGCCCCAGCCCTCCAGCCCCATAACCTCATTTGGCCCTCACGGATGCCACTGAGAGCCTTCGTGGGTCCCTTGCAGGGCCCCCTCCCTGGGCTGAACTCGGGCCCTGCCTGGCTTCACTGAACTCCCCACTGGGGTCATCACTAACCTTGCTAGGGACCTCCACAGGCCTCCCTTGTCCCCTACGGGAGTAGCTAGGGCCAGCACCAGCCCTCCACATCACCTTTGGCAGGGTCGTCCTTGGGGGGCATGGGGCCCTGGGTGAATCACCCTCTGCAGGGTCCCCACTCAGCCCTCCCTGCAGTGGGGGGCTGGACTAGCCGGCCCAGAAGGGAGGGGCAGGCCCACTTCGCCTCTGCACTGGCCGTTCTCCATGCAGGGGATGGGGTGAGCTGGCCAAAAGCGGCAGCCAGGTTCAGTGCTCCTGCTCTCCCCCCTCTGCCCGCAGCCACACGGGCTGCCTTTGGCTCTGTGCTGGAGGCAGCGGGGAGGGGGCGGGAGGCAGCACAGCCGGGGGGCAGCGGTAGCGGCTCTGGGCTGCCTCCCAACCCCCCCCCCCCCCCCGCCGCCCCCCGCACGGAGCCAAAAGCAGCGCATGGCTGGGGGGAGTGGGAGCGCTGAACCCACCTGCCATTTTTGGCTGGCTTGTCCCATTTCCCGCATGAGGAACAGCCGGCCATAGGGGGCAGCAGTTTGGGCCCTGTACTGCCCTGCTCACGGCAGGACAATGCGGGGCCCACAGAACTGTGGGGCCTAGGGCGATCGCCTCTTTCACCCACCCCTGAGGACGGCCCTGCCCCTTGACCTTGTTGTGCTCTCACACCGCCCTGCAGGCCTCATCTGGGCTCCTGATGGCCCTGTTGGGTCCCAGCACTGCCCCCACCAGCCTTGCTAGTATCACTGGCTTGGGGTCTTGCTCCCCTGGCCAGGGCCGCATAGGACCACCACCTGTGACTCTGGCTTCGGCAATCCCCCCCATCAGGGGCCTCATGGGGCTGCTGCCTGTGGCTCGGACACCACCTTGGGGGAACCCCTTGGCCGGGGCTGCGTGGGGCTGCTGCTCGTGGCTCCGGCTTTGGCGAACCCCCTGGCCAAGGCCACATGGGGCTGCCACCCGCAGTTCCAGGGAATCCCCTGGCTGGGGCCGCATAGGACTGCTGCCAGCAGCTTGGACACCAGGTGATGGGAACCCCCAGCTGGGGCCGCATGGGGATGCCACCCATGGCAGTGGCTCCAGCTCTGGGGAACCCCACAGATTTTCACGGCACACCGGAGGAGGTGCTGTGCTGTGGCACACCAGTTGCGAACCACTGTGCTTTGAAGATGGGGGAACTTACAGAATGGGATGAAGTGTTTTTTTCTCTCATTGCAACAGGTGATTTCACCTCATCTTCCTCTGTATGCTGCTCGTTAGTGTTTGAATCTTTACAACTGTTTTGATTTGCTGTTACATAGTGACCTGTTCCCACAACTTACACTTACAATCCCCTGCATTTATTTCCTCCCATTCTGTAAGTTTCCCCATCTTCAAAGCATTTGACGAAGTGTGATTTTCTCCCACAAAAGCTCATGCAATAAATAAATTTGTTAGTCTATAAATGCCACAGGCCTCCTGGTTTGTTTTACTGAACTAGACTAACATGGCTGCCCCTTTGGAACTTTTGTAATCAGAAAGCCAACTGATATCTCTGTTCAAGCCCAAGGAAATGGTATAAATTTGCATATGAATTCTAACTCTGTATTTTCTCTTTGAAGCTTTGATCTGTAATTAACTTGTTTAAGTACAGCAACTGACATAACTTTCTTTGAGTGAGCAGAGAGATTGAAATGTTCCTCTATTGGTTTTTGACTGGTAATTTCTGATTTCAGACTCATATCCATTTATTCTTTTGAACAGAGACTGTCCAGTTTGTTCAATGTATAAGGCAGAGGGGCACTGTTGGAGCATGATGATATATATCACATTGGTGGATGAGCAGGTAAATGAGCCCTTGATGAGTAGCTGGTTTGATTAGGTCCTATGATGGCATCATTTTTGTAGATATGTGGGCTAAGATGGCAATGGGGTTTGTTGCAGGGATATGTATCTGCTTTAAAGTTTCTGTCCTTTTGTCTGTAGTTGTTGGTTATCTGCTTATCTTCTCACAATGTGTTTTTATCACATTGAGCTCAAGGAAGTGTGTGACAAGATGCTATCAGCAGCACCCTGATCGCTGATGATGCTGCAGTCTGGAAAAGGCTACAGGCCCAGCTCAATGCAATTATATACTTTCCGTAGAGGGCCTGTGAATATGTGGGTGACAATCACAGAGCTAACAAGGTAACTGGGAGAATATAAGGGGAGGAAATAGGAAGGTAGCTTGGAGGGTGAGCCTGGGTGGAGGGGACTGTACTCTTGTGGTAAGGCCTCATTGTTTGGTATTATATCATGTAAGAAGAGAATCAACATACACCTTGATGAAAAACAAACAGTTTGGTATGTATTTATGACTGTGAAACAAACTGAACTGGCTCAGTAGTGTGGTTCAATGAGCAGTGACAGAGGTGCCCTGTGACAAGTAAAGATCTGTGCTATAGGCACCACTTGTGTGTGTGCAGGCCCAGTACATTACACAAATATTAAAAAAAAGGTCATGACGAATTAATATTGTAAGCAAATAACTTTTAGATAAATCACTCAAAAGTGGTCTAGAAAGAAAAAGCCTTCTCAACCTTAGCTGCAGTGTATAGACAACAAATGTGAAAAATGTTTCACATACCAAATATGTTAATCTGTAAATAGTCATGTTAGAAATGGCCAAGTTAAATAATATTTAAGGATGATAGCATTATGTAGAATCTTGTTTTTACAAACCGTATCGTGTTCCAACCCAGGGTCACTATGTAAGCAAAATTACACAACTACCATGAGAGTAACTATGTTGAAATCTCTGCTAAATTTCGGAATATGCCTAATGAGAAATCAACTGTTTCCAAAATTCTTAGCAGTCTCAGTCTGAGCTAGTGGCTTATTCAGTTAATAAAAATGCCAACTTCTCCCACCCCTGGCTGATATGTGACTTAGTAAGTACCATATGATATCAGAACTTGCAATGGGGAAAAAAGGTGAACCAATTACTTCCTCAACTGCTTTGGTTTTGCAATGAAATCTTGCTGAAAAACTTCATTTGTTTAAGCAACAACTAGACAGTTGTTCTCATTGCCAGAGCAGCTTCAGAGAAATCACCTAAAATACTGTCAATGACTATCTTCATCGGACATGCACAGTAGTAATGCAAGTTTATGATAATTGTATATAGGAGGAGGAGGAAGATGATAAAGTTGATTTTGCAAGGATTTTGAAAAACAGGTACAGTATACTGTTCCAGACAAATATTACCTGTGAGAGATCTATTTTCAATAAGTGACAAATATATACCATAATAAATATGACTGGCAAAACTCAAAGATGTGAATTTGGGTCACTTAGGTTCATTAGCAAGCAGACAAGAAATCATGTGGAATAATAAAATAAGATTAAAACACTGACTGCTGCAGGGAGTGTGAGTTAACATTAATCTGAACTGTACACAGTGGAAGAAGGAATGAAATATTGAGGGAGACACTCTAGATCAGTGGTTTTCAAACTTTTTTCCCCAGGACCCAGTTGAAAAAAATCATTTATGCTTGCAAACCTAATAATTACATCTTTAAGTAATACATTCCAAACTTCTGTTGGGGGCAGCAGGAGGTGCCACACCCCAGTGCCTGAGGGTCTGTGACCCAGTACTGTGTCCAGACCCTAAGTTTGAAAACCACTGCTCTAGGTAACCCAGCAAGCAGCAATTCCAGCAGGTATCATTTCAGAAGGGGAAAATTACAGCTGAAGGAAATGGAAATAGCAATCAAAAGAGAAACAAAAGCCTTCTGAAATCAGATTCCTGTTTGATGAAAGTGGTGGTGAACATGAGCAAAGAAGTATAGTGCAATACAAAGAGACAACAATCATTTTCCTGAGGTATACCCTACAGTTACAACATCCAACCTATTTCTGAAGAACAATGCTCCAAAGAGATATCCTTGTAGATATACTCACTGTACAGAAAAACCAACAAGAGTCCTGTGGCACCTTATACACTAACAGCTTTCTTTGGCCATATGACGAAGTGGGTTGGAGCCCACGAACGCTTATGCTTGAAGAAACCTGTTAGTCAATAAGGTGCCACAAGACTCTCAATGTTTTTGCTGTACACAGGCTAACGGCTGGAAATGACTGTACAGAAAACTTCTTCACCTTGACAAATATAGCTAACCATCAATGGCATTTGTAGCCTTTAAATAGGATACTGCCATACAGTGGCATGCTAGTCCAAGAAAAAAGGACATTGTAGTGCAAAAAAAATAATAAAAAAATAAATAAAAGGTGCAGACATCTAAAGCAGGTTTCAGGTTCAGAATGTAAAATACCAGAACAAGAGCAAAGAAGTAATACAACTTTCTATTCAGTGAAACGTGCCACTGTTTGTTGGATTAAAGTCCTGCCTAGGCATGAACTTAATTTAACAAATTATTCTTGCAAATGCCATAGAATTGCATACAGACAATACAAGACAATATACTGGGCAAATTCCTTTATGTGTTCCAAGATCTAACATATGTGAGAGGAGAATACATATTCAGGTAGCCCGCTCTGTGTCTCTAAATTCAAATGTAAAGTCAAAACTGAACTTGAAAATACAGAAGAGATGGGAGTTGTGGAAAAGTAAAAGCTGATAGGCTGGGTTAATTGCATGGCTGCAAATGAAAGATTTTAAATATACATCACAAAGTAAAGCGCACCTCCGCAGTTTTATAGTGCTTAAAAATTATTTGGCATATAATAAAACTGTCAATGACCAGGGTGATTTGCTAAAAATGACAATGGAAAACAAGCATTAATACATGTTTGAGCAGCGAGAAGCTGATCACCAATCTATCTGTTTCAAAATTACTGTTTAACTCAGCCAGTTGTTTTCACAGTAGTTGATATTTTTGAACAGCAGCTGTTTGCACTGGCATTCCTAACTAAACAATACAGAAAGATATTGTCTATATGATGTATAGAATTTGTACAGTACGTGTGAGGACTTGTTTTCTGCACTTTGAAATAGAAACAAATCTATCCTTCCTGCTACAGAGCCAGAAGGGAGTGCTATATTGCCATCTTCTTCAATTCACAAGTTACAAAACATACTACAATGGGGACCCGTTAACATGAGGGTGTCGGGGGAAAAGCCGCTGTAACCGCACGTTAAACAGCCAGCGCATAAATGGGACCAATGTTCCCTCGAAGCTGCGCATGTGCAGCAACAAGCACTGACCAGCACACAGATCAGTGCCGGCAGCCAGGGACCCTAGCCAAGTGTGACACGTCTTTCCACAATGCTCATGAAAAGAAAAAGGCAGCGCTCATAAGGGTCACTCCATGTGTTTCTGTTTGCTGTCCAACTTCCAGTTGTAGGAACCGTGCGTTACTGAGTCCTGCATGTTACCTTGTTTGGCTTCGGGGGACATGATCGGAGTGCGCATTAACCGGAACCACGCACAAACAGTTTGCGCGCTAACGGTTTCCCATGGTACATTTTGTTTAGTGTTTTCCGGCCTTCAAAACAGTGGTTCCCAATCATTTTGGCTCGAGGGCTATAGATACCATTTTTACAAGCCTGAAGGTTTACCAGTCTCCAACAGCAGCTACCCCTCTTCCTTCCTCCCCCACCACATCAAGACAGAAGCACAGGCTCCCCCTCACTGATCTCCTGTCTCCCTGGTTGCAGCAGGGGAATTGCATGGGCCTTATAGCCCTGTGTGCTCCACCTGGATCCCTATGCAATGACTCCCTTCTGCAGCTAGGGAGAGAGAAGATCATTGGTCTTGTCCTTCTGGCTCCAGCAGAGACCCCCTCAATGTCTATGGACCTAAGTAGAGCACTTTGCTGTGCTCAAAGTCATAGGCAGTCTTAGCATGGGTGGGGAGCCCCAGCTTTTGGCAGCGCTGGTAGGACCAGGGGGTGTCAAGGGCCCCAGCAAGGCTGGCAAAGATGGCAGGGGAGCAAAAGTCATGGATGGGACCCGCGATGTGGCCCAGGGCCTGTAATGCCAAAGACTGCTGCTGCGCCATGCTACAGAGAGGGAGAGGGGAGCCTGGATCTCTCATCCCCTTTGCTGCAGCAAGTTTCTGCTTCACCAGTTTTTTAGCCCCAAGGAAATACATTCTGCCTGGGTCCTTAGGCAATGGGCTTCGCTGGTGGTGGGCACATGAGGCACAAGCCCTGAGTCCCAGTGCCAGTGTCCCGAGTCCAGCCAGGGAATGCAGGGCCGGGTCACTGGCAGCAGCAGGATCTGGCCCTAACCGTGGCCAGGGTCCCGTGGTAACCCAGTGGTGGCAGGAGCCCAATGCAATCCCCAGCTCGGGACCTGGGCCCAAGGGATAGGGGCATGGTAGAAGGGTGGGGCTTGGGTCCGGGCCTGGACCCTTTTTTTGGGGCAGTAATGCTCCTGCCTTAGGCAGCAGTTCCCTTCTGCAGCCATCTAGAAAGGCATTACAGGCCACTTTGAAAGGCCCTGTGGGCCACTTCTGACCCCCAAGCCACAGGTTGGGAACCACTGCTTTAGCATGTCCTACCTTTGTATGGAATGATGTGTAGCAAATTCTGGCAGGACTCCTGCTCACAGGCCAGATGAGGTGAAGAGATGGTGATTATCAAATTCAGATAAATGTATCCTACTCCAACAGTCAGCTGTCCCAAGAAACAAGAAAGGGATGGGCTAGATGTACAGTCTTGTTACATGATTATTACATATATCACAGTATCTATTTTAGAGTTCATGCTGATATCTCTCACCATAGTATCCCAGGGCACACCATGCCAAATTCATAGTAATATCAGAATCTTGTTTGTTTTACAAAATCTCTAGTGGACTTCCTGTATTCTCTAGCTCTTCAAAAGATCATAAGCAGGATTGGGATTCCACGTGTTAGGTGCTGTGCAAACTCAAAAAGGCAGAATGAGAGAAATTCCTGTGCCAAAAGGCTTACGCTTTAACGTCTGGAGAGTTGCGAGAGGGACTGATACTGACAGGGCCAGCTCAGGCAGGCAATGCTAGGTGACTGGGCCCTTCAGGGTTTAGCTTAGGTCATGGGCCCACAAATGCACTCAGTATGTCTATTTCCATACCTTTGGGCAGGCAGGTTGACTTGCATTAAGGTCATGCTCAGGACATCTGACCTGGGACAGCAGAGCTTCCCACACCACTTCTCTGGAGCAGATCCTTTCCTGCTTCCTCAACCCCGGCATTACCAGGACCCGGGCAAAAGTCAAAGATGAGTCTGCATCAGAAAATGTGATAAGTTGGAGTTAGTGATGCTGCAGGCCTCCACCACCCATGCTACATCGGAGGAGGGGTCCAATCCTTGACTTCCGCTCCCCTGCCGACCCTCCTGGGGTCCCGGCCACACCGGCGCCAGCCCCTGACTTCAGCCTTGCCGTGGCTCCTGCCAGTCCCCAGCCTCGCTGCCAGACCTCCCGGGCACGGGCACACGGAGAGGGGTGGTGCGGGGCTCCTGTCCCCACAGCACCCAAGAGCAGTGGTTTTCCAACTTAGGGTTGGGACCTGGTATTGGGTCGCAGACCCCCAGGCGGTGGGTCACAGCTCCTGCTGCTGTTGCCACCAAAAGCCTGGCGGGCCCTGCTGAAAGAGGTAGCTGGTGGCTCGCAGCCATAAATGATCTGTGGTTTTCAGCTGGGTCCTTGAAGTGTGAAAAGCCCCGCCCCGCCCTCCACTCACTTGACCCTGCCCTCGGGCGGGCGGGCAGATCGCGGGAGGCTCCCCACGGTCCGGCTGCGGCTCAGGTGAGGGGGCGCTGGGGGCGGCCGGAGCAGCGGGAGCGGGAGCCCCTGGCCCCATTCCCCCCATGCCGCGCCGCGCCGCGCCGCGCCGCCTCCAGCCACCCGGGGGGCTCCTCTGCGCAGCGCAGCGCGGGGCCGGCGCGTTTCACTTTCGCTTCTGCCGCGCCCGGCCCCTCGGTGGCCCCTGCTCTGCGCTCTGCTGGGGGCGGGGGCTCTGGGGAGGGTTAGGTCATGGCCCCCTCTGGCAGGCATTTCACAAAGACATGATTTTGTCTGGCTTTTTGCTTACTGGCACACCCCAGAACACCCTGTTTTTAGGGGGAAGCACTCCAGGGCTCCCTAAAAGCAGAAGAGTGTGACATTAACTCTACACTTTGTCCTCCAGTGGCCTCCTTTCCAGGCTGTGGTGGCTGGTAACCCCAGCTCTGGGGCCCCATTGGAGTGGAGGTTGGGCCAGGCAGGAAAAGCCAAGCCTGCACTTGCACAACTGCATGGTACATGGGCGGGAGGGCATAGGAGGGTTTAGTCCGGTGGTGTCACTCTGGGCGTTAACCCAGGGCCTTACCGTGGGGGCGGCAAGGGGCTGTCGAGGGCCCAGGTGTGGCCGAGGAAGGGGGCAAAATAAAGGTTGGGGGCCCCCATGCGACTTTCATTCAGTGTCCCATCAGTGTCCTCCCCTGGACTTAAAATGTGGGGGGGGTGTTAGTATCACACTGTTACTAGCTGACAACTGGCGGGGGTGTTAGGGGAATCCCTGTGCCCCATACCTGAGACTGTCCCTGGGATGCCTGGTTTTTTTTGAAGAGTGGCAGTGGGTCGCTCCAAAAGGAAGTGTTCCCTGGGCAGGGTTACCAGATACCAAAACATGGAAAGGAGGACAGGGAAATACAAAAAGGAGGACATTGGAGGACGCATGGAGAAAATGTAGTATTAATGTAATATTTTCTTTTTGAGGGGCTCTGGAACACTTCCTCCTAAAAAATAGGGTGTTTGGGGACGTTCCAGCATGCTTCAACCCCTGGAAGTAAAAAGCCAGACAAAATGGTGCATTAGTAAAATGCCTGATGGACGGAGGACATGAAAGTAAAAAGGAGGACATGTCTTCCTTTTGCCAGACGTTTGGTAACCCTACTGCTGGGGCCATTCTAGTCTCCTTAACTGTGGGATTTGAGGAGGACAGACTGAATTACATTTGCTGAATTAGCATATAGTTCCTGGTGTCTGCAGTTTGAAAAGGGATGCTGAAAAATGGAAATTGGTGCGTAGAAAAGCCCTCTAAATGAGTCAAGGGCTGGAGAAAGTGCCTTCTAGTGAGCTACATAAAAACCTTGTAAAAAGCTGAGGGGCCCCACCTCTCCTGGTTTCTGGCCCAACTGGGCTGGAGATGTGGGGCCCAGATGCCGTGGCAGCGACGGCTGCTCTGGCCCTGTCCCCGGCTGGGGATCTGGGGCCCAGCCACCCGCGGCCACGGTGGCCACTTCCCCAAGGCCGGGTGGCCCCGCAGCCACAGCTGCCACTGCTGGCCCATCGCCGGCCGGGGATCCGGGGCCCAGGTGCCCACAGCTGTGGCGACTGCTCCTCATTCTGTCCCGGCCAGGGGGCAAAGCCTAAGCCAGTGCCCCAGGTCCTTCCCAGGGGCAGCGACGCTCCTGAGAAAGGCATTTAAAAAAAAAAAACAGTCTGGATGTATTTTTGAGAATAGCTCAACTTAGAAATGAGGCACAATTTTGTAACATGGTGAGTAATTAACTGTTGAACAAATCACCAAGGGAAGTGATGGATTCTCCCATCTGGTGAGGTCTTCAGGGTGCATTTTTGAAAGATATAAGAAAAAGAACAGGCCACACTGGGAGGCATTCATGGACAGAGGACTGTTTTCTTGGGATGGATACCACCTGAGTAGGTAAAGAAATAAGACTTCTTGGAGCGAAAGAAAGGCAGAACAGCAGAGGAGAAAGTAACAGAATGGAGGAAGGAAAGTGCCAATACCAGTGAAGCTAACAAGCAGGCAACACTGGCTGTGGATAACTGACCAATCAGGTGAGGAGTCTGGATGAAGCCAAGCAAAACCAATTATGATGTTTGCGTACCAGTGCAAGAAGCCTCGGTAACAAAATGGAGTAACTACAACTACTGGTGCTGGAAGTGAAATCAGATATAGGATTAACAAAAGTGTGATGGAGTAGTAGTCATGCCTGGCATATGAGTATTGAAGGGTATGTGCTGTTCAGAAAAGGCAGAAGTAAAAGTGGTGGAGTAATGTTGTACATTAACAATGAGGCAGAATGTGAAGAAATTAGACGTGATGGAGTGGGTAATGTTAGATGAAGAAAACGGGGAATGCCAGAAGTGGATTGAGTCAATGGTCACACTTTATTGCTTCTTCAGTCTTCTTTGATGCCCTGCATGAGCAAGGGGGGTGGATGTATTACAACCCTTTTATGCTTAAAAATATGTGAAAACTTACCTTTATGTCAATTCCTCAAAGACCCTTTTTATTTACATTAACATTCAAGCCATGGGTATTAATAATTATGTGAGGTATATAATTATACCCATCTCTGCTTGTTGTTACAGGCTTAGTCAATGGTGCGCAGGTGTTTAACTTTACAACATATTTTTTTGTAACAACAATGTCGACAAATTACTGACCAAGAATTTAGCAAGGGAGGGGAAGGGGGAGAAAGAGAAGCGTGTTCCCTCCAAGGATCTTAGGCAGGTGTAGGGGGGCTGTAGGCATTTGCCCAGGGCGTGGGGGGGGGGGAACGGAGAGAAAAGAGGATCCCCTATGCCATGGCCTCCAACAAGGACAGCTGAGGGGCTGGTGAGAGCCCTCGCAAGGCCACTGGGGGCTGGCAGGCAGGTGGTAGGCCAGGTGGTGCGGGCCATGGGGGCCCTGATAAGGCTGGCTGGGGGGACTGGAGGGCTGGCTGGGGCCCCAGTGGGAATGTTGGGAGCCCCGGCCCGGTGGGGGGGCAAAATCAAGGATGGGGCTCCATAATGCCTAAGATCAGCCCATATGCGGGAAAATGAACAAGGAGTCCTGTGGTACTTTTACAAACTAACAAATTTATTTATCACATGAGGTTTTCTCCCATGGAAGCTTTTGTGTAAATAAATTTGTTAGCTTTTAAAAGTGCCACAGGACTCCTTGTTTGTTTTACAAAACTAGACTAGCACGGCTACTCATTGGAACCTGTACGCAAGAGAAGATAATAACATACATCTAGTTATATTTCTTGCAAAATCTGTGGGAAGGTGTGAGAGAGAAGGGGAGATAACACATTTTAACTGTTCAAGCATCTGACAGTGAATTTTCTCCCTCAAGACCTCATGTGGCTAAAAAAATTTGTTAGTGAAAGTGCCATTAGACTCCTTATTTGTTTTGCTGAACTAGAGTGACATGGCTACCCCTCTGAAACATTTTAACTAGAATTTCATTTACGACAAAGCAATACAGTACCAGCCTTTGCAGAAACCCTATTGTCATAGCAACCTGTGGTACAGACAAAAGCCTAGTGTCCAGTTTAATTATTATTCTCCTACAGATAAAGTAGAATTTGTTTGGGTCAAAATCCTATTGTGGAGGAAATCTACCAGAGATTCCACTGGGATGGTAGTTGGAGCATCTTACAGAGCCCAGGATCCAAATTATGTATGTGTAGAGCCTTCTGTAAAGTTTTTAATGAAATAAATACTGCTGGGAAGACTTTAACTTCCCAGATGCAGATTAGAGGGCAAGTGCTGCTAATAATAGAAAGACCCACATTTTCCTATATATGATAGCTGGCGGATTTCTTTGCCGAGTTTTTGGACTAACAAGAAGTACTGCCATTTAAGATTTATTGGTGAGTTGTGAGGACCTCATGAAAGAACTTGGTTTGAGTGATCATGAAATAATAAACTAAATGGAAGGATAACCAGAAATAGATCTGCAGTTAGGGTCCTTGATTTAAAAAATAGCAAACTTTAAAATAAGGGAATTTGTTAGGGAAGTGGCCTGAACTGAAGAACTCAGGAATATGAATGTGAAGGAGAACTGGGGTTACCTTAAATCAAAGTTGCAGAAACTATCTGAAGCCTTCATTGTAAGCAGGGGTTAAAGTAAGGAGGGATGCCCTGGAATGCCATTCTGGGGCCCCCTATTTTTAGGGAGCTAGCATTCCAGGCCCCTTAAAAATAGAATGCCCTAGAACGCTGCGTTCTGGCATTCCCCCAGAATAGGGGGATGCACTGGAACACTGTGTTCTGGGGCTCCCCAAAACTAGAAGGGTGCACCAGAACACAGCATTCTGGCATGTTCCCCAAAGGCCGATGGAACAGAGCGGATGTGGGCTGAGGACAGCCCAGCCACCTCTCCCTCCCTTCCCTGGAGCCTGTGGCATCTCTGCCCCTTCCGGCTGGGGCTGGGCGGTGCACGTGGCCCAGCCCCAGTCTCGGACTGGACTCCTCCTTGCCAGCCAACTGGCTCGCCAGTGCTGCAGCCTCCTTCCCCCCTGCCCAACTCTTCAGCCCCTTCGGCCAGGTAAAGGGGCTGGGGCGGTCGGGCAGCCAGCAGGGGAGGTGTGGGGGTAGGGAGGGTGCATGGGGAGGGGGTAAAGGGGTCCGGATGGTGGGTTGGGGGGGGCTGAAGGGGGTAAAATGAAGATGGGGAGCTGTGGGGTGGGCGTTAGGAGGGCTGGGATGGGTCAGGTCGCTTAGGGAGCGGGAACTGGGTCTGAGAAGGACATGGGGAAAGGAGCCTGATAGGCATCGGTGTTTTGGGGGCAGTAGCTGGCATTGGGGGCAGTAGTTGGGGTGGGGACAGGTGTTGGGGACAGTTGGGGAGCAGCTGTTTGGGGGGCAGTTGCTGAGGTGGGGCCAGGCATTTGGGGGGGCAGTAGCTGGGGTGTATGAAGGGGACCAGGACCTGCATGAGGGGGGCCTGGAAATTTAGAAGGACTCCAGGCCCCCCAAATTATACTTTAACCCCTGGATGTTGGGAACAGTAGTTGAAGTGGGTGGGGGGGGGGCCACTAGTTTAGGAGTGTTCCACGGCCCCCCAAATTATACTTTAACCCCTGATTGTAAGGGAAAAAATGTCATAGGGAGGGTTTGCAGATCAAGTTGGATGAGCAAAAATCTCAAATACATTATTAAGAGAAAGCAGAAAACCTGCAAGGGATGGAAGATTGACTGGATCAGCAAGGAAAGCTATGTCTTGGAGGTCAGAACTCAGGAGCATCGCTGCAATAGGGCCTGAAGGACTGCAGCCTCCCCACATCTCTGGCCCAGCGGCTGGGGCTGGATCAGGTCCACCGGGGCCTTCTACTGTTCCCTGGCAGTGGCAGGAACTGGATCTGAGTCTGGGCCGCCTGCCTCTGGCCAGCTCGAATCCAGCTCCTGCCACTGCCAGCCAGCACCTGGTGGTCCCGGCGGGCCTGAGCTGGCACCAGCTGACCAGTGGCACACTGTCCAGGCTTGAATCTAGCTCTTGCTGTTATCAGCCAGTAGCAGGTGGCCAGGGCAGGCCCCATCTGGCTCCAGCTGCTGCCTGCTGGCCAGCAGCAAACAATACGAGCTAGATCCAAGCCTGGGTTGTGTCCCACTGGCCGGCAGGAGCAGGGGCCACATGCCACTGGTCAGCAGGCAGTGGCAGGAGCTGGACTGGGCCCTGGCACTGGACTGGGCCCAGAGGTGGGGCTGCATGAAAGGGGGCGGGGCCCAGGCTGAGGCCGCACTTTTTTCAGGGGAGCAACACGCCTCTCAGAATGTATAGGGAAAAAATAAGAACGGCCAGAAGCCAAGCAGAGTTGAACCTTGCAAAGGACATTAAAACCAGTAATAAAAGGTTTTGTATCCATGTTGATAAAAGAAAACAAGGGAAGAAATGCAAGCCCAAATAGCAAGTATTTTTAATGAATCTGTAAACACAGAGGTCATACTACAGGACTGGAGAACTGCTATTTTTAAGTGGGTTGGTTAGTGATCAGGAAACGTATGAGCTTTTTAGTTTGGCTTCAGTTGTATGCAAGGTCTTGGAATAAATTTTGGAAGAAAAAGAAGTTAAGGACATAGAGGTAATGTTGGGATAAAATTCAACGTGGTTTTATAAAAGTTAGATCATGCTAGAGCCAACCAATATGATATCTTTCTTTGAGAAGATAACTGATTTTTTAGACGAAAGAAATGCAGCAGATGTAAAATCTGCCTAGATCTCAGTAAGGCATCTGACACTGTTTCAAATGGGAAATTATTATTTAAAATGGAAAAGATTGGGATCAATGTGAAAATTGAAGGGTAGATAAGAAATGGGCTAAAGGGGAGACTACAGAGGGCCACATTGAAATGTGAACTGTCAGGCTGGAGGGAGGTTCCACAGGGGTCAGTCTTGGGAACAATCTTTTTTTTTATCTTGTATACATATCTTATTTAACATTTTGGCACAAAAAGTGGAAGTTTGTTAAGATGATACAAAGTTGAGTCATAGCCAATATGGAGGACTGGAATATACAAGAAGATCTGGATGACCCTGAAAATTGAACTAATAGAAATTTAATACTGCAGTCATGCTCTTAGGTACTAACAAGAAGAATTTAGCTATAAATGGTGGATTTATCCATTGGAAGTGATGGAGGAGAAAGTCCTGAGTGTGTTGGTTGATGACAAGATGACAGAGCTGTCTATGTGATATGGCTATGAAAAAGGCTCATGCAATCTTAGAATGCATCAGGCGAGGTATTTCCACTAGAGACAGGGAAGCATTAGTACCATTATACAAGGTACTGATGAGAACTCTTTGGTATACGATGTGCATTTCTGATCTTGTATGTTTCAGAAAGATAATGTCATGGAGCTCAGTCACTGGCTGGATGGAAGAGATTCACAGGTTGCATCCAGCCCACAGGCTGCATGTTTGACACCTTTGCATTAGAGGGATAAATACCGAAGAAGAAGAGGAGTTATTTATGTAAAGTATCCGTGTTGATGCAGAAACAAATTGATCTAAACTGGCCTTCAACAAGTTTAGGCTTGAAATTAAATGATTTCTAACCATCAGAAGAGTAAAGTTCTGGAACAGACTTCCAAGGAGAGCAGTGGGGGCAAAAAATCCTGACTTGTTTCAAGATTAAACTCAATAGAGTTGTGCAGGAGATGGTTCAAGGAGTCTGGCTATATGCCATACAGGCAGTCTTGCAACTAGCAGTCACAATATCTTCAACAACCAGTGATGGGACACTAGATAAGGAGGGCTCAGAGATAACTGCTAGAATTCTTTCCCACATGTCTGGCTGCTGCATCTTGCTCACATGCTCAGAGTCACTCTAAATGATTACCTTCTTTGGAGTCAGGAAGATATTTTCCTGTGGATCAGATTGACAGAGTTTGGAATTTTTTGTTTTGTTTTGTTTTTTGCCTTCCTCTGCACAAAGAGATAATGGTCACTTGCAGGTTTCAGCTAGTGTAAATGGTGGATTTTTCTGCAACTTCACCTCTTTAAATCACTATTTGATGACTCAGTAATTCAGCCAGCAATTATGGGCCTATTAAAGGAGGTGGTGAATGAGGTTCTGTGGTCTGCAATGTTTAGTAGGTCAGACTAGATGATCATGATGGTCTCTCTTGGCCTTAATGTCTCTGAATTTAAGTTATTAGTCTCCATGAAACGATAATAAGGTGAAATGGCCTGTGTTATGTAGAGGTAAGTGCTCAGATGGCCCCTTCTGGCCTTAAAAATCTGTGAATTCAAAACTTCATTATTTTCTTTACTTCTAAACCTCTTGTGGATTTAATGTACTTCTTCAATCTGTTATCTGTCTTCTCTATGGGACCCTTTGAGCTATTTACTTTTTCATCATAATTTAGCATCAGTGATGTAAATCCTATGGAGAAAGGTAGCAAAAGCATGCTCTGACCTGGGAGATGTCACCAAAGGAAAATATATGTGACATTTCCCAGTGTACAATCTGGACTGCTAAACAGTGGTGTTCCCTGAACTCTTGAGCTTGGGGTGCCTTTTGCACTGCTTTACTAGTGAAGAACTACCGCTCTAGGTTCTGCTCACACACAGTCTTCAACATGTAAATTCACCCGCAGCTAATCAGATGAATGTTTTCCTAGCCATTCATGAACTACATACAGGGTGACACTTGTAAATTCTTAGTTCTAACTTTATTTCTCAGAAATGTGCATCTTGCATTTCTTATTGACCTCCTTGACAGAACAAGCTCATAACTGTCATTTTATCAAAGGATCTGATTTGTGCACCAGCCTTGCAATCCCAAATGGAGTTTCCCAGACATTTTAATCCAAACACACATTGATTAAGAGAAAACAATAAGATAAATTTATATACAGAAATAGATGTTACTGGTATAGATTTGGAGAAGTCAGGATTGGTTACAAGAGAAATAAGATTAAAATGCAAGCTAATACCTAAATCAATTTGAAAGTAAAATCTCTCTCTCCCCGTAAGCTCACAATTCACACACTGAGTCTCCTTCCAGCCTGGGACCATTTTCTGCATTGTTCAGTTTTTTTGAGATTTGTTGTTATAAGTACAGAGATAGGAGAAGGAGAGATGGGGTATAAGTCATTGTCTGAAATTCTCATACCTTCTCTCCACTTTGAGGATTACTCTATATGGAGATATAGGTGACACATTACTTTGTGGTGGTCAGGTTTGAAATGTTCCTGTGATGGAGTCTACATTTCTTATTTATGCCTTTTTGGTGCTGAAAAATGAACTGTTAAGCGGGCAGTGGCTGCTAAGCTCCTTGATGGCAAGTCAGTGTGTCTTTGTCTCTGAGAAACTGGTTTGAGGGCATTACCCTGAAGTACAGCATATTTCAGTAACAATCATTTAGTAAAATCTCTTAATATTACAGACCGTAGTATTATACATGCTTCAACAGGAAAATATTCAGCAGATTATGAATTTTTCAAAGGATAGCTCACTAGGCATAATTTGTACAAACTATAAAAAATTGAAGAGCACGGAGCCCAGGGTGTCACATGGGATACAGGGTGTCATAATATACTAGAAGACCCATTACTGCTTCATTTGCAAGGTAAAGGATTTCATAAAATGCTACAGACTGGGACATTTTCAATAAGAAATGCATGGTTTTATTTTCTAAATTTAGAACATATGTATTACAAAACCTATCTGTGCACAAGATTCCTAGTCTTATGGACCAAATGAGGCAGCAATGCAAAGCAAATATCTGAATTTCCAACTGGAGAAGTTGCCACATATAACTGACTATGTGCGAACACTTCATCTTTCAAGAGAACACCAATTCTGTGTAGTGTTTTTCTCTGCTCTTTGTTGATGGCCTTTGCCATTCGAAGGGGGAAAGTGTGATCTGTAGCCTAAAGTGCTAAGCGTGGAATGAGCACCATATGATTCATTCCAACCACTGTTGCTACCAGGAATTTACCATTAACAACATGGTTCACCAGCAAGCGTGTATCATTACAAAGACTGTCCCGTTGTGACAAATGCAGCAGTAACATAATCAGCATACCAGGTTTTGACCGTTCATTTTTGATGCAGTTATGTGGAATTCAATAACCTTCCACAACTTTTCACGTACACCTGAAATGTTCCATACATTTCTTCAACTTTTGATTTCTTTCTAGAAGGTTGTAGAACATTCTGGCCTTTGCCCTTAATTTCTGGAAGTGTTCCAGGCATGGGCTTCACTGCCACAGGGCACACGGTGCTCGGGCCCCAGGTATCACAGCCAGGACCCTGAATTTCTCTCCCCGTCACTTCCTGCGCCTGCCTGGGAGAAGAGCTTAGCTGAAAGGATTATCCCACGCTGCATTATGTGACAAACACATGGGGTGCAGGGTGGGAGAAGAGGGAAAGCCTTCCCTTTTCAGTCCATCAGTGTGGAGCCTCACAGCATGGGTAAGTGATGTGAGGTTCATCCCACTGGGCAAGGAGGATGGAAGGAGGAGCTGTGGGGAGGAACATGGGAGGGGAGTAGGAGTGGGTCCTGCCAGCTGTCTCAGCACTCAGGTCCAGCTGGCCGGCTTGGCTCAGTGTATGGGCCTGGCCAGCTGGCTTGGCTTGGGGCTCAAGCCCAGGGCTGGCTTGGGGCTTGGCCACAGCTCAGTGCTTGGGCCTGGGTTTGGCTGCAACTTGGGGGCTTGCGGCAGGTGCTGGCTAGACCATGGGCCAACACTTTGGCCTGGAGCTGGTGCAGTTCAGAGGCCAGTGGTGGGGGACGGCTGGGGACAGTTGCTTGGGCCTGGGGCTGCAGCAGCTCAGTGCTCTGGGGCCTGCAGCAGGAGGTGGACAGGACCAGCGCCTGGACCTGGGACCAGCAGCAGGGAAATTGTGGGCATGCAGCTAGTACTAGAGCCAGTGGCTGGCAGTGCTTAGGCTGAATTTGGCCTGTAGAGTGGGCATAGGGGATGGTGGGAAAGCAACAGCAGGCTGATGCCATGAGGGTAGGGGGAGGGCCATGCCCTGAATGATTCTTTGGGGCAGCAATGCCCCTGGTTCCAGTGGTTTTTTTTGTAGCTTTCCATGGCCACTCAAAGAACAAAAATAGTAATATACTGGTAGATATTTACAAAAAAATCTGGTCTTGGTTTTACATAGTAAAACTGAGAGAAAGGGGCTGAGGCAATATCTTTTATTGCAGCATATTACCTCACCCATTTTTCTCTCTAATATGGTGTGAGCAACAGAGCTGTAACTTCTCTGTAAAGCTGGGCAATTTGTGTTTCAGCTTTCTCCCTTTACAGGTACCAGCAGAGACGTTGATGGGGGTGATAAGATATTTTCTTTGGATGTTTCACCTTCTGGGGGCATCTAGAATTTATTAATAGTTATTTGCTTCCTTATGGAGAGGGGGGTGCGATTTTTTAGGGGCCCTCTTAATTATCATTTTGATTTTCATGAAATGTGGTAGCTTGTCAGCAGCAGAGGCTGAAATTGAAACTCTGTATGTACAGTCTAATGTAATGTATGGAAGAAGGAACAAAGACACTCCGAGATATCTAAAGTAGACTTCTTCTGGATCCCCCAGAGCAACTTGCCTTTATAGGTCAGTTTTCTACACTGTAAATGCTATGGCAGGGGTTGGCAACCCCCAGAACCCATGCCAAAAATGGCACGAGGGCCGAGCCTGAGCAGCATGCAGCTCCGCTCAGGATCACCTGCTGGCCCCGCTCCCCCAGTGCTGCGTGGCTGGGTGGCGGGAGCCACGTGTCGCGGTCCCAAGCCCCTGCTGGCTGCACTTCCTTGCTGGGGTGTGTAGCGGGCAGGGACAAGGGGGCTGCAGCACGCGGCTCCTAGCCCCTTGTGGTCCTTGCCCCCGGCTGGGCAGGGCTGGAAGGGAGTGGAGTGGGTTGGCCCACCTGCTTCCAGCTTCAACCCTGGAGCCAGAAGCTGACCACCAGCAGGAGTGGGAGTTGCCCACAGCCGGGACCCGGAGGCCGCCCCCCGGAGGGGGCAGGAGCCAGCTCCAGCCCGAAACCAGAGGCCTGGCCCTGCCCCCTTTTGGCCCTGTTGCAGCACCTGCTGAGGGTGCAGTGGGCAGGGCTGGCATGGGGGCTGGCA
Source organism: Podocnemis expansa (assembly GCA_007922195.1). Classification (NCBI taxonomy): domain Eukaryota; kingdom Metazoa; phylum Chordata; order Testudines; family Podocnemididae; genus Podocnemis; species Podocnemis expansa. The sequence continues at coordinate 12,470,898 of ML682006.1, forward strand.
AAGGTTGCCGACCCCTGCACTAAGGAGTGGTCTGCCTTCGTACTTGTTTCTTCCATGGGGGCTGAGTGTATTGTTTCTATTTTTGTGGGCTTAAGCAAATATGCTCATGTTAGTATTGTCTGTGTTGTAACAAGAATTATAGAGCTGCTTAGATGTTATCATGAAAAGAGATGACAGTTGTGTTAAATTAAATTCAAAACGGAAGATGAAATCCTGAAGTATACCTTACTAGAAACAGCTAGGGCTCAACTCCAGTCTTATGTTGCTAATGTATATCTATCTAGTGTGCTTCCCCTGGCTTGCCTCAGGATAACTGAGAGCAGATACTGGTTGCAAAATAATGGTAAAACAAAGGCTGGAGGCTTTGTTGGTTTGTTTTTTGGTTTTATGTGACGTTCATGCATAGGAAATGGAGAACAGAATTTGGGGATGTTATTCCGTTGTTTGATATTCGTAATACATTAAAACTAAGATAGTACAGTACCACCCTGTTTTCCTGATTTCTCTCAAAGCAGTGGTTTCCTGGACTGCAATTCCAAATGTTTTTAATGTCCCTGAGGCATTTTGACTAAACCTCTCTAGGGATACTGCTGGTGGTGGTAGAACAATATTGGTACTAATTGGTATTGACTGTTACATTGGTAATGTTTCTGCTTGAGTAAGACAATGGAACTAAACGAGTGCCTGATATGTCAAAGTCTGAGGTGGTAATTTGCAGTGGGAAGCAGAAAGGCATGTTGTTCTGCCAGTGCAGCTTGTTAGGCAGGACTTGATCGGAGCCAGTCTGTTTCTTAGCAACAGCCCTCCCTATCTAAAAACACACTTTAAGGGAGAAGAGATTTACTAATACCTGTCTTGCCTCTCTGACAAGCTGAGTTACACTCAGATAATGGTAGAAAACAGAAATTCACAGCTGGAGGCTAACCAGGGATTTTTATTGGACAACATGATTTAAATACTTGTCTGTCATACCTATCTTGTTTTGATGTTGAATGTTCAGTACATATTAGCTTGACTCATCGTTGGACAGAAGAGAATCAAATCAAATATCATAGGTTAGTGACTCAAATTAAAATATTGAATGCACCTCAAATCACTCTTTTCAAATACACACACACACACACTATTTTATCTCTTATTCAATATCTAGAAAATAGCATCAATCCTCTTAGTTGATTCAAAGCAGTATGTTAACATTCAGGGAAAATTGGGAAGTTATTTATGAATAATCCATCCATTCCAGATTAGTTTTGCAGGTTGCTAAATAAACTATCTATGGCAAAATAAAATGCAAAATCTTGAAAGGTTGAGAGTACACTTTGAAAGCAGCTATGAACTGATTTCCTCATATCACAGAACAGTTGCAGCTATAGAAGTAAACAGCTGTTGATGGAGGCTGTAGGTAGATAGGATTTTAGGCTGCTAGGACCAATCCTATGGATAGATTTGACTATTAAAATGGTTGGGACTCAATGTAGGAAGTGGAGCACCAGGGTCATGTATTCTTGGTGACCACTTTTTTTTCCCCTGAGCAAATGGTCTGTTGCACTTTGATCAAGTTAAAAAAATTGGGGTGTTCTTATTTGGTTGGCTATTTTATTGAGACTATATGGCTTCATTCACAGATTGAATTGCAATAATTGAGCCTGGAAGTCATAAAAACATAGAGTACTATAACCAGATACGTTGACTAGTTCCAGAGGGGTAGCTGTTTTTGGTAGATTTTAAAGATGCCACAGGACTCCTTGTCTTTCATAACCAGATTTGTTTCTCATAGTATTGGACAAAGTCTTCCAGACACCTCAAGAGAAGTTGGCATTTTTCTCAGTCACGGTGCCTAGCAACCCAATAGACTCTGCAAACCCTGAGTAAGTCATCTAAACTCCCTCTATAATGCAATGGTAAAGATAGGCACCTAAGAGTGAAAGCCATCTACGCTTGCCAATAGTAGATGCTGAGAGGAAGGATGTTACTTAAGCTTTACTCCGTTCCTGGAGTCTGGATGCCTAAGCTGTTTTCACACAAGAACAGCCGTAACACGTCTGATTTTATACAAAATGGCCTTTTTCTAGCCTCATTCTATTGTTTTGCCTGGGTTCAGTTGCATCCAGGTGTGATTCTAAGATGTTTGCTCTCAGCCTTTGTAGGCTACTGTGCCCCTGTCGGTTTTTTTTGTTTGTTTGTTTGTTTTTTGTCTTGTGTAAACCTAAGTTTCACTTCTCTTAAAAATTACTCACAAAATCAGACATAAAAATACAGAAGTGTCACAGCATACTATTTTTGCAAAATTGCTTCCCTTTTTGTTTTTAACATATAAAATCAATTGGAGTATAAATTGTGTATTAAATAGTCTACGAAGTAGTATAAACAAGTCATTATATGAAATTTTAGTTTATGCTGGCTTTGCCAGTGCTTTTTATGTAGTCTGTTGTAAAACTTGGCACATATATAGATGAGTTGATGTATCCTTTGGAAGATCTCTTCATATCACCACTGGTTTAGAGATATTTAATTTTTGGATGAGAAATGGGCTTTATAAACTTACTAGCTATTAATTTTCTTAAGATATGTAGTTCTGAAGGCCTAAGTTTAGGATTGCATCATGGTACCATTCTTTCATATTTTAGAAGTTCATTTAATTGAGTTTCACATTTTTCCGAGTTAAAATAACTCCAGTTAAGTAACCTGATTTTTGTAGTTGAGCATAAGTACCTATCCTAAG
>ML682006.1:12473719-12589139 GCA_007922195.1 Podocnemis expansa
AAGTGCTTTGAAAATTGACCATTTTTGGTGTTGTTGGACTGGTCAGTTGACCAATTATTTTTGCACCAATCATCCTAGAACCCACCCAGGGGGCAGGGTTTTGAGCCCAAGGAATGCTGAAACTCTGCTCAAAGGCCTGCTGTTTTGCGGTGTGGACATAACTCAACATGCAGACCTGAGTCAGAAGGTTTGCCAGATCAGCATGGATACATTAGGATGGCTGTGAAACTTGACACCAGCAATTGTGGGTTTACAATGCAGCGTAGATGCTCATGTGGGTTTAGAAGCAGAGTCCACAAGTGTAGGTCCCACAGATCCAGGTTTAGAGTTTAGCATAGACATTCCCTAAGGTTCCAGAGAAGTTGGCTATAATGGAAAAAAAGTTCAAAGGTAACCAGAAAAATACAACTGAACTGGAACTGTGGAATAGCATTAGAGAACAAGCAATGCCTGGGCTTGATTCAGATGCATTCTCACAGCAAAGTATGTGCTAGTAGGCAGAAGCAAACCTGACCTCAAGCCTCTACTCTCAGCTTTCTGCTGGTTTAAGCATTGTACACCTTCAAGCCCAGATCATAGATCTTTCCATGTGGATGGAAGGAGGTTTAGGGGCAATACCCTGGGCTAGGTCTAGCTAACTGTTGGATGCTTACTTTTTCAGGGCTTGTCTTCAAGTTAATCTGATGTATTGCTTGAGTGTTGCCCTAGCTTGAGTTCTGCCCCTCGTCCTCTCCCCATATTCTTATTTCAAATGCAGTGGTATTTTAGCTCAAGTTGGTTGGCCTTTGTGGGGGGATGTGGGCTGTAGGTGACAAGTGCTGACAGGAATGGGATCCCATTGCTGTAGCATGAGTATCATTTTGCAGAGCTGCTAGACTAACTTGAGTGAAAATATCGCATCACATTTGAAACCATGTTGGCTAGCCGTGTTGTAATTTAGGCTGCCTCCTAGCTACCAAATAGCCAGCTAACACTGCCTCAGCCATGTTGATCTGTCTTAAAATGACTGAAAAGCCTGCCTAATACTAATTAAATCAATTAAACTAAGACAATTGAAAAAACTATACCCATTCCCTTTCAATATATACCCTTAAGGTATTCTTAGCTAATCACTGAGGACCATAAATCTGAGTTTTGCATGATAGGTTTGTTCCTTTTTCAAAGCATGAAACAAATGTCTTATTTTGCAGACACACTTGTAAACAGAACCATGGAAATGCCATGTGAGTAAAATATTCCATTTTTGTTGGTTAAATGACTTAGAGTGGATCACTTACAGGAGTCTAAACAGTTAAATTAGCAATACCTATTAACTACAATATTAGTGGGAGGGAGGGGCATTGCTAGCGCTAGGCACAGGGGGGCAAGACACCCCAGTCCCAGCACCAGTGCTCCAACCCTGGCCAGGGCCATGGGGCCAGGCCACTGTGGCTGCCTGGCCCTGCAGTCCTGGCCAGCATCAGGGCCAGACTGGGAGGACTTCTTAGAATAAATGCTCTTCAGCACAAATGTGTACTTCACTCTCAACATCTTAGGACACCTAGCCACACTTCAGCTGTGTTTATCAGTGTAAGTAGTTACCAGACTTAAATTACCTGGGTGAGCTGATAGGTGCCTTGTGAGTGAAATGGTACAACTCAGAAGAAACTATTAAAACAAACAAACCAAAAAAAAAAAAACCAACCAACCAAAAATCCCAGAGATCTTGAACCTGTCAAGCTCCTTGTTTCTAAAATGAGAAGAAATTAGACCCTGCAAATAGTGTAGTGGGTAGCACCTCTGCTTAACATGTAGAAGGTCCTGGGTTCAATTCCCAGGGGGTTGGACTCGATGATCTCACGAGGTCCCTTCCAGTCCTATGATATGATATACACAAGTGAATGAGGAGAATCATTTAATTCTTCTTTGCAAAGAAGAACCTTTGCTTGTGTTCATGAGTAATTATTTGAATTAGAATGGTGGCAAGAACTTGCTCAAAATAGAAACATAAGAAAATTGCAGATATGGAATAAAAATGAGCTGACTAATAATACATTTTATAGCACCTGTTTTGTCAGCACTTTGGGATTTGAATGCATCTAAACTGTTCTGATTCTTTCATAATGCAAATTTTCCATTAACATTTTTTTAAACAAGCCCTGTGTTCTTAAGGGCATATCATGTTCTGTAAATGCAGAAGACTTATTACAATGTCTAATTTTTCACATGTATCTTATCTAAAATGAAATAAGTTCCTTTTGTAGGTGGTTCACTTGTTTGTTTGTTTTTAATTTAACAGAATAAAATATTGAGTTTTGTTCCTTTCTTCCAGCAAATAAAGCTGCTGGATTTCCAAACCCTTATAACTCCACAGGTTATGCAGGAAATCAAGTTCCTCATGGATGTCCTCCGTATCCACCTCAAGCTTTCCAAAGTAAGTTATTTGACTATCATATGATATCCAAATTAAGTGACGTTTTCTCCCAAGAAAAAATAGTTTGGATTCCAAGATGGCAGCAGCCTGAGAACTAATCCTCTGCTATTAATTCTCCAGGGTGAATTTTTAGCTTTATTTTGTTGGCCATTTGGGTGTTCTTTCCTGTATTTGGTATTAGTGTGGTAACATGCTGCCTGTGAAGGAAAATTAAATGGAAAATCTCCGAGCAAGAAAATCCTCTTATGGGGAGAAGGTAGGGTAGATGGTGCTTTTGCAGAAATAACTTGCGCATGGCAGCTCTTTGCTTTTGCACTCTTCATCTCAGCCAATAGTCTTTTTTAAAACCAAAATGTGTTACTAGTTTTCTTCTGCAGTTAAGAACTAGAGAAGTTATAGTCTCTATCTCTGTTACTGGTTTTTGTCTTAATTGCTTTCTGTCTAAATGCCCTCGTGATTTTTTTTCAGGTTGTTGTTTCCCCTTCTTCCACACTGTCAGAGAAGCTTAAAACTCTTTTCTCTCCCCCTCTTTGCTGAGTAACCTCCCACAGTTCATTCATATTCTTCATCCAGAACACACCACAACAAAAAATCCTTCAAATAAATATTTACTGAAATCTGAATGTTTTACATTTTGTATTTGCTTTTTTAAATGTAAGGTATGACTGAGTGGGAGTGTTCAAATTGTAGGCTTGTGAGTCTTAAGTATGGAGTTATATCTTGTGAGTCTTACGTATGGAGTTATATTTGGCCTGCATTGGCTTGTGCTGTTTGTCTTTTGGATTTTGTGTGCATAGTGACAAAGCAAGCCCTCTCTCACATTCTGTGAACAGTCAGAACTTGGCAAATAATAATGAATATATTTATGCCATATCCATTGTGAAGACTGAAAAATGGTTTGTTCTTTTTAGGATAAGAAAGATTAAATTCTGAGATCAAGGTATTTTGCTCCTTCACCATTTGAGTCTGATATTAAGAACAAATGCACGTTGTCGTAGTCATACAAGCTAAGAATCTAGATTTTAATTACTCCTATCAGCTGTAGTTTAATCCACAGCTTCACTAAAGAAGATGCCTTTTTCATGTCCCTCGGGCATGGGTCATGGCACCTGCTGCTGTTGCCGCCAAAAGACTGGAATGCATTGCTGAAAGATGTAATTGTTGGGTCACAGGCATAAATGTTTTGGTTTTTTTTTTTTGTTTTTGTTTTTTTTTCAACTGGGTCCTGAGGAAAAAAGTTTGAAAAGCACTGTCTTAAACTTTTTACTTTCTGTAGGTGGAGGAACTTGTACAGACTTGATGTTTAAATTCATGCTAAATTTGAACCTACTTTAGTTCTCAGATATAACTTTCATTAGCATTGTATATGTTTCATCAATTTTGTCTTTATAAATAAATATTTTATATCTTATCAGCACTGCTGTAAATGCCATTATTTCTCTGGTAGTGTAAAATTTATATTACAGATGGAGATTTTAAGCTGTGTAGCTTTATGAACATAAATTATATACCATGTGCGCCATCTAGTGGCCCTATCACAGTGTTAATAGTTAAATGATGACAAATCTGGTTTTGAGTTCTGTGTGGGCAAATAAAATAAACTGGAGATTGTTCAGTTAAAATCAATATTCAGTTATTAAATTCTTTCTTTGTAGGTAATTACAGTATTACAAACTTCTTGACTTGTCATAGTGGCTCTCCAACTTACGGAGGTTGAGGATAGCTGAACTGAGTTCTGAGTCAAAGAGGAGGATTAGATTTGTTGACAGTAAACTTAAATTTCACTGTACAACACAAACTGATGAAAAGGTATTTGTATCTATAACAACAGAGATGTACAGACAGGCAGAGTAAAGAAAAATATTGCTCTATTAAAATATTTGACCAGGGTGGGAAGTCATGGGGAGGTTAGACAATAATTATTTAATGACAGTAGATGTTGAGATTCACAAGTTAAAGTTTTAGGATCATTAAAACACATATTGAGAACCTCATGTTAAAACAGGCAGAGCAAATACCCTTAAATCAAACTCCTAGAAGTTTTCAGTAAAAACAAAAAAGTTTGCAACCAACACTTTTGCACAACTTTGAAAAATTTAAATTAATATGTGAAAAAATGATTTAAAATAAATGTCAATATTATTTGTTGAAATTGTAAAAAATAAATATTGATTTCTGCCAAGCTTAATTATATAATGTGGCTCTCAGTAGTTGAAAATGCTAGAACTTTAGAATGCATTTTTTGAGAAGTTGAAACTATATTTTTAATAGCTAATTAATTTTCAGAACTATGTGAGTGCATTTTTTTTTTTTTGTCTTCCCACAAACTAGATGCTCCAGGACCAGCTAATTATGGCTTCCAGGGTTATCCTGAAGGAACTCCATATGGACCTGGTGTCCCTCCAGTCCAAAATCAGCCACAGGGGGCCAGTGGGGCAGGTTGGATGACAGCTCCTCCTCCCCCTCTCAACTGTCCACCAGGTTTAGAATATTTATGTCAGGTACCTTGAGTCGTCTTCATTTTTATTCCTACAAAAATACTAAGTTAATAGGTAACTGAGCATTTAAATACCTTTTAATCTGTTTTGGGAGCGTAGGTGGCTGACATGATTGGTATTGGGGTTACAGAGCTATTTACATCTGAGGCCCATCACAACTGAACAATATTACTTTTTTATAGCTGCTTAGTGGCCCATTTTGAAAAGTATTTTTACTTCCAGTGTTACAGATATAAGGTGAGTGAGGTAAAGTCTTTATTGGACCAACTGCTGATGGCAAGAGATACAAGCTTTACCTCACATACCTTGTCTCACTAACATTTGGGACCAACATGTCTACAAAAATACTGCAAAGTGCCAGTTTTAGTCAGCAAGTGTCCAACACTAATTGGCACCCCACTTTGCAATTTTACCAAAGAATTTAAGATTAAACGAACATGTATACAACTCTATTGTACATTTTTCTGTCTAAAATAGTGACCCTAAGAAAGAGTATGTAGTATGGCAAAAGCTTGTTGTTATAGCATTGTCATCAGTAGTGCATCAGACTTCATAACTTTCATTTGGTAATTTTTTTTGAGCACTAGTATTCATTCCCCTTCCCCACCATCAAGTATTTTCAAACAGATGTAACATACCACAGCGCAGCTCACAAAATTGAAGTCTTAGTTTTTGAATGATCTTGTTGATCTTCCCAGGTGATCACAGTGTATGAGAGTGACCATTTCCATAGCACAACTGACGTAGATGATCTACAATTTTAATTATGTGTTGAACCATAATTCTGCATCCTGAAATTAAATTTTTAAAAAATAAAAACTGATGTGTAAATTTTAGTTTTATAAATTCAATTGAACTTTAATTTAACTTTTATTCTAATCTGTTTTTTAACCATTGTAACAGATTGACCAGATATTAGTTCATCAGCAGATCGAGCTTCTGGAAGGTATATGTCTTGCTACACTGCTAATAGAAGATTATTACACTGGAGATACTTTAAATGATTGAGATCCTATATTTGGGAACTATTCATGACTGTTAAATACCAGTCTTATTTAATGATAGAAATTTTTCCTTTCTTTTTAAAAATGGGGTTTTACTTATTTGTTTTGGTTTTTGTCTTTTAGATCTTTATCAAACTGATAAACAAAATGTAACAATTTGTAATTAAAAATGTAATCTCTAAGCTAATCTCACTCATTCATATGATTTCAATTTCCATCTTTATAGATCTCCCTCTCTACCTCTGATCTAATTCTGTCTGATCCTACATCTTGGCCTATTTCTTTGACGACATCTCCTGCAAGTCTCGCTGCTAAGTAACTGATCTTTTCTCCTAAACATTTTCCATTTTGCCATGTTTAACAACACTCTGATCCTGATGACACTCATGCCAGTAAGAGTGATAATGATGTTGACACCTATTCTCTCACTGTCTACATCTAAGTTTTCAAAACGTCTGATGAAGTGGGATTTTTCTCCCATGAAAGCTCATACGATAAATAAATTTGTTAGTCTTTAAAAGTGCCACAGGATTCCTTGTAACATTTGTTGCCTTTTCATCTGTAACATTTCTAATATGCATCCATTCTTTTTGCTCTGGTCCTAATCATCTCCCATGATTATTTTAACCACCTACTCCCAGGCCTGTCTTCCACATACATTTCCACTGTACAATCCATCAGGGCCATCACTGCCCTGAAAAAAGGATCAAGGCTGGGTCCTGAGCTGCTATGCGGCCCCACCCCTTGAAGCTGATGCGGCCCCTGGGTTGATCTGGGAGTCTGGCCCAAATCCATCCCTTGCTGGCTAGCAGCAGGTGGCCTGGGCCTGAGCCATCCCCTGATGCTGCTGGCCAGTGGCAGGCTGCCTGAGCCGATCTGGCTCCTGCTGCTGCTGGAGCAGGGCTGAAGACAGCCCAGCAGCAGCAATGGCCCTTCAGTCCATTCAAATCACAGTTGCTAAAATAATCTTGCTGGCTTACAACTCTGACCATTTACTGCTTTCTGGATCCCTCTGTTGGATCCATTTGTTTCACCATGTCAAACTAAAGCTTATTTTTCTTACTGTCATGATCACTCATAAATCTGCTCCTTTATAGCTGTCCACTTTTGTCTCTTATTAAATTGCTCCACACACACCGTGACAGTGGTGCCTGCATTGTCTACTCATTTGTCACTTCTCTCACAAACATCTTTGCTGCATTTCACCGATGGAACAGCCTCTTTGTACTAATCATAAGGCTTTCTCCATCCTGCGACACGTAAATCTTACTTACTCTGTAATACCTACAGAAACTCATAGTTAGCATTAATTAATTTCTGGGGCAAATGGGAATAGTTAGCTACTTATTCATAATGAAAGAAAATACAATTACAAACATATATGTATCCCTTACAGTTTCTGTCACTGCATCTTAGTATACTTATTAGATTGTATGATATTCAGGGAAAGGGCCATGGTTTACTATGGGTTTATGTAGGAATTAGTGCAGTGGGTTCTTGACCGTGGTTGGGACATCTGCTCTTTCTGTTAATATCTGTATTTAGTGTCTCAACTAAATAGCTTTTTAATGTTGTTGATTTTCAGTTCTGACTGGTTTTGAAACCAACAATAAATATGAAATAAAAAACAGCATGGGACAAAGAGTATACTTTGCAGCAGAGGAAAATGACTGTTGTACACGAAATTGCTGTGGACCATCACGACCTTTCACCCTTAGGATTGTTGACAATATGGGCCGAGAAGTGATAACGTTGCAGAGACCGCTCAGATGCTCTTCATGCTGTTGTCCTTGCTGCTTGCAAGAGGTGAGTCATTTCTTTCTTTTTCCTACACTTTCAAAAGTTTTTGCAAAGGTTTTCTTTTTGTCAAGATGTGCAGTGGAACAAGGCTGACAGTAATTTTATGGGCATATATGGCTTTTTGCTCTTTGAGGGTTTTTGAAAACGTCCCTCATGACTTTTGTCTCCTCTCCTTGATGGAACTTCCTGCCCTGCATAGATTTTGCTATGGACTTACTAATTTTGTGAATCCTTCCAGAAAGGAAATCTGTGAAGTGATGTAAATTCCTGTAGACATCAGTGACTCCCATGGAAAGTGAATATTCAGCTCTTTTTAGGAACGGAGCTTAATAAGGCACCAACTTAATTCAAAATCCTGGATAGTTATAAGTGAATTTAGCTTTTGAATACTGAGAATAAGTTAAAGAGAACAAAGAAATTACCAAGTTTGCCAACCATGCACCCAACTGTCATTGTAAGAATTTGACACTACTAAGTGAATCGTATATTGAGTACAGTTGGATGATCCTTTTTATTAATAATAATAATAATAATAACAACTAGTTTAATGATCTGAGGATGTTAGGGTTCTCATCCCAGAATCAGATGCCACAGAATTAAACCTAACAGATTCAGTATCTTGCAAGGAACCCTGGGTTGTAAGAAAAGGCATCACACTGAGGGAAAAGTAAGTCTTAGCCATTTTTATTAAAACAATCAATGAAAACATGAATGCTCCAAACTACATGAACAAATAGCAATAATACAATATTAGAAATATTTTGGTGTCATTCCCTGAATATGGTCATGTACTTATGCGCACCCTTCCTCTGGGAACCTGGTGGTGAAAGACAAAGAAAAAAAACAAGGAGTCGTGTGGCACTTTAAGACTAACAGATTTATTTTTCGCATGAGCTTTCATGGGAGAAAATCCCACTTCATCAGATGCTTCGAAGATGGGTGAACTTACAGAATGGAATGAAAATAAATGCAAGGGGGTGTAAGATACAGGTTTGGGTCATACAATAACAGCAAATCAGAGCAGTTGTTAGGTTCAAACCCTGGGAAGCCTGAAGTCAAATTACCTTTTGTAATAGGAAAAGAACCCATAGTCTCGATTCAATCCTGCTTTCACAGAATTTAGCTCGCATATTAATTTGAGTTCAGCTGTTTCTCTTTGAAGTCTTGATGTCCCAGCCACATCTCTGACGACAGTTGTTAACAAATCATTCATTGAGTGATTAGAAAGATTGGAAGTGCTTAGCAACTGGTTTTTGTTCTGTGATTTCTGATATCAGCTCTGTGTTCATTTATCCTTTTACGCAGCGATCGTCCTTTTTGTCCAATGTATAAGGTGTTGGGGCATTTCTTGCACATGATGGTATAGACCACGTTAGTAGATGAGCAGGTAAATGAGCCTTTGATGTAAGTTCACCTATCTTCGAAGCATCTGACAAAGTGGGATTTTCTCCCACGAAAGCTCATGCAAAAAATAAATGTTAGTCTTAAAGTGCCACACGACTCCTTGTTTTGTTTTGGTTTTTTTTAATTTTTTTTTGGCTGGACTAGACTAACATGGCTATCTCTTTGGAAATTGAAAGACAGAGCCAGCCTTGTTCCTGAAATGAATCTGGTGGTCCAAAACTCCAAAGGTTGGTGATAAATAAAAATGAAGACCTGAAGGGTTAATGAGGGAAAACTAACCCTTGCGACGTGGTGGCTTGACTAGTATAGGGCCAGGGTACTCTCATGTATATTTATTCAGATGCTCAGATTTCCATGTCCAAATCTAACTTCCTCATTTTCATAATATTGGCATGCTCTTATCCTATGTGTCAACATATTAACGCCTTTAGGCTCATTATCATACATAACACCTATTGCTAAAGCAAGTTTTGTGATTAAACATCTGTCACTGATTCTATCCTAAAATACCCAAGCCCAATATCAGTTCAGTGTTTCTGTGACTGCCTGATATTATTAATTACCAAATCCCACTCTTGAGCCAGCTGTTCCCAAAATTGTGTCACTTGAGCCATTTTATCTATGATAAGGGTTATAGGCTGATTTTACTTGTGCAAACTTTAAGCTAATGTCTTACAGGATAGAGGGCTGTAGGTTCCTTCTGTTACTGCTGAGTAAAATCAGATGGTAAGCTAACTTTACAGGCTATACAGTAGGGTGGTATTTTTGTTACCTGCACTAGGGCACTCCACTGTTACACCAGTCTGCAGGGTTTAAAGTATAATAAGGTTCCCCCATGCTTTCCCAATCCATAGGAATCGGGGGAGAAAGGCACTTATCCATACTCAATTCACACTCTAGGGCTCAGGTCACCCATTCCCAATCCATAGAGGTTCAGGTGTAAACTGGTTAATTTAAGTGCCCACCCTTTCCCAGTTTGTAAGCCCCAGGTATAATTTTCTGCAGGCTGGTTTGGTTTGGTTTGGTTTCTTTTTTAAAAAACCAGCAAAACACTGACACAGTAATATCCTTATTCTCTATTTATTAGCAATTTACCAAAACAGAATACATAAGCTGAGCATACTGTCCTCGCCACTTCCAGTAAGGCAAACTTCTTGTGGCCGATCAGACTTGATAATTTGGGGACTCCTGCTGCATGATTTAGTTGGCAGGGCGTTGAGGTCTGGTATCTCTGATCAAATTGGCTATGTTCACACACGGGGTTATTTCAATACAAGTTGTTTCGATACAAGTTGTATCGAAATAACGCTTTATTTCGAAATAAGTTAATTCGAATTAACAGTTTGTTAATTCGAATTAAGGAAAAAAAGCAGGAAATCGAAATAGCAAGTTCAGACAACAGTTATTTCGAAACGAGTCACTGTTGTTTTGAAACAACATGTTCAGACGGCATTGTTTCGAAACAACGTTGTTTCGTCCCCATATGGGGTTTAAGTTGTTTCGAAACAATGCCATTGTTTCGAAACAACGGAATCCATTGTTTCGAAACAACGGTGCGTCGTGTGAACATGGCCTTTCTTATTTCAAAACAACCTCTGTTGTTTCGAAATAAGACTGCTGTGTGAACACACCCATTGTGTCTTGCAGTTAGGTTCCAAAGAGCTTCCTTTTGGACTCCAGTTTATAGTTAAAACTTGGGTTCTTCTCAGCTGTACCATAATCAGTTATTTTAAATTAGAAAGCTACAAAACAACAATCTTAGCCCGTTATAAAACAGTTCTTAATTGACCATATCCTACCACCAAGGTTGATTTTAAACACAGTTAGTTATGTGACAGACAGACACAATCAAAGAACTAGAGACAAATCATTCAGATAAATGATAGAGAAATGGGCACCAGAAAGATAAAACAATAAGAAGCATAGATTTTACAACCATAACTATTAGGTGAAAAAAACCAAGGCCTCAGACCTTACATCTTCTGTCTAGAGTCTGACCAAGTTCTCCATTTCTCCTGCTAATTTTTGTGTTGTATCCTGCAGATATATTTTACATATGCAAATAAAGTGATCTACAGTTAAATTCCATGAGTGTGGAATAAAAAATTATTTTGTATTAAGCAAAATCTGAATTTTAATACAGTTCAAGTAGACAAAAACATTATTGAAATTCCTTTAATTGAACTATTAATATCTTGCAAGGAGAAGTTACAGCTTCCACTGGTTTAACTTAACCTAATATTTTTTGTAGCATTATGAGACCAGCAGCTTTTGGATTTGTGGTGTTGGGGGCAGGGGTAGAGGTGGCAGAGGAGGAAGAAACAGCAGGTTTGCTTGGTAAACTATGGTAACAGCTGTGACAGGTATGACAGAATGTTCAGGCAAATCTTGAATCATTTTAAGATACTGTTGTAGTCTTCAGGTGATTTTTTCCTTCCATATAGATTCCACTGTTGTTGTGCAGGCACACGTGATCACTGCCTTTTGAATAGCAATGTCTGTTGTGTGGGGCGGGGGAGGTCAGCTGGGCTTGCAGTTACTGCAGCTCAGGGTGTAGGAGGCACAGTAGTCTCAGCCCCCTCTTGGTTCCTTCAGGCTGAACCATGTGGAAACAGGTCATTGATAGTTTCTCTCTTGCAGCCTCCATATATAGAATCCCATACTCCCCACTCTCCCCTCTGTACAAAAGAGCAACTTGGTTGAAGGCAAAGCTCCAGGACTCAATATCTGCCCCTCCTATGATTCAGAAATGTCTATTATTGATGGTCATACTACATGCTTCCTTTGCTTTGATGAAGGGCATATGCTTTAGTGCTGCTTAGGTGTGCTGGGCTTTTTCAATGGACTCACTTGTGTCAAAAGAGGGCAGAATACAGCTCCATCTTTTGGAGGCCTCAGTGTTTCATCCAACTCAGGTGAGCCAGCCCAGAGACCATCTCCCACTAGTGAATCTGTTTACTTAAGTGTTCCTGTGAACCTCAGTGTCAACATGAGCTCTGGGGACACTCTCTCACATGTCCTGTTCCTTTGCTCTTTTAACTTTGGTGTGAGACAGAGATGCATGGCAAGGAAAACTTAGATCTCCATGGCCTGTGGCAGGGTTCAGCAACCTAGAAGATAAGAAGAGCCATTTTAAAAAATTCCTTCAATAACCAAGTGTTTTGAGATCTGCAATGGGTGTAACCTCTTGGTAGGAGCTGGGCTAGGGCGGCTTAAGTCTGGACTAACCACCGATACTAACAAGTTCGAACTAAACATTCCTTAGTTCAGACTAAGAAATTTCTTAGTTCAAGCTAGCAAAAGCCCAGTGTGGCCTTGGGCTAAGTTAGTCCAGACTAAGCCTCCTTAGTCCGGACTAACTTGCCAGTGTAGACATAGCCTTCATGGACAGAATATCTGAAATTACTATAGTTCCTGTAAGATGTAGGATAAGTGTCAGTCCTCAGCATTACAGTATTTCTTTATGGTGAAGATTATATTATAAGCATATAAAGTACATTGGAATAATTGTTCAGATACTTAACTTTCATTCCGCTATTGTGATGGTGGTTTTTTTTTTTTTCTTTTGAAGCTTGAAGTTCATGCCCCTCCAGGTACACCAGTTGGCTACATAAAACAAAACTGGCACCCCTGTCTGCCTAAGTTTACTATTCAAAATGAGGCAAAAACAGATATATTTAAAATCACTGGCCCATGCGTTGTGTGCAGCTGTTGTTCCGATGTAAATTTTGAGGTAGGTAAGATTGCTTTAAGTGTTTGTATTCCACCACTCGATTTTTAATTAGCTGTTTTTTTCAAAAATAGTTCAAACTCTGTAACTGGTCTTATGTTTACTACTGGCCCATTTCCCAAAAAAACTCAACTGTAATGTATTCAGTAACAACATTTGGGGTTTAGATGATCCAGGGCATTGCATATGAAAATCATTTAAAACACTTACCTAGATGAATAACCCATTTCAGTGATTCCCATAATAGATCAGCTTTCGGGTTACCAAACCATGAGATATTGAACATTTTTAGATAACATTTTATTGTTTTTTTTCCTTTCTGTTGAAGTGAAGCTTTTTGGCACAGATCAGAACAGGAGCTCCCAAGCCCTTAGCCCATGGGGCTCTCTCTGGCCGGGCAACAGCTGTGGAGGCCCCTAGCAAAGGAGAGGGGGAAGGCACTGGCCAGTGGGGAGGAGCCAGGAGCAGAGGCTGCTAGAGACAATGAGGCCAGGGCCATGGCCGACCAAGTTGCTGCCCAAGTGAAGGCCTACCCCATCCTGGTATCTGAGGGGAGCAGGACACCCCGGGGGAGTGACCTGGTCTGGAGCTGTCCTGTGGAGGACACTGCACTGGGGATGGTTCACGCTAAGCAGGTCCCCATGCTGCACACCCCAATACATCTGGAGGAATGGAGCAGAAGGCAGGGGGCTCACATCTGCCCAGGGCTGAGCTTATATGAGACTCACAGCATCGGCACAGCCCTTTATTTTTTAAATTTTAAAAAACCTTTTGGACATGCAGGCCACAAGTAAAATTTTTACAACCCTGACGGGCCACCAGTCTATGTAATTAACCAAAACTATTTGAATTTAATTAATTATAAGTAAAATTAATTCAATTTTAATTAATTACATTTTAATTAAATAGACTGGTGGCCCGTCAAGGTTGTAAAATTATATTTTTGGCCTTTGAGATGGGAGCCACTGGATCAGAAAGTACTTTGAATATATTGAAATTGATTCACTGTTGTGGTGTTCGGATCTCTTTAATGTTTATTGAAATAACAGTTGAAAATATCATTGTTATCTTTAAGATTTTGTAGTAAAATAGATTCAGTATACACTTCCTAATCAGCATATAATCTTCCCTCAGCACTATATACTTAAATATTATTAATTTAATGACAGCTTTCTAGAGCCACTGACTTAATTGTCCGGTAATTGATGTAAATGATCAAAATGAATCAGCACAATTGGATGGTTTAATTTTAGTATACATTATTTGATTTGACCTCACCTTCCTTTTTATGCTGTTTCCCAGAGTTTGAATCTGAACAACTGCTTTGATCTGCTGTTACAGTACGACCTGATCCCATGACTTAAACTTTCCTGCATTTATTTCCTCCCATTCCTCCCCCATCTTCAAAGTGTCTGACGAAGTGGGATTTTTCTTGCATGAGAGCTCATGCAGTAAATAAATTCGTTAGTCTTCAAGTGCCACAGGACTCCTTGTTTAATTCTGTAGTGTTGTAGTGTAAGGTTAATTAACCCTATTTTCATGTTCCAGATACTGGTTAATTCTAAAACAAGGTATAGTAATCATTAGCAAAATCTATTCTGCAAGATCAGTTTGGGGAAATATAGTAGCCATTGTGACATTATGTTCTCGGGAATACATATTTTACAGAGCTTTGAACGTTGAAAACTGGTTTTTGAAAGACGTAATGTTGACATGGCATATCCTTATTTTTGGAAAACTATCATGTAATCTTTTAATTTGTCACTTAGACACCTAATACTGGGTGAAGGAAACTTTTTAATTTACAACATTTCTAATAGTGTAGCCAAACCTTTTCCATTACCATGCTGTGCTGTGTAGCTAACATTAATATGAACCCAAGTTCTTGATTTACTGATGAAGAATTGCATACATATAACAATCAATACAAATGTGAACATCCTGAAAGTTTTTGAACAAGCATTTAAAATGATCACACTTCACAGAGTTTTTGTTGTTTTATTGAGTGGCAGAATTTTTTTGCTCTTGAAATCTTGTTTTATTTCACTTTAGGTGAAGTCGTTGGATGAAAGTTCTGTAATTGGAAGAATTTCTAAGCAGTGGAGTGGAATTGTAAGAGAGGCATTTACAGATTCTGATAATTTTGGAATCCAGTTTCCATTGGATCTTGATGTTAAGATGAAAGCTGTCATGCTTGGTGCTTGCTTCCTCATCGTAAGTGTGCCAGTTCTCTAGATCTGAACTACGAATATATGTTCATTTCTGTTCATCTCTATATTAAAATAATACTGGGATAAGACTTGATCCTGGACTTATTGAAGTTGGCAACACAGTTCCAATTGACTTTGAGGGTCCAGGATCAAGTTCCTAAGAAGCATGACAAATGAATTATTTCAGAAAATGGGATTATATTTGGTCCGATTTGAAGTACGGAATTATTGTTTAGAATTACTCTTGTTTATTACTTATGTGCTCATTCTTATAAAGTTTTACTCTGTTTCTATGCCATAAGTAATACCTTGCAAATCCATAGATATCTGATTTATAGCCTCAGCATACACTTTCTTATCAGTCATGAGTGGGAGTTACACAGCTACATGATAGGGAGTATTTTTGCTTTGTGGGGAACTCTCACAAGGTACCCATTTGCCTTTCAAATGACAAAATGCAACATACTTTGCCCCAGAGGAGCTCTAGATCTTCACTCTTTGAGTGACATTCTCCTTCTTCCGTGGTCAGAACATCTGAACTATATGTGGTTCCCCCACCACTACTACCTCAAGTCTTAAGGAATTCTTTTCAACACAAGGCACAAGTCGTCATTTGCCCAACTGACCCAAGTTCCAAAGGGGCAGCCCCATGTTAGTCTAGTTCAGTAAAATAACAAGGAGTCCTGTTGGACTTAAAGACTAACAAATTTATTTATTGCACGAGCTTTCATGGGAGAAAATCCCACTTCATCAGACACTTAGTGGGATTTTCTCCACAAAAGCTCATGCAATAAATAAATTTGTTAGTCTTTAAGTCCAACAGGACTCCTTGTCCAAGTCACCCAGACAGCTTTGGTTCCCAGGTCTCCTACCTATGCTGTTTCAGTCACCAATCAACATTCAGTCTTCTTCCATTCTCCTGAACCAAAGGAAGGGCAGCATCAAGCATTCCTCCCCAATCCTCAGGGCTTTGTTTTTGAATGAGTGATAAACTCTACAAGGTCTTTGTTTTGCAATTATACAAAGCATTCTTACTAATAGTAGAAAAGATTCCACTAGGAAAATGCTGTGCCAAGAAGTGGAAGCGCTTCTTTAAATGGAAGCAGGAAGGGGAAAAAAAAGGGGGGGGGGCCTTTTATCCTCAGAGGTTTCAGGTATTCTCCTTATTTTGAACTATATTTTCTTTTCCCCTCAAAGCAAGCGAGTCTTTCTGTCAACTTTTTACAAATCACCTATCAGCGATATGAACCTACATGCGTACTAATTTAGTGGGGGTGTCTCTGCCCCCCCCAAAACACTTGGGATACAGCCCTGGGCTCACCCCCACCCCCAAGCCTGAAACTATGCCCTCTGTCATGCCCTCCACCGCTCTCCCAACCCCTGCTGCCGGCAGCTCAGGCTCCTGGGATGGATCTGGCTTCTGCCACTAGCCCCAGGTCCTGAGCCAGCTTCTCCCACTGTTGCCAGCCTCCAGCTGGCTCAGGACTTGGGGCACTGTCTTGGACACAGAGGGCTCATGCCCCCTGTGGCCAGCACCAACAGCGCCTCCGCTAATTAGTTTACCAGATACCCTCCCCAAGGGCTGTCACAGGAGTCAATCATTCAAGTCCCTTATATGGGTTCTTCTGTGGTTAAAAGTTCATAAGACCTTTTGCACAGAACAACACATGCAGAGGTAGATAGCCTTTCCTTTATGCTGCCTGGGTCCATGATCTGCAGAAACTGAGAACAGGTGATGAACAAGACATACTCTGTCCTCAGGACATGACTTCAAAAGGTTGGGTCTGGAGGTAGGAATTTGCATGCCTCTCCTCTCCCAAGTATATCCTGTTCATTCTTGTCTGGTACATTGTTTAAAAGAGGTCTTTGATGCTCATAAAACTTCCCAGGCTTTATGTTAGTCATGTCTTCCCCATACAAATTAACATATAATCCCACAATAATACATAAACATTTATATCTTAATATAATGAACTTTTAAGAGACTTAATCTTTATTTAGTGAGTCTTAACTTAATTCAGTAAAGTTTGTCCAGGATATTGTGGGAAATTGCCATATCTGTTGCACCTTGATTCTTTAACAAGGTTACAGCACAGAATCTTAGATGCTTAGTGCAGTGTCACATCATTATTCCAATTAAGCACTAGCAAGATGATGTAACCTGTAACGTTAGGAGAGTGTTTGGAGAGAGCTGTTTGTTTCTCTGACTAGACCCAGTATTGCACTTTGAATCCAAATGAGCAGTCCTCACAATCATCATAGCATTGATTCCCAAAGTAAATATTTCCTTTTATCTCAAAACTCTTATCCTATAGAGACCATGTAAGACTCTTCCAGCTTGATTATGTGTTAGGTAATGAAATTGGCTAGGCAGCCAGTCAATACATTAATTCACTAAACATTTCTTGATTGCCATTTTTAGTTGAATTCTCCATATCACAGAACTCTACTGAGGGAAATGTGGAGGGTATAAAAATTTGCTTCACTTTGGATTTCTGTATTTGAAGGACAATCCTGCTTCTACCTTGAGGTTTTCACATCAGTGTGCCTCCATTGTAATGGACCTGTGTACCTCAAGGTGACACACAATTTTCCTATTCCTTTTCTTCAGGTAGTTAGGTCCCCAGATCCAGCCTACCTTGGAAATAAAGGGATCTTTCAGAACAGAAATGGAAATTGACATACAGAGATTCAGGTTTAATCATTAGGGAAAATTATCCAGTGCTTTGGCAGTAGGAGAAACTCCCTATCTCACACACAATGTAGTTAAGACATTTGTAATTTAGAAGAAAAAAGAAAAAAAAAGATGAAATTATCTCCTTGCTTTGAAAGTTGTCTCAACAAGAAAGAAATCAAGAAGCAGGGCTTTCCCCTGCTACTAATGACTAACAGACCTGGTTGTGTCCCCAACCTGCAAGTAAGCTGAAGTATGTAATGTAACACACATACAGTTATTACCCAACAGTGTTCTTTCTCTGAGCATGCTCAGATCCGATTTCCTATTCTTGGTACAAAAAACCTTTTAAAATGGTTAACTGAAAACACAACTTCTTTTGTTCATCAACTCTTATTTGGTAGACAGTGACTGGGTTGGTTCAGAAATCTTTATCAGTACTTCAATCATTAACCTAACAAATTTACTAAGACAGTCAACTTACAAGGTTGCATCAAATGACCCAAAGAGTATTTTCTGCAAAATAATTAGTTTTAAAAGAAAAAAGAAGCTTTAATTTTTTGAATAATATCTAAAAGCATTAAGATGTGTAGAAAAGACTTAATTGCATATTTGTTTTCTTTGCTGCTTAGGATTTCATGTTTTTTGAACAAACTGGGAACAAGAACCAGTCAGCAGGAGTGTGGCAGTAGGATCCACTGTTGGACTTGAAATTCTGTATACTTACAGAGAAAACCTTCACACTTTGTGCTTCTTTTCCTGCAATATGTTATAAAACTCCAGTATACATAAGATGACAAGTTACAAAGGTGTATCTGTGTTAGTCTATTCAGCAAAATGAACAAGGAGTCTGGTGGCACTTTTAAAGACTAACAAATTTATTGATCTCATGAGCTTTTGTGGGAGAAAATTCCACTTTTTTAGACCCTTGAAGATTTTTCTCCCAGGAAAGCTCATGCAATAAATAAATAAGTTAGTCTTTAAAAATGCCACCAGACTCCTTATTAACTTTGTGTACATTGGAGATGCTTAGATCTTTTGCTTATCAGTCTTTTCTTTTGTAACTTAAAGATCCTATTGCCCTATTTTATTTTTTTTTCTCCAAACAGAATTATATACATCTAATATAAGTATAGATTAGATCTGTATAACAAATGTGAAGTAATGTATGTGAATCTTCCCTGGCTGGGACTTAATTGGAAAAATATCTCTTTATTCTTCTGGGCACTTTATAGAAGACCTTCTGTGATACTGAAGCATTTATAGAAATCCTTTCATTTATGCAAAAATTATAGTTGATTATAGGACAAAGGCAGATTTTTATTAATATTCAACATCAGCAGTGCTGATATATAATAAATACAATTCTCTCTACCATCTATATATTTAAACACTCTAGTCCTTTATCTGATTTGCTGATACAGTCCATCCTCCATTTCCCTGACTATATGGGGGGAGGAGATGTCTGAATTTGTGAAAGTCCAGAACAATTGAAAGCCAGAGGGGGGGGTAGCCTAGGGGAGCACAGGGAGCCGGTGACACGGTGGAGGGGTGCTTTCCCTGCCACTGGCCACAACGTGGCAAAGGCCAGGCAGGGGCCTGCTTCTGCTGCCGCAGTCAGAGCCTGGACGGGAGGGGTGCTTTCCCCCGCCACGGCACCCCTCCCACCCAAGCTCTGGCTGCAGCAGCGGAAGTAGCCCCCCTACCTGCCCTTTGCCGCATTGTGGCCGTGGCAGGGGAAGCACCCCTCCAGCCTGGTCCTGGTGAGTCACGGCCACTGCAGCAACAGCATGGTCTACCAGGGGTGGGGGGGTGCCTTCCCCACTGGGCTTGGTGGAGCACAGGGCAGTGGCGGCAAGGTGAGGGGGAATTATGGATGGGTTCGGGGAAGCTGGTAGCAGGGCAGAGGGGACAGTCCGGATCTTCTGAAGTCCAGGAAATCAAGGACCAGAAAATCGAGGATGGACTGTATGTATTTTATCATAACAATTCATTATTTTGAAAATATTTATAATAGCCTAGTAGAGATTTTACTTCCAGATAAAAACATATTAAAATATTGTGTGAGAAGGAACAGAGGTATAGATGAAGGGTCTAATTCTTTCACGACCTTGATCTGCTTTGCAGTATCCAGATGTAAGTTCACCCAAAAGAAGTATACTGTCTTACTGTAATTGAATCATGTGATCACTCTCTAGTTGTTGTGGTATTGGCAAAAGTGATTTCTAAAACATTATATGCAGCTAGAAGTCTTTCAAAATTAACAGTTTTATATAAGCAATATTAAAGCATACAAAAATCCTCTCAAATATCATTTTCCTACTTATCTAGAACAGTGGTTCTCAACCTTTTGCAGGTTGCAACACAGCAGCATATTG
Source organism: Podocnemis expansa (assembly GCA_007922195.1). NCBI lineage: Eukaryota > Metazoa > Chordata > Testudines > Podocnemididae > Podocnemis > Podocnemis expansa. Next base: position 12,493,831 of record ML682006.1, read on the forward strand.
CGAATATATAGGGCACACCAGCCCACTCCCTCTAGGCCAAATCCAGCCATGTCTCCAGCATTCCCTGACACACTTACTGCTGGTGACACAGTAATGTGTCCTGACGCAGTGGTTGAGAACCACTGATCTAGAACACAGTGCATGCCTAGATTGAATATTTGTTACAACTATAGGCACTTCTTTAAAATTTGAAAAGCTAGACTATATATCAGTGGCGTCGCTAGCGTTGGGCACCTGGGGCATGTGCCCCGGGTCCCAACACTGGTGCCCCGGTTCTCTGGCCCAATCGGGCCAGGGATCCAGGGCCCGATCCCTGGTGGTCCGCGGCCACGGCGGCTGTGTCTCCGGCCAGGGATCTGGGGCTGATCTGGCTGTCCGGCAGGCCCCGCCCCCTGGCCCGGGATAGGGACAGGGGGAGGCCACGCCGCCGCCGCCCGCTACCCCGCGCTGTGGTGCGGTGCGGCTCAGCCTAGCCTGGCCCGGCGTGGCCGGAAACGGCTGCTGGAGGCTGGGCCTGCAGCCGCAGCCCTGGATCCCCGGCCAGGACCAGGGCTGCCACAGCCACAGCCAGGCCCTGGATCCCCAGCGGGGGACAGGGCCGCTGCAACCACAGGCTGCCGGCCGGGTCCCGGATCCCTGGCCGGGGACGGGGTCACTGCAGCCACCGGCAGCCAGGCCAGGGCTCCGGGACCCGGCCGGCAGCCCACCGTTGCAGCGGCCCCATCCCCGGCTGGGGATCCAGGGCTGCAGCCGCGGGCCCAGCCTCCAGTGGCCGCGCCAGGCCAGGCTAGGCTGCGCCGTGCTGCACCGCAGCGTGGGCTAGCTGGCAGCGGCAGCGCGGCCTCCCCCTGGCTCTATCCCGGGCCAGGGGTGTGTGGCCTTTTGGCTGGGGGCGGGGCCTGCCCTCCGAGGGGCGGGGCTGGGCCTGTGCCCTGGGTCTTTCCCTGCCCCAGTGACGCCCCTGCTATATATAGTGGCCTTTAAACTTATTTAGATGAATTTTTTATTTTTTGTAGAATTATTGGAAACAAGTGTAGGCCAAGGCTTATAACTACAGCGGGGCAAGAGGGGCTTTGCCCCAGGCATGCTAGAGCAGCTCCATTGAGCCATTCCATTAAAGGGCGCGTTCCTCACCGCTCACCCCGGGTTCTGGCCATTGTAAACAGTGCTGATTTGCTTAGTTACAGCTTTGGTGCAGACATAGCTTGTACTTTAGTAATTGTCTTTCACTTGCACAAAACTACATTTGATCCTAGGAGGTGGTTGCAACCCAAAAGGTAAGAGCCATTTTTAAAAATTCCTTCAGTAACGAAATGGTTTGAGAGCTTCAATGGATGTAGCCTCCTGGTAGGGGGCTGGAGGAGCTGGACCAGGGCACTTGTCACAGGTCCCATAGTTGGGTGGTGGACCTGGAACCAGGAACAGGCCCCCAGGAGGGAGGTGGGGGGAGCCTGGAGCGAGGTGGGGCTACCCACAAGATTTCCCAGTGGTGGGTGGGGAGGGGGGGAACATGGAGCCCAGCATCATAAGGGGGGGGCAGCCCTCTGTGACAAAGGCAGATAGGCAAACATGTCTAGAGAGAGAAGAAAAAAACAGAAACAATTAGTGATTTTCCTCTTTTTTTTTTTTTTTTTTTGCTCTGGTTATGTCATTTTCCCTCTGTCTACTCTTCTTCCTGACCACTGGTCTAGGCAATAGCTATCACAGGTATTTAAAAAGACTTGTTTAGTTAATTTATTTGGAAACAGAATATTAGATATGGGATTAGGGGGAGAGAGACTTTGGTTCCCATGATGTTGTTTTTATATAGTCAGTTTTCAGAGTAAAATTCTTGTCTCCTTTTGGTTATGGTTTATAAGGATATTTATTTTAACTGTGTAAACAAATATATTTTTTCAGTTCTTCTTCTCATAAGCACACACCTGCTTCTGAATTCCAGATGTTTATTATAGGCTAAAGTTGGCATTTTTTTTGTGCCTTCTATAATATTGACACATCTATTTTAAGTACTTTTTCACTTTTATGAGAACTCCTTCCTTTTGTTTAGTTATCCAGCCTTTTTCAATACACTGATTACTCTGCTGAAATAACAAAAAGCAGGTGAGACCAAGGACTTCTGCATAGTGTACGTACCTATCCTTATGACTTACTGTTTGTATTACCATTATGCTTTAGTCATGGACAAGGATTCTGTTGTGCTAGCTGCTGTATAAATACAGAAGAAAAAAGCAGTCAATGCCAATCTATCTATAAGATGAGAGCCAACAGGTGATACAAACAAACCAAGGCAGAAACACACTGAAACAGGCTGGTCAGCTTGCTAAGTTGCAGTCTCAGCACATCCGTAGCCTCGCCATTCTTTGTAGGCTTCCTGTAAAGAAGAGTTTTAAGAATGATTGTGAAGTGGGGTGAAGCTAGTTTTGAAGATGTTTACACCAGACACGTGTACATTTGTTTTAATCCCCCCATGAGAGTCAGAGTGAATAATACCTACAAAAATATTCCTTGCAATGATTACTGATTAACATGCCTACAGCTAGCCACACATAACTTGCCAAGCACCTTTTCCAATTTGAGTGAAGATACTGAAAAAGATTCACTTTAACCATCATCTGTTGTTATGCAAAGGAGCACTCAGGATCTTATCAAGGGGGAAAAGGCAATGTGCCACATTTATTATAAGAAACAAAATTAATACCTATCTTAGTACTATGAGCACGCGCGCACGCGCACACACACACACACCCAAACACACCAGTAGGTGTTCTGCAGTTGATAGTTACCAGTCCTGGTCATGGCTTGAGACCTCAGCTTGGGTTCATTGCTTGGAGTTTGTGGCTCGTGGCAGCTACCTGGCCAGGGAAGCTGGGCATGAGGGGGGGAAGCAGGGTCTTTGTCAGGTGCACACCGATGCTCCTGTCTTCCAGGTCTTGTGCAGAAGAGTTCCCCAAAGCCTTGTGATCTCACCCAGTCTTTTATACAGTTTTGGCTTCAATGGAAGTCTGAGTACTGGTGGGTCATGTTGCTTCTGTACCACTACTGATTGCTGGACAATAGCAGGCATGACAAAAAGTCCATGAGTGCTACTGAGTCACACTGCTCCTGTATGACCATTGATTACTGGACAATAGCAGATATGACTTTCAGCTTGTTTTTGATGGCTTGATTAAGTTTTAGTTGTTTTGTTTCTGGGATGGATCCTTTTCACACTCTTCAGCAGTTGGATGGACTTCACACCTCAGCAGGATCAACTGGCAGTTTGGAACTGGTTCACACATACATGCATACACCCTCTAGCCACACCTTGTTTTTAATCAGCTAAGAGTTTGGTACAAGGTGGAGTACAGTGATCAAAATGGAGTTTCATTTACAATATCGAGTATGGCTTAGAAGAATAACATTATTTCATACATTATAAAGATCAGGTAAGGCTTTGAATACAGCTACTAGTGATGAAACATATAGGCATGAACTTTCACAACTGCAAGCTGGGAGTGAGTGGCTCAGGGGCAAAGACATGGCTATTTTTTTCCCCCTAAACTGTAAGGCAAAAGGTCAGTAGTTTGAGTCCTGTGCTCCCCAGCTAACCAATGTAGTTGTATGGAGATGGATGTAACAAATGGTAAGCATTATACTTATAACAAAGTTACAAAGAGTAATTAATTATCAACATACAAAGAAGTCAAGCTTATAAGCAACCATCAGGTCTATAAACACACACAAAGATTAATACAAATAAAGGAAAGAATCAAATATACACTGGTATATGAAGATTGACACAAATGAAGGAATGGAACAATTAAGATTATGACTGAATACTATTAATAGGTTAACACAGTTATGAGTGACTTTTGCCCACAGATTCCTACATTGTCGCATTATAAAATTAAAATCACCTCTTTCAGCATTGCTATTGAGGATGTCAAAACAAAATATGGCAGCTGCTTGATCCTAGGTGGTATATGTTCTAATGTTTAAATCATGAGATCAGATATCTAGGGTCCAGCCAGACCACAGAGGTTGGGGGAAGATGTGGTTTTCAGCTTTGTAGGAATAGCTGGAGGACAAAAGATTCCCCTTAGACAGCCCTTAGATTGCTATAAATTCCTAACTTACAGTCCCTGGAGTTTTCTCCTAGGGATCATTCTGCTGTGTGAGGACTGCCTCAGAGTACTGTTTTGCACCTCAGCTCATTTAATAATCTAGTGGGAGTGGTCCTGCTTTTTTGGAAAGGGGTTGGACTAGATGACCTCATGGTGTCCCTTCCGACCCTATGATTCGTTTCTGCCAGGAGTGGGGAGCACAGGAATGCTACACCAGTTTTATACCACTTCGAAACTTTCTCTACATCAAGACAACACCAGCTATGGGCAACAGCTGGATTTTTCTTGCTTTTAGAAAATATTGATAATTTTGCTTCCCAGAGGAGGAGGAGGGAGAGAGGAAAACAAACTAGAAATAAACCTCATGTACTTCTTATCTAGTGTAGTATGTGTGGCTAATTTTATTTTAAATATCTTTCCAAAAAAAAAAAAAGTAACTAGCTCTCTGGCAAGTCTCAAACGATGGTTTGCATCACAATATTTCTATAATCATACCTGGTATGACACTTTCATTAGTAGGATTATTCAAAATACTTTTCTGTAGCTCACCCATTTTTGTTACATTCAAGACTCCTTTTACCTGCAGCATTTATTTCTCTTGACAGTGACTTGTATTATCTCTTCTATTGAAAAGAATGCTTTATTGCTGTCTATTGGCTGTTTTCCTTCCACCTGTTTGTTCTCTGCTTTAACAAGGTGGTACTTTCATTTTTATTTAAATAATAGATTGATACTGCTCCCATAAAAAAGTGGATAAACACCTGTTGAATGCACCTTCAATGCCAATAACATAATTTTATCTTCATATTAATAAACTTGTTTTTTATATTAAATAAAAGACAAACTCCATTTTTTCTATTTCAGTCAAAATTACATCTTTATTGAACTGTGCTAGCTGTCAACCAATATAGTTTACTTGTTTTACAATCTTTACACATCTGTTTCTTTACTTTAGCTGTTTTAGTCTCTGTGATTCCCACTATCTGGATTGCCAATTGACTTTAAACTTAAAAAGGGGGGGGAGGGGGGACAAAATCCTTCACACAAAATAATGCCAGAATTCAGTGCTGAAGTGACATGTGTCTAAGTTGCACAGAGGGCCATGGGATGTGTAGCAAAAGTGTTTTGAAGATTTTCTTTATGCTGCCAGGCCCAATCCCTTAGAATCTTCAGTGGTTCTCAACCATTTGCAAATTGCAACACACTTGACAGCATTTCACAACCTTACAGGACACACCAGTCCATTCCCTTGCCCCAGGTGAAGCCCGGCTATCTCCATAGCTCTCTGTGACACACTGACGACTGTGTCCTGACACAAGTGGTTGAGAACCGCTGCCTGAGATCACTTTATGCTGGCTGCAAGAGCCACAGAGACCGAACCCTCACTGAGTTTGTGTAGCAGAGGAGTGTGCCAGCCTTTCTCCCTCTTTCCCTGCTATGGCAGCAGTAGCTAACCTCAGAGGAACATGAGGCTCTGTTGGTTGCTACAGTGGGTTGATTGTCCCTGAGTTGGTTAACATTGTTCTTTAGCCTGGTGTCACGGCTGACTTATGTTGACAGTGCAATGTAAAGTGGCTGCACTACATCCGAGAATTTGCTCTAATATTTTTTGCTCCTTACATAGGTAGTCTTGATGCTTCAATGTCAGTTGTGCATCATGGCATGAATGTGGCAGGAATTACACAAACAGAAGAAAAGGCAGTCCCTGTCCCACAAATCCTAAAATCTGAACTCAGAATCATGTTTATATAAAGTTTTCAAATGCTACGTGGGTCCTGCTTTTCTGATCTTGGGATATACTACCCTCCATGTGAAGTATCTGGAGTTTCGCAGGGTCAAACACTTTAATATCTCCAGTAGCCTACGGCACACTCACAAACTTAATGCAAAACTCCCCTACATAGGAATACTGAATGTTGCTGCGAATTACTGATGGTAGATGGTAGCAGTGCAAACATGTATTAGCCATGATCACTACCAGTACACACATCAACAAAGGGCCAATCAGATCAGGAGTAGCACTATGTAGTAAAGTGTAATATGATAATATAAGTATTAACTGAAAGGACCAATAGTGTGTTTCTAAACACATCTAATTGCATTGTTCTAATTATGTTTTTTCTTCTAGGACATGATGTTTTTCGAACATTTTTGAGATGGTAGTTACGCAGCTATCTACTCCCATCAATGGATGATGGAAGCTATCTATGTCAAGATGGTGATAAAATTAAAAAAAAATCTGTTTTTGATAGAGTAACATTATGACAAATGATATGATGTTGTGTTCTATTATAGGTTACATTTTAAGAGCAATGCACTGTGATGTAAGGGCATAATTATCAGCGACAGCAGCCCAGTGAGAGTCACTACAGTCTCATTTCAGGGGCAAGGGTCTCCCTCTGAGCATCTTGTGTAACTTGAACTTTAATAACAAATATACCTTTTAAAGTTAGTTACTTTTTTTGGTGAGAGGTTAATTCAGGTGTGATACAACAATACTGTAGTCTTATAGTACATAATACTAAAGGAGATACATTTTGACCGTCTTAAGTTACTGATTTTAAGGCCTGTTATATTTTGTATTATATGAATTGGCAACAGGAAACTAAAAGGACATTAGAAGTTCAATCTTGTTTGCGTTGAAATTAAGGGCAAAAATCAGTTGCTTCAGTGGGAGCAGACACATTCTGCATGATAGCCCAAACAAACAGTGTGCTGACAGATTTACAGTGATTCACATGGCTAAATGTATTAGTGTTGCTTCATAGATGCTCATAGTCAACTGCTTTAGTTCTTTTTATAGCCCAATAAAATAGTCAAGGACCAGGATTTTCAGAGGAGCCTTTGGCTATGTCTACACTACAAGGCTTGGTTAAGCTGGCTTAATAAAGTCTACATTAAGCCAGCTTAAAGTAGACCTTATTAAGTAGGCTTAGCGTGTCCAAACTCAAAATGCCAGGAGACTGTCCATGCGTGTGGCAACAGGGCGGTCAGGGAGCTTGACATAGCCCAGCGATGTGCCAGCACAGCACTCCACATCCTCCCTTTGTTGCGCAAACTCCTCTAGCTCTGGACCGGGTGCCACAGAGCAACTGCCAGCGCAGGGTGCAGCAGTTAAGACTCAAACACTGGGACATGGCACATAGAGGAAAGTGAAGTCAAATCACCTGTTGTAATGGGAAGAAAATCCATAGTCATGATTTAATCCTGCTTTCACACAATCTAATCTAAAAGAAATAGCAATTTTCTTTCTTCCTGTGTGCTGTTTCCCAGTCTTTGAATCTTAACTACTTTGATTTGCTGTTAGAGTGTGACCTGATCCTATGTCTTACACTCCCCTGCATTTATTTCCTCCCATTCTGTAAGTTCCCCCATCTTCGAACTGTCTGAAGTGGGATTTTCTCCCATGAAAGCTCATCCAGTAAATAAATTTGTTAGTCTTAAACAGTGTCTCCAGTCTCCTTGATTGTTTTACAACAATATCAGGGGGGTCCTCTGAGAAGAGGAGACATGGGTTTGGACAGAGAATGGGGAGATACTCACGGTTGCACAGTGAAGGGGAGAGACAGGCAGGGTCAGGCTGAGAATGCGAGACTTGTGGGGTTGGGCTGGAGAACGGCAAGAGATGTGGGGTCAGGCTGAGGTGCGGGCGAGATGCCAGGTTGGGCTGAGATGGTAGGTCGGGCTGAAAATGGGGGGAGAGGCTGAGATGTGGGAGAGATGCTAGGTTGGGCTGAGATGCTTGGTTGGGCTGAGAATGGAGGAGATGCCAGGTCAGAATGAGATGCCCAGTCAGGCTAAGATGCGGGGGAGATACCGGATCAGTCAGGGAACATGGGGAGTTTGGATGTCATGCACAATGCTGGAAATGCTCCCAGCTGTGTTGTGCCTTCTCTCCAGCCCCCATCCTCATGTTTTCTATAGTTGGGAGGCCAATTAAGTCAACTTAAGGCAACTCCCTGGCCACATAATAAAGTTGACTTAACTGTAAAGTCGACTTTATAAGTGGAAGTTATAAAGTCAACTTTAGTGATGGAGAAGGTCGACTTTGTTAGCTTGCAGTGTGGCCTGGGCTTTATTTAAGTTGACTTAAGGGCACTTAAGTTGACTTAAAGCCTCAGTATAGACATAGCCAATGGTTCATATCTAACTCCCTTAGGCTTCTTGGAAAATTCCATCCTATAGCTAATAAAGTCCTTTACTGACTTCTAATAAATATTTTCTACTGCTGTGTGCTTAGTTCCATTAGACTGAATCTTCTCTGTTTATGGTTGCTAGAACACTGTCCTTTAGTAAACTATTATTTAATCAGACTTGTGGTATTCTTACTTGTGTTGATTAACTCATAACTAGTCCCACTGGACTACTTGTGGAGTGAAGTGCCTCTCCGTATAAATAAAGGCATTTCAAGTCAGTCAGACTTAAATTACAGCAATCTAAAGACTATATTCTCCAGTCTCCTACATCTGAGAAATCCTCCCTTCCTTGTTCAGGGTACTTATGGTGGTACAATATTCATTCCTCTATACAGGGGATGCAGGTGGCAGAAGAAAATCATGCCACATAGAAAATGGTCAATGACTTTTCCATACCAGAGAAAATTATCTTGGGTGTAAACACAATAAAGGGCACAAATTTGTAAGTCCATAATTAGACCTCTTTAACCACACAGTGTTAGAATATTAGGCCAATATCAAGAAAGTTTATTGAACTGACAAATATATAGGTGGGAATTTATTTCTACATACAGTTATAATACAAAAGATTCATACATGTATTACTATCAAACATTCTTTGAAGATATGACAAGAAAAATCTATTTCTGGTATAATTCCTTTGACTTCTACTGGATTATAGTAGCCATAGCTTTCTTACCTATGTGTAACTGCAAGAGGCATTATCAAAGCTGTTTTATGAGACAACTAGTTAAGTCTCTATTTATTTCCTGTATTTTGCAAATAGCTAAAGAACTGTTTTTTTGTAAAATGATAAATCAGCATTTAGGTTTTTTCAGTATGAAGATTCTCAATGCAGATATGACATTTCTCCACAATGCTTATTTCTCACTCACCATTTAGCCTCCAACAATTTAATTAAAATCTACTCATTCCTTAATTTCTTCTACAACCTGTTGGTATCCGAAAGGGCCAGATTAAATCCTGGCATAACTCCAGTGAAAGTGATAGGACAGTTTCATCCTATGTGCCACACTATCATGCTTTACAAGCTTGACCACAGCCAGCTTTAATACATCACCAGGAATGCTAGCGTTCTCCTCTTTTCTTATCAGCAAGACAATAAGGCAATCCAGTTTATCTTCCCATTCATAAATCCAGGTTTTGGAAAGGATTATAAGATTTTCAGCTTGCAGTGCTTTATTCAGTTCCATCTTGGTTATATAAAACTGTTACATAAAACCTTTATAGATTCACAGATGGATTTCTCTAGATCTTTTAATGACCTCTCCAGATGTATCATGGCTATAAACTTTTATCTCAAGCTGTATAGGCCAAAATACAGTCATTTAATGGAACCAGAGTCTCTGTAAAGTATGTAGAGAGACATATCTGGTGTGATTTTTTTCCCTCAGAAAACATCTTTATCTCAGTTTCAGCAATCAGTGCATTATAAATAAATAGGTCAAATCTTAATTTTTTTGGCTTGGGCAAGATCAGCTTTAATGCTATTTGTTGGGGGAGAGCAGAGGAAGGGAGGGTACATTTTCAAGCTGTGTACAGTACATTACAGTAAAGCATCTATTAAGAGCAAGAACACATTAATTCCTACATGTTTTTGAGGAAATGTACTGTTAAGACCCTTTTTCAGTTCAAGAAGGAACTCTGATGGCCATGATACTCCCCATCTCTGTTTTCCTAGTAAAGGAAAGCTTCACTGAAATTGATAGTGTAATAGCAGGAACTGGAAGCTCAAAGCTGATCAAGGGGAAACTTGGACCCAGGGAAACTGCTTCATCAGCCCAGGGAAGTGGAAAGGAAGCAGCTAGATCCTAGAGAAGCCTGACTCTCTTAAGACAGCTGTAAGTCATTGTTAATCATTGGAATGATCAAGAAATAAATGCTCAGCCCAGGGGAAGAGACAAAATGTTTGAGGGAAGAATCCTGCTGTCAGTGGGAGTATGTGGTACGTACCAGACATCTAAGTGTTGCCCATGTTTGTGCTTTTACTGTGACTATTTCTAAAGGAGTACCTGTGTTAGCTAAGTTCAGCAGAATAAGCAAGGGGTCCTGTGGCACTTAAAGACTAACTATTTATTGCATGAGCTTTCATGGCAGAAAATCACACTTAGTTGGATGCTTTGAAGATGCAGAAACTTACAGAATGGGAAGAAGATAAATGCAGGGAAGTGTAAGTCATGAGATCAGGTCATACTGCAACAGCAAATCAAACCTATTGTTAAGATTCAAACACTGGGAAACAGCACATAGAGGAAGGTGAGGTCAAATCATCTGTTGTAATGAGAAAAGAATCGATAGTCACCATTTAATACTGCTTTCATACAATGAAAGCAGATTCAATTGTGTGAAAGCAGGATTAAATTGTGGCTATGGATTCTCCTCCCATTACAACAGGTGATTTGACTTCACCTTCTTCTATGTGCTGTTTCCCAGTATTTGAATCTTAACAGGTTTGACTTTGTTACAGTATGACCTGATCCTGTGACTTACACTCTCCCACATTTATTTTCCTCCTGTTCTGTAAATTCTATCATCTTCAAAGCATCTGACTAAGTGGGACTTTCTCCCAGGAAACCTTATGCTATAAATAAACTTGTTAGTCATTAAGTGCCACAAGACTCCTTGCTGCTTATGACTATTGTAACTCATTTGGTATATTTCCTGGTGCCCCAGCCCATGAGGACATCACCTTTCAGATTTGAGAAGTGTTGAGGAAAGCTTGAAAATGTGACCTGTGTGTAACTCAAAAATTCAAAAACCAAGTGGTAAATATAAAGAACCCAAACCCATCTTAAAAGCTCCTCTAAATTTTTTGAAGCTGCTCTTGATTTTTTTGGTAGGGAGGACGAGAATGGTGTCATGATTTGAGTGCTTGGGTTTGCAAAACTGAACTTTCTAATTTCTTTGACTAGCCTACTGAAAGTTTTCAGGTGACTCTAAACTTCAGGCTAATGAGGCTTGGCTTTGTTGAGCTATCAGCAAGAGAGGACTGATTTCAAATAGATTGAGCACTTGTAATTCCCACTGATTTCAGGTGTAGTGGTGAGTGTTCAACAGTTTTCAATACAAAAGATGTATTTGTCAGGGGCCAGGCTGCACCAAAAAAAAAAAATCTGACACCCTCAGCCCTCCTATCAGATGTCAAGATTTTCTCTATTAAGATGTGGAGAGAAAGAATCCAAATGATCACCTACTACAAAATATAGTCCCTCCCCTATAATAACCACAGTGCAATATATAAGAAATAGCCACATTTCAGTTTCTTACTTAATTTGTAACCAATCCTTAACTAAGGTGAAATCCCAGTTGAATTTTTTGGAATGGACATAGCATAAGAGTCTCAAGTTTTGGACATGTACAACAAGCAAATATGCCATATAAAATGCTCAATTGTAACCCCAACCACTAACCATCATACACATACCCTGTGAACATGTTAAATTTGAGCCATGTAAGGTAAGAGCTAATACCATTAAAAGTCCAATTTACTTCCATAGGATTAGTCACAGTAGTAACTCAACTGCCAGTAGCTTTTGCAGGTTGAAAGGCAGCTGTTGTTTCTCAGTACCTGCCACACATAGCAGAATGGAGCAGTGGTTCCCAACCAGTGGGCCGGGGCACAATGGTGTGCCACAGGAACACCCAAAGTGCGCTGCGAGCATCCCCGAGAGGTGGAGTTAAAGTTCCCTCCCTGCTCAGCCCAGCCCCATAAGCTGTGCAGGGCTGGGAAAAAGCAGGGGTTAAAGTAAGTGGGGAGGCACTGGAACACAGTTCCAGGGCCCCTATTTTTCGGCAGGCAGCGTTTTGGTCCCCCTAAAACTAGGGGAAGGCACTGGCACACGCAGTTCCAGGCATCCCCCTAAAAATAGCAGGAGCAGCCAAAATGCACAGTTCAGGTGGCTCCACCTTAAACCTGGCTCCTCCTTATGCCCAGCCAGCAGAGAGCTGGAGGAGGCTGGGAGTGTGAGAATCTCCCCCTGCAAGGCAGAGCAGGCTCCTGTCAGCCTGCCTGCAAACAGCCCAGGTAAGGGCTGGGGAGGGTGCACTGCTGGGGGTTGTGTGGGGCAGGTGTGTGTAGCAGAGGGTGGGTGGTTGGGGGGTGTGGCTGGGGCTGGAAGGGCCATCACAGGCAGTAGGGGGCTGGGGGAGGGGAGGGAGCAGCAGTGGGGTGAGGATTTGCCCTGGGTGGCAGGGAGCCACTGAAGAGAGGCAGGAAGAGGGTGCTGCGCCATGCTCCCCTGCCCTATGTTCCTACTCCCCAGGTTCCCCCTGCCCCCCCCCACAGAGCCACTCTTGTTCTCCCTTCCTCTCTTGCACCCTTGTGCTGTTCCCCACATGGCTGCCCTTGTGCTCTTTTTGCCATCCCTGCCCTGTTCTGCTCTCCAGACTCACTCCTGCTACTTCACATGACTTCCAACCTCCCGTTTTGCCACCCCTGCTCTGCTACCCCTACTACCATACACAGCAGCATTTCTGAAACACTCTGCCATGGTTCATGAATATTGATAAGTAATTTAAGTTAATTTAAATATTCATGAGTTTTTTTAAATGGTGGTGTGCCTCAAAACATTTGAAGGTTTCAAGGTGTGCCACAGCAGAGAAAAGGTTGGGAACTACTGGAATGGAGGCTTAAATAGCAAATGTGGAGGCAATGTACAACAGGGGGCAGTGTTATCATAGTTTATTTCAACATGTAAAAACTGATCATAATTTGCATGAACCACTGCAATCCAGTAATCATTCTTTTTGGGAAGATCATAGATTACACTATCATTCAGCTATGTATTCCCTGACTGCTAGATTTAGAAAGTCTCTCTCCCACCCAAGCATCAGATTCTTAAATTTCAAAATGCAGGCAGAATTAGGAAATTAAGAATACACACAAGAATACATACATTGTTAAACTATAGTAACAATAACATTAATTTCCAAGGGGCAGTCAAGTTAGTCTAGTCCAGCAAAAAAACAAAAAAAACAAACAAAGAAAAAGTCGTGGCACTTAAAGCCTAATAACGTCAAAGACATTCTGGGTTTTTAGTAAAAATTAGTCGGTTAATGAGCTAAGCCACTTATATTACGTAATGAAAAACTGCAAATATTCCACAACAGAGAAAATAAGACATCAAAGGCCAACTTTATCCCAGCTGTATTGTCAGAGAAATCATCAAATTGCATCAGATGAGTTTAGGCCACTGGACATTGGAGCGCATAGACACTGAAGTACTATACCTTTAATTTACAGTTAATTTCAGTAATACTGGACCTTAGAAGTGCAAAAATACATGACTTAGACCAGAAGTAGGTAGTGCAGCAAGAAAAGCTGTTCATAGGGAACTGTGGGATTCCATTCCATGTTTCCACTCAGCTCTTATCCACGTTGATGCCTTCTGAAGGTTTAATCTTTAGCTCCCCTGGTTATCAAATTAGGCCAGCTTACAGCAGTTCAACAAACCAGTGTTCTCCCCTAATATTTTCAATTTATTTTAAAACAAACAAACATAACTAAAGGATATAGTCTCAAGTGTGGGGAGAAATGTGCACAGTAGCCAGGGCATTGTTCACAAAGATGGTTTAAAGCTGCCTTTACGCTGCTGTAACCCACCTAATATGCAGCCATTCCCCTATTTGTGGAATCTGCTTAGAGAACTGACCTTAACCACCCCCCCTTTTTCCATGCTCTGTTGGCAACAGAGCGGGTATGAGGTAAAAGCCACTACATAAGTTAGTAAACAAGTTTCATGGTTTCCTGCAGATTGTGGGACAGAGGCATAGCGTAATGAGCAACAGCAGAGGCTTATTTCAAAGATAAGTGGGCAAATGTTGCTAAACTGCCATAAAAGTGTAAAAAATTATGCACATAGAATACAACATCCTTGCAAATGTTTGTTACAGGAGCGCAGCAAGCAGTGGGTGGCAAATGCTATACAGGGAAACTCCCAAACAAACCATAGAAGCTGAGGTTCATGCGGAAAGCTACAATTAAAACTGTTGGGGAGAAGTAGAATAAAAACAAAGCAGGCACAAATTTAAATGTCCTACATATAATCTCCTAACAGCAGTACCAGTGGGAGTCATGAACCATTTTAAACCTTGAGGGTGTGGCCTGACATCAATATTTGACTGGTGTCATGCAGGTGTACATAGCGCTACATTGTGTACACAGCAGATTTCAATTCAAGTCCTGATACACTTCCTATGGCACTACAGTATATCAGCTTTTGTGAAAATTTAAACTCTTCAATGCCAGAGACTAGAGAGACAAAGTGGGTATTGTAATATCTTCTATTGGACCAAAAAAATATTATCCACCTTGTCTCTTTAATATCCTGGGACGCACATGGCTATAACAACATTGTAATGACTACCAGTATTCACAGTTTCAGTGGTGTAAAAACCCTTACACATGCCTTACAACTTGTACTATCTTGCACACCTGCTTAAATTTGGCCTATTTTGGCCTATTTTCTGCTCATTTAACCCAAATATGTAGCCTGCACACTGCATATACCAGTGCTGAATGTGTCCCACTATTCTTTATACCTGTTTTATAGCCTTTCTCCAGTTATCTGTGACAAATCCTGGTCCCACTGAAATGCTATTGGCTTAATGGGACAGATCAGAATCTGTACTCATTCGTCTAGGTTTTCCAGATCAAGCTCTAAAAGAATTAAAACTTGTGTATAATTGGAATAGTTAATTGATTACATCTGAGATGCTCTGGATTTACACCATTGTAAGTAACAGCAGTATTTGGCCTAAAGTGTTCGAATAAAGTTAATTATAAATGCTGTACATTTCATGAAAATTCACAAGGGAACTGCAAGCAAACAGCTGAAGCCACCTCTGTCCTCTGTTATACCCATGCAACCAGCTCCATTGCTAAGAACTGATTAAAAATGGGGTTGTACAAGAACACCAAGGGAGACTTTAGCTTGCTACCTTTTTTATAATTCAGTATAAAAAGAAAGATGCAGTATTTTCCTGCTTCACAAAGAAATAACTTCCCATTCTTCAGCAGCAGTGCGTATGTGGAAGTGTGGGCCTTACCATCTACAATCACTGTTTATATCCAGACTCCATTGACTGCCAAACCTGAGGAGGGAGGATGTGGGAAACCAAGTCTAGCAAAGCAGTCGAACACAGACAAGGGTTCACTGTGCTGATCTTCCTTTTACAGTGGCTAAACTATGGAAAGGCCAAGAGCTGCTGTAAATTAACATAAAAATGTGCCAAATACTGGAATGGAATCTAGCAGCTGAAATCAACAAGAATTCACCTTTTTTTTTTTAATTTATTCCATGAAAAGATGAGTTGATCAAACAGGTGAAGTTGGGAGGGATGGGAGTCAGGGGAGAGAATATGCTTGATCTAAACCCATTACATTTGCTTGAACTGTCTGTGGTCCATTTTAGCATTCACTTCCAGAGATATTCTTATCAATAACTTAACAGAGGAATAGTTGCCCAAATATTGGAGAAAAATAATAAAAAAACAAATTAGGGAATTATAAATGTATATATTCACTTAATAATGGGCTTATAAGAGTTATGATGAGCCATTCCAAGAACGGAACAATACTATGAAATACAAGTGTGCAGTCAAAGCTAATCAACACATCCTCAGTTATGAATATCAAATTCTCCCAGCCAGCTACTTGCACAGAGCTTTTCCAGCTCCATAACTATAGAAGATAGTTATTCACCAATAATTTTGAATGCCATGTAGAATTGAGAAAAATAATTGTTAATGGAAAAGTTGCAAACAGAAAACAAGTTAAATTGATCAAAATGTTTAGTAAGATTATTTATTATTAATTATCCAGCTCTGTCAGAAAAGGAAAAATAAGATACAGGTTATGAAATCCATTAAAGTCTGATGTTAAGAGTTGGATTAATCCAAAACCCATTGAAGTAAGTGGGAATTGGATTAGGGCTTAACTTTTTGTTTTGGTTTTGTTTTGTTCTGAACACTGTTACCAAGAAAATAGAAGTTGTAGGGGGTAATAAGTGAACACTCTTATCATAGGCTTAATTCTGCAATGGTCCGAGTACCAGTTTTAAGGTACAGAATGGTGGTTGAGGGGTGTTTAGCACCTTGTAGGTGGCATTCAACGTGTCACAGAATTGGGCCTTAGCACCTAAAATCTCCAAGTAAAAAATTAGCTACGCCAACTGTACTCTTACCTAAAAATTCTCCTGAGTTAGATACAGGTATGTCTTTATATTTTAAAACAAACTATTTTTAAGCATCAAGATTTTAAATGTATGTTACAAATGCAAGCTGATTACAACAGTTTTGCAAAGTGTTCATAAATGTATCATCCTTGGCACAAAATCTCAGTTTCATTAGCTACATTATCCTCTAAAACATACTGCACTAATGAAACGGAATAGGAAAAAATATTAGAGTAGAGTTGTAAAGATGGTAAAATCTTGTCAAGCCAGAAAATTTTTATAGCTTGTCCATGAAAGTTATTTTTTCTTGATTTATCATACAATATCTAAACTAGTTAACTGAATTAGTAGTTTAAAAAGACATTTTGCCCTCCTGGAGATTCCTGTTTGTGTGAAGCTGTAGCTAACACTGGTTCTGATGAGCTCATATTAGCAAATGTCAAAAAACAGACAAATGTCAGGAACAAAAGAAGACTTTCTTGAGTATGCAGGTCTGTGTACCAATATATGGGGCACTTTCATTTTATGGGTCTGGAAAGCATGCAGTGGAAGTACCAAATCACATACCCTAAACTAGAAAAACCTTCATAGAAGGATAAGGAAACTTCAGATGTTTCTTGGAATTGTCTCATCAAAGGCAGGAATATTGACCCTGGCAACCATGGAAATCCCAATATCTATCTCTGTTGAAGGTCAGGGATCGTTGGTTATGTCTACATTACCAGACCTTATTAAGCTGGCTTAATAAAGCCCTACTTTAAGCCAGCTTAAAGTAGACTTTATTAAGTCAGTTTAGAGCATACATACTCAAAATGCCAGGAGACTGCCCACGTCTACACTGGCAGCTGCTAGATCACCCTAGGAGTGGTGCATTGTGGGTAGCTTGCCCACAGTACACCACAGCAGAAGTGCCCCTCTATCCCAGTCACTCCTCTACTGCAGGAGTGAAATTTCTCCTGTTGTAGATTGGTTTTTGTCTCCAGGGGAATATCGCCTTTGTCTGGAAACTACAGAATAGTGCTATGACTGAATTTCATAACCACTTGAGATACATCCAATTAGTGGGTTACAAATAAGTGTTGTGTGGATGTCGTGGATCTGTGGTTTTTATTCCTTAACCTGAATTCCAGACTTGAGCTGGGAAAATAGGGAAGGGTAGATAGAGATTGTTGACAATACTAGTAGGGGCTGGATTTCTTAGGGAGTATACTTTTAAAGCTGCCTCTTTACCCAGAGAGGAAGAAGTTGAACATTTGCAGTTCAGGGTGCTTACTTCCTGCCAGAGGACATGAAGGTACAGGTTGACCTGCCAGGGCTCCATTGACTACTGGACTGGTGCTAGAAGGTTCATTGCTTTATGAATGTCCTCTGACAAATTTAAGTTCCACTAGTTCATGATCACTTTTTATGATTGTAATTCTGGGATCCCTGGGAGCTCAGGTGATTTCACGTTAGAATTTCATAATTCAGATGATCATTTTACGACTTTGTATATCTATTTTTAGGCTGTCATCCCATGGTCAAGCGTGATGCATTAAAACTGGATCACTATTATCTATGTGCTACCTGCTGTTTTGTATAGTAAGGTCAAAGAGTTGCGGTTTGCACTGAGACCAGGAAATGTTGATGTTACTGGTATTTCCGTGTCTTTCCCCCATATTACCCTTTCAAAATGACTAATTTTACATCTGAAGGCTTGTAATTGTTCAGGAGACATTAATGTTAAGGGCCTTGATCTAACTCACTTAAACACATCTAAGCATGTCCTCTTGCCTTGCATGGGTATACTTTCATGCTTAATTAAATTTAAAGTGATTAACTACCTTGCAGGATTGGGACCCAGCTGCAGTGGTTCATTAAATATAAGCTTGCAAAATAATCTTAAAACTGAATGGATAATTGGAGAAAATAGCTGGAGCATAATCAGAAAGATTTGATTGATTGGTGAGTTATTTCGGGTTTTTTTAAGTTGACTCTCCCATAACCTGTCAGGGCTAGAAACACTTTAGTGGATATACTTTAGAAAAGACCTAAGAACCCTTTTTAAGCACTAGTACATGAACCAATATACCACATAATGCTTATCTTTGCTCTGCTCTCAGAGAACATTTTTTTTATAAAACTGGAATGTGTAACTACCACTTTAGGAACCAGAACGTAGTAAAACACTGACATTCCTACGTGGAGAAGAATTTCAGAATCCCCATATTGGTCACTGCCATGAACACAGAAAGGAATACATTTTCAAATGCAACAAGAGAATTCTGATTTCAGAGATACTGCCCTTCTAAAACTAGGTATAACTCCTTTATATGTGAACCAATCTAAAAAAGAGGCTTTCCTATAATTGAGGGATTTAAAGAAGGTGACAATATTCTAGGCCAGTGGCTGCCAACCTTTTCTCTGCTGTGGCACACCTTGATATCTTCAAATTTTTTGAGGCACACCACCATTAAAAAAACTCATGAATATTCAAATTAACTTAAATTACTTATGAATATTCATGAACCATAGCACAGTGTTTTGGAAATGCTGCTATGTGAGGCGGTAGAGGTAGCAGAGCAAGGGTGACAAAACAGGGGAGGTCAGGAGTCGTGTGCAGTGGCAGGAGTGAGTGTGGGGAGCAGAGCAGGTCGGGGTGGCAAAAGAGGACAAGGGCAGCCATGTGGGGAGCAGCACAAGGGTGGCAAGAGAGGAGAGGAGAGGGGAAGGGAGAACAAGAGTGGCTTTGTGGGGGACGGGGGGAACCTGGGGAGCAGGAAGGCAGGACAGGGGAGCATGGCGCAGCGCCCACTTCCCCCTTCTCCACAGTGGCTCCCTGCCACCCAGGGCAAATCCTCACCCCACTGCTGCTCCCTCCCACCCCAGTGGGTCCCGTCCTCCCCAGCCCCCTGCTGCCTGTGATGGACCCTCCCATCACTGCAGGGGCCAGAACTAGACCTCCAGCCCCCAGCTAGACCCCCCCCCACAGCCACCCCATCATCCCCCAACCAAACAGCCACCCCACAACCCCAGCTGCACACCCTCTGCTACACAGCCCCTCCCACCCACCTCTGCTACACACACACACCTGCCCCACACATCCCCCAACAGCCTTCCCCCCCCCCAAAGCCCTTACCTGGGCTGTTTGCAGGCTGCCTGTTGTTGTTGCTGCTGCACCCTGCTGGGGGGAGATTCACACACTCCCACCTCCCACAGCCCTCTGCTGGCTGGGTTAAGGTGGAGCCACCAGAACTCTGCATTCCCGCTGCTCCTGGTACTTTTAGGGGGACCCCAGGAACTCCACCTTCCAGTGCCTTCCTCTATTTTTAGGGGAGTGGAATAGTGCCTGCCTAAAAGTAGGGGCCCCAGAACTGTTTTCCGATGCCTTCCCCCTTACTTTAACCCCTTCCTTTTCCCAGCCCTGCATAGCCCATGTGACTAGGCTGAGCAAGGAGTGAACTTTAATCCCAGCTCTCGGGGATGCTCACGGCACACTGGTTGGGAACCACTGTCCTAGGTTACTGCATGCCAGTCAGCCGTAGGAGCTAGGAGAATTTTTTTTTCTGTGATTTCTTTGCACATATATCGGAGAACTCTATTAAAATATAATGCAAATGTAGTGTTATCTCTTTTTTGACCAGAGCAGGTGGCTACAAGTTGGTGTCTAGCAAGTTTGTGTGTGTTAAAAGGAAAAACTGATGTTGAAGTCAGGTATTTCTTTGACACAGTTCTGTTATTTAAAAAGAATGTACGATGTTCTCTTTTCCCAGAATACAGAAGGAAAAGACAGTGTCTTTATTCACAGTTCCAAACTCTTTCCAACCAGCACTTTGCCTAAAAGCTCTCTCTGTAGGCTTTTGCCTCAGGGCCATGTTCCTTGTGCTTGTTCTGGCTGTGTCTTTGGCTTTCTGCTGTTTTTCCCCCTCTGTCCTTCTGTGATGTTTCTACTAGTTTTCAAACCTTTGGCTCCATCAGTCAGCAGCCAGTGAAAACCGTTCTTCCTTGATCTCAGATCTATATAGGCTTATAGCCATTATAGTCTTATTGGAAGGCTGCTAGCGTGGTTTTAAAATACTTTTTCCTGTGTTTCAGAATCCAAAGGTAAATCATCATGAGAGAGATCTCAGAGGGGTAGCAAGCACAGCTGTCCCCGTACTTTCAATGTGGAAGACATTTTTGCTGAATACCACAAAAATTGAAATCCAAAGGGTTGACTTCAAGCCTGGGCAATGTGACAGAATTACAAGGCCTTCAAGTGCCTCTGGCACTTTTGGCTTGCTCTTCTCAGTGTTAGGCTGTCAGGGAACTGGACCAGGCAACTATTGTCTGGACCCCCCCCCCCCCAAGATCTTGACCAGCACTTCCCGACCTTTCCCTTTATGTGGACCACTACATTGTCATCAAAAGATGTTGTGGACCACCATGTGAACAAACCATTTTAAACATTTTTTTTCACAGAGCCTATCATTGACAGGAGTCAAACTTGTATATCAAGGGTATTAAAAACGTAGTTATTTCTAATAATTTATTATGCTCACTGACAGACATATTGCAGTCATCACAGTATATTTACCTGCAAAACATTTAGCTGCAGTAATTATTTCTCCCGGCCCCCCCCCCCCCCAGACCACCTGCAGTACCCTCGGCCCATAGGTTGGGAACCACTGGTCTAGACAAAAGGCCTTTAGAAGGTGAACTGGAGGGTCACACTAATGGAAATGCTCCTGATACTTCTTTTGGCCAAACTGGACAAGCCCATCAGAGTTATCTAATCTAGAGACCTCACCTTCCTGAAAAGGTCAAGTGAAAGGGGCACAGATTACTTAAATCTGTGGCTGAGGCCTTTTACTTTTAAACTGAAAACCAGATTCCTAATGTCTATGACCATATTACTTTTTCATCTTCCCTACTTTCCTGTTTTGGTGTCCTGGGCAAAGTAAAATGCATTTTGATTCTAGGTGATGTGCTTTTTTGAAAAATCTAACTGTCCCAACTCACTGAAAGCAGCCGCTCTGCAGGCATTAGTGGAGGTTCTCAGACTGTCCTGTCACTCCGGGTAGCGGCTAGCAGGCTCAGTCACTGGGTAGCACTAAAATGCTGACTTTCTGTCCTGACTGAGGTAGCTGTCAGAGGGATTAGAACTAGAACTGTGTTTCTGTTCAGACCCTGCACCATCTGCACCCCTCCCAAATAAACAGACTTCAAGCTCCCCCTCTGGTCTTAAAGACAAAAATATTTGCATGCTTTTATTCACTGGCTTGAGAAATAGGACTGAAAAGAAACATTCAGGATCTCTGAATAAACTTCACTTTCACATTCTCCAGATGTGCTGAGGCTACTGCCCTATCTGAAATCTAAAACCTTTATAGTGATTTAGAAGTGCGTGTCCCAGCCACTTCACATGGTTGTTATCAAAGTTGTAAAAGTTATGAAGCTTGATCCTGCTTTCATTCCACTCTCACACTGCTGTTTCTCCAGTGGTTTCAGTGCTCCTGTACTACTGATTTACATGACATCAGTGGATTCAGACATGAGGCCCATGGCTTGCAAAGGAGACTTCCTACCTAAAATGGGTTGGAGTATAATGTTCCCCTATGCCCAAGTGAAATTAATAGTATTTAAAGTTCTCTCTCCATGTTAGTAACATAGTGGTGTATGCTGTGTGTGTTTTTTACCATGGTAACAAAACTAGCAATTCAACTCCTAAAGTCCCTAAGGTGAAAAATGTTCTCTTACTGATTCAGTCATAAAAGCTCTGAATGCATCTCAGTCCCGGTCCACTTTGCTCAAAACATTACAATTCTGAGTAAACAAATTTTAAAAATCCATTTCAACTCCAATTGCCTTCACAGTTAAGACTCCCAGTGATTTCTATGGGATGCCAAATCCTTCCCTGAAAACATTCTTGTGAAAAACAGGCAGGCGTGTAATATTGGCCCCCCTGCAACAGTGCTGGACAACAGTTGCTGCTCTAGTCATCTTTCATGGGAAGTTCAGTTAATCAGAATAGAAGAGCTGTTCATAACTCCTGGATTGCAGTGGGCTGAGAACTAAGAGGCTGATTAGCCAATCCGGTGGAAGATAGAAAAGACACAGTAAGGGCATGCAGAGGATTTCAGACCTCAGTCCAAGCCTAGAGGAATCTTTCAGGGGAAATTTCTTCTTCTCCCCTGCCCCCCGCCCCCAAGTCATGGGTGCTAGAAATTGTATGTTAGTAAAAATAAAGGAAGGGGTTGCAGAAGCTGATAAAGGTGGTGAGAAAAAAAAACTACAAGAGGCACTTACTAGAAGGCCTTTCATCTGTTTATAACTTGAAAAGAAACAGACGCAAGACCCTCCCCTGTCTTCAAGACTTTAGACTAGACTAGACTACTTATGGCTCTTACCTCTCTCCTCATCTTTTCCATGGTCATCATCTATTACAGAGCCCCATGACATTTGCTAGAAGCTTGGAGAAAAGCATGTCCAAATTGCCTTGCTAGATTTATGTGGTAGAGAAGAAAGCTTCTTACAGTGCCTCACTTTTTTTTCCCCTGGGTTTATTTGCACCATTAATTCTAGAAGAAATTATTCAAAGGCAGACTGGGATGCCTTCTTTAGGTAACAGGGTAAATAGGCAGTGAGGCTGGTGTGAGCTCCCACTAACTATGAACAAGCCGCAACTTCTCACACTCTGGCAAGAATCAGCACTAGCACATTCCATAATTGTCAGACAGCAGGACGGATGTGTTTAGTCTAAGTAAACTGGAGAGAATGAAGTCAGCATGGATGACCAATCTGGCCATAAAAAATTCAGACTGGGGGAAAGGAATGAAATTCAGTCTGGGAGCTCAAGACATTCCAAGATGAGGATGTGAAAGAGGATGCCTTATCCTGACTAAAAGCAAGGCCTGTGGGGGAGGAAGCTTCCTCCTTTTTAGGGGTTTGCCTCCAACTCTGTCACCAGTGGGATCTCTGCCAGCTTTCTGGGATGACTAAATAGGCATAATCTCTTGCTTGAGGGTGAACAGATTTAAAATGCACACTTACCCAGTCCTCTCCATTGGTTAAATACATGCGACATCACTCAGTCTGCTGACTTCATTCTTCTTTCAGAGGAAAATTTTTATTGTCATAGGATGGTTTATTGACAGACATGCAAACTTATACACAGCATTTTAGCTGGACTGCTTGGCAAACAAATTTGCCCACAAGCTCTTATTAATCCCTCAGTTAGGGTCCAGGAGACCTGTATGTTTAATCCCCTTCAACTAGCTTTCTCTGAATTTCTGTTCCTTTTCCCCTATTTTCTTCTCTGCCATCCCAATACAATACAAAGGAAAGGCTTTGAATTAATAAATAATAATAATCTACTTGAACACCTCATTTAGAGGATTGATAAGTATTTTACAGTACACTGGAGTTGAAGGTGCTCAGTGTTTTTCAGGATGAGGGCTCCCTGATTTAATTATCAGCTCTGTTCACATATGTAAATTCCGGTAGCATGGATGTATTTTATGGCCACAAAGCAAGATTCTCAGGCTTTTGTGTGGCATAGATGTGCATAAAGAAGGTTATTTGGATTTGATTTAGGAAAAGGATAAGGGGTTCTGGTTTCAGGTCAAGTCAGCATTGCGGTCAATAGAATTTGTCCTTTTCAAGCTTGAGCCTTCACTCACTGAAGTCTCTAGCAAAACTTCCACTGACTTCAATGAAAGCTATAAATGAGAAAAGCCATGTGTTTTGTGTCAAGAGAAGGACCAGCAAGGGAAACCTAACATTACCTTTTACTGCGACCAACATTTTACTCCACAGGCTCTGGAAGTGAGTATAGCAAAATACCTCCCCCTTGTAATTTTTCCATTCTTTGGCTCTTTTGAGTAATTATGGGACCATAGCTGATTACACCCTGGCACTGCTTGCCAATACCATTCTTTTGTTCTTAAAGACTAGTTATGTGATTATAAATATCCCTGAGAAACAAAGTAAATACTTATAAGGTGGTTTGCAGAGAAACTAAAAAATGTATCCTGAAAAGTACCCTAAAAGCCAGATCCTGTGAGGTCCTTAGCACTTCCCCCTTCAGTGGAGAATTTGACTTCAGTAGCAGACGAGGATGCTCAGCACCTCCCAGGAGATGCTAAGAACCTGGCAGAATCATGTTTCTAACAACCGTCATATGGCAGGGCAACAATTAAGGAAAATTCTGATTGAAGTTTAAGAAAAATTGAAGGGAAGTAATGAAAGAAAAACTATATTCAGAAGAGCAGAATATAATTATAGGAATGGTTAAAGGGACTCCTTTAAAATGAAAGGTCTAGCAGAGAAGTGACCATTAGGACTGAAATATCAAATACTTAAGAGGTTTGGTGAGTATTGTTGAGTTGCTAATACTCAGTTACTAAGGCATTGCAAGGATGATGCATCTTCAAATGCCATGTTCTGTTTGCTGTGCCTTTGAATCCTTTGATACCATTTTTAGTTTTAATGCAAAATAAATGCTTTTTGTTTCTTTAGTACAGGACGTATAATGTGTTCTGCAGTCTTAAGGGGAAAATAGTTAAAAATGTCAACACCTGAATGAAATATTTTTTGAAAAACATTTATTTTTCCTTTGAACTGAAGAGGGATTTTTTAAAACTTTCCATTATATCAGACTTTTTCTTGGTCTTATTCTTAAAATCAAGAATTGGTAATTTCAGCTCTTAGGGTATATCAGCACTTTACCATTCAGTTCAAATTAAGGAGGCTTAATTCAAACTAAATTACTGCATGTCCACACTAGCGTTCATTAGGAGTTCCCTTAGTTCAAACTAAGGAAAGCCTAGTTTGAACTTGTAAAACCTAGCTTAAATTCCAACTAACGATTAGTTCAAACTCAACAGTTTGAACTAAACCAGTGTAGCCACGTTAAATCGAACTAACAGTTCGCTTTAATGTGGTTTGACCCTCTTCCTCCCAGGGTGCATGGCATCCTGGAAAGAAGTGCCTGCACTGGGTGGGGGAGTGGCCAGGGCTGTACTTGGGACAAGCAGCCCCAAAGGTGACCCCCCCTCACCACGATCCAGCCCCAGTCCTATGGCCAGGAGGAGGGTGCCTTCTCCACCATTGGCTGACTGTGGCCACAGCCAGGTGCGCCTCACACCAGGCTGGTGCCCTGCTTGCCAGGTGTGGGGATGGGAGCCCCGCATGCAGGTTCGGTAGGGAAGGGAATCTTGGGGTTGGCTGGAGCTGTGCCCACCAGGTGCCGGGAAGAGACCCTCGTGTGCGGCTGGAGCCCCACTTACTGGGTGTGGGGAAGGGAAGCCTGCATGCAGCTCCCTTCCCTGCTCCTGGCAAGAGGGGCTCCAGCTGTAAATAAGGGTCCCGTCCTTGTGCCCGGCGAGCGTGGCTCCAGCCAGACATGGGGCTCCCTTCACCTCTGGAGCCACGCATGGGGGTCCCTTCCCTGTGCCCAGCAATCAGGGCTGGAGCTGCACACGAGGGTCTCTTCCTGGAGCTGGGCCCTGGGCTGTGTTCCCCCTGTACCTGGCCAGTGGGAGAGCCAGGTGTGAAGGTGCCTCCCCCATGCCCAGCAAGCGCTCTGGGAGCTGGATGGGGGAATCCCTTCTCCCCCGCTCTGCCAGTGCTGTGAGAACTGGGGGGGGGGGTGTCCTGGCTCCACAGAGCCTTCCAGGGGAAAACATCTCTTTCCAGGCTCCAGCCTTCTGAGCCCGGTGTGTGGAAAACATCCCCTGCCCAGTTCTAGTGGCAGTATGGCTAGAGCTGGCCAGGGGATGCTTTTCCCTGTGCTGGGCTCAGAGGACTGGTGCCCAGTAGGCAATTGGGTGGGAGCATGGTTGTTCTGGTGGGCCATGTTGCCAAACCTTCCCCGGTGCCCCTCTTTCAATTTGAACTAGTAAGTCCTCTCCATGGTTAGTTTGAATTAACTAACCTTATAGGTGTAAGACATAGCCTTACTGTACTTCTTTTGGCCCATATAAGCCTTGATATGCATCAGCTCAATATATAATTTAAAATAAGCATGTCTTGTTTTCAGTTATCACACAGGGAAAATGGTTTGTAAACTGGGATAACCAAATTGACTTTAACAGTGAGTAGCATTAGTAATCAAATATTCAAAAATAAATGCTTATTATTTGTAATGTTGCTGTAATAAACTAGACCATGGAGGTAACTGCGTGTAGATAAGATTGTTATAATTCTAGACTTTCTGTGACTTCGAGTCAGCCAATGATCTCTTAAGACTATAATTTTTAACAACAAATGCAGAATTTTTTCTTCCCTATGTGGAGAGGAAACTGAAGGGATATGGAAGGGGAGAAAAATGAATTCTGTCATCTACAAAATTCACTATGATTGCTGCTGCTGAAGGTGTATGATTCACACATCACCAGACAAAACAGACTTCTGCCAAACATCACAGATTTGCCATCTGCTAAAAGAATCTTTCTAGTACTTGGATGATACGTGGGTTTTACAAGAGCTTGTCATCATGAGATTGTTCTTGGGATACTGTTGTTGACGAACTGTTGATATCTCTTCATAGCTCTGTTTTCCAGAGACATTACTTCCTTTTGTCTTTTATTACTATGTAATAGGGTGTATCACCCCTTTATGGCTAGTGAGGAAACCCTCTGGGACAAGCTCTACCCCATTTCAAGGGTTTCTGGTAAAGGTATAGCTAGAAGACAGAGGCTCTTGTTAGGAGAAGAGTTGTTGAGATAGAAATTGCAGGAGATATGCAGGCAGATGTTTCTGTTTCGGGCTATGGAGATTTAAGTCAAATTATAAGATGAGCTGGACCTCCTCACCCACTTCCCTCAGTGTAATGGAGTTGCTAGTAAAAGTAGTGCCCTGATAGCCATTGTAGTGCTAGGGTAGGCTAGGCATTCTGTCAGATGGGCCTGTGTAAATTCTGCTACCCCTCCCAAGAGGTAAGAGGAAAACTGCAGGAACCAAGAAGTCTTTCCAGCACGGTTATTATCTATCACTATTTTTTAAGTAATTGAAAATATTGAACAGAAAATAAGCAAACAATGGGGATTTCAGTTAAAATCTTCTCTATCCCTTTCTGAAAACCCTTAACACAGGCTACATCTATACCTTTACAGTAATAGGAGGGGTTCTCACATTGCTGTAGTGGATGGTCTACCCCCATCCCCTCAAGAGTGGTAGATAAGTCTCTATTTACCTAGTTTGCTCTACACCAGGACTTAGTTCATCTTAACTAAATCATTTCTTTACCCCCTGAGGGAGGTGACTGGGTTAACCAAGTTTTCTAACATAGACCAGCCCAGAAACTACACATTTTAGAGTGGGCCTGCCTCTAATGTTGGCACTGTTCCCTGGATAAATAAAGACTAAAGTAGTTCATTCCCCCAAGTCAGTGAACTCTTTCTTTGTGCATCACAGATTACTAAAACTGTTTACAGATGGGCAAAAAGAGGTCATAAAAGGGCAGGCAAATTTTGTTTGGTTTCTTGTGGATAACATAAACACTTTATAAATACATTAAGCTTAATCAGCTTTATCAAGTCCTATGAATCTAAAGAAAGTATTTATTTAAATTGGTTATTTGCAAGAAGCTCTTCAAGTAGCTGGCTTGAGACACAAAAATTAATTTTAAGAATCTTAAATCCAAAATAAATTTGTCTTTCTTTCTGTTTACCAATATTTCTCTTCCAGGACACATGGTATGAGCAATTTGGTGTTTAACAGAAGAACAGTAATTTTAATCATTTGGCAGAACATTAGCTAACTTATATCTCACAATTTCATAATCTTTATATCCGTTTTCCTATAATTCCATGGAAGAAGAAAAACATCTCTTTCAAGGATGTGGCTAGATTCACAATTTTCTGACATCCAGTGGGGGTATTAAAGGTAGAAACCATGTATTTGGGTTATTATTACTACTTCAAGCTAGGGTAGGCATCTGCCAGCACCTATGCTGTCCATCCTTTCACTGGTTTAAGCCTTAATATCTTCCTGGGTTGGCCTTAATAACACTGGGTATGTCTACACTGTCAACTTAAGGAGGTCCAAGTTGACTTAAGCAAATCCCTGGCCATATTTGGAGCTCATTAAGTTGACTTAAGGACTTCCTTAAGTCGACTTAATAATTCCTGCCCTTAAAGTCATCTTTAAGGGTTAAGTCGACTTAACACAATAGGGCCATTAAAGTTGACTTAATAAAGTCAACTTAGTGCAGTGTGGCCATTTAAGTCAACTTTATAAGGTTGACTTTAGCCAGGGGACCCATTTAAAGTTGCTTTTATTAAGTCAACTTCAAATGGATCTCCTGGCTCAAGTCGACCTTACAAAGTCGACTTAATACAATGTGGCCTGACAAAGTCGACCTAATAAGGCCTAATTAAAGTCGACTTTAAGTAGACCTTATTAAGTCAATTTACCTGAGCCCTGTAACGTAGACATAGCCACTGTTAGTGCAAGATACATTGTTTAATACATTTCTTATTGTCTTTGTTCTCTGGGGTGAGAAATTCTCAGAACATCACTGATGTTAGTGTTTTAACTTCCTTCTGTTTAGCCAGTTTTTGGGGACATTTTTTCCATTCCATCAGGGATTAACAAGAATTTAAATTCTGCTTCCAATTAATCTAAACATCTTCGTGTTAGATATGAAAGTTTTCTATTTTCAAAATAGTCTTTTAAACTTAATCTATTCCTATACGAAATTTTTTTTAACTTAAATAAATAGTCATCAAAGTAGTCGTTCTGAGGATCTGGTTCAATATCTTCATTGGCAGATGATGGGATGGCTTAATTTGTTACAGCTTGCAAAGGAATTCATCTTTCAGCAAGATACTCAATGTGTTAAAACATCAGCACTTCAGATCTTTTGAGCTCTATAGATGAACAGCACTGGGTAACAGCCAGGGATTTAAGGAAAAGGACTGATGTAATTTTGAACAAGGAGTTGGTTTAGATTCATTTGTTTGCTATTTTATTGCATATAAGTTGTTTAAAGCATCCACTCAGTATTAGCAAAGATATTTAAACATTAAAAAATTAGTCTTAAGGGTAGGATTCACAAAGGAGCTTAAGTGCTGCTATGCTCAGCATTGCACCACTTTACTTTTAAGGTGTCCTGGTACCTAAAATTCACAAGCCTGAAGACTCCATCTCCTGTAAAGTGCATGGAGAGTGAGAGGCCTAGAAATGAATGAAATGAAATGATTCACTGAAGCCAGAATGGTGATTTGAGAGCCACTTTCTGGGATCTGATGAAGTGGGACTTCACCCAGGAAAGCTCCTGCAATAAATAAATTTGTTAGTCTTTAAAAGGGCTGCAGGACTTATTAGTTTTGCTGAGCTAGACTAACATGGCTATCCCTTTGGAACTGATCTGCACTTTGGATTCACTGCCATGAACCCTCTCCTGTCAGTAGACACCTAGAATCATAGGGTTGGAAGGGACCCCACAAGGTCATCTAGTCCAACCCCCTGCCAAAAAAAGCAGGACCACTCCCATTAGATCATCCCAGTCAGGGTTTTGTCCAGCTGGGCCTTGAACACCTCCAGAGATGGAGATTCCACCACCTCCCTAGGCAGCTTATTCCAATGCTTCACCACTCGCCTAGTAAGGAAGTTTTTCCTAATATCCAGCCTGGACCGCCCCAGCTGTAACTTGAAACCATTGCTTCTCGTTCTGCCCTCTGTTACTACCGAGAACAGTTGAGCTCCATCCTCCTTGGAGCAACCCTTCAAGTAGTTGAAGGTTGCTATCAAATCCCCCCTCAGTCTTCTCTTCTGCAGGCTAAATAAGCCTAGTTCCTTCAGTCTTTCTTCATAGGGCTTGTGCTCCAGCCCTTTGATCATTTTGGTTGCCCTCCTCTGGACTCTCTCTAATTTGTCCATGTCCTTTTTGTAGTGGGGAGCCCAAAACTGGACACAGTACTCTAGATGTGGCCTCACTAGTGCAGAATAGAGGGGAATGATCACATCCCTCGATCTGCTGGCAACACTTCTTCTGATGCAGCCCAGTATGCCATTGGCCTTTTTGGCAGCAAGAGCACACTGCTGACTCATATCCAGCTTCCCATCCACCATGACTCCCAGGTCCTTTTCTCCAGTGCTGCTATTTAGCTGATCACTCCCCAGCCTGTAGCAGTACATGGGGTTTTTTCGTCCCAAGTGCAGGATTTTACACTTGTCCTTGTTGAACCTCATGAGATTCCTCTTGGCCCACTGCTCCAATTTGTCTAGGTCTCCCTGAATCCTGTCCCTGCCCTCTAGGGTGTCTACCGTTCCCCCCAGTTTGGTATCATCTGCAAACTTACTAAGTGTGCAATCTACCCCATCATCCAGATCATTGATGAAAACATTGAACAGAACTGGCCCCAGGACTGACCCCTGGGGCACACCACTCGTTACTGCTTGCCAACTTGACATGGAGCCATTGATTCCTACACGCTGAAACCGTTGATCTATCCACCTTACAGTCCACGCATCTAACCCATACTTCCTTAATTTGCTAATGAGAATGCTGTGGGAACCGTATCAAAAGCCTTGCTAAAGTCAAGGTATATCACATCAACGGCTCTTCCCGCATCCACAAATCCAGTCATCTCATCATAGAAGGCGATGAGGTTGGTCAGGCATGATTTACCCTTGGTGAATCCATGCTGACTGTTCCTGATTACTCTATTTTCCTCCAAGTGTTTCAGGATGGATTCTTTGAGAAGCTGCTCCATGATTTTTCCGGGGATTGAGGTGAGGCGGACAGGTCTGTAATTCCCTGGATCCTCCTTTTTGCCTTTCTTGAAGATAGCTACTATATTTGCTTTTTTCCAGTCCTCTGGCACCTCCCCTGTTCGCCACGAGTTTTCAAAGATAATGGCCAACGGTACTGCTATCTCATCAGCCAGCTCCCTCAGCACCCTCGGATGCAGTTCATCCGGCCCCATGGACTTGTGCACATCTAGTTTCTTTAAGCAGTCCCTAACCTGACCTTCTGTCACCAAGGGCCTCTCTTCTTCTCCCCAGTCTACCGTACCTAGTGTAGTGGGCTGGGAGCTGACCCTGCTTGTGAAAACTGAAGTAAAAAAAGCATTGAGCACTTCAGCTTTTTCCTCATCCTCTGTCACGAGGATGCCTGCCCCATTCAGTAAGGGATCTACACCATCCCTGATCCTCTTCTTGTTACTGATATACTTGTAGAACCCCTTCCTGTTATCCTTCACATCCCTTGCTAGTCACAACTCCATTTGTCCTTTGGCCTTTCTGATTTTATCTCTGCAGTCCTGAGCAATGTCTTTATATGCCTCCTTAGTCATCTGTCCTAGCTTCCACTTCCTGTAAGCGTCCTTTTTATGCTTCAGCTCAGTGCAGAGCTCTCTGTTAAGCCACAGTGGGCGCCTTCCACATTTGCTGTGCTTTCTCCTTATCGGAATTGTATCTTCCTGTGCCCTTAGCAGGGTTTCTTTAAAAGGTCTAGCCTTTGGCCCAGTGGCTAGGACACTCACCCAGAATGTGGGGACCTGTGGTCAATTTCCACTCTGACTGTGATGGCAAAGGGATATCAGCCTGGGTCTCTCAGCTCCCAGGAGGGCTCAACCCCTGGGTGGTGGGCACCGGGATATTCCGAGACAGATCTCTCCTGTTTTACTGTCTGTAGACAATTAAATATTCATTGCTTCACTCAGAGCCAGTAAAGATGGTGCTGTAGCTCAAAGGTTAATGCATGGTGCTGGTAGATGAGAGACAACAGGTTCCTCTGCCATGGCTCCAGTGATGTGACACGTAGGTGCCTAAGATCTCCAGATGATTCGTGCCCTAACAGCATTCTAGGTGGCAGCTGAAAGCAAGAGAAAGATTCTACTTAGGTTTGACTACCCCACATCAGCCCATCAATGCATATTCATTCGGTCAGAAAAGATGGACATGATAGATTATTCAACATAGCACCTGAAAAAAGGATTCTTGTCAGATAATAACCCTTTGTGATTACCATGCTGGTTTTCAGTCACATAGTCTGAAGAAAAAATTCCTTAAAGGCAGTATTCTCCCCAGGACTTGAAATTGGGGGGGGGGCGGCATAGGGGGTATTGGGGGTGCTCATTCAATTGGCATAACACTGTTACCAGCTGACAACTGGGTGGTGTTGGGAAACTATGGAGGGTGTAAGGGGAGTATAGGAGGGTGTTAAGGAAATCCCAGCTTAAAGGTAGGATTGCACCAGCACTCTGGCTTCTTCAAAGACAGTAAGAAGGCTGAGCTGAACACTGTGTATTTCACTGCCTGAGAGGAGGGCAATGCTTTGGCAGAACCAAGTAAAACCCAAAGCTGCACGTCAGTAATTTTACATTAAATAGAATGTTGGCTGTCTCTAGGTAGCGGCACATCAATTATATAATGTTCCTACAACAGGTAAGTCCAGCAGAGCAATAAAACAATACATTTACATGCCTTCGACTGACACTTCAGAAGCAGCTGGAATAGTGGAGTTCACTGCTGCTAACAAAGGGCTGGTGGATGTCAATTTAACCTGCTCTGCTGCCAGCCACTTGGGCACGCTGAGCCCACCACACCTAGGGCCAAGGCTGGCTCAGGGGGTTGTGGTGCCCAATCCAACTTTTGCTTTTGTGCCCCCATCTCAACTTACTGGGCATGGGCAGGCTGAGGAGGTTCTAGGTAGCATGTGTGGCTGGGGGTCCATGGGGTAGGGGCGTTCTGGCACAGGGAGGAGAGTCATCCTCCTGTCACTTTGCCATTGCACAGGCACAAGGGTGCTGCCCCAGGCTGAGCCATGGAGGGGCAGGGGCAGCTGCAGTAGTGCCAGGCTGAGGGCTGGGTTGCTGTAGGCTCACAGTGGCAGTGCAGTAGGCAGCTCCTTCCCTGCTTTGGTGCTTTTAAGTTTGGAGCTGGTGCCACAGTGGCTTGCTCCTTCAGCTGGCCTTGCCCTAAGGCACTTGATTAATCAGTAGACAGCTGAATAATGACTTTCCCCCCTTCTTTATCTGCTGCCACTCCTTCCAACACCACAATGAGAGCCATTAAACTAAACAGTAAATTCTTCAGTGTTGGATGCAGTGGGATTTTGTCTTACGAAAGCTCATGTGATAAATATTTGTTTTTATTTATTTAAATGTTAGTCTTTACAGGTGTCATCAGCCTCCGTGTTTGTTTTGCTGAATTACACCAGTGGTTCTCAACATTTTCTCTGCTGTGGCACAGCTTGGTACCTTTAATTAGTTTGAAGCACACCACCATATAGTTTCTAAATAAACTCATGGATATTCATAAGCCCCTGCAGAGTTCTTTGAGTTGTTTTTCAAAAAATTTTGTGGCACACCTGTGTGCTATGGGAAACACTGAACTAGACTAACATGGCTACCGCTTT
This sequence comes from Podocnemis expansa, assembly GCA_007922195.1. Classification (NCBI taxonomy): domain Eukaryota; kingdom Metazoa; phylum Chordata; order Testudines; family Podocnemididae; genus Podocnemis; species Podocnemis expansa. The sequence goes on from ML682006.1 coordinate 12,527,633, forward strand.
GGAACTGTAATTTGTGTCTATCGAGCTGCAGCTGGAGTGGTTGCAGTCGGATAGTCGGAAAAACTTTCTCACTGGGAGGGTGGTGAAGCATTGGAAGGGGTTACCTAGGGAGGACGTGGAATGTCCATCTTTGGAAACATTTATGGTTTAACAAAACTCTGGCTGGAATGATTTAGTGGGAGTGGTCCTGCTTTTAGCCAGGGCCGGCTGAAGGGGTTGTGGTGCCCTAAGCTAAATTTTGATTTGGGGCCCCTCCCCGTCTCATTCATGGAGGTTGAAAGTGGTTTTCCAAATTGCAGACATCTCCAGTGTCTGCCTGCAGAGGCATTTAAAGCACACCGTGTTTCCATGACTTAAGCTGCAGGTTGACTAACAGTGAAAAAACAACAAGGAGTTGTGTGGCACTTAAAGACTAACAGATTTATTTTTTGCATGAGCTTTCGTGGGAGAAGATCCCACTTCCTCAGATGCTTTGAAGATGGGGGAACTTGCAGAAAGGAATGAGCCCTGCAAATAGTGTAGTGGCTAGCACCTCTGCTTAACATGCAGAAGGTCCTGGGTTCAATTCCCAGGGGGTTGGACTCGATGATCTCATGAGGTCCGTTCCAGCCGATTGATTGATTGAAACTAACTGCAAGTGCCGAAAGAGCTGAAGAAGCCCCCTAAGAAGTGTCCCCTGCAGCCATGGCTGTCCCTTGCCTCACAGTAGAGCCGGCCCTGCTTTTGGCAGGGGGTTGGACTAGATGACCGGGATTTATTTCCCTTCCACCACCGGCACCCCTGGGCTGGGCTTACCGCAGCGTGGGCCCTAATTCCCAGTGCCTGAGCCGTGGAGGCGGCTGCAGCCCCGGGTCCTTCCGCCTAACACCCCCTGCATTTCCCAGGAGCCCCCCACTTGTCTTACCCCATGGAGCGAGCACCCCCACTTCCAGCCTGGCCTGGAGCGCGGCGCTGGGCCCAGGACCCGGCACTAGGGGCAGTGGGGGGGGGTCCCCAAATCGCCCCCCAGCGGCTGCCAGCGGGGCCGCGCGCCAGCCTCTCCGCCCCGCGCCGGCGCACTGCAGGGAGGCTGCCCGCGCGCTCCCCGCCCCCCGCCCCGCCTCAGGTCCCGAGCGCCCCGTGCCGCCGCCGCCGCCGCCGCCCGCCGCGCGTCCCGATGCGGGTGAAGATGGCGCTGAAGGGCCGCCGCGAGCCCCGCACCCGCCGCCGCCGCCGCCTCCTGCTGCCGCTGCCGCTCCTGGCGCTGGCGCTGGCGGCCCCGCGGGCGGCGGCGGAGCGGGAGGCGCTGCCCGCAGGTGAGTCCCGCACGTGGGAGCCGCTCCGCGCCGCAGCTCCGGCCGGCCGGCATCTCAGCCGGGAGGGCAGGGGAGCCGGCTGAGCGGGAACGAGGGAAGGGCGAGCTGACAAGGAGGCAGGTAACCAGCGCCTCAGCCGGGATGGAGCAAATCGTCGGGCGAACCGGAGAAATGTTCCCAAGGGGCCCCGGGAGATCAGCTCGTCCACCCCTGGGGCTTGAACCCAGGCCCGGCTGCCTGCATTGATCTCCACTGGCTGAGGGGGGCTAACACTCAAAGCTGGGGGGCTCCCGTGTCCCTGGTCAGTCGTCCTGCCTCTGCCCCAGAAATAGCCCGAGAGCCGTCCCACGTATTTCCTAGTCTGGAGGAGCAGATGGCATCAGTCTCTAACTCCTCACAAGTTGCAGAGGGGCAGCTGTGTTTGTTTAGCTCAGTGAATCAAACTGGGAGTCCCGTGTAGGGTTACCAGATACCACAGCACGGACAGGAGGACATTGGAGGACACAAGGAAAACATGTGCTATGAATGGAATATTTTTCTGTTTTTAGGGGGCCCTGGAATGCTTCCCCCTAAAAACAGGGTGTACTGGGGCATTCCAGCATACTTTAACCCCTGTAACCAAAAAGCCAGACAAAATCAAGTCTTTTTAAAATGTCTGTCGGACAGAGGATGTGAAGGTAAAAAGGAGGACATGGCCTCCTTTCGCCCGACAGCTGGTAACCCTAGTCCTGTGGCGTTTAACAAATTTAAGGAATAAATATGATGCCATAAATAAACTTGTTAGTTTTTAAGTGCCACAGGACTCCTTGTTTGTTTTTTAACTGCTCACATTTAGTATATTTCCTTGCAGTGTGAAACTTAGCTACTTAGCTTCTGTGGAGGAATTTTCTCCTAGTGGAATCATAATGAATTGGAGACCGGGACTTTCACCCTTTTGCTCTACAGCTAGTTCGCCTTCTGTTGCCTGAATTTTGTACTCTGCCAAGATCATTGACAGCAAGACATTCAATCCCTAGTGTGTAAAATAACAACAGCAAGAACTTGTGCCAAAAACCAGTTAAAAAGAGAGGTCAGAGATGCTTGTCAAAATACTGCCTAGGTTCCTAAGGAGACATTTGTCACATTTCTGCTGTACTTTTGAACCTAACACACATTTCTAACAGGCTCTTGTATGGGAAGTTTCCAGTGGGGTAGCCAGGTTAGTCTAGTTCAGCAAACCAAGCAAAGGAGTCTGGTGGCACTTTTAAAAACTAGCAAATTTATTTTCCCACATGAAAGGTCATGTGATAGACAAACTTTTTAGTCATTAAAAGTGCCACCAGGCAGGCTCCCTGCTCCTTTGTATGGGAAAGACATCCTGCCCTGCTAGATCAGTGGTTTTCAAACTTAGGGTTGGGACCCAGTGTTGGGTCGCAGCACCCCCTGCTGCCGCCACCAGAAGAGTGGAATGCGTTGCTCAAAGATGCCATTGTTGGGTTGTGGGAATAAATTATTTTTTTTTTTTTCAAGTGGGACCCAAGAAAAAAGTTTGAAAACCACTGTGCTATATGTTTATTTTAATGTCTGGCTCAATGTGCTCTTGGTACGTAGGCGTGAAAACTTTTTTTTTTTTGGGGGGGGGGTCACTTTTTTGTAAATCTCACTCTATCTGAATAGACAGTATCTGATAAGGCTGTCCGGAGCTTGAGCAATAACTAATGTGACAAATGCTGTGTTGATGTATACCAGACTCTATAGACATGTGAAACTGCTCATCTCTAGTTTCCTTATACAGACAGTGGTGGCCTTGTTAGCTTGCCATTCTGACTTTAGCCTCTGTAGTGATTTCTTTCAAAGTTTCTCTGTGCATGGTTCATTGCAGTCTGTCACAGGGGGGTGTGTGTGCTGCTGTTTTTATTAGTCAGCACGGTATCAATTTTCAGCAAATTCTTTGCATCCCGTTCCATTCTGACTACACTTCATATAAAAGCTCCTTCTTATCCTTCAGTACAGATTTTATTTTTATTAAGCAAGAAAAATAAGTGTTAAGGTTGGTATTAGAAATAGGGTCTCAAGATTTTAATGTGTGTAGAGCATAGCACAGCCTCAGCTAATAGAATATTTAATAAGTATGGGGCAGGAGGTATTAAGTTAACCTTGGTGATACCTCTGTGAAATGGGATTGGTCTATTAATTTTGAACAATACCAATAGAAAACACTTACCTGTATTGTGAAGGTTTACTTTTTAAAGGCTTCTGGCAAACCTGAATATTAAGAAAATCTGTACTGAATTATAGACTCTGCTGACTTGGAAACTGTTCCTTGAGTTTCCTGATTCCAGATGTATAGCAGAGTTTGTTAGCTGCAGGCTCCATTTCTAACTATAGGTGATTTTTCTGAGTTATTTGGTGCACATTTCATTGCCTTCTAATAAATGTTTTGCCTCTCGGAGAGAAATACAACTTGACACATCTGCATTTTTTGTTACATCAGTCCTGAGCTTAGTTTCTAAGTTTCTGGTATTTTGTGGAACCATATTTGATTTTCAATGTATAACAGACATAAGTGGAATGTTAAACTTTTTTAAACCTCTGTTACTTACAATGGAAATAATTTGTAACAGGAGTGAGGAAAAGGGGCTGTCAAATTACATCTTGCTCTGTTATTTTCCAGTCAGATACATATGAAGTCTTGCTCAAAAAGGGCAATGGTTCTTAAATACAGAATTACAAATGCTTATGAAGAGGAGGAAAAAAATCGTGGTTACACAGCGTCAAATAGTTAGCTCACTCCACCCTCCCCATCTAGAAAACACAGTTTAAATTTTAAAAAAGAGAGAGAAAGATACATAAAGACCATTAATTATCCAGATGGAGAACATAATACTTAGAAAAGTTCATGACTATTTAGTTTAGTCCATGCTCTGGAGACGAGAGTTTTAGATGTCAAGAAATTTCTTTTTGTGTCATATTTAACAAATATATCTCATCATCTAATACAGTGACCCAACCAATAGTTTTTGAGGATCTTCTGCGGTTTCAGCAGGAGTCTTGTGGATTGTGGTGACATCTAAAACAAAGACGTAAATTACTAAATCTGTTGTTACCTTTTAGTCTTTTGGGTCCTAATCCATAGATGATTTGCCCACACTGGAAATCTGGCAGAACAGGGAATTGCATTTGGGTCTTCTGAGTCTCAAGCTGCTGCCCTGATTATTGGACTGCAGGATAGCAATTGCTTATGTGAATAATCCCTATTTATGCAAACAGAGCCATTGAAGCCAGTGTGGGAGCCACTGCTCCAAGGTGTAAAATGATTATTTGCAGAACTGTTAGCAAAATCTGGCCCAAAATTAGATTAAAACATGGAGAATAATAACTGACTGCTGTGGATACACAGTGAGGAAGTGTTTGTGTGTTTGGAAAGAACAACATAAGCAAATATTTTTGCTTTTGCAGTGCAGATCAGAAAAGTTGCTTTTTTATGATATTTCTAGATTTTAAAAAAATTCTTATTATTACTGAATTAACTTTGAAAGACTTCACTGGCTAAATGCTTTGGACACATTTTTGTAAGCATTTAATAGTATTCAATATACATGGCATAATAAAGGTGGAGAGTGGTAACTAATGTTCCCTCTAAGCTGATGAGGCAGCTGATCGAGTTATGGATGTAGCTGAGCAAGCTCCCTGCCAGTTCCCCATGCGCCACTGGGCCCCTTCCCCGTTGCCTGCTGGCTGCCCGATTGCATCCATAACTTGGTCAGCTGCATCATCAGCTCAGAGGGAATATTGCCCAGGACCATTCTCCACTGGCTCCTTGAACACCCTGGGGCCCCTCACCACTGGGTCCCTGCCCCTTGCCTGCTGCCCTCTGGCTCCCTGACCCCCTTCCCTGACCCACCTGCCCTCTGGTACCCTGATTCCCCTGGTCTCTTCCCTGCCTGGCCCTCTAACCCCTCCCACCCCCACGGGACCCTTCTTTGCTGGCATCATGACCCCTCAGGCCCCTTCCCCGCTGCCTGCCCACCACTGTCTCCCTGATCCCCTGAACTTTCCCTGCTGACCCCTCCCTTTTCCTACCTCTTCCCCATCCCTGACCCTCAAGGCCCCTTCCTCCTTAACTGGCTGGAGCTTCTCCCTGGCCATGCTACTTCTGCCCTGACCACGCATCTGAGCATGCTCAGGGCAGGAGATTTGAAAACTACCCCAGCCTGGCCACAGTTCCCTGCTGTGCGAGGGTCTGAGATGCCTGTGCGGGTGTACAGTGGCTGCACACCCATACCTCATCAGTGCTTTGATGTGTCTTAGTGCTGGAAATTTTAAATGACTTTAAATGTATAGACCAAGACAAAATCTTGCCACCTTTCTTCACTTTGCATAAGACTTCAGTATGGAATTAGTTCCATTGATCTCAGTGTGCTACTTGCAGTATGGCATGTGCACTTTGGTATTAGTGTGTTTGGAATGGAAAAAAAATCTATCCCAAATGCACTCATGCTAAAGCACATGTTAGTAAAACTACTCACTGAGAAAGTTCCTGCTCTGGAATCAGTCCATTTATCATCAAGGACCTGTACTGTGGACAGGTATGTGGCTGACATGCTACTCATTTAAATAAGTGGGGCTCTATGCAAGCATCTCACAGGATTAGTGTCTAAACTGGTTTCATGTGTTTTATATGAAGTATTTATTTGCACTGCATAAAATATATGGAAACATACTGACTAGATCATGCCTTAAGTCTTTTGGTTTCTCTTCTGTGTTAAATTTAATTACTTATTAAAAACAAAAATTACTGGACTATTGACATTGAAGACCATTCAGTTTGTCCAGTGAATCGTGCTATTAATGTACATTAATCAAGTAATCTCTAATGTAATATCATCTGTCCCTTATTGCTAGTTGCTGTTGTAAAGTCAGCCACACCCAGTGCTTGAATTGATTACTGGGCACGAGGGAGTAGTGTGGGCATGTTAAGGGCATCTGTCTCTTTTTATTTAAAATGTCTTTTTTATTTTAAAATGCAGAGGGGTAGCTGTGTTAATTTAGTTCAGCAAAACAGACAAGGAGTCCTGTAGCATTTAAAGACTGACAAGTTTCCCCATCTTCAAAACATCAGATGAATGGGATTTTCTCTCACAAAAAGCTCATAAAATAAATAAATTTATTAGCTTTTAAGTGCCCCAGGATTCCTTGTTTGTTTCATCAGAATTTTATTTTATTGAGGGTCATGAATTGAAGAGATGAGAAATTTTCCTTTTTTGAAGCATAAAAGTATCTTGTTTGGTCACATTTCTATAGTGAGAATGTATCAGAACGGTTTGCACAGGAGCTGTTTACATGATAACTAGGTAATAGTTTCATTGGATGTGGTATATTTAATTATTAAGGGACAAATTATGTTAACTTTGCTCAGATTCAGGAGCACCCTATTACAGTGGTTCCCAACCTTTTCTCTGCCATGGCACACCTTAATACCTTTAATTATTTTGAGGCACACCATCATATAGTCTCCGAATGAACTCATGAGCATTCATGAACCAATCAAGAAGTCTTCCCATAGTTTTTCAAAAGATTCCATGGCCTACCTGTTCAGGCCTGATGGCACGCCCGTGTGCCATGGCACATTGGTTCAGAGCCACTGCGCGGTTAGCGAGTAGAGGAACAGGCTTTGACTGACTGTTCTGATGTAAAATAGACTTAGGGTGAGTATGGTTGCTGTGATCTGGCCCATATGATTGGGCAGAAGCAAAGCATCTAAAAAGCACAAATCATCAGAAAACATCACTTTCCACCAATAAGTAACACCCATAGTGTACAGTAATTACTTTATATGACACCTCTTTTCAGATACAGATCAATATCTTATGTTTGACTCTTCTCAAAGCAGCTGACTTCAGTGCAGTTACCCTTCAATATGGTTACTGAAATTTGTGCATATACATTCCTTTATGTTGTCGTCATGTTGGTTTTAACTATGTATTGTGGTCACACTACCTCATACTATGCCTTCTCTTTAGCATGAGCCTCTGCAAGCCATCAACATATCACTAATAAATCTTCAGAGTCCTTTCACTGAGAATATATGGCCATTTCATCCCTATTCTATGCAAACCAAAAAGATACCGTATATCTTGCTGTATGATTTATTGTACATTTTCAAATCAGATCAAATCATAGGGCTGGAAGGGACCTCATGAGATCATCAAGTCCAACCCCCTGGGAATTGAACCCAGGACCTTCTGCCTGTTAAGCAGAGGTTTGATTATCTTTGTTAAAAAGTACAGAGTAATTTCAGGCTGATTTCCAAAGTAGTTTAAAGTAACAAAGTACAGCTCTGCTTTGCTTAGGTACCTTAAACTGGAATTTATATGGGAACCATGAACAAAATCAGCTTATTTTTTGTTTCAGAAACTGCTTGTTACTCTTTTTGAGTAACGTAAATTAATTTTGGGGAGTTGGTGGTAGTGGTCCCCTCCTCTCCCCCAGTAGGGCAACTTGAAGGACTTTGTGTGAGTTTTCTTGGACGAGTAACATGGGGTTTGAAAGACTATGATTTAACAAACTGGAGAATCTTGTAAAGAGACGAAAGTTGAATAATGAAAAACATAATATTTTATTTGACAGTGATGCTAATTTCAGTCTTTTGACATCGTTGTTGTATTTAAAGTCTGGCATAGATTCCTAAGTTTGCAATTAATGTGAGCATTTAAGCAGAAAAAGTACTGTTAGCATTTAAACCCAAGATCTAAGATTAACAGGAGGAAAGTACATGACAAATCTAATTACTCATGTGCTAAGTCCAGCAGCCACTGAAGTCAAAGGGAATGTTTCTGCTGACTTCCAACTGGTATAGGATGAAATTATGGAGACTCGTCCTGGTTCTGTTGATTTTGGTGAAAGCGAACACGTGCCCACATGTAGGGAAAATTTGATTCCACTAATACTTGCTAGAACTGTTTTTGCTGTCTATTGAAATGCCAGAATGGACTAGTCTGTGTTCCATAGCGAGTGTTCATCTAGCACTCTTCTTATTGCAAGGGTCTAGATACTGAGCTGGATTCTCGGTTTACACCTATCTTGCATCAGGATAATTCTATTTACATTTAATGACCAAGTTAATTCTCATTTATAGTAGTGTAAATGAGATCAGAATCAGGCATATGGACTTACTAATTGACATTTCTCAGCCAGTAGTTTGAGTGGGTAAGATACGGTCTTGGCTCAGAGATGGGCTGGGTATCCTGCTTTTCTCTGTTGATTTCAGTTACAAAAGTTTTGGAGCCTGTTAGCTCCAGGAGTAAGATGAGGGCAATTTCACATTGTTGCTATATATGAGGACTTGAAGCATCCATTTACAAATGACAGGTGAGCCACTTTCCCTGGCAGTTATGGGGATGTAAGCCATGTGTTTGTGCAGAATAAAGAGCTCTTCCTGAAGAAAAACTTCTTCCCTTTATAGTTGCAAAGACTTCTTGCAGTTCATGTAACAGTTAAAATAGTTAAAGCCAGGTTTTCAAAATCACTCATTGTCAGAATATCAGGTGCTTAGCACCCACAACTCGGGCCAGATTTTTTAAAATTGTTAAAACCCAGCTCCCACTGTGAAACCTCTGGCCAGATTTTTCAAAAGAGCTCAGAATGTTTACTGCTTATTTAGAGTTTTTCTTTTTTCTCAAGTAAAGACTGAGCTCAGGCTGTGTCATTACTGCAAGTCTGAGGTCTCATCTTCATTGAGTAATTTGCTGTAGGGAGTTGGAAGAAGGTATTTGTAAGAATTCTCACTACTCTTTGATTGCTCTTGTTTGAACAGTTGGCCTCATAAAGAAATAGCCTAAGGACGCCCTGTGTTTTAATTGGTATAATAAACGGTAGAAAAGGCAGGAGCTGAATAAACTTGTTCATTTGTGCAGCTCATGTCAGTTCCAAACTAGACACTGAAAATCAGGCCTGTTGACAATTTGCAAGAAAGTCAATGCAAGTGTTTAGGGAGCAGCTGCCTCATGCATTTTAATGACATAATACACTCAATGAACTTTGTTTTTTATTTTGTTTCTGAACTTGGTAATTGAAACCTGCCCTATGCTTGTCTCAAACAAGTGCTCATTCAGTAGATAAGGTGTATGATCCAAAACCCAATTAAATCAATGGACAGAATCTCATGGTCTAACACTAATAGTTGGCTTTCATTTAAATATCAAAGTGCTAAAATCTTGTGTGAGGGTGGAAGCCAAACCTGACATGAAGCCAACATTCCATCTGTCACTTAATGACACTAGATTAATTGGCGAACATGTGATTCTTAATGAGACTTTGACGACTGCATACTTCTTTGCTCCTGGCAAAACACTGTATGTTTTTTAGGAGACTGGAAGCATTAACTTGAAAATTTAAAATTATTTGTGAAAAACATGTACTTGCAGAAAATTTTGGCACTCTGGGTCCTGCAAGTTTCACTTGTTTGGGGAAACAGGGGAAAGAGAAGAAAAAGAACCTAAACTCTTAAACCATAAAAACTGGCTAGAATATTCAGAGATGAATGTAATACTTGACAGTCCTTATATTCTGTGTTTATCCATTGCTTAGTTCTGTGGAGCGCTGTTCATGGATGGGATGTCTGAACTGCAATCATAATTGCTGTTCATGTGGATGTACTCAACCTTGCTTTAATCGAGCTAGCTGGGGTCCTGGAGCAGTGAAGTGGTTGCATCATGTGCTAGCTACCTGACTAATTACCAAAGGTTCTGGACTGGTTTGTAGAGCCTGCACTGAAGCTTGTGGTGCTGTAGCTTCACTGCTCTGATTCCCTCACCAGCTGTAATCTAGTTAGTTCAGGTATGGCTACATAAACTGCGGGTGTACCCTATGAAAGACATACTCTTGAATGATCTTTTGCACTGCTGATCAGCTGATAGATTTCAGCCATTGAAAGTCTTTCTACACCTTTCAGATGTTGAATCCATGCAATGTCTGAAAGTATGTGATTAGCAACAGGAGTGATATTTTTACATACACATTATAAGTATACCTGTATAAGATAAATATATCAATTTAAGGTGTATATTAACACCAATCACTATACCATAAGGCCTTCAGTTGGACTACTTATGCACTTAAAATTGGTGTGTGGATGAGCATCTTCCAAAATGGAGGCTGTGATTTCAATATTTATTTATACCTGTAACTCTATAGCCAGGATGCCTTTAAAAATAATTTGGGTGAGAATTAAGATTTTCTGCATTGCTAGGAATATTTTTAATTTTTTAAGCTGTACAGTTGTTAAGAACTCTATATGTTTGAAAAAGTGATTAGAGCAGTATTTTTGTGACTGACTTGGAACAGATGTATCATTGATATTCAAGTCTGTAGCTGTTTACATGAAGTTCGAGAGAGCACTCAGTTTGGATTCAGTTAACATGACAGAAGTTAAGATGATGAAAATTTAAATGGAAGCGTTTAGTATTCCATTTTGTGGGTATGTGCTGGTATATGCACTGTATGAAATTTGCACTTTACTATCTGGCAAAGTCAAAACATCTTTTAGTTATGCAAGTATTTTATTTGCATTATCTCAGCAGCACTTATGGCCCAGTTATTAAGGCATTTGCAGTAATATAGGCTGGTGGGACTCAACTTTCTGCAGGTCACAACACACTTGGTGGTATATTGTGATGCTACAGGATGTAGCAACACCCCCCACCTCACCCCAGCCAAATAGAACAATCTCCGTTGCTCTCTGTGACACGCTTACCACTATGTGGCGACACAGTAATGAATCCTGACACAATAGTTGAGAACCACTGATGTAGGCTGTCAGCTGGTATCTGAATCTGAGCGGTGACCCAGACTTCAAGACAGCATACAACAGAAAAAAATTTCTAAAGCGTTCCTATCCTCATGAACATTGATTCAGGTCTATGAGAATTAGCAATTTTGGGAACTTAGCTGGAACTTGAACCAGCCCCCAGCCAAACCCAGAATCAGGAAGCTTAACAAAGCTGTTGGCTAGCTGTCTTTGTCCTTGACCAAGGACAGCTCAGCGAAACCAAAGTATGAGCCTGGACCTGTCATAACATTTAAATCCCCAGATGGTAGAAATGTTGTAAAAAGACCAGTGTTTGATTTGTGGAGAAATTATTATACAGACACATGCAGTACACGAGTCGTCTTGGTTAGCTCCCCCTCCCCCCAAATATCTGATGCTCTCTAGAATGCTGCATAAATATTTTAGCCAGACTGAACTATTTTGCAGTGAGTCGCACTTAGCATACAAAGCACAAAAGAATGATAATTGTGAAATTTGTGGTGCAGATAAAAACAAGGATATTTATGACCATGTTTTCAAAAGAGCTTAACAATTTAATTGACACCAATCTTAATGCTTAATGGCCAAATTTTCAATGGTGTTTAGCACACAGGGAGCTATGCTCCTTTGAAAAAATCTGGCCTTCAATGGTAAATCTGATGTGATGGCTCTAATTCAGCCAGTGTCTGGCATATAGATGTGGGTGCATGAAATGCTAGTTCATATACACTTCAGTGCTGAGGCAGACTGCTTCTATAACTAAGAACATAATTTCAACTTTAAATTTACATCTTAGTGCTTTCATTATTTTTAACAGCTCTTTACATTTTTTATGATCTCTTCCCTGCTTCCTCCTGCTCTGTATATTTTAAAAAGTGAGGAACTGTCAACCGTCCCATGCTTATGAAATTGCTAAGGAGGCTTGAAGATAGTCTGCGTTTCTCAGAACTCAGCAACTTGCAGAATCAGCAGAGGAAGACAGTAAGGTCTTGAAAATGTAGAAGAGAAGAAGGCCTATTGTATTATAATGATGTTTTAAAGATCGTGTGATCTAATTGAGCAGTAAGACTGTCTATGCCACTGGTTCTCAATCTTTTATGGGTTGCGGCACACTTGACAGCGTATTCCAACTCTACAGGACACACAAGCCCATTCTCTTTAAACCAAATCTAGCCGTTTCCCCAGCTCTCGGCAACATACTTACTGCTGTGTGGTGATGCAGTAATGTGTCCCAACGCAGTAGTTGAGAATCGCTGATCTAGGCAACCCAACCATTGCCTCACTGGTTAATTAATCTGCAAGTATTCAATGTATGGTTCTTACTTTAGACCAAACAATGTGTTTGCTATTACAGCATGATCCGGTGTTTAAGAATCCTGGAACAAGTCTCAGTCAAATGCTTCCATACTGCTGCTTGAAATATGACCTATGCTGAATACTTTATTTAACCAGAAATTCCTTTGTAGGCTTACTGCTCATTTTGACTATATAAGTGTCCTGTAATCAAGGCTAGTTCCCTCACTATTGGTACTGAAGTGTGTGTTAAGTACTGCATGTGCACGCAGAATCTCTTTCTCGCTTGCATGAATACATAGATGGCCTTTTTTGATTTTTAAGGCAGATAGTAATTGCTTCCCTGAATCACCTTCACTTTATGCTATCCAGCTACTAGACTTCTTTCTCACCCCTCTGCCCTGAGAATCTGATCTTAACACATTTTAAATCATATACAGCTTTAAAACCAGATTTACAATTGTCATAATCACTCATCTTTGTGTTTGCTGGTGGAATTATAATTGGAGCATTCCAGCTCTTGCATTTAAGTTTCCTATTGTGAAGGCCAAGGCTGTTCACTTTTGTGATAGGCTGTGCAAGGTAATGTCACACTAAAGGTCTGTAATACCAGGATTGCTTTTCAGGGTTTCAAACTTCCCATTCAGGTAGCATTTTGTGGTATTGCGGTATTGTGGTATTTGCGAGAAAAGAGAAGGTGAGCCGCTGACAGAGGTGGAACAAAATGGTGGGAAAAACAGAATTTTTTAAGCACTGACGGAGTAAGCAAATTCAGGGTTAGAACCTTTCTCATGAATGGCTTTCCTTTTCTCAAAACTAACATACAATATTGATGTGGGTCCTGGAGGGGTTGTCTTTGATCAAATTCCTTTTTCTGTATGAAAAAAATTGCCTTCTAGGTGCTCCTTTAAAAGTATGTGCGTTAAGTTCTGAGTTAACTGAGAGCTATAGTTATCCAAATGAGCAAGGAGTACTTTGTGTGGTTCCAAAGGAGGGGGAAAAAATCAGCCTTAAAATAAAGTACTTTCCAATGTCTTTTAAATCAACTCTGTTACCTTGTCTTACACAGAAAATGTTGTAGAGCTGCTTACATTGTTCCAGGATCTGCTCCAGAAAAGTATTTAGTTGGTTGCACAGTTTACCAAATGTAACCGTCATCTACACCCCCAGTGTATTACAAAGAAGCTGCTGTGCATTTTCCTCATCAAGCTTTACTAATTTCATCATGAAGTTCTGGGTATGTTTTTGAGTTTTGAAATCTACTCAGTAGTTCCAAAACCCAAGAATCACATCTCCTCTTGCCATGTTGATTTGGACTTAACAAGTACGTTCAATAGTTACTATTGCTCTTTGTATTTACTGTGGTGCCTGAGAGATCAAGCTTATGAAAGCAATAAAAATAAAACTGTTGACAGTGTGCTTCTTGAAGGAATTTGTCAGGAGGTGTTGAGCTGTGCAGATAAACACAGTTCTGGACTTACTAGCTACTTCTCCATTTGAAAAAAAGAAAAGGAAACTGACAGTCTCTTCTGTTTGCACATCATACAATTTAAAACATTTTTCGTGATTTTCCAAAAGTCATGGATGATGATTTTAAATGATAAGCTATGAAGTTTATCATTTTCTATGCACAAAATGCTTAGTGCAAACAGCTTTTCTTGCAGCACTGATGTCCACAGTTCATTCTTAATCCTCTTAAGCTGTGAAAATGACCTTTCCTTTGAGCAGTTAGTTACCACTGGATTCAAGAATAGCCACAAAATTGCTTCTGCGTTACGAAAAGCCAAATGCATCTTATCTTGGAAGATAACTTGATAGAGGTCCTGGTGGCATAAATGTCCTTTATCTGAATACTTTTGCTTGATACAAGTGTGAAAGTGCTTTATTCTCCCAATGAGGTTAACATGAACCTTGTCAGGTTAATCTTTCATCAGAAGCTTTACGCCTTCACAAAGCTGTTCTTAGGCTTCTAAATCAACCAAAAATCTACATCTTCACAAAAGACTTCACAAAAAAGAGAAGATCCATCTACAATGCACACTTTGCTTTTCTACAGAAGAAGAAAGATGCAAAACTTCTAAATTACTATGCACTACATAGGACAACAAGAGCAACTCCTTCAACCTACCTAATAACGTTGTTAATCTTCCATGCTACACACTTATTCCAGCAGACAAATCTATGCTATCTCAAGGACTTTCCTTCTGCCACACGTAGGATAAAATTCTGTGGTGATGTGGAGGACTATTTTTGCTGTTTCAGACTCAGTGCCATCCACAGCCTCAGAAACAACTCTGACATTATTGGTAAGGAGGCTGACAAAGGAGGTGCTGTGGTCATCAAGAATAAATCAGATTTTGATCTGAGGCTTATAAACAACTCTTCAACACAACATTCTACAAATCAGTTTTCTCTGACCCCACTGAGGAATAGCAAAAGGAACTACATCACCTACTCAAGAAGCTCCCCAAGGCAGCACAGGAACAAATAAAGACAGATGCACCAGCAGAACCCCCACCTGGGATATTCTGTCTACTACCTAAAATCCATAAAAAAAGGAATCCCAGTTGTCCTATCATCTCAGGCATTGACAGTCTTAAGGTTTATCTGACTGTGGACACCCTCCTCAGAGCCTATGCTATCAATGCTCCTAGCTATCTTCAAGACGCCATGAACCTCTGGAGAAAAATCCAATCCATTGCCAAGCTTCCAGAAAACACCATGCTGGTCACACAGTACACCTTGTGGCTGAACTTTGAGACTTTGTACTCACTCAAACCATTTCAGATTTGAGGATAATTTATACTTTCAAGTCAGTGGCACTGCTGTGGGTTCCTACATGACCCCATAATATGCCAACATTTTTATGGCCAGCTTAGAACACCATTTCCTCAAGTCTCATCCCAAAGCACCTCTCCTCTGCTTATGCTACATTGATGACATCTTCATCATCTGGATCCATGGTAGGGATGTCCTTGAAGATGTCCACAGAGATTTTCAACAATTTCCACTCCTCTGTTAAGCTTAGCGTCTAACACTCCACACAGGAGATCCGCTTTCTGGACACTGCAGTACAAATAGGGATGGACACATAAGCACCACTCTATACCGAAAACCTACTGATCAGTATAAGTATCCACATCACTCGAGCTTTCACCCAAAACACACCATGCAATTCATTGTCTACAGCCAAGCCCTAAGGTATAACTGCATTTCCTCTGATTCCTCAGATAGAGACAGACACCTTCAGGACCTCTGTGAAGCATTCTTAAAACTACGGTACCCAGCTGCAGAAGTGAAGAAACAGATTGACAGAGCCAGGCGGGTACCCTGAAGTCAACTACTGCAAGAGAAACCCAAAAAAGAAAACAGAACTCCTGTAGTCTTCACCTACACCCCTAAGTCAGACCTCTACAGCACATCCTCAGGGACCTACAGCCTATTCTATAAGACAGTCCCTCACTCTCTCAAGCCTTGGGACACAGACCTCTCCTTGCTTACAGGCAGCCCCCCAACTGTAAGGAGATGCTTACCAGCAACTACAGCCCTAACAACAGAACCATTAAATCAGGCACATATCCCTGCAACAGCCATGCTGCCAGCTTTGCCCATATAACTGCACAAAAGACACTATTACAGGATCTAATAAAACCAGCTACTCCATCAAAGATTCATTCACCTGCTCATCCACCAATGTGATTTATGCCATCATAGGCCAGAAATGCCTCTCTGCCTTATATATTGGACAAACAGGACAGTCTGTGTGCAAAAGAAAAAATGGGCACAAATCTAAAATCAGAAATCACAAAGCTTTAAAATCAGTGGGTCAAGCATTTCAATCTTTCTGATCTCTCCATTAATGATTTGCTAATTGTGGTGCTCAGACAGATGAATACCAGTTCAAGGCTTCAAAGAGAAGCTGCTGAGATCAAATTTGCAAATAAATTCAGTTGCATTGCTTCAGGACTTTGGATTTTTCTCTCATTACAGCAGGTGATTTGACCTCATTTTCCCCTGTATGCTGTTCCCCAGTGTTTGAATCTTTACAACTGTTTTGATTTGCTGTTAGTGTGACCTGTTCCCATCACTTGCACTTTCCTGCATCTGTTACCTCCCATTCTGTAAGTTCCCTCATCTTCAAAGCATCTGATGAAGTGGGATTGTCTCCCGTGAAAGCTCATGCAATAAATAACTTTGTTAGTCTTTAAGTGCCACAGGACTCCTTGTTTGTTTTATTGAACTAAACTAACACAGCTGTCCCTTTGGAACTTGTAAATCTTTTTGCAGCACTATTTATATGATTGTTCTTTTCTTCAAGTTGATTTCAAGGGCATCGATCATTGGAATGAAGGTTTTCACTTTTTATTTCTTTCTTAGAGAAAATGTTTCATCAGCATGAGGTACATTGCCATCATTGACTTATTTTTTTCCTCTCTTTTATTGACACACTTGTAGTCCACATCAGGCAGCTTTCCTTTTGCTTTGAGTTCAGTTTCATCAAAATGTTCTCGGGTTTCTTTCAAGGAGTGAGAGCTTGATGTGTAAAGCTTTGCACATGTACTAAGGGCAATCTGCGGATCCTGTAGGGCCGTGCTGGTTTTGTGGAACTGATCTAACAAATGATTCCAGAGTTCTAACATGAACACAAACTTTAATTCCTCAGTTTTTTCCAGAAGACTGCCAGCTTCACTTCTCAAACTTTCTTCTTCGGGACAAGCTCCGGAACCCCAATTTGCAGCAACACTCCAATGAAGAAAGTGGCCACTGCCAGAAAATTGAAGAGTGACCATGGCTGTGGGGGGAGAGGGTGGGTGGGAATCCCTCATGGCTTTCATCCTTTCTCTTGAGGGTTCTATTGGATCTCCAAAGATCTAATTTGAGATCCTACATGCCATGCTCCTGTCTCAAATCAGGAAGTATGTCTAGGCTACTACATGCAATTTTAGAGGGGTGTGTGTGTGTGTGTGTGTGTGTGTGCGTGTGTGAGTGAGAGTTCCTTGCAAATGGTGGGGGGTGACTAGGTAGAGAGATGAGAGGGAAGTGCTGAAACAGGGGAAGGAGGAGAGAGCTAATGCCAGGATGGAAAGAAAGATCCTGCCTATCACTGAGCCTGTCCAGGTTCCTCCAGGTGGTCCTGCTCCCTTCTCCACTGCCAAATCCCAAGAACTGAAGCAGTCCCTCTGGATTCCACTTTCACCTATGCTTTTCATCTGCTCCCCAAGTCTGCAAGAGTTTCCATGAACACAGAATTGTCCACAATATTGTGATTGTTGGGGTGCTAGCTCTCTTTTCTTGGTCTGGCGAGCCCTGTCACTGTCAGTGTGCATAAGGCAGCAACACAACAAGCCTATCCACTCCCCTTCAGACTGGGACCTTGTTATTACTTCCAGCAGATATGTCCCTGAGTTGGATTCTATTCTGTTACTTAGGCTTTCTAATTGTAGACAAAAAATACCATACTTTCTAGCACAGGTTCCTACTAGAACAGTTTGCTTTTCTCTTTTTAATTATCAGTCAAAAAAATTTCTGGAAAGAGTTTTCATTAAAATCTACAAGTTATAACTTGTTGCAAGCAAGGGAATTCTTAACCCACTGAAAAAAGAGGCAAGTCCTAATTTTCAAAAATAACTGCAATGCTGAGATCCCAGAAATGGTGGAATATAGGAGTGTTCAAAGATTGTTCTTTTCTTTGTTGGGTCTAGTGATAAAGATTAAAAAAAAAAACCAAAAAAATAAAAACCCACAAAGGTTGCTTGCCATTGACCTCAGGCCTTTTCGTATGCGTGAGAGAAGCTCTAAGAGATACTGACTCGGAGAGGAGGCATAGAGATTGTTTGAACAACAGTTAGCACCTCGTTAATCCTAATGACTCACGTTTGTCTCAGTGCTCTTTATTGAAGGCTGATACTATGTTACAGCAGACTGCATGCAGGTCAGTGAGAGACAGCCACCTCCCTTCCCACATATTTCTCCTGCCTGCGACCCACTACTGGGTCGCAAAATGAACTTTCACGAACACTGTTTCTTGTATCACCTTCTTCAGTGTTTGTTAGTATGGACATAAGCGAGAGCATCAATAATTGAATTATAACCCCGAGCAATTGCTGAAGTAGCTTTTTCATGTGCTTCCCACCTAGCGTCAGAGAGATCTTTTGGTAGTGTGGAGTTAGGATCCAAGAATGATTTGAGTACTGCCCAGCATTTTTCAATGCAGCAAAATCCAATCTCAATATATAGTCCATTTGTTTATAGTGGTTGCTCTAATAGTAAGATGGAGGCCAAATGGCCTCACAAAAGTCACACAATACTCCTGGGTTTTAGAGGCCCAGCATAATGTGAGATCCTAAGCTGTTGTTTACTTCTGTTGTGCCTAAATCCAGCAGTGCTCCTACCTATAAGTAGCTGCCCCTCCCATGGCAAGTGGGGGTGGGGATAAGTAACCCAGAGCTGCCAATCTTTAAGGTGCAATACAGGCACAGTACTTTTTTATTTTCCTCTTAGCTAGTGCCTGATTGCCTGCTTTCACTTCTACCTGGTGTTCCGTTGACTGGTCATTCCTAACTCCGGTGTTCATATCTTTGAGGTGCCCCTGTACTGCGGGGTGGAACCATGTGAGTATTGCTGTGACAGTGGGGGTATTCCTTCACCACATTTAGACACCTGGGGCTGGCCCATGACAGCTGACTTGAGCATGCATGGTTCTGGCTGCTGCTCAACTTCTGGGACCTCCCATCTCACAGGGTTATAGAGCCCAAGTTGCAGCCTGAACCTGAAAATCTACACCAGTGGTTCTCAACTGCTGTGTCAAGACACATTACTGTGTCCCCACACACTGGTAAGTTTGTTGTGAAGAGCCAGGGAGTTGGCTGGATTTGGCCTGGGGGTGGAGTGGGCTGGTGGGCTCTGTAGGATCGTGATATGCCACTAATAGTATGTCTACACTGACGGTGGCAGAATTGCCACTGTCAGCCCAACATACTGGGCGTGATTAACAGCAAGTATGTACTCGCTGCTGCACTCCTGGAAGTTGGTGCCAGAAGTCCTACCCCCTAACAGGCATAGGGGAAAGCTGACCACAAGCCATTTGTGGTCGGCTTCCCTGAGTGTTTCCTAGCAGCTTAGGAAGTTTCCGGTAGTCACACAAGGCATGTTGCATGCCGTGCGTAAATGCCGGTTGACTGCCGCTGAAAAGCCGCACAGCTGTAGACTAGGGCTAAGTGTGTCATGACCTGCAAAAGGTTAAAAACCATCGACCTACACTGCAGTTAAACAGCCCCTTTAGATTGAGCCCCACAAGACCTAGTTAGCTGGCATGGTCTAGCCATGGGTGTCTAATTACAGTGTAGATGTATCTTGGGGGAGCAGGTGCTTGTCTCTAATGGCTGTGCCCTCTCTCCTTGGATTCCTGGGCACTTACTTTCCCGGTTCCCTATCTCTTGCTTACTAGCCACTTTTGGCAGGTATCTATGCATGTTTTGCTGTCTTGGCACCTAAAAACAGGCAGAGGGTACACATCTAAAGAGGTTGCCAGGTTGGGAGCTGTAATTCCATTGACAGGTTCTAGTAACAAACTAATTTGCAAATGCAAAAACCAGAATGGTTTTATCCAGTTGTCAGAACCTTTGGGGTAGAATTATATTCCTGTAATTGTACGTTTTCTTTAAGGCTCTAGGCGATGTGTGGCTCACAGATCCAGTATCACTTTTCTCTTTTGGCAGAGTAGAAGCAACTCTGTGCCAAAGGATCTACAAAGTCTGGATCTAAGTATTGAATCACAGTCATCACATAGTAGTGTACAGTATTCTGAATCTTGGCTGCACCTAAAACAATTCTGCAAGTGTCCACAAGCAGTGGTATAAATCTGTGCAGCTTCATTCAAATAAAAAACATATGAATCAGAGAATGGCAAAAGTCTGGCTAGTCACATATTGTTGGCAGGGGACTTGGGTGGGGGACATTATTACTTAAACATGGCTGAATTGTTCCTGGCTTAGACCTTGTTGGCTAAACTTCAACCCAAAGCAAACATTCTGAATTATAGTTCTGACTTCTGAAATTAAATATTTATTATAGTAATGCTGTCAGATCTGAGACTAGCAACCAAAAGTCTATCATACAAGGGAAATTAGATGATGTAATAAACATTCTTTTTGGACTCTTTATACATTAAACAAACCTCCTGTGCAGCCTTGGCTTTCTGGACATGACTAGCAAAGTGTTTCCTTATTGGTAAAGTTACAATTCTCATTTTAAAATGAGTGGTTTTGCCTCTGGAGATACTGTGTCAGCCAAATGCTGAGTGTGTGTCAGCTGTTGTCTCTGGAAAGCAGGTCTGTTTTATTTATTAATTTTCAGAATGCCCTCTATAGTAACACGCTGCTAAGTTTAGCATGCTCAGCTGGATTGAAAATCTGATCTTCATGCATCCTTTTATACCTAGGTCTTGCATTGGGCTATGGTAGGGGTCTGCAACTTGTGGCTCTTTGTCTGCCTCCTTGTGGCTGTGGGCTCCTGGCCCACCAGAGAACCCTATGGGCAGCCCAGTCCTGGCTCCAGGCCCCACTGCTACTCTGCCACTGGGGGACCCTGTGGACAGTCCAGTCCTGACTCTACCACCCACCCTGCCACTGGGGATCTCTGCAAGTGGCCCAGGCCAGGCTCCCCCCACCACAAGATGACCCTGCCAAGGGCCTGCTCCTGGTTCTGGGCTCCGACCTCACCGAGACCCTCCAGCAGGTGCCCTGGTCCAGCTTCTTGCAGGAGGTTACACACATTGTGAATCTCAAAACACATGGTTACTGAAGGAATTTTGAAAAATGCCTGCTCTTACCTTTTGGGCTGCTGACCCTGGGCTATATATTGGATTGCACATTTCCCGTTTATGTTCATTCAAATGCTGCTTTAGTTGATTTTTATGTAAAGAAATACTGGGCCTGATACTCCCTTTGGGTGACTGACAAGGTGCAAATGACAGCTTGTATGTTAGTGGCGACATACTGCTAAAGAGTAGGTGGATGAACAATGTTGGTAGGAAGTCACTCTGTTGGCGGAAAGTCTCCTGCAGTTACCCTGTTTCCCTTCACGGACGGATGTTGGGCGTGCATGTCATGTTTGTTGTCAGAAATATTATTGTTCGAGAAAACTGTTTGGCATCGGAAGCTTCCAGAAAGGGTAGGATCGGTTTTAATTTCAAAAGTATGCAGCACCATGCCCTGGGTGGCCTCTCAGTAGAAACGTTCAAACCCAGGAGCCCTGGTGTATAATGCAGGGAGACTTCAGCTGTGCTCAAAGGGGTGATACACAACTTACTTAAAATAACTTGCATATCTCGCTTTGTCTAACATCTACTTACCACTGCACTGAGTTGACAGCAAATGCCTTCCACTGACTCAGCACTGTGCTACTTAAGACAAGGGAGTGGTCTTCAGGGATCAACTTTGCAATCAACTGAGTGGCTCACAGACCCACTTGTTCGATCGGCAGGATCAACCTGATGTCAGCAGATTTGCTGCTATCAATGAAGACAAGCCCTAAGTCTCAACTGTAGCGGTCCAGCTACTGGGGTGGGACAGAGTCAGGGTGGGTGGCCCTTGGTCACAAACACTTTATGTAGCCTCATAGAGGTGAAATGCTAAGTTTTAACATGAGGGCTTTTTAACACTGTTCCTTTCACACACATCTCCCCCCACCCCCAGTAAAATGATACTTTGTTAAAGGTACTGGACTGACAGACTTGAATGTAGCAAGTTCTGCTTTTATGCATGGGGCCAGGTCACACGGTTGGTGCCAGTGAGTAACCCTACTGGAGTATGGGCTACTGTTCTCATGAGTAAGGAGACTAGGTATTGGCCCAGGAAAACTTATAACAAGTACAGTGACAAAGGAAGCTTCACAGCATTGCTTCACCAATATATCCTAACCCTTATTTAAAGAGATCACCTTCAGGAGCTGGAGGCTGGTGTAATGTTCACTCCTTGATCTATGGGTTCAGTCTTCCATCAGGGGATGAAATAAAAGTATGATTTTCTGATGTGTAAGAAGTCTAAGAAATGTACTGAGGCCATTACATTATGCAGTCTTTTATTGGTTAATTAGCATTTCAAAGGCATCAAATCTTGGAATCAAGACAACTTGATTAAACTTAGCTATCCTGATTCTGTTTTCCGCTTGCACTCATTTTAGTAAATTCAGGTACCTCTCAGATAAGACTCATTTTCTCTCTCACATTTTCATACTGGATTTCAAGAAAAATTTTATTGGAAGTGACATTGGAAGGGGAGCTGTTCTGCAAGAGTGATGTGTTAAAGGCATCAGAATGTTTCTTTTTTAAAATTGCTCAGAATATAATTAATGAAGAGTAGAATTTTCAGACTGACATTGCAGAAGAGTTGATAAGAAGGAAGGAATTTAGTGTGTGTGTGTGTGAGAGAGAGAGAGAGAGAGAGAGAGAGAGAGAGATTTTTGGACCTAGGACCTGATTCTTCTCTCATTCACTTGGTAGTCACCCTGTGCTCCAAGGAAGTCAGTGAGCTATGCTGTTCATGAGATCAGAATAAGGCCTAGGAAGTTATATGAATTACAGGAGTATTTTTTTTAAATGACTTGGCTTGAAAGAAAAGGAGGCTGCTTTTTCAGCTGTTAGCCCAAAATACCGGTAAATGTAATCTGATACATTTTTGCAGTGTCTCACCAGACACACAGTTGACACAATAGATAGGATGATGGCATATTCTGTCTTTATCCAGGCAGATACAGGTATAAAAAAAAAACCCAGAAGGTAACTATTCTGAAAACAGAGTCCAACTCGAAGCACAGTACCTGCAATTGCTACTGTGCTTTAAAAGACCTCTTTAAGAATCACATATATACTTTAGTCATATTGGGGTACAATATGTTGTTATTTATTTGTTTCTCTACTCATTAGATATAATGTAAAAAATGCACATTTGATCTAGGGAAAATATCCTGGAAACAAAAATATTCATATTGCAAATACCACCTATGGACTTAGTTTGTTATGACACAGTTTGAGACACTAAATAATGGAATCAGTTATTGGTTTCAATTAATATGAGCCATTTTGTAGGTGCTCTTGAAGATCAGTGTTGATTGTTTCTCAGTTTGGCTGCCTACATTTTCCTGTTTGATATGGTCCCAGGCTGTGATTATTTGCATGTTGGCATGCTTGCTCATTTCCTCAAACCTGAATGAGACTAGAAAACCATACTGAAATATTATTGCACCATAAAATAAACTTTGGGATAAATTAACATTATGCAGATGAGATTTCCTGTCCTCTTGTTTTTGCACAAAGTACTGATAGTTTTATACAAACTTTCATTATATAAAAACCCTCTACCACCTTCAATTATCAATTCTAGATAACTTGTTCTTGCCAGAACGTAATTGTTTTGAATTTCTTTTCTGAGTTATTAAGTGGAATGTAATATGTATAATAACTAGTCTGGTCCAGCCAAAATTTGGCATTTACATCATCTTATCTAGTACAGATGTTGAAATCCTTGAAGTTAATATTCTGCTGGAAAGTGTAGGTGTAACATATGTCTGCCCCAAATGAAATTCAAGTCTTGTAACCTTTTAGCTAGTTCTTTAGGCCAGTGGTTCCCACCATTTTCTCTGCCCTGGCACACCTTGCTACCTTTAATTACTTTGAGGCACATGACAATATAGTTTTCAAATGAACTCATGAATATTCATGAGCCAATGAGCCAATCCAGAGCTCTTTGAGCAGTTTTTCAAAAAATTCTGTGGCACACCTGCCCAGGCCTGATGGCACACCTGTGTGTCATGGCACACTGGTTGGGAAACACTGCTTTAGGCTACATCCACACTAGCAAATTAGTTCAAATTAAGGAGCCTTGATTCAAACTAATTTAAGCCCTGTCTACACTAGGCTTTGCCTAGTTTGAGCTAAAAAATTTTTTAGTTAGGTTGGCTGGTTACTCTGAACTAACTGCTTAGTTTGAACTTATTTGCATGTTTAGTTTGAAGTAGCACAATGTAGACATGCTGTTTTGAACTAAGTAAGTCCCAAATAGCAGGTAGTTCAAATTAACCATGCTTTTTTAGGTTCGAACTAAAAAGCTGGTTCAAACAAACAAACAAACAAACCAAAAAAACAAAAAGGCACAGCTAGTTTGAACTGAAAGTTAGTTCAAACTAAAAAAAACATACTTAGTTTGAACTAACTTTCAAACTACTTAGTTCAGACTAACCAAATCTAAACTAAGATTGT
This sequence comes from Podocnemis expansa, assembly GCA_007922195.1. NCBI lineage: Eukaryota > Metazoa > Chordata > Testudines > Podocnemididae > Podocnemis > Podocnemis expansa. The sequence goes on from ML682006.1 coordinate 12,552,264, forward strand.
AGGTGTAGATATAGCCTCAAGAGTTCACTGGGAAATTTTCAATGAAAGGTTAACTTGACATTGTAACATAGTCTAGCATGATCATATTTTCCAGTGCATTCATTTTTTAGTGTTGTATTTTTCAAATTAAGATACAATTTACTCTCAATGCACAGAAAAATAAAACAAAAAACCTACCTCTTTCTCTTCAGTTCTATTTTTATCATGGTCCAGGATTTATTTCTATCCATTGCATTTGGACTCCTGTAGAACTACCTTAGATTGAATGTCTTTAAAACACAGTTTTTAGTCATAGTGAGGTATTATTTCACATTTTATGTCTGATTATAGGTCAGTACCTTGACTGATAGATTGCATTGAAGTTCTGTTGTGAGATTAACACATACTTTTAAAAAACATGTAGACTGGAGTTTTACAAAAGGCAGCTGAAATATTCTTAAACTGCAAAGCTTGTGAAATTACAAATTGTGTGAATAAGCACCCTGAAGCGTGGGTGTTTATCCAAACTACTCCAATATACAAAATAGGGCTGGAAATCTCACTGTTTTTGTCACACTTCAGGTATTTACAGCTTCCACTTTGGCTGGGAATATCAGAGCCACTTTTACTGCATATGTTGAGTACTTTTGCTCCTGACTTTAACCAGGAAATAAAGAAGTTTAAAGATAACAAGGGTGGGAAATAAAGCTCTCTCTTTTTAACTTCCAAAAGTTTTGGTCCACTTAGTTCTTGGTTTGTCTTACTACTTGACTGATCGCTATTAAATGCTACAGTTTGGTAAGAATAATGGTGTATGTTTCTTTAGTCTGTTTGATCCAAAAGAATTTCCAAACACTTTAATTTTAAACTAATTGATACCACTTCACTTCATCACTAAAATAAAACCATTCAAGGATGGAAGACGGAAGCTAGTCAGACAACCAGAGCAAAGCAGTGCACAGCATGAATCAGAAGTGTAATTTTGACCTCCCTGTTTTTATGGAAAATGTCAGTGGAATTTGAGGCTAATCTCTGTGGAGTTGGATTACAAGGGAACACTTTCCTTCATGCTCCAGGTTTAAACTCCAGTTCTTTGTGTGGTTAGAAATTCATGTTCTTTTCTTGGAACAAAACAACGGGGCCCAAGTTCTCCTTTTGTTGTTTTTGCTAGCTCTCACTCAGTAATCAAAGGAGTAGGTAAATGAGCAACGAAATAGTGATAGCTCAATTGGTTTGCTGAAACGATGGGTTACTTACCAGTAACCATCCTCCTTTGAGATGGGGTGCTCATATACATTCAGTTACAGGTGTCTACGTGTCACAGCGCATGGTAGCTCAGAAAGTCTTCAGCCTTAGCCTGTCAGGTTGGGGCATGTGGCCAATGCCCCCTCTATGGTGCAACCGCGGCTATATAGGTGATCGTGATGCTGACCCTCCCAGTCCCATGTACCTTCGCCAACTCCATTAGCGGGGATGGTGGGAAGGGCCTGAATGTATGTGAGCAGCCCATCTTGAAGAAAGACGTTTAGTGGTAAGAAACCCACCGTTCTCCTTCGAGCACTGTTCACAACATTCAGTTACAGGTGACTGCTAGCTGTACCCATGGACGGTGGGAGGAGTTACAGTCTACCCACACTGAGTACAGCTCTTCCCAGAGCAGCAGCATCTCTAGCCTGTTGGGCGACAGCATAGTGTGTCGTGAAGGTATGTACTGACAACCATATAGTGGCCCTGGTAGAGTGGGCTCTTAACAGTTCCAGGAAGGGTGTGTTCGACCTTCTGTAGCAGTCTTTAATGCAGTTCACAGCCCATTTACAGATGCACTGTGAGGATCCTGGAGCCTGTCTTGGGTGTTCCCTGCTATAGGCAGCTTAGGGGGGCCAGACCAGCACCCATGCGGATCTGGCCCCACAGGCCATGAGTTTGACACCCCTGATTTAGAGCCCTCTCCAATATGGATAGCTGGCCGGCAGCTGCTGGGTCCTGATTGGGCCTGGGCTGCCTGCCACTGGCCAGCAGCAGCTGGGCTAGGTGTGTTCAGGGACACCTTGCAATAACTCCACAGACCCCCAAGGGTCCCTGGACCATAGGTTGGGAACTACTGCCTTAAGGTATAAAATACATTATGTGGAACACCTGATGAAAACAGTATTGAAAAACCTGGTAACAGTGGCAGGAGATAAATTCCCCAGTCCCAGCAAAGCTTTCAGGTATGCATCAACATCTGCTGCTGTGTGCCTGGAAGCTTTGCAGTGACTGGGGCATCGCTCCCCTCTCCTCTCCACTGAGCTCTACCCTCAGAGAGATGGGTCAGCGTGGGTCACAGAACACCTGCAGTGTGTCTGAGGAGCACCGATGTTCCATGTAATGCCAGTTGAGAAACACTGGTTTAAGGGATTGCAAGTCTATCCTGAAGCATTGTCAGAGCTTTTTCCTGTAATGGATGTTGCAGCACTGCTGAGATAAACCAGAGGGATTTTTCTTGGGAAGTGAAGCAATATGACTCAGCCTGGATGTGAATGAACTTTGAATTTCTGGATGGGGTGATCTCATGAGCCCTGTTCAGAAAACAGCTGTGGCTTAAACAAGACTAGTAAACTGAAATGCTCACTGGGGACCTGACCAGTCTGGCTGTTACACTTATAGTTGGCTGGGATTCTTACATGATTAGGTGCCCATCACTGAGTGTGAAACTTTATTGCACAGGAGGGAGGATCTGGTTCTGAGTACTGCTCAAGAGTTGAGTCAGGGCAATTCCAAGCTCTCTTGGAGCTTCACAATTTTCTTTGAGCTATCAAATGTAGGAATTTCAGGCAATAGCGAAGGTGATGACAAGGAAGGTTGTTTTGCTGTCATTTAGTGGCCTGCCACTGAAAGTACACAGTATGCAATGAGGTGGCATGCAATCCTCAGACTTCCTAATAAAAATGAACACATTTTTTGCATTTACAGAATGTTATCAGTCACTGGACTGCAAGCTTCCTAGAGACTCTATGACCAGTACTGTATGTTAGAACAGTTAAGAAAAAAAGAGAGAGTTAGCCTATAAACTTAGTCACCCATACTCTGTTCCTGCAAAACAAGCAAGGAATCCTGTGGCACTTTTAAAGACTAACACGTTTATTTATCACATGAGCTTTCGTGGGAGAAAATCCCACTTGTATTGGATTTTCTCCCACAAAAGCTAATGTGATAAATAAACGTGTTAGTCTTTAAAAGTGCCACAGGACCCCTTGTTTGTCATGCTGACCTGGAAATCTGATCCTGCAGGTGCCCTTAAAGGATTTGTTAAGCTGGGATATAATAGAAGATTTTGTAATGCATTGCTGCTATGTGGTAAAAGGGACATAGGTTTGGTTCAAATTCAGGCCAGAAATGTACTGCGTCATTTTTCTTTAAGAGCCATTCCTGTCTGAGAAATTTTTAAATACAAGTTAGACAGACACCTGTCAGGGATGGTCTACTCTCGATGGTACTTGATCCTGCAATGAGTTCAGGGGACTGGATTCAATGACCTCTCCTCGCCCTGTCCAGTTCTATGATTCTTTGGGTATTAGATGTATTTCACTTTTTTCATTGGAGCATGTGCAGGAGTATAGGATATTGGTTCATCTGAAGTGATTGATTGCTCATTGGATGTCATAGTCCTGTAATGTGACTTCCTTTCCATTTTTTTTCTAAATCAGACACACAGTACCTTACCACACACGGTACCTAAGCAACTCCAGAGTGTTGCTCAGTGAGGACTATGAAAGTTAATATGCATCCAAGTCTGATGGTTGGCCTCTTTGTCATAAATTGGGACTTTATGATATGAAGTTGGCTGTATTTTAAAGAAGCCCTAGTAAGGGCACAGTACATACCATTCTGATGTGAAGAAAGAACAGCAAATATGGAAGGTGCGCAGCATGGCTGAGAACTCTGTGGTGAGCTGAAACACAAAAGGGAAGCTTACAAGAAGTGGCAGCTTGGACAGGTGATTAGGGAGGCATATAAAGATGTTGCTTGGGCCTGCAGGGATAAAATCAGAAGGGCCAAAGACAATTGGAGCTGCAGCTATCAAGGGATGTGTATGTGAAGATAATAGGAAGGGGTTCTCACAAGCATGTCAGTAACAAGAAGAGGATTGGAGATGGTGTAGGTCCCTTACTGAATGGGGCAGGTATCTTCGTGGCAGATGACGTGGACAAGGCTGAAGTACTTGATGCTTTTTTTACCTCAGTCTTCACAGGCAGGGTCAGCTCCCAAGCTACTATGTTAGGTATCACAGAATGGGGAGAAGGAGTGCCCTCAGTGATAAAAGGTCAGTTTAGGGACTACTTAGAGAAGTTGGATGTGCACAAGGCAGTGGGGCCGGATAAAGTGCATCTGAGAGTGCTGAGGTAGTTGGCTGATGTGATTGAAGAGCACTAGCCATTATCTTTGAAAACTTGTGGCAAATGGGGGAGGTCCCAGATGGCTGAAAAATGGCAAATATAGTACCTATCTTTAAGAAAGGGGAGAAAGAGAACCTGGGCAACTACAGACAAATCAGCCTCACCTCAATCCCTGGACAAATAGTGGAGCAAGTTCTCAAAGAATTCATTCTGAAACACTTGGAGGAAAATAGAGTGATCAGGAATAGTCAGCATGGATTCACCAAGGGCAAACCGGGCCTGATGAACCTGATTGCCTTCTGTAATGAGATGACTGGATATGTGGATGTGGTAATAGCTGTCAATGTGATATACATCAACTTTAGCAAAGATTTTGATATGGTTCCCACAGCATTTTTTCAGCAAGCTAAGGAAGTAAGGTTTGGATGAATGGACCATAAGGTGGATAGAAGGCTGGCTAGATCATTGGGCTCAGCAGGTAGGGTTCAATGGCTCAGTGTCTAGCTGCAAACTGGTAACTAGTGGAGTGTCCCAGTAGTTGGTCCTGGGGCCAGTTCTATTCAACATCTTCATTAATGATCTGGATGATGGGATAGATTGCATGCTCAGTAAATTCATGGATGACACAAAGCTGGGGGGAATGGTAGACACACTGGAGGGCAGGGATGGGATTCAGGGAAACCAAGGCAAATAGGAGCATTGGGTCAAATGAAATCTCATGAGATTCAGCAAAATGCTGCACTTAAGATGGAAAAATCCCATGTATTGCTACAGGCTGGGGACTGATCAGCTAAGTAGCAGCACTGTAGAAAAGGACCAGGGGGTTATGGTGGATGGGAAGCTGGATAAGAGTCAACAGTTTGCCAAAAAGGCCAATGGCCAATGGACTGCATCAGTAGTAGTGTTGCCAGAAGATTGAGGGATATGATTGTTTCCCTCTATTCGGCACTGGTGAGGCCACATCTGGAATACTGTGTAAGATTTGGGCTTCGCACTTCAGAAAGGATGTGGACAAATTAGAAAGAGTCCAGCAGAGGGCAACAAAAATGTTTAGGAGGCTTTGGCACATGACTTACGAGGAGACACTGAAGGAATTAGGCTTATTTAGTTTGCAGAAGAGAAGACGGGGGGGGGGGGTTGATAGCAGTCTTCCACTACTTGAAGGGGTCCTTCAAAGAGGAGAGGGAGCAAAGCTGTCCTGTGTAGTAACACAGGATAGAACAAGAAGTAATGGTTTAAGTTGCAGCTGAGGCAGTCAAGGTTGGATATTAAGAAAAACTTTCCCACTAGGGGTGGTAAAGCATTGGAATCGGTTATCTAGGGAGGGGGTGGAATCTCCATCTTTGGAATCATTTAAGGCCCAGTTTGACAAAACCTTGGTTGGGATGATTTAGTGCAGGGGTCTGCAACCCCGGCACGCGTACCAAACGTGGCATACGGGCCAAGCCTGAACGGCATGCAGCATGCCATGTCTCCAGGGCCCTGCTAGCCACGTTTCCCTGCTGGGGAGTGCAAACAACAGAGAAAAAGAAGCTGTGGCACATGGGGAAGAGGGCCGGTTGGCTCCCCAGTCCTGGCCAGGAACTGGAGGCACTGCTGCTGGCCCCGGCCAGGAGCCAGAGGCGCTGCAGCGGCTGGGAGCTGGCTCCAGCTGCAGCCTGGGCCCAGCACTGGAGGTGCAGTGGCTAGTGGGAGCTGGCCCAAGCCCCAACCCTGGCCCAGAAACAGAGGCCTGTCTGTCCTGGCCTAGCCAGGAACCTGGAGGCGCTGTAGTTGGGCCAGAAAAGGGCAGGTTGGCCTGCTGGGAGGTGCTGCCACAGAAAGCAGCCAGCCTTTGCACCGGCTCAGGGTGCGGTAGGCGGAGCTGGCACGGGGGCCAGCAAAGGTTGCCGACCCCTGATTTAGTGGGAGTGGTCCTGCTTTGATCAAGAAGTTGGACTAGGTGACCTCATGAAGTCCCTTCTAACCCCATGATCCTGTGATTTTATAAGGTGTTGATCTGTTTTTTTTCCTCCCACCAGATAAACTATTAGTTCTAACTGTAGCAACTAAGGAAACAGACGGCTTTCACCGCTTCATCCAAACTGCAAAGTACTTCAACTATACCGTGAAGGTACTGTATGCTCTGTCACTTGTATTGAGTGCTGGACATAGTTTTATAGCCTTAATTCAGAAATGAAATAGTCTAACAGAGAAATGACGTGCCCTGATATTACTGCTATAAGGTAAAACACTTAAGGAACCTAGCAGTGGAGAAGACACATTAGATCATCTGTTCCATATCCCTGCCGGATACTTTTCCCGTTATACGTTTTCTAGTGGTTTTTTTTTTTTTTTTTTCTAGTCTGCTTCTAAATGTGCCAGGTGATGGGGTTTCTTCCACTGACTTCAGCAGATTATTCCACAGGTTATTAGATTTCCCTGTTGGGAAGATTTTTCTGAAAATATAAGTTTTCTTCCTTAATTTCATTCCTTGCTACTAAATGTGTTATTACTCCTAGCTAATTCCTTTTCCACCTTTTTAATTCAAAGCGTGTCGCTTCTCCCTTGGTATTCACATCCTTCGAATATTTGTAGATTGTCATGTAACATGTTTAGTAATTTCTTAGCAAAGTTCTATATATTTGACTACCTCATTATCCCTTCTATAGCAAAAATCCTGGGAGTTGTACTGGCAAGATTCCTGTAACTGGGCCCCAGACTATTTCAGCAAGGTCCTACTATGGGAAGTGGGGGTAGGGGGAATGGAAACATACTAAATCCCTTTGCAGTATTACATTTTTCAGGCATCTCTGTAATGCTGGTGGGGGGCCAAAACAAACCTTCTAACTGCTCTCTTCTTATTCTTTCACCCACTCTTCTTCCCAGCCTACTCTGTACCCATACATCAGTTCCCCACAAATCAGCCCCTCAAGACAAAAACAAAAATATTCAAAGATATCTTCATCAAATGTTATGCATGCTTATCACACTATTGAAACTATCACTCAAAAGAGACCAATTAATGACTGTTGATCCATTGACTTCTCTTTTAGAAATAAATTGAAAAGTTATCATCTGTTTACTTCAACCATCAAGTCTTGAAAAAGTACAGTGGAAAATTCGTATTTCCTAACTGAACACAAATGTGTTAAAAATCTTAGGGAACGGATCTTTGGAACGTGCCATTTGCTTATAATTTTGTGAAATTATACTATAAGCACTATACTGTTGTGATCTCTATGATGTTCAGTAGTCAAAGAAAAAGAATATTGTGTTAAACTTTCAAGGATTACAAAAGATTTAAGTCTTTGTTGCTGATGTGATTCCCTATAGTATATGACAAGGAGGGAGTTCTTTTTAGCTGATTTAGTTACGTGAGAGTCTACCCTAAACTTCTAATACAAAAAAGTTGCCTGAAGCATCAAAAACAACTAGACACTTACAGTTTCTATTAGCCACTGTCATGTCCTTTGTATGTTTTTACTCATCTTTTCCTCCAGTTACCATAGCAATATTTAAAGCTGATACAATGAATTGCTATTTTAATACCCAATTTAGAGGATATTACTGTCAATAAATTTTTACTCTCATATTTCTGAAGTGATGCAATTGTGCTCCATTCTGCTCAAGACATGGAAAATTTATGATACGTGAAATGTTGACTCACAGCACTTTAACTAGTGGATGTTATAGCATTGTAACGTGTTCTCTTGCTTGCCTCTGCTTTGACATCTGTTTTTTAATGAGGTTGTATTAAAAATTGCCCTCTAACTACAAGCAACAAAATGCATTTTCTTCCTATCCCCAGGTTCTTGGTAAAGGTGAAGTGTGGAAAGGTGGGGAGCGAGTTAACTCTATTGGGGGAGGACAGAAAGTGCGGTTGCTGAAAGAAGGCTTAGCAAGCTATGCTGTTCAAGATGACTTGGTTGTAATGTTTCTTGAATGGTAAGCAAATTCTCCTTGTTGCTTTCATGCTCTTTGTGTGTAGGATGCTAATAAAAACTGTTGTGACATGCTGATGTTTTCCTCTGCTCCAGTTTTGATCTGAGAAAGTTAGCTTCTAGTTTTCCATTCATAAATATATTAGGCAGCAATTGGAGCAGATGTCTGTTCTCTTCAGATTTACAGATGTGAAAATTGTCTCAGGGCCATTGTCTCTGCTGTACTATGAACAATGTTCAAGAGCTAACAAGCTGTGAAACACATTGACTGACTGAACATTTGGATATTAGTTTATCCTTTCCCATGATAAAGCAATGGCTTTGTTGGTGTTCTAGCAGAAAGTGATTGTGAGAGAAGACTGTGGTGTGTGAGGAAGCAGTAAAACCAGGTTAAAATGGAAGTGGTAGCCAGTAGACAACTGGGGCATAATGCTCAGAAACTCTAAAGCCTGTTTATGTTGCTCTCATGGTTTTAAACGGGTCTTAAATAGGCTGAAAATGCCCCCTGGGAATATCCCTGTGTGAAGGGGTTGATGTAGGGTGCGTGAGAAGAGGGCAGCCCAGACCAGGCATGTAGCACGCTGCATGCACTTGCCTGAACTAAAGCAGTTCTCTGCTTCCCACATGGCTACCCCTTTGGAGCTTAGGAAAGTATTAGTTACAGCAGCCTCCCTGATGGCCAAGGAGATCCTTCTCAGTCGCAAAATATAGGGAGCGCAAAGATGTCTTAAAGCCATCTTTACCCATATCCCCAAAATCCATCCTGTTCCTGGGCTTAAGGATTGGATTGGTGTAACTGAGAATCAAGTCTGAAGTTGACAGAAAATACTCTGTTAACTTAAGCAAGAGTGAGGTCAAACCTTTAAAAACAACAAGGAGTTGTGTGGGACTTTTAAGTCCCACACAACTCCTTGTTGTTTTTTCACTGGACTAGACTAACACGGCTATCCCTTTTAAAATTGACAAACCTTTAAAACCATTAACTTAGGAGGTACCAGGAGAGTGAATCGTGAAGCAGAGAATTGCAGAAGTGCAAACTGAAGCATACCCTGAGAAGCTTTGTGTGAGATGAGGAACATCTGCTGCTTTCATTATTCACAGTAATGTTAGAGCTGAAGCTGACTCTTGTCAGCTGGGGATAAAATGTTTGGCAGGCATACTATAGTTTTCTTTTTATTTAAATCTGTAAAACCACTCAGTCTCTCATTCTCGTATACTGTTGTTCTAATCAAGCCCACAATGCAGCATCCGCCTGGGCTTACAACAGGTTAATTTCTCTTTTGATTGAGTATAACTTCTGTGCAGTTTAGGATTTCTGCCACATTTAGGAATATTTTTGAAAGTTAAACAGATTTGGAGGAGTTAGACTAGCAAAGCTCATATGTGAGAGTGAGTTTCCCTGCATGATCTTATTTATTCAAAAGTTCCTGTACTTTTATGACTGTATTATGAGTTAGGGCAGCTGTTAGACTGGGCTGTTAACCTAACTGTCATGTTCTGTGACTTCCCCTTAATTATATTTTCTCATTTTTCCCTCAATGATGTGCAACAAGTAGTTAAAAAACAGAAAGCATAAATCAGTTCAACTGCTTCCTGAAATAAGATATGTAATAGAACTGACATACAGGAAAATATTTTCACTCTCCTACATTTAATTTACATTACAAGTGATGTACTATTGGTTGGTGGGATAAGCTATCCATTCCGTTACTAAAATGCTACTTACTGATACCTTCATATGTAACCTTATTACCAGTTCAGTGTAGTTTGACCAGTGGAGTGCATGTTGAGAGCCATGTATTTATTTTGTTCCTTAAAGGAGGTAAACTTTATTTGAGTTTGATGAAATGAGTAGTTTGCTCTGCCCTGTTGGTCAAGTACTAGTGAAACTTGTATTAAAATTTTTAATTTTGAAAGTATCTTTATTTATAACATATGTCAAATCTCTCTCAAATTTTGATACCGCTTATAGAGGAATTCTCCTTACCCCAGTATTTTAGATTTCTTGAGCTAAAGTCTGTCCTTTTTGCTTTTGCCATCTCCCTAAATGGGTGTAAGGGTCACCAGGCTTTAATATTATTGCTCATATGACAAAGTCTCATGCTGCTAATTTCCAGAGTCCCAGGTTCAAATCACACAGTTACTCAAATAAGATCAGTTAGATACACTTAGCTACTGATCCAGTCTCACCATTTCAGGTAGGGACAAGTTCAGTTTTTTAGCATGGGCCTGAGGGATGTCATGCGCTGTGTTCTGATTCAGCTGTGGGTTACGAATTGCTGATCTAAATTATGGCTGCCTGTCTCTGTAGTATTGGGAAGGAATCTTTCCCATGTTGCAGGATGCTTTTTTTTCTTTACTTCCCTTGAAGTAGCAGGCAGGCACAGCATGTAATGAATGCTGCAGTCAACCTCAGGATGTAATTACATTTATAATAAAAAATTGCAGGGAAGTAGGGTAATTTTTGTAAGGGCTTTTGCTTACTCCAACCCTGAGCAATGGGTCAGGAGCCAATGAGTACTATGTAACAGAGGTATTGGCCATCTAAATTGTGCACAGGTTAATTCATCCCTTACCTATATTTTTTAGCACTTCTCCTTCAAAGAGGAGCAGTAGACAGATGGGGGTTGCTTAATCCATAATACTGGCATTTGATTACATAAGAAGTAAAACTGCCTGGTAGGACAAGAGAGCCATTTAAATTAGAATTTGGAATTTCACAATGGATTGGTGTTGCTGAGTAACAGGTGTGGCATTCTTGTACTAAAGCTCACTCTTAATGAAGTTTAGCTACACCGAATAACAAAGTGTCAGCCTGTCTTTTTTAAAGACATAAATACCTGTGTGGTTTGTTCCTTTACTTGCTGAGTTCTTGCTTGTGTATCCACTTCACAAATAGTGCAGGGATTGTGAGGACAAGGAAGGAATGGAGCCATATTACGACTGGAGGACATTACGATTGTGAGGACAAGGGAGGAATGGACCCACATTTGATCAGCCTGTTATTAATGAAATAAATTTGCTTGGGAAGCACTGCTCTGGAAGTGCATCAGGTTACTGTCCTCACTGGAGGATGCTCTACTAGTAGCACAGCCTTGATCAAAATGGAAGAGTACAGCTTGCCATAAGGCCTTTGACCAATGCCCGTTTTTCTTCTGCCCCATAAGCCTATCCCCCAGCTCTGAATCAGGCCTCCCTAATTTGAATAGGAAGAAGAGAGGAGGATGTATCTGGACAACAGCAGACAATTTTTGTAAGGCTGGGAGGCTCTAAGACATACTTATTTCTTTTTATGAAGTCTTGTGCCAAACCTACAAAAGGGCAAACCAGTTTTCATAAAATCACTTATTTATATAGATTACATAATACTTTTCCTTTCTTTGAAGTGTGCTGCAGAACTCTCTTCCTCTTTTTACTTCTAAACTAGTGGTGACTTCTGGTGTTCAGTTCTGCCAAGCCAAGTAGATAAGATTACCTTAAAATAAAGAACGCCCTTTAGAGAATAAAACTGGAATTTAGTATCAAGAAGCTGTGTGAAATTGTGTGTAAAAACCACTAGGATGTGAAGCATTTTATTTTGGCACTTCAGACTTTTCTAACAGGACATACTTATAAGCCCAGCACCCTTATTCCTATTGAGTAGAACCTTATCCTGCAAGTGGGTCCCTTTCAGTTTAAAAGACTACTCTTAGAGTAGCACTCAATGGACATATTCTCAGTTAGTTTAGTTGGTTGCATTGAGGGAAGGAAGTAGCTGTCAGCAGAGACCCAAGTGGTCTTTGCCTTCTCTACAGTGTAGGTCATGGACAACTTGCTAGTATGAAGTGAAGTAAGTGGTGGATTCCGTAACTTTAAGTGTTTAAATCATGATTTGAGGGCATCCGTTACTCAGCCAGAGGTTATGGGTCTATTACAGGAATGGCTGGATGTGGCTTGCAATGTGCACAGGATCAAACTAAATGCTCATGCTGATCTATTTTGGCCTTAGAATCTGAGGCAAGCCCTGTTCCACATCCCCAAAGTAAGCTAGAATAACTTCAGGGCTGGTCTGACATTCTGCTTTCCATTGTACCTGGGAAGCAAAGAATATGCCAGTGGCCTGAGAGGGGCCATTAGGTAGGATGGGTTCTGAGTTGTTATAGAGAATTCTTTCTTGAGTGTCTGGCTAGTGAGGCTTGCCCATGTGCTCAGGGTTTTAACTGATTGCCATCTTGGGGGCCAGGAAGGAATTTTCTCCCAGAGCAGGTTGGCAAGGGCTCTGAGAGTTTTTCACCTTCCTCTGTAACATGGGCATGGGTCACTTGCTAATGGATTCTCTGTACTTTGAAGTCTTTAAATCACACCTTGAGGATTTTAATAACTCACTCATATGTCAGAGCTGGGATCTCAAACACAAATCACCATGAGGGCCACATGAGGACTAGTATGTTAGCTCAAGGGCCGCACCAATGAAACTTTGTCATACAATGATATTGCAAATATTGGTAAAGGTAGTGTTGTTACGGGCTGCAGGAAATAGTTTTAAGGGTGGCATGTGGGCCGTGGGCTGCATGTTTGAGACCCCTATGTTAGAGGCTTATTGCAAGAGTGGGTGCGTGAGGTTTTGTGGCCTGAATTGTGCAGGAGGTCAGACTAGATGATCATGTTGGTCCCTTCTGTCCTTAGTCTTATGAATCTACAAGTAATAGTTATAGTGCAGTGTGCTGTGGCATGCCTGCCTCTTCTATGCTCCAGTAAGTATGCTTATGCCTTTTGGAGTTGAGTGCAGCAGGAAATTGCACCTGTTTGAAGAGAAAGGGATCCCAAAGATTTCCTTCCAAATTTCTAATTTGTCTTCAGAGTAACTTGTGAGGCATGGATTTTTTTTTTCTTCCCAACTCCAAAAATGCTATAATTGCTATTACTTTGTCCTCATTCTGGAAGACAGATTGAGCTTGTTTTTGAAATATCTTTTTCCTTCCTTTCTTCCACCATAGGAAATAAAGCTGGAAAGTATGGAGCTATGCCAAGTCTCTCAATTTTGGAATAAGGCATCCTTTTTTTCGAAAAGGGACTAAACTGCTTTTGTTATGGTCCATAACAAGGAGCATTTGCAAGTGATTTGCTCTTCATTTATAGAGGATCCTTTGAAAACCCATTTCTTATAAATCTCTTTTTCAGCACTGTTTTATTATGTAAATAACACTTTCCTCTAGAGTGAATAAGGTAAATGCTACTAGTTTTCTGGGTGTATGCTTTGATATTTAATTTGTGGAATAAGGGCTTGGGCAGAGATCATGGTCTTCATTGCATATAATGGACCATGAGGTTGTCAGAGTTGGTGGGAAAGCTAATTGACCATGTATTTGGCATGGATTGGGAATAGATGTGACAATAACACTAACTTGGAGACATCAGCCACTGGTGTAGCTTCACTGGTACAGATTCCTAATGTAAAAGAAGAAGACAAATGTGCGATTAGCTACAGGTTTAAGCCAAGCAAACTGCATCAGTGCAAAGAACACCTTATTTTTGCTTTGCTATGTATCCCGGGAATTGGTAATGGTGCAGCTAGACCAATGGCTGGTCACTGACTGTTCCACCTGATCAGATAAGGCCTTGTTACATGATGGGACATGTCCCTTAGGGGTACACATTAGCAGATGTATGAACTACATGCAAACATTGCTTATTTTAAAATTAACTCTAAACTCTTGGAAAAGAGACCAGAGCATCATTGTGGTCTGCTCAGTGAAAACTTATGCTCAGTAAACAATAGCTGTCAAAACAAAATATTAAGATGTGTAATGAATGGAATAGAAAATATTATAGTATTCTCAATGATGTATTTTTTGTTAAACTGGAATGTACTTTAGTTCTGCTCAGTCAACCTGAAAAGAGTTCTAGCAGGAAAATAGTGTTCAGAGCTGAGAGGTTAATATGATTAGAGATAGAAAGACTTCCTTGGGTGGATAGAGTGAAATACTGGGGTTGTTTAGTTGGAGGTGATGTAGCAGTATGTATATCTCCAAAATACCAAATAATTAATGAAATACAGAAGTTTGATCGAGAGCTTCTATTTACCGATTCTCATGGTACAGGAACAGGAAGACATGAACGAAATTGAAAGTCATTACCCTTAAAGGAGAAGTTTCCGCTCCCACCTAGTGTACAATAAACCTGTGATGCTCACTGATACAAGATATCACAGAGACCAAGGAATTAGCAGGATTGAAAATGCACTGGATACTTTCATGATCAAGGAGAGAACATATAGGTAACAGTAGACAGTGGGAGTGGTAGGACTACAAGACTTCCTCCTTCATGGCTATCCAGTAATTGACAGGATTTTGGAAGAAACTTCTCCTATAGGCCAGTAGTCCAAATTGGCTTATTATAGGATTTCTTTCCCCTTCCTCAAACATCTGGGACTGGCAACTTTTAATTCCTAAGCTCCTATTAATATTTTTAAGTGACAGTATTGCATATTTAAAAAACTCAGGTTTCACACAGGTCATATAACAGTGCTATGTAGTGAATTCATTGTATGAATTTCATTTGTAATCACTTTACATTCAAATTTGAACGTGTATAACTGTTACTTGGAAGGCAGACTCCTTAGTCTCCCACTTACTGACTGGAATAGCACCTAAAATGTGCATGAACAAGAAAGCTAGTCACTAGATGTAGATGGTATTTTTTATGTTGGCAAGAAAGGTGTACATAAATGAATTAGGTCTCTCAGATACTGCCATTATTGACAAAGGTATGTTTCATTTGCTGCATTCCTGTTGCAATAACGTTACCTGATACAAGCAATCAGCGTGATTTATTCTCCATATTATTCCTGGGAGTCTAAAGAATGTATAGATTTCTATAGCAAAAATTAGGCAGGAGAGTTATTTTGTTTGGTTCTATATTCTTATAGTCGGTGGGGTTTTTTTTTCCCTTGAATAGTTCCCAATTCTCAGTCTCCCCTGTGAGTGGTATGAAAATGCTGTTAGAACTAATGTCTCCACTTGCTAGTGAGGCAGCTAGAAGGCCACCCAATTTGTACAAAGAGGGAAGTGTCAACTATAAGAGCTTTGGGATTTCAGGCTATCATGAAGTGTAGCCCTTCCAAATCATTCAGTGGTCTGTGTCATGGTTCTTTTCACTGTAAAACAGATCTGATAATAGTTTGTACATAATGTTTTTTCTTATGCAGAGCTCGAAGTGCAAGGTGGGGAAACATGAACAACCCTGGTTTATAAATAATATAACCAGCCACTTTGATTTGAAACACTTTTTCTGAGCAGCTCTTTGATCTCTGGCAGACCAGAACTGTAATGTTGGACAAATTAGATTCTGCTCCAGTTGTGCTGCAGACTTCCTCTGTGACTTATTGGCCTGCTCACTTTAAGTCTGTTTTTCTCTTTCTTATGCTTTCCTTGAGGTATGGAGTGTTTTCAACTTAGGGTAAGTACTTAATACCTCTAAGGGCCTTGACCTTTTTGTGCCTGTCTGTTCCAACCTAGAATATGAGAGTTATATTTAACAATCACTCTGAGACACCTATACTGCAAGGCTTTAATGAATAAGGATGTCAAGTTAGAGAATACTGAAAGCCAGTGGGTAGAAGGGGCAGGACTAGAATTCAGGACTTCTGCCTCTAAGCTTTGTCCATTATCATGCAAGATAAGGGGCCACATTGATGGAGAATGTAACAGGAAGAGGATTCAATTCATTAGGTCCTCTATTTTCCTGAAACCTTTGTAAAGTGCATAGCTAAGTTGGGGAGGGGTGTATATGCATTCTTTTTCTTTTTTTTTTTCTTTTTTTTTTTAGTTTACAACTGTGGGTTTACTGCACATGCTCAGTATGTGACTTTTAAAACATAGTATATGCCATCAAATCAAAACCAATTGCTTTCTGGAGCAAGATCATTTACTGCTTTCTAGCAAGAGCCATTGTATGCCAGATTTCAAATTTCAACCCCTGTTTATTTCCGCTCTTGAGCCCCCCACCAATAAATGTATATAAAAAAGATAGTTTTCCAATGAAAAATGTTTTTTTATTCTTCTCTTCTTAACACCTTAAAATAAATTCAGAGCCAGCTTAGAGGCAAAGTTTTAAAGTTTTCAGCTGAAAAAATGAAATATTCAGGGAATTTTGTTGTATGGGTAAGCAGCGCAGGGATATATATGTATATGTAGACTAGTTAAGATGGCTGTGTATTGGCAAGAAATAAAATCTGTACATGGTGTCAACTTAAAGTATGACATAATATGCCACATTCCTGAATGAAAGACTTGCATCAGAACTAAGTGGTCTCTTCTGTTTGTTTAACTGTCTGTGGTTTTAAGGCTGAATAAGCCAAAGACTTCTTTTGAATTTTCTTGTTTAGATCAGAGCTAACCTGTATTTTTCCATTATTTTAGCTATGATGTTATCTTTGCGGGTGGCCCTGAAGAGGTGCTAAAGAAGTTTCAGCAAGCTAACCATAAAGTAGTATTTGCAGCAGATGGACTATTATGGCCCGATAAAAGATTAGCAGACAAGTATCCTGTTGTCCGGAGTGGGAAACAGTTCCTTAATTCAGGAGGTAGGTATGACTGTTGTGCATAATAAAGATTAGTTAAGGCTAGCAGGTTTCTTACTCTCACATGTATGTGGCTGTGAAATTATTAAGTGGGCACTAATCCAAAATGTTCATTAATTTAGGGCCAAGAACATTTTTATCAATGACCTGGTAGAAAACAAAAAATCATCACTGGTGAAGATTTCAAATGACACAAAAATCAGGGAAGTGGTATATAATGAAGGGTGCAGGTCCCTGATTCAGAGTGATCGGGTTCAGTTAATAAACAGGATACAAACAAACAATGCATTTTAATATGGCTAAACGTATACATATAGCAACAGAGAATGTAGGCCATACTTAAAGAATGGGGATGTCTCTCTTGGGAAGCAGTGATTGTGAAAAGGATCTGAGGTGTCAGCGGAACAGGAGCTCCCAATATAATGCTGTAGCCAAAAGCGCTACTGCAGTTGTGGGAGAAAACAGAGAAATCTTGAGTAGATGTAGAAAGGTTAAGTTACCTCTGTATTTGGTGCCACTGTGACCACTGCTGGAATACTTTGTCCAGTTCTGGTGCCCACAGTACAAGAAGGATGTTGATAAATTGGAGAAGATTCAGAGAGGAGCCATGAGAATGGTTAAAAGATTAAAACACCTTTCTGATAGTGATAGACCTAAAGAGCACAATCTGCTTTAGCAAGGAGAAGATTAAGAAGTAATTTGCTTACAGTCTCCAAGTACAGCATGGGGTCCAAGTGTTGAATAGGCTCTTCAGTCTAACAGAGAGAGGTTTTGTGACAACACTATTAATAGCACCCTGGTCTCTGAGGTTGCTTCAGTACTAGGAGGAGTGCCTGCGTAATTGAAACCAGTTAATTGATTTCTATTAGGAGTTACTGATATCTAGGTGGCAATTGCAGGGCTAATGGGACAATTGGCCCCGTAACGGTAAGGAACAGGAAGCAAGAGGAAAGCTTCCAGGGTGAGTCTGGGCTGAGGAGTGCAAGTTGCATAGAAGCCTCCTCTTGTTGTAAGCTAGCAGTACACTGTTATATTTTGAGAGGAAAGAATAAATATACATATGGTGTAAGGGTGACAACTTGGTGTGTGACTGTGAGATTACATGAATGGCCAGGCAGTGAGGTATACTGGGTAGGGACCATGGAGTCTGGGACAGGTATAACACAATCCAATGGCTGGAAGTTGAGGCTATACAAATTCAGACTAGAAATAAGGCATAAAATTTTAACAGTGAGAGTAGTTAACCACTGGATCAATGTATTAAGGGTTGTGGTGGATTCTCCATCACTGATAATTTTTACATCAATGCTCTAGGAATTATTTGGGGAAAGTTCTATGGTCTGTGTTATGAGAGAGGTCAGAATAGATCATCACAACAGTCTCATCTGGTTTTGGAATCTATGAATCAGTCAGTCTAGGAATTTTCAGTGTGTGTGTGTGTGTGTGTGTGTGTGTGTGTGTGTGTGTAAGTAACTCTTTTACATAGTATCTATACACACGTTTCTCAATGGTATTAATGACCATTGTGACACTGGCTTTCATTTGAGATCTCAAATGGCATATTGTGGAGAACTAGAATGTTCACACCAGACTCATGAGATTTCTGTAATTCCTTTCCAGTTGGCGGTGCGAGGTTCTTGTTGTGACACTTTGTGTAACAATAGTCTCTATTTCCTTTGAAAGGAATGTGTAGGAAGATAAATGCCAATTTATAAGACAGGGAAGGAGGGTTGGTAGACTGAAAGAACTAAAATGTTTGTTTAGCAAAAACACTGCTCTCATAAACTCGGGCTCTGCTGCCAGGATTGGGCTGCTCCTTGGTGACTTTTCTGTGGTGGCTGCTATGTTTGTGATTACAATTTATTTATTTTTTAAAATCAGAGTCTTTATACCTTAAATTTGCAAAGATGACGCACAAAATATAAACCAAGTTTAACTGAGGCCTGGTCTACATCTAAAAATTAGATCAACCTATCTGTGTTGTCCAGGACTGTGAAAATCTTTTGTGCCCTGAGCACTGTATTTAAATCAACCCTTAACCCTGTTGTTGATCTACCTACTGCCTCTCAAAGAGGTGTATTAACACCACCAGTGGAAAGATCCTTTCTGTTGATGTAGGACACATCTCACTTACAGCGCTACAACTGCAGTGCTGTGGCTCTGGTGCTGTGGCAGCTGTACTGTAGACGTACCTTTAGAAAGTAATGTTCATCTGAGTTTGCAGACAGCCTGAATCAATGGCTCTGAGAGAAGAGTCACTTACTACTGTTGATTTCAGTGAAATGCTAGCTCTGAAACCTAACTATTACCACTTAAATGTTTCCATGGTTAACCATTTCACTGCTGATTAAAGCAGTCAAGAAGGAAATACAATCTATTATGTACAGCATCTCTTCTTGGGCTCTTCTTGGACTCATGCGTGAGTAGAATTTTGTGGGCACAGCTTTTTGAGAGTGAACACCAGTCCTCTTCTGCCAAACTAGTCACTAGTTTTTTGGTCTTTGAAATAAATATGATACTTAATAAGTTTCAGCTGAATTTCTTGCACTGTTCTGGCATATTGGATTTGTATTTCCCTGCCAGGAAGGAGAAACTGACAGCACACTGTTCTCCACAGTTGGATCACTTCTTTCTTAGCAGCAGTAATAGCCTCAGATCCACACCTTGGAACTCTGAGTCTTTCTTCTAGACATCTCAAAGGGTATGTCTACACTTGCAATTTAATTTGAATTAATGAGGATTAATTCAAATTAAATTAATGCATGGCTACACTGGCTTTCATTAATTCGAACTAAGGAATTCCTTAGTTCAAAATAATGAAAGCTTACTTTGAAGTAAGGGTTAATCACTAATAAGTTTAAATTAATCGAGTGTAACAGTGTTAATTTAAGCTAATCATTAGTTTGAATTAACACTTTTTGACCTTCTTCATCCCAGGGTGCCTTCCTCTTTCTGTATATTTGGGTGGGGGCATGGTCCTTCTTGGGGGCCGTCTTGCCACACCTCCTATGGTGCCCTCTCCTAATTCCAACTAGCAAGTCCTGTCCATAGACATGCAGGTTCGAATTGGTTTTCCTAGTGGGGCCGTGTTAATTTAAACTAATTGTTGTTAGTTTGAACTAATTAGTCAAACTAAGTTAATTTGAACTAACCTTCTAAGTGTAGACATAGCCAAACAGATCCCAGTATCCTCCTTGTTTCTTAAAATACCATTATAAGGAAAATTAACTGAAGCAGGTGATTATAAAGCTATTCAAAACGTCTGTCAGTTCTTTGGAAGTGAATTCTAGCTAGAAACTGATGAATTTCTTTTGTCTGCCCCTGCTGGCAGAGAATGTTTTACACTGCAATCTGACTGATGCATCAGAATTTGCAGAAAACTAGTTTTTAAATAGAAATAAATTCTCTTGTGTGATATTGCAGGATTTATTGGTTACATGCCATACATAAACCAAATTGTACAGCAATGGAACCTGCAGGATAATGATGACGACCAGCTGTTTTATACCAAAATCTATGTTGATCCAGTGCAAAGGGTATGTAGTGACTGGTTTTCTCTTTAATAGTAGTTTTATCTGCTTGAAATGATTTGCTGATACAGTTATAGAGTCAGAAAACTCCTACAAACAGAATAAAAATGAAAGTTCTTTGATTAGCTATAAATTCCATAGTGTAAAAGTAGTTACTGTTCTGCAAGGGCAGTCAACCTACAGGGTATGAATAGGTTTCAGGGTGATCATGACTCAGAATACTGTTTCAGGCTGTCTGCAGATCCAGGCAGGCATCACTGTGTTGGCTAAAATAGCTCTGAGATATGATCAGCCCCATTAATCTTAATCAGTTCTGCAGCCATGGAATTTGTCTTTACCAAGAATGAATTCACCATTTTGCTGTACTCAGCACCCTCTTTTGCCTTCCTGCTATGCCAGGATTTGCCTGCATATACCTGTTGATCTCCAACTTCTCACCAACAGGAAATTAGTCAGATTACAGCCCGGCTTATCAATGTAGGGGGCATAATTCCTCCTCCCCCGTTGCTGTATGGGAGTTTGTTAGGTCCCAGCAAATGAGGAGATCATGGGATGGTCCTGGTATGAAAAGAAAAGCCCCAGCTTGGAAGAGTCTTGGAACCAAAATGACATACTGAAGTTTCAGAGAGTCATACTTCAGAAGTAATTTGTTGTTTATAATGTGGGATAAAGGGAGTGGATTACTGAAGGCTGAAATCCTTTGAAATATATGTAAGAGGAAACGATTGGTTTGTGAGGCAAAGTCATAAAATAATAAGGAAATCTGGAGAGCCTTAAGGAAGTGCTGTAATTCAGAGCTGACTATAAAGGTTTTCTGATCGAAGTGGATGTACCTAGATGAACTTTTTATTTTTTTTAAATTGTTTTCCTACAGCTGGGCATTTAAATCTGTAATTACAAATATAAATCATACCCTGAGTTTCAGAGGTGTAGTTGAAATCTCTGCTACAGCACAGATTTCCTATTTGCTCCTTGCTAAGTGATGGTTTTTACTGCAACAAAATGTTTGAAAACATATTTGCTGGTCACCTTTTAGGCCTGGTATTGAGTTCTTTGCTCATTCTAAACTCCACCAAAGTGCAAAGGAAAGTTTGGGGTGTTCAATGAATGTACGATCAAGCCCTAATCAATGTTCCTCTAATTTTTCATAGGCTGTGGGTGCAAAAATTTCTTTGTGTGCGCTACTGTTAGCACTGTTGAATTATTTTATGTGTGCTTTATCAGGGGCATCGCTGGGACCTGGCACATGGGGCTCATGCCCTGAATCCCAGCACCAGCACCCCGAGTCCTGGCGCGGCCCTTGCCTTTCCCGGTCTCCAGCCAGAGATCCAGGGCCTGGCCGCTCATGGTGGTGGCGGCCGTTTCTGGCCTTGCCCTAGGCCAGGCTGCCTGTGGCTGCGGCTGCCACTCACTGCCCTGTCCCCAGCTGGGGATCCGGGGCCAGGCTGGCGGCAGGAGGCGCCTAAGGCTGGGTTGGGCTCCAGCACAGAATCGGGGCCAGGGGCATGGCCTAGGCCAGTGCCCTGGGTCCCTCCCCGGGGCAGCAACTCTCCTGTGCTTTATTTTGTTCTGTGCGCAGCTTAGAGGGAACAGTGGCCCTAATTACTTTCTAGGGGGAGAATAGAGGAACTTAAGTTTAGTAGTGCTGTGTATTAGGGCCACTGATTATTGTATTATATCATTAAGTTTAGTTTTAACTTTTATATATTAAGAAATATGTTTTATTATTCTGTCTGTAAAAATGCTAATACTATGTGGCAATGACTTCTTTGGGTTTTTTAGAGATAGGACATAATCAGCAACTTCTGTGTTGGTTATGCGGCCAAACTGTTATTCCTTTGGAAAGTCATGAGCTCCATTTACTCATAATTTAAAGAAACTAATTGCTTTTGCATTAGATCTGTTTAAACAATTTTCTTATGACTCAGATGTTCTAAAGTTGATGTATGCAAGAAACTGTCATCTATCAGGCTAAATGAGACTTTGAAAAAAGAGGAGCCTAGAAAGTTTAAAAACTTGCAATTACATCTCTAAAACAGATGAAACACAAAGAGTGTGAAATTTTAACTAGTTAACTTCTGTCAGGATATTTAAACTTGTGCTACACTAAATTTTATAATACCTTAGCATCTTTGCTTTTTTAATTTTTTAGGCACGCATTAACATTACTTTGGACCACAAGTGTACAATTTTCCAGACCCTGAACGGAGCTGTTGGTATGTGTATTAATACATGTATTGATTTGTATGTGGTATATGTGTCTGTCTTACACTTTTTTAATTTACTTTAAAGTGGAAATAGTTGTCTCCTCAGTTATTAAGTAAGTTTATTATGCCTCTTGGATCTTTTATTTACAATATCAATTGATTTTTCTTTATCATTGGCAAAAATTTGATTTAAATAGACAAAACCTAGTATGAATATATCTAAATGAACAGTGAATATGAATTTGACTGGCATTTTCATCTTCCTATAACTAAACTTAATTAGGGTTTTGCAAAGTACATATGATCACTGAAATCACATATTTGAGATCACTCTAATATCAAGGTATAACGGAACAGTTTAGCTTTAATTTTGAATTTCCTTACATTGACTGGATTATTGTCATTTTACCTAAAACTCTTTTATTGGTGCATGCATGAACTTTCTTTCTTTCTTCCACCTTTGACCTTCAGCTGTAGAACAACTCAATTGCATAGCTTCTTAAATGGAAATTTAAAATTACAAAATAACATAAGCTCTAAGCAAAGCTTCCTAAAATATGTGCAGGATGTTGCATTAAAAGCTCTGAAGTTCTCTATGGATCTTATTCTCCACATCTATTATGTGGGCAATGCTTAGAAATGAATTTAATAAGAAACTGATTAAATATTTAACTGCCTAATACTTAGCTCTTGCATATCATTTTTTATCCACAGACTTTAACGCATTTACAAAGGAGGTCAGTATCATTAAAACACAAGGAGTTCTGTGGCACTTTTAAAGACTAACAAATGTATTGATCACATGAGCTTTTGTGGGAGAAAATCATACTCCATCTTCAAGCACCTGATGAAGTGGGATTTTCTCCCACAAAAATTCATGCAATAAATTTGTTAGTCTTTAAAAGTGCCATAGGACTCCTTGTTTGTTTTGTGAACTATACTAACACAGCTACCTCTTTGAAAGTGTCATTAAAGTATCTCAGTTTTACAGATGGGAAACCAAGACACAAGGTGGAAATGCAATTTCTCATGCTCACCCAGCAAAATAGTTGCAGAATTGAATGTTGGTCTCTTGAGTCCCCAATCTGTTGCCCTATCTACTAGGCCATGCGATTCAAAGTACCAGAATAAACTTGCAGTGTTAATTGTGATACAGCTCTGATGACTTGAGCATCGTACAGTTAATTATTCTCTTTCTTAATTGTTAAAATGTTGGTTAATTTGCAGATGAAGTTCTTTTGAAATTTGAAGAAGGAAGAGTAAGAGTTAGGAATTCAGTATATGAGACACTGCCCGTCACTGTACATGGAAATGGCCCCACTAAAGTGAGTGACAGTTGCTTTTTTGGCTTTTTATCAAAGATCAGTTTTAGGGTGAAGAGAATGAAAGAAACTGAACACAACTTTCAGCAAGGCATCAGGAAATGAGCTTCTTACTTTGTGATTAAACTTCAAAAGCATCAAGTGGCCAACCTTTCATGCAGGGTGCTGATAGCGTATTCCTCTGCCTGTTATTCCATTGTCACTGTATTGATGATGAGCTAGAGCAACTGCTCACTCTTTGCTTAGCAAACAGATTGCAGCTCTGGATTTCAGAAGCCAATACTTATATTAAATATCACATCATCATTGCTGAACAGGAATTAGAGATCTTTGATTATATTCCATGATAATCCTAGTAGCTGATTTATGCACAGGGAGGCTTTCTTCAAGTGAAGTATGTAGAGACTTTGAGAAAGAGAAGTCTCAGGCAAGGCACCAAAGTGGAATACAGAGAGACCCTCAAGGCTGCTACTGCAGCCACAGTCCTGCCAATCAATACACTTCATTTTAAAATCGCAATCACTATTGATTTTTAGAGTTTTTCCTCTTTTAAATTAGTATCTACTATATTAGATGCAGTAAACCATTGCTATCTTATATTCTAAAACATGTATTGAATGGCTGATAATTTCTTCCATATTACTTACATTTACAGGGGTTAATTTTGCATGTATCTTTCCAATCATATGCATTTGATGTGAACTCTTTTTTTATGAATTTTCCCCTGTCAATGATATAAAAACTAGTAACTGAAAACATTGAAAAGATTGGCCTGGGTTTCAGTGTCAGTTAGAACAGTGGTTCTCAACCTTTTGTGGGTCATGACACACTTTGCAGCATATTGTGACTCTACAAGACACTTTAGCCCACTCATTCTAGACCAAATCCAGCCATCTCCATGACACATTTACTGCTGTTTGGTGACAGTAATGTCACCACACAGTGATTGAGAACCACTGATTGAGTGGTTTAGGCCTCATCTGCTGAGATTTTTGGGGGGTTCTGGGAATGGCTTTAATGTTTTCTTTTTTGTCCTAGTATTTGCTTTGATTCCATTTGACACAAACTAGTGCCTCTATTCAGCCATCAACAGTTAGATTCTACAAACGTATTTTTCCTTTTTTTATAAAAACCAGTAATATATAGCTAACAAGTGGATCAGGGAAGCCTAATTCCAAGAACATTTTATATTAAACACAGTTTGATTCCTGTTTGTAGTCACACAGCATTTCACCCTTCTGTCACAGAGGAGAAGCATTTCAAAATTTTTGTAAAAAAATCTTACTGTTCCAGGACCTGGGAAAACAAAGAGGAGAAAACATTTCATAGTAGCATCTGGCTCCTTGACACATTCTCAGGAAGTTTTGCTGGCTGCTTTGGGACTGGCTCCAAATCAGTTATATAATTATTTTGATGATGGGCTATCTAGGGTGCTGTAGCTTCCTGGAAGCCGTAAGTCCTGGAAGGAGGGGAAAAAATGTCCTACTAGTTTTTTCTGAGCCATTTGGTCAGTCTATAATTTGTGCCCTTCTGTGGCAATAGAGTTTAAGCAGAGATTCCTAAATGTGACAAGCAAGTTAGGAAAGTGTTCACCAGCTAGAGACTGGGCACACACTGAAATAAATTCCAAAAGGTAAATACTTAATATTTGCAAAAAAAAAGTTTTTATTTGTACATGCTCTGGTGAATCAGATTAGGATTCTGTGGATTATGCTAAAAGATAGCAAAATTATAAAGTGTTCTTTATCCTTTTCCTAGGGAAGTTGTTATCTTTATGCTGGTGTAATACTTTATTTGGATATGCACTCTTACACAAGATTTATGTAAAGGAATCTAAAAGTCAGGTGTGTTTCCTGTGGGTTTTTTTGTTTTTTTGTTTTTTTTTTTTTGGCCTGGCTACAATAAATATTTTTGCTTGACTACATCTGATAAAGAAGAAAAACAAATATGTAAGGGCAAATACAAGCTTACAGTAATATTTGAGTTACTGTGGAACAGTTTTCACATGGGAAATTATGTGCTACCTATTCATGGAGTATGATAAGAATGATTGGTAGGCAAATTCTAAAACATGACTTCTTCCATGCTGCCATAAAACCTTTAACCCATGAAAATGCCAATATGAATTTGGATGAGATCTTGTTTGCTAAAGTGGTAGCAGATGAAATACATCTTCCAGGAAGACACAGCACCCTAGGCAGCCCATCATCAAAACAATTACATAACTGATTTGGAGCCAGTTCCAAAGCTGCCATTGTCACTGCCTGAGGATGAGTCAGGTAGCCAGATGCTGCTGTGAAATGTTTCCCCTCTTTGTTTCTGAGTCCTGGAATAGCTGTTTAGAAAGAGAAGAAGTGTCTGTCCAATTCATTTGTAGTCTGGGCATCTGCATCCTCTAAATTGTATGTAATCCTCTCACCCTTCCTAAGTAGTTTTGTTCTTTGCCCATCTCTATTTTCCTGTAAATGCCAGTGACCATCACATACACAAAGGGTACTTGTTTCTGATCATGATTTTTGGCATAAAAACGGTGGTGTTTTTCAAAGACAGGTGAAATGCAGGATGCGTTTTATGATGCTACAGTTCTTCAGCTTCCTGAAGCTGCAATTGCAAATTCCAGATGATGTTATTTCTGTCTATCTTGTACAAGGAATGAAAATGGTTTTTATTTTTAAGGAAGAAAAACATACCTATATAGAATTCATTAAGCCTATTTTGAGTATTAACACTTATGTGATTAAAAGCTACAGTGATGGGTTAACATGAATTCTTCTTTTGTTTATCAGCTTTACCTCAATTACTTGGGAAATTATATCCCTAATGCTTGGACACGTGAAACTGGATGTGGTGGTTGTGATTTAGATTTACTAGATCTATCAATGGTTGAAGTAAGTATATCTCAAGTATAGCTGAACACTTTATAATATGTGAATTTCAGTGCACGTGTGGTGAGGTTTCTGAAACAAAAGGGCTACAAAAGACAGTGTTACATTTCAAGCACACTTTAGACTGTTTTCATATGTCGGATATACAAAATAATGGAAAGAAATGTATAAGTTACAAGTGTCAGTACTATAAGTGCCAAATGTAACATCAGTTGTAATTTGTGATAAGTTTCCAATTAATATAGTTACAATAAATTTAAATGAAAAAGTCTTATTAGTAATCAGTTGATGGGAACTGAGACTGAAATCTTCTGTGACTGTAGAGGCTAAGTGTTCAGTAAATGAAAACCATTTTTATCCAAACAATGAAATGACAGTGGAGAGTTGTTTCTACATATGTGGCAATAACAATAACAAAATCAAAAAGTCAGGTCATTGGTCTCCTGCCAGCTGCTTTGCACTGCTCTGATATAACAAAAGCTAGACAGTCTGTTTATGTAGCTACTTGTGGTCTCTGAGGACGGAGGAATCCCCAAATACCATAGCATCTGCACAATGAACTCTTGCAGGGATTCCAGCCCCCCTCCAAATTTCTGCACATTTTGTCAGTAAATATGGGGGCTCCAGCATGGCAGTAAGTGCCTGGGCCACTGGCTGCACAGAAGTGGGAGATCACCTTGCAGTCCCATCATACTCTGTCCCCCAGGCATGGACTTGGCAGTGAAGCAGCACTCGATTCTGACATGGCACATGGGCTAGGTCTGCCCCAGAAACACTCTGGGGCTGGGCTCTGCTCACACCAGGCTCTTACAGTTTATGCTGAGTACATTTGAGGCAGTTTAGAAACACATCTGTATGTACTAAGGATTTGAACCCTGTTCCAAAAAGAAGCCTCTGATTTTTGTCAATGAGTTTGTCTGATTCCTAGCAAATAACGGAAGGAATGGGCTGGAGGAGGATTAAGTCTCCATATATGTGGTACATGTACAATGAGGGTGAGGATGGTGGTGCTCTGTGTGAATGCAGATGAGTATATGATGGCAGGCTAAAGGGGTTGCTGTGAATAAATGGAATATGAGCAGAGCTATGGACTGAATGTTGTTATAATTTAAACTAGTTCCAAAATTTCTTCATGTAATGGTTTTTGTTTTGTTTTGGAAACTGCAACATTCTAATTGCCCTCTTTGCAAAGTATACATGTTTGCCTTCAATGTCTAAATTAAAATTTAAGAATATAAGGTAGTTGGATTTTTGGTAATAGAATTAGTAATTACCACACTAAGGTATTGGTGAGTATTAATTATTTATTAATCACATGCACATACCCACAGAGAGTAATGTGAAATAATTGATTCTGATTCTGCCACTGGCTAGCTGTGCATACCTGGAAGATATCTGTTCTGAAGGTGCTATACTTAACATAATGTGTATTTTGCTCTTTACATCATTCTTCTGCCAGTAGTAATAGCAAGTTTTTTCTTAGAGCTTTGTAAGCAAGTTGACCTTTGACTTCTGAGTATGAAGCAGTATTTTATTCTTCTGAATATACTTTTCATTGTGATCTGGGTGGCTCCAAACAGCTTGAAATCTTCATTGAAAAAATTGTCACCAGTGAGAACTTGAGATGCCAATCAGGGTCTTGTTTTATTTAATTCTCTGTAGTGATGTGCGTGGGTTATGGATTCTGAGTTTTTTTCAGTTCCCTTAACATACGAGTAAAGGTCTTGAGATTAGTGACCCCAGTTGTGTGGTGTTAAAACAAAAGGGTTTAATTGCTTTAGATCGATTCCACTTCAGATGATACTCTTTACTTAGATCTGGACAAGTTTAGATAAGATTTTTGTATAAAAATATAATTCCTTTGTAGAATGTTGCCAAGTTCCAAAGGCGCAGCCTTGTTAGGCTAGTTCAGTAGAACAAACAAGGAGTTCTGTGGCACTTAAAGACTAAAAATTTATTTATTGCATTAAATAAATGCAATAAAGTAGTTAGCCATTTGTAGAATGGTTGCCTTAAAGTTTCAGATGCTAGTACCATGAATATTTGGCACTCTTCATATTCTTAAAATCAGAACTATAACAGGATGATAAATTTTAATTTTTCTTTGGACCCCTTTCTGAAACCTCAAAGATCCATAGCTTGTCCTGATCCTTCCCCATTCAGAGTTGAAATGAAGTCCCAAATTTATTTTCACATTTCATTCCCAAGTCAGAGGAAAATGCTTCCCACAGGCTGTTGTTAATATATGCTATATATGTATACATGGGAAGAACATTGTCTTGGTTTTCTCTGAGAAAAGACAGTTTTCACGTAAACATACACCTGCTGCTTATGGAAAGATGAGTGTTAAGAGGCAAGTAGGAGATCAATAGAAAGGAATAAATGTTCCTATGAAATTAAACTTAAAATCTGAAGGCAGGTTTAGAGTTTTGTAAGGATTTCTCTAAAATATAAACAGTACATGGCCAAACCCTCAGATGTGATTAAAGCCAAAATAGTGTGATAAAAATGTAAATCACCATTGGGATCTGAAATATGCAGTGACCCCTATTTTTTTAATATGCTGACTTCAAAATATAGATCTCAGATGCTTCATATCTAAGGTGTTGGAAATCTAAATTTGAACGAGAGCTACATGTTCTTTGCTACTAAAAGGTAAAGCTCAAGATACAGTCACGGTAAATAGAACCAAATTCTGCCTTCTGAGTTCTAATATGGAATCTGTGATTCCAGGATTTTGGTTACTAGTTTCCTTTTCTCTGCTTACATGTGTTCAGCTAGAATCTACTGAAATGTAATTTTTTGTTTGAGGAATTATCTGTTAGCCATCTGGAAAAGTGTCATTACTCTGATTCCAAGGCCAACTAGATAGAATATATACTGTTGGATTGACCTTGTATTTAGCCTTCCCAAACCTGAAGAAGAGCTCTGTGTAGCTTGAAAACTTGTCTCTCTCACTAAACAGAAGTTGGTCCTCTAAATGATATTGCATCATCCACTTGTCTGTCACATATGGATGATGACACTGACATTTCAACACATCCTGATATCTTATGCAGACACGTTGTAAGTAGGTGCAGTTCTCTTTAAGCAAATCTAACTTGAAGATTTTTATACCCATATTTGGTTTCCATCTGAAGTTCATTACAATGAGTTTTAAAAATGTTTATATTAGTTGTCTGGGTTAGAGGTATTAAAATATATTTTATGGTAAACTTTTTGTGTGTAGGAGGACATTACTAGGAGTTTAGATTTCAGTCTTAAATAACTTACTGAGCTGTTCTGGATGAAAAGGTATCTAATTTTGTTTCAGTGGTGGTAATTTTTATATAACAATCCTGTAATTTAATATTACTGTTATAAACCATCCCACATCAGTCCAAAATAATTTTAAATTTTAAATTTTAAATAGTTTAAAACGCTTTTTCTGACAATACAGCATTTCTTTTTCATTCTTAATGATAAATGTGGTATTTTTAGTCTAACAAAGAAAGAGGGCTAAACTCTGGGTAAATTATTTAATTATTCTTGTTACCATAAATTGCAAACAGAAAAATAACTGTTGCTTAATATTACTGAGCAAGTTCCAACCATCTATTTTTGTGATTACAAAATTCTTACTTTAACAAACTATGTCTACAGTTTGTATTTACTATAGATGACTCATCAGTAGTTCCTTGAGTGTAAATCTGTTCATAGAAAAGTAAAGCATGACTTGTTTATAAGGCTGTGTGTTGCCAGTCTTTGGCTGCTTTCCGTGCATTAATGAACTTCTATATGGGTGAGCAAGATACTTAGTGGCATAAACTCAGTTATGTAATTTATTTTAAAAATCAGCCTTGGTTTCCTTTTAGACAACTAAAATCTATTTTCTGCAGTTAAAATATTAACTGCGTAAATTTTGCATACTATTTAAAAATGTTGTGAAATATTGTTTTACCAGTGGTTGTATGCATTTCTTTCATAGGTCAGTAACTTAAAACCTTGATTGCAATGTTCAGTATCAAAACTGAGAGTGAAAATAACTTATAGAGAATTTAATTAAGAATATAAGACTGGCCAGCTATCTTGGGTCAGACGAATGGTCCACCTAGTAGTAGTTCTACAATTTAATTTTTTCATTCTGTCAGAACTCTTGGGTGGATACCATCTGGTTCTGTTAACTTATTACTGTTTTCATATATCAGTTTGCTCCAAAGCCACCTGTACCATCACATCAGTCTGGGGCAGTTCTTAAATGTCACCTAAAAAGGCTGGCTGAGTTCAGGAGTCTATCTCACATCTTCTGCAGAGAGGACTGTTACAAACAATTAATTTAGCTCCTTTTCAATGGCTTTGTCTTTCTTGAGTGCCCCCTTAATACCTCAATCGTCTAGTGACCCACCCACTGATTGTTTTGAAGTTGTCTTGCTTCTTATGTAACATCCTCCTGCCCAAAGGTTCTCTTAGTGTTTGTGTCTTAAAAAAAAAAAAAAAAAAGACCTGTGGCATTTTCAAAGACTAACAAATTTGTTTGTTGATTGAGCTTTCATGGAAGAAAATCCCCCATCTTCAAAGCATCTGACGAAGTGGGAACTTAGAGTGTGATCTGATCTTATGACTTACACCTCCTTGCATTTATTTTCCTCCCATTATGTAAGTTCCCCCATCTTCAAAGTGTCTGAAGTGTGATTTTGTCCCATGAAAGCTCATGAGATAAATTAATTTGTTTAGCCTTTAAAAGCGTCACTTTTTTTTTTTTTTGGATGAGCTAGACTAACATGGCTACCCCCTTTGGAACATGTCTTTTTCTAGTTATTCTTAAAAATCATATTTTGACTACCTGCTTATACTTTGACACTTGACTTGTCGGAATTTATGCTTCTTTACATTTTCCTCGGTAGGATTTCACCTCCAGCTTTTAGCAGATTTTTTGTTTTTCAATCCCTAACCTCCTGTTTTTACTCTTTTTAGCTATGGCAGGATTTTTTTGGTCCTCTCTTTAAATTTAGTGCGGGGAAGGGGGTTCACTCTTGTAACTATATCTTTTTTAATTAATTTTTACTAGCCTCATTTTTGCGTAGTCCCCCTTTTAGAAGAAAAATTCTACTGTGGTCATTTTGGTATTATCCCCCCCACCAGGATGTTAAATTTAATTACATTATGGTCGTTATTATCAAACAGTTCAGCTATATTAACCTATTTGGACTAGTTTAAGACTAAATCAAGAATTTCCTCTTCCCTTGTGGGTTCCAGAACTAGCTGCTCCAAGAAGCACTCATAAATGCTGTCTAGAAATTTTATTTTTGCATCCCATCCTGAAGTGCCATGTTTCCAGTCAGGATGGGGATAGCTGAAATCTCACATTCTTAGGAGACTTTCTCTTTTGGTAGCCTCTATAATGAGTCTGAGCATTTCACAATCACCATCCTTGTCAGGTGGTTAGTCTGTTATACAAGCATGACGTTTCTGTCCATAGAGTTTCATTGGAATTATTTGCTTCATTTCAGATTTTTACTATGTTTGGTGCTATGCTTCCTTTCACATAGAGTGTCATTCCTCCCTCCCTAGTCAATGCAGTCTACTTTGTCATTCCTATGTTTTTCTACACTGGTATTACCATACCTCATTGATTGTCATTTCACCTAGTTTCTGTGAGGCCTATTATATCAATATCCTCATTTTAATATCAGCCACTCAAATTCCTTTATTTTAGTATTTTTAGATTTTTTTTTGTATTTGTATACAAGCATTTATAAAATTTATCAATATTTAGCTATCTAATTTCATGTGATGTAATTGAACAGGACTTCTTCATTTGACTGCTTCTCTTTTGTCTCTACCTGTAGTTAGTTAAATTCAATCCTCTCCTCTTTACTTGGCTGTAGGCCTCTCCCCTAACCTAAGAAACGTCTGCCTGGACAGCATTTTTGTCTGCACCTATCGGCTTTCCCCAGGCCCTCAGTTTAAAAACTCCTCTGACCTTTTCAATTTTACACTGCAGCAGTCTGGTTCTGTTTTGGTTTAGATGGCGCTCATCCTTTCTGTATAGGCTCCTCCTTTCCCCAAAAGTTCCCCATTTCCTGATAAACATAACTACTTTTTGGTTACTGGAAATTGATCTTTCTAGCTTGTGAAAATGAGATACTGAACGTACACACAAGCATGGTTATTTAAAAAAAATAAATAAGTAGGTGGTTTAATTCAGTTATACTAAAACAATGCCTGAACTCATGCTGGTCTAGTTATAGAGAGGAGGCAAATGTTACTGGTTGTATTTTGTGTCAACATATTATTTCTTTTAGGAATATCCAAGGGTTACAATTGGTGTTTTCATTGAACAACCAACACCTTTCCTACCTAAATTTTTGGACCGACTTTTGACTCTGGATTACCCAAAGGAATCACTTAGTATCTTCATTCATAATAAGGTAAGTCTTGGGAAACTACCTTGAGCAGTTTGTTTTAGCAATTGCACTTGAATAAAAGTAACTGAAATCTTTTGTAACATGATAAGCAGCAATGGAGAATATATAGTAATATCACTTTAACAAACAGCAGCAGCAACACATTTTTGAAAGGACTTCTTCAATTGAATTCTGGAGCCTTTAATTCAATTGGATTCTGCTTGCTGTGGCAGAGTCCTCAGTGTTGTTTTATTGCAGTTGGGGGTCCTGTGTTAGTCATAATGTTTAGATTACATGAGGTCGCTAGCTCTAAACTGAAAGATATTTGAGTCCCCATCTCCCTTTGAAACACATGTAGGGAGAACAGCTTGGCTGACTTTTACTTTTTATAGCTAAGGAAATTGGCAATCGAGGGAAATAATAAATAGAAAGTAATTTCTGAGGGAATTATCAGCTATTAAGCGCTAATGTGAACACACATAGAAATGTTGGTTTTACTAAATTGGATGAAGATACTTTGCACACCTTCCCCCTCTGTTCCCTCCTCACAAACATTTTATTCTTTTAGTCAGTGTGTCCAAGTAGTTTCCACACTTCTATCCATTTAAAGGTCTCATGTCATCACAAATTTCCTAACTGCAAGGAAGGATGGATGTGCTGCTGCCTCTTCTCCTACTGGCCATCCAGTGTCATTGGAGAGTAAGTAGTGAGAGGCACATTCTCTCTAGCACACCTAGACTAGAAGTGAGAGACTGAACCTAAGGTCTAAACACTGATCCCTACATGAACTTCATATAGCTCTAAACCTGCATCCTGTACCTGGATATGTATGGACAGACACCTGCATATCAGGAGCTGCTAAATCCATAGAACTTTGCATGGCATAAGGCAGAACTCCACAAATCCTAGGCACCAGGGCATCATAACTAGCAGCCAGAGAGGCAAACGCACACTGGAACCCAAAAAAAGAGCCAGTGACTCTTACATATCCAGTGCTGCAATCTCTCTTCCTCCTTCCCCCTGGCAAGGTGTTTGTTTTTTTGTGGCAGGGAGTCTTTTGAGTGCTGAGCTCACCTCCATAAGTAGCCATGGTACTTTTTCAGTGGTGGGATGCCCAGTGAGCACTGCACTGCTGCCAGACAAAGCGGCAGTGGCAGCCTTTTGGTGGTAAGGGGGTGGTCCTTTCTCTGCCAGTTACCTATGGCTGTCTCAGTTTCTGGGCTGGCCCCTAGGTGTCTGGCAGATTTGTCAAGGCGTGGCATTAACGTTCATCTGTGCAGGTTTTATTGTGGGTTTGGGCCTACAGGTTGCAAGATATGCATCCAACACAATTAGCATGTATAAATAATTTGTGATTTCCCCCAATATTAGATCCACAGTATTATGAATTCCATTGCTACACCACACTGGCTTTTCTAAATTCTTCAACCAAAGAGTTTGTTCTGATACTTGAAAGCATTCTGAAGATATCTGCAAAAATTGTAATCGCCAAGTCTGTTTTTGTGTCATAGTACGATTTCTACTTGGATGCTGTGTTCTATTATTTATGTCTTATTGCTCACCAGTTGGTTCTTTCACAGTAACTCTGAATTATGTTTACATGATTACAGGAGGTTTATCACGAAAAACACATCAAAAAATTTTGGGAGAAAGCCAAGAAAGTTATCAGAAGTATAAAAATTGTTGGACCTGAGGAGAAATTGAGTCAAGCAGAAGCCAGGAACATGGGAATGTAAATTCCATTTTCTTAAATCCTTTTTTAAAAAATTGTATGCTAACATAAAGTTAGTGTGTACCTTTTCAGTAGAGGATGATAGACACACACTTCTGCAATAGTTTTCTTGTAATAACGATCTCTTTTTAGACACAAGAAGTTTAGAGTTTTTGGTCCAGTCCTCATTATGTGTACCATTATTTGTTTAGCGTAAAAAGCTGAATTTCATTTGTGTAGGCATTTCTTGTTGGCTTGGATTTAACTTTGTTTAAAAGATGTATCATTTGGACTTCAGATGAAGACTTTAAGAGTATAGGGAACAATAGATTATGTAGAAATGGAACAGATGTTGTGGATTATTCATGAAGTATATCTGGCAGGAACATGAACATATTTTTAAGCATATATGATGAGCAGTAAAATGTGTCCAAATTTGTGTTTTAAAAAGTAGCTTGATATACCACAAGTCAGACACAACATAAAATGTATTTAAACATTTTACTATGGTACTCTACAAAATATGAAAGCTATTTCAAGTTTAAATAGAAATTTTAATTTCTGCAAAAAGTATTGTTTCTGTTGCTCTTTTTATGGGAGCATATATGTTCAAGACTTAAAACAAAGTGAGCATCTACTAATGTATAAAGGAAAAAATACACCTTGCAGTCAAAGAGTATCAAATCTATGCATTTTTGTACTCTATTTTCCATGTTTAACTGTAAAATTATATTTAGTGTAAAGACAGAGCTAGATCTGGATATGAGCACACCAGATTTTTCTCTTTCTGCGGGTATGGAGTAGGGTGGGAGTCAGAAAATGAACCTAGAACCAGATTTTGCATATGCTTCCTATTTCATTAGTTTTTATTTCATTAGTTCAAACCTATTCTGAGCTTCTCCCCAAGCTTTATGTGTGAGTGTATTTTGGAACTTGAGCTTTTGTCTATATTTTATGGATTTGGTTTAGTTTCACTAGTTAACAGAGAAAATTCATATGGTCTCTATAGAGATGATGATAAATACCAGATCAAACTGCTCAGTAATCTGTTTTCCTTCCCTAATTCCAAATATATTCATCCACATTAAAAAAAAGTTTACAATTACTTTCATTTTATGCTGTAAAAGTACATTTTCTTTCAAAACTGTATTTATCTATTGGTGAGAGACTCGGTGCTACACAGAAAGCCCTCGCCCGCACCCTCGCCCTCGCCCTCGCCCGCACCCTCACCCGCACCCTAACCCCTAACCCTCGCCCTCTTCCTCGCCCTAACCCTCGCCGTCGCCCTCGCCCGCACCCTCTTCCTCTTCCTCGCCCTAACACTAACCCTAGCCCTCACCCTCACGCTAACCCTTACTCTCTTCCTCACCCTCACGCTCGCCCTAATCCTCGCCCTCGCCTTCGCCCTAGCCCTCGTCTCTGCCCTAGCCCTCGCCCTAACCCTCGCCCTAGCACTAGTCCTAGCTCTCGCCCTCGCCCTCGCCCTAGCACTAGTCCTAGCTCTCACCCTCACGCTCGCTCTCGCACTCGCCCTCTCTCTAGCTCTAACACTAATCCTAACCCTCGCCCTAAACCTCGCCCTCGCC
The DNA here is from genome assembly GCA_007922195.1 of Podocnemis expansa. Lineage (NCBI taxonomy): Eukaryota > Metazoa > Chordata > Testudines > Podocnemididae > Podocnemis > Podocnemis expansa. The sequence continues at coordinate 12,588,729 of ML682006.1, forward strand.
CGAACCCTCGCCCTAACCCTCGCCTTCGCCCTAAGCCTAGCCCTCGCCCTCGCCCGAACCCTCACGCTCACGCTCACCCTAGCCCTTGCCCTCGCCCTAACCGTAACCTTAATACCTAACCCTAACCCTCACGCTCACCCTAACCCTCGCTCTCGCCCTCGCCCTATCCCTCGCCCTCTCCCTCACGCTCGTCCTAGCCCTCGCCCTAGCACTAGTCCTAGCTCTCACACTCACCCTTGCTCTCGCACTCGCCCTCTCTCTAGCTCTAACACTAACCCTCGCCCTCGCCCTAACCCTCGCCTTAAGCCTAGCCCTAGCCCTAGCCCTCGCCCTCGCCCTCACCCTAACCCTCGCCCTCGCTCTTGCCCTAACCCTAACCCTAACCCTAATCCTAAGCCTCGCCCTCGCCCT